>JALPQD010000554.1:22500-660643 GCA_023101885.1 Typhlomys cinereus | reverse complement strand
CAGGGGCTTCTTCATGCTCCAGCTCAGTTGTGCCAGCAGGTCCACAGGGTGACTATCCTCAGCGTGCGACCGTGATTCGGTCAGTTGCTCTCTCGGAGGCCCAGTCTCCTCACCTGAGATGGCCAGATCCCTGCTTTTTCTTTTGTTCTCGGTATGCTCTCCCCCTACTCTGCAGACCCTTCCCAACCGCTAACCCTCTCCGGATCACCCCTCCCCAGCCTCCTCACCTCCATGAGTCCCAGAACTGCCCTGTCCCATCCTGCCAGTCACACTGGGATTCCCTAGCACCACAGCCCCTCCAGATCCTGGTATGCAGGCCCCACCCCCACCCCAACTGTCCTCCTCACCTGCATTCCCTCCATCCCTGACTTTGGGCTCCTTGGCCTCGCCCACTTTTCTCTGCCCTAGTGCCTTTTCACACCGTTTCCCCACAGAATCGCCCAGAGGGGCTCATTTCCAAACCCAAAGTCCATCTCCACACCTGTTCCCAGCTCTGGTGAACTCCCATGGCTCCCCAACACCTAAAGCAGTGACCTCCAAAGCCATTTAAAGACTCAGGTTTATTTTGTTCAAGATCAATCTACCAAGCAGAAATATGTAATAGAAACAGAGACAGAATGGCTCTGATTTGAAAGGGGCAGGAGTGGGTCTCCCCATCTGAGCTCCACACCCCAGCTCTCCTCTCTTGGCACACCTGAATGGTGACCTCTACCCTGACTCTCATTGGTCAGATTGATTCTCAGACTTAAAATTCAATTTTGGATTTCAAGCCTAGGCTGTTTAGGGGTCTTGGCCCGCAGTGGGAGCTGCAGGCCAAAGACACTCAAATCACTGTGGTCTGACCTGAGATCCATCCAGTCCCAGGTACCCGGGTGGCAGGGGTGGGGTATAGGAAGAACATGAGGAGATGGCTAGGAATGAATGGATGGAGGAGGTGTTGGGAAACCTTTGATCCTGGGGTGAGTCAGGGCTACAGGAGAGTAGGAGGGGCCAGGCGTGGTGGGACAGGGAACAAAGGGGCAAAGGCGGGGCACAGAGCATCACCAGGGCCAAGATGGGGTGAAGGACACCCCTGAGCCCACCGCACCCCCAGAGGCTTGAGAACTTCTCCATTTTTTAAGCCTTCCAACAAGAAGGAATGAACCACAGCCCGGTCTGGGTTACAGGTCACGTGATAAAACTCATTCTGGATTTAACCCGGGGCTCAAGGAGAGTCAGCAGGAGGTGGTGGAGTCAGGACTGGCTCGGCTTCCTGTGCAGGTGCCCCGAGAAGCCTCTCTGGGATCAGCAAGGCTCATGCTTGCCTGCTGTGTGATATCCCAGGTTCCACATCCACAGAAATAAGGGCAAAATAAAACTAAGAAGAGGCCTAAGCATGTAGCACTGTTGGTACAGCACAGCAGGGTCGAAACCCAGGGTTGCTCCAGCACCAGAGAAGCCGGGCATGCTCCTGTCATTTCCCCACCTGGGAGGTGGAGGCAGGAAGGTCAAGAGTTCAAAATCAGCCTGGGAGATACGAGATCCTGTCTTTAAAAAAAAATAGTAAGAGAAGAAAGATGCAGAACTGGGCAGGGTGGCCAAGGCGGTGTGGCAAGGGGTGGGGTACAGGAAGTAGTAGCATCTTATATCTGTAGTAGCACCTTAGCTGCTGGACACATGCTGCATATTATATCAGTTGACCATGCCCAGCTGAGAGGACACCCAAAGTGAGTGCTCATGGGCACCCCCAGTGAAGACCTGAGGCCCAGAGAGGTTGAGTGGGTTGCCAGAGGTTGCACAGCTGTCAATGGAGAGAAGCCAAGATTTGAAGCAAGAAAACTGGCCTCTCTCGTGCCCTGGATTTTTGTAGAAAGAAGGTGGGAGGGAGCAGAGCCTCGAAAGGAAATCATCCTGCCCAACTGCCCAACTGGGAGGCCTTGTCCAAGGCTCCATGGGGAGATTCCCTCGTCTCCCTGCCTATGGACAGGGTCAAGGACAGAATTAGAGAAGTCATTGACATTTGACTCGGCAGCCCAGGTGTCTGGAACAACTCCCCCACTGTGATTTTGGGGTCTTGGCACTGCACATTGAACACAAGACTTCATACATGCTACTACACAAGAGCTCTACTGACAAATCAGGCCCAAACCCTCTTCTTACTTTTTGAGACAGTCTCCCCAAGTTGCTCAGGCTTCAAACTTGGGCTCCTCCGGGTCTACTCCCTGAATGGCTGGACAGACCTTCTGGTTCTATAGCCTGACCACCCAGGGGATTTCACAGGCAGCTGGGAGTTCTGTGGAGGAGCACTGTGCCTGCGTGGGAGTGGAGGGGCCATGAGGGGCAGGAGGGGTAGCACCAGAAGAGAGAGAGCAGATTCAGCCCATGGGAGCCCCAAACAACCCTCTGCCTGCTCTGTGGGGAACAACTGTGACTGACTGGCCTATATGAGTGACCCCCGAGGCAGAGGGTAGATGGTGGGAACGTCCCAGGCTCCACTTGGAATTGGCAAGATGGTGGTTGTGTGGCTTCGGAGTCGCTCTGAGAGAGAGACTGGACCCAGCAGCCATCAGGGGCATCAAATACAGTAGAAAGAATGGAGCCTCTGGTGGGCAGGGAGGCCCAGGCCATAGCCTCAAAAGGAGGCCAGGGAAGTGGGTTCATAAGTCACCAACCTTTTGCTCAGTCACTGGGACCTGGGGGCAACAGCACCCACAGGCACCTGCAGGAGAAGGTCACTTGGTTGGAGTTCTTTTTGTTTGTTTTATTATTTGTGTGTGTGTGTGTGTGAGAGAGAGAGAGAGAGAGAGACAGAGACAGAGAGAGACAGACAGACAGACAGACAGAGACAGATAGAGACAGAGACAGAGAGAATATATGTCATGGTGCACAGATGGAGAGATTATAGGACAACCTTCAGAAGTCAGTTCTCTCCTTCCATTATGTGGGCTTCCAGGACTTGAACTCAGATGCTGAGCTATCTCACTGCCCTTGCCAACTCCCTTCTCCATTGTGAGACAGAGTCTTGCTTTTAGCCCAGGCTAGTCTCAGTTCTGTTGTCTGAGTGCTGGAAGCTTCAGGATGAGCCATAGTACTCAGCTTGTTAGTTTAGTTTAGTTTTTCCTTCTTCCTTTTCCAACTTTCGTTGTGCCCTCCTGAGTCAGAAATTCAGGTGTTGGGAAGGGTGGGGACACATGGAGAAAGATGGTAATTAGGACCTTCCCTATACGTGCCCAAACCAGGCCTGTTCCAACTGCCCCCCACAAACTCACTCTATCTTGGCCTTCAAACAAATGGCAAAACTGAAGCCAGGATTCCTCTCTCTCTCTCTCTCTCTCTCTCTCTCCCCCTCCTTTCTTCTTTCTTTGTGATATATGCATATGTGTCCCACGTGCATGTGAAGGCCAGAAGTCAATGTTAGATGTCTTCCTGTATCACTCTTGACCTTATTTTCTGAGATGGGGTCTGCCACTGTGTCCCCTGGGTTGTCTGGCCAGCGAGTTCCCAGGATGCACTTGTCTCTGCTCCCGAAGCGCTGAGATTACACATGCCCACCACTGTGCTTGGTTTTTATATGAATGTTGGGAATACAAACTCAGACCCTCACACTTGTGCAGCAAGCCCTTCACCCACTGAACATGTACCCAGTTGTAACCCCTTCTTAGTGTTTTGCTATGCTGGCCATGGAGCCCAGGGCTTCATGCACACTATTAACGCTACAATTGAACCATGCTTCCGCCCCTTCATTGGGGATTCTAGCCATGTGCTCTACCACTGAGCCACACCCCCAGCCCCTCACTATGGACTCTGGGCAGGTGCTCTATACCTGAGCCTGTCCTCCAACATCCCATTCTTAATCACCATGTAAAGAAAGGATCGGCTGGGGTCTTCAGAATTCAGGAAGAGGCCAGCATCCCTGGGCCATTTCTTCCCTGCTCATTTGTTCCCCACAAACAGATGGATGAGAATGTCCACCTCCCCACACACTGTAAGTCCCAAATAAACATTTTTCAGTTGCTACAACTGAGAGAGAGGGTGTGTCCGCCTGTCACCCAGCATGGAGGAGGCTGAGGCATGAGGAACAGCCAGGAATTTGAGGTCATCCTGGGCTAAGACACGATACCCCATCTTGAGGTTGCTTAGCTTCTTTCCCGCGGGGAGTCCTGGGGTGGCAGCGGGTGTTTTCTTCACGAGGTGATGTTGTCCTTGAGGGTCTGTGTGCATTCAGATCTTATCAGCGTCACAGCTGAGCAGTC
The DNA here is from genome assembly GCA_023101885.1 of Typhlomys cinereus. Classification (NCBI taxonomy): domain Eukaryota; kingdom Metazoa; phylum Chordata; class Mammalia; order Rodentia; family Platacanthomyidae; genus Typhlomys; species Typhlomys cinereus. The sequence goes on along the minus strand of JALPQD010000554.1, from coordinate 656,411 downwards.
AGCTTGCAGGGCCTCGGTTTCCCACCGTCACAGCTGACGTGAAATCACTAGTAGATCAGGTGAAGCCAAACCCTACGGCACTGGCCCTGTGGCTACACCATGAGCATTCAGCGGCTATCGTGGGTGGTGGCTATCGAGTGACATGGTAATAAAGTCCGATGCGGCAAAGACACATAGTTGGGGGCTTAAAAAATGAAGGTGGCGGGGTGGGGGGGAGAGGGGGAGACTATCAGAGAAGTGGGAAGAGCCGCAGGCAAGAGGCCACGGGGGGCCTGGTGTGGTGGAGCGTGGATTATTTAGGGAACAGGCTGAACCTGCCTTAAGAACAGAGCGATGCTGGCAGGTGAGGCGAGAGACAGCAGCCTGGAGGGACAGAGCAGGACCTCAAATCAAAAGGTGGAATGTGGGTGACATGATGTCTCGACCACATCTCTACAACTGAGTCCTTAGTGCCTTGCATCCATTGGCGTGAGTGGGTACCCTGTGTGGCCCATCACAGCTAAGTTGCAAGGTGGGGGGAGGCAGATATTTTTGTTTTGTTTTGTGACGGTGTCATGTTCTATAGACCTAAGTGACCTCAAATTCATAATGTAGTGCAAGCTGGCCTCACGCCTACAGGAGTCCTCCTGCCTCAAGCTCCCTGAGGTGGGGAAGACAGTTCACAAACTCAGGAAGTCCTACACTGAGCAAAACCAGCAACTAGACTCCACAAGATGACCTTCAAGAGGCCCAGGGCCAAGTCATGTCAGAGCAGCCTGGAGGCAGATAACCAGAGAACAAATGATCCAGAAGGTTCTGCCTCCTGATCGCGGATGGAATAAGGTTCTCACTGAAGTTCGCTCTTATGGCTGCCTGTGCTCAAAATAATTTTTTTTAAATATTTGATACACATTTAATTTATTTTGGAGGAGAGGGATGCATGCCATGGTACATGGGTAGAGGTCAGAGGACAACTCTCACAAGTCAGGTCTCTCCTTCCACCCTGTGGGTTTTTGGGAATACTGCCAGCTCTCAGAAATGATCTGCAGAAGAGTGGAATGTTCTGCAGTTCTTTAGGCGATGTATGAGATGAGGCTGGGGACGTGACTCGGTAGTAAAGCCCCTGTGAGGAGCTCGGGGGCGTGGTTCAGCAGTGTGCACAAGGCATGGGGTACAGTCGGTCCCAAGTAGATTTTCACGGTGTGTTCACCGAGTAAAGAACACATGGACGGAACGCATGGACGACTAAGATGTCAGGGTAATTACAGTGAGACCAAGAGAAGCAGGAGGAGGAGGCGGGAACCCGAGTCGAAGACCATCCAAGACAGTAGGCGCCACACAAAACCAGGCTCTATAGCCTCCCATGTCCCTTAACCAGGAGGCAGTTTGTGCATGAAGAGATACTGATGATCAGTAGAGGCAGACGTGCCACAAGATCTCCTTTTCCCAACTAAATGTTCGTTGCTGCCAGTATCGGGAAGGAACCAGGTCCCTCTCATGCCAGGCAAGTGCACCAGGGGAGAGCCGTTCCCCAGTCCTCCTTTTATTTCTTGGGAAAGGATCTTGAGAAGGTGCCCAGGCTATCCCTGCCATCACCCCATAGCCCAGGCTAGCCCTCAACTTTTCTGTCCTCCTGCCTCCGCCTCCTGAGTTGCCAGACCGGCTCCCTTGCCACACGTGGATGCGAGATGTATGCATCAGGACTTTCCACTTGGGCATTCCGTGCTGCACATCACTGGAGTTCGTCCGTTTATAGGCTTCCTTGCTCCAAATGTGAAGTATGCTGGGCTTCCTCGTGACTGGCTGGGCGCCAGTGTTGGCCACAGCCCTGACTTATTTATTCACTGATTTACTGCTTGTGGTCCCTGCTCACACCTTCTGCATGTTTTCCTGGGTGCTTTCTGAAGAGCATCTACACACTTCATTTGGGAGGGGGTCACTTTTGTTATTCCAACAAACACAGAGGGTGCTGTTCCCTGTATTGTGGGGACACAGTAGAGGGAGGAAGAGACACTGAAAGAAGGCACTAGGTTAAGTAGTTCAGTGGTGAGCAAGATGGTGGCTAGGCCTGGCACGTGCTTGGGCCACGGCCAGCCGCATTACGGGAATACTGGGAAAAGATCTTTTAAAGAGGTAAAGTCAGTCTTAGGCCAAAGTTTTTTTTCTGGCTCTGGCTAAAGCATGAGTCATTCTGCTGAGTTGGGGCCAAGGTGGAGTTGGGGACGCTAGCGCAGAGGCGCTCCACGCAAATCCCATTGGGGAGCTGGGGAAGGGCCCTCTTACAAGAGACTGGAGGTGCCTGAACCCCATCCATGCTTCGTGAGCTCAGGGCCCCAAGCTGCCAGATCAGGCTGGGGGACCGCAGAGACCTCCCTAGAGAAAGGCAGGCTGATCCTGGGCATGAGCAGTGGATGCCCTTGGCTGCCGGGGAACCTGGAGAGCAGGGACGCCAGTCTGCCTGGACCCCAGGACATCAGCCACCTGCCTGTCACCTCCTCTGTGTATGTGGATCCTTCAGGGATCACACACCCTTCCTTCACTCCCTCAGGCAGTTACGCAGAGACGGCCTCTCAGAGGGGCATTTCAAACTCCTGCAGAAACTCCCTCTGGAGATCCTTGCTATTTCATTCCATCACCCTCTTCCTCCTCTTCTTATGTTGTGAGACAGGACAGGGTCATGCTGTAACCCAGGCCCAGGCTTGTCATCCTCCGGCCTTGGCCTCATACCCCATCACTTTCTGATGGGGTGGAGTCATCAGGAGCTTCTGTGACTCGGAAGGAAAGCGTTGGGGGTTTTTGTGCTGTTTTCCTGACTCCTGGCTCCTGGCCAGGGCTCATGACATCGGCGGGTAAATATAGTGCCCCTCATGCAATGGGATCAGAAGCTGTCTTTGGGCACTGAAATGTGATGTACACAGAATAGAGGGCTCAGGTCGGTGCATCCCCCAGCAGGGTGATGGCACAGGTGGGTGGCTACTCATACATTCCGCATGGTCAAAGGGGCTGCTGGCCAGCCAGCATGACATTGTAACAACAGCATTATATTAAGTAGCATCCATTCCAATGAGGCTCTTAAAGGCAGAATCACAGGCTGGGGATGCCACTCAATGAGTAGAGCACTCACCCAGCACACACGAAACTCTGGGCCCCATCCCAGCCCTGCTGAAACCAGTGGTGGACGCTGGATAGCATCCCATCGATTAGAGGCAAGGATCGGGAGTCATATCCTTGGCTGTGTAGTGTGTTGCAAGTCAGCTTAAGCTATCTGAGAGCTAATCTCAAAACACACACAGACACCCCCCCACACACACACCACACACACATACACCATACAAATATATACATCTCACACACACACACACACACACACACACACACACACACACACATCCCTACATATACCACATTAATTGTAATTCAGTAATGATCAACCTATCTGGTACTGTATGGACATTTTTCCTGGGGAGATGCCACATACTGTTTATCCATCCCAATGAGAAATTATAGGATAGATCAAATTAATAATGATGCCAAGTTTCAGCTTGATGAACCAATGAGTTTATTGGGTTCTTTACAGGAACTCAGGTGACCCCCAAAGAAATCGCACTGGAAAGTCTCATTCCCCAGCCTGGCTGAGGCTTCCCCATAGTTGACAGATGGAGTCTGTACTTCCTCATTCTGTATTCTGCAGTGCCCTCCTGGACCTCAGGGTCTCAAGGGCACAGTTGGAAAGTTCCATGTCTGGTCTCACGGAAGGGGACAAAGGGCAGTGGAGGAGCTGACTGTGTTGGAGGGATATGACAGGTATGTTCCCATGTCACATTGCTAGTGATGGGGACTCGGCCTCCGATGGCAGCCAGCCCATGTGATAGGGGAGGAAGAACAGCTGACTCTGGACAGTCCCTGTTCACCACTAGCTGTGACATCACATCCATGACTTGGCTACTCCATGTCCCAGTTTCTACTCACGAAGGCGAGTGGAAAGGCAAAGCATCCTCCCCTGCTGGTGGGAAGAATTCTTGGGTGGGAGGGGGACAGCAGGGACAGTAATGTGCTGCTAGATTGCCAGTCACCACATTACTGTCCCTGCTGTCCCCCTCCCACCCAAGAATTCTTCCCACCAGCAGGGGAGGGCCTGGCTGGAGCTAGGTGGCTCCTGCCCCTCAACTCGCCACATCATCACCAGGATCTGTGTCTTCCACCTGCATCCCATCTCTCTGCGACAGCCTGCTGCTGACCCACAACCCTGGCCTCGTTCTACACACGCTCTGGCACGGTCCTGCCACAAGGCCTTTGCATCTGCTGCTCCTTCGTCCCAGGGAAAGAAGGCCCCGGCGCATCTCCTCCAAACCCCAAAGAGCATCGAATACCAGAGAGGCTCCTAAGGTTATCTGGGACAAGGAGGAAGGAGGTTCCACCCATCTATCCATGGGGGCAAGGTGTCCTCGAGGAGGAGGTGATATATGACCTGGGTCTGGCTGTGGGGATTAGAAAAGCATCCCAGCTAGGGAAGAGCATAGGCGAAGCTCAGCCCAGAAAGGTGAGCTGCTTGTCTGCAGCAAGAAATGAGTAACTGTAGCTCGGGAGGGACCAGTGAGACCCTGTACTCACTGAGGACTGGAACCCACCCCACAGTGATCAAGGAGCCCCCAGGAACAGCCCGAGTTAGAGAGATGGAGACACAGCCCAGGAGCACCTACCTAGGCAGGCGTGTGGAACTAAGAGGAAGGGGAGCTGTGAAGGAGTCACAGGAGGGTCCTCAGAGTCCTGTGTCCTGCCTTGGGCTGGTTGCAGGCCTCCAGCTGAGGTGGAGAGTCCCAGGTGGGTTTGCTGTGCCAGCCTGAATCCCTTGACTTGCCAGTTGCCACACACACAAAGGCTCAGAAGCTGAGAGCTGTGCGGCAGTCCAGCCTCCCACTGGTGTTTGCTGCGTGGTCTGGGCCGAGTCACGTGCCCTCCCTGATCTCTTATTCTCTCACCTGCATCACGGGATGGTGTGGGGACAGCCCAGCTCCACCTGACCAAGCCAGGAGGGCCTGGCTAAGTCTGCTGACCTTGCAGTGGGTCCTGTGGGGAGATGGGACACTACTGGCCAGATCAGGGACCAACCCTGTCCAGGACTGAGGATATTTAGACACCTGTAGGAGAAGGGAGACAAGTGTTCTAGAACTTTCCTTCACTTGCTCATACACTCATTTGCTCATTCGCTGATTCACTCATTCAATCATTCACTCATTCCTTTACTTGTTCATTCATTCATTCACTCATTTGCATGTCTACTCAATCATTCATTCACTGGCTCATTCTCTCATTCATTGACTCATCCTTCTTTCATCCACTCATTTGCCCATTCAGTCATTCATGGTCTCATTTATTCAGTCACTCACTTTGTTGATTTCTTTTTCACTTGCTTCTTCTCTCTCCTTCTCTCTCTCCCACTATCTCCCTGTTCTCTTTCTCCCTCACTAATTCTTTGATCACTTTCTTGTTCTGTCACTGCTCAAGGTCACACCCTCCCCACAGATCCCTCATCTTCCTTCAGTGCTCATCAGTAGCTATCACAGGTTCCTTGAGGCACAGGAACTTTCCCTGATGGGTGACTCAGTTTCCCTTTCCTGCTAAGGAAAGAAATCACTCCCTTGGGGAGCGGTTGCTATGCAACGTTATTATCTCCAGAGCCTGGCACTTGAGGTATACAAGCCCTTGTGATCCTTGGCTAGGATTGCAGCCTTGAAGTGGCAGGTACCGCTGCTAGCACGTGACAGATGAGGAAACTGAGGCGGGAGGAGGCCTGGTAGGTGTGGCCTAGCTAGCCACATTCAGCAGTTAATCTTCCCAGTGATGGATAACCTCATCACTCTCACCCTCTGAGTTAAATCTGCTTGATAACTGGTAACATCGCAAATTCCATCTCACCTATGGTAAAAGTGATGACAGTCACTGAACAAATGAAGTAGCTACAACTCCCTGAAGGGCTCCCGGGCCACCGGCCCTGCTGAGTATGTGGTCTCCATGCGTCATATCCATTGCCTTGCTTTGGACAATGGTCACTTTCCACTCCGTTTGGAGGACACCGGTTTCAGGTCCAGCTGTAAGCTAATGGGTTTCAGCCTCTTGTGTGCTAGTCTGTGAAGATGTAAACAGCGTCAATACAGTGTGTGCTGAACACTTCTCATGCTCGCCCCAATGCTGGAGCATGGTTCCTATTGCACCCGAGAACAGCTGGGGTTCTCTCAGCATGAACTCCCATGTCATTAGCATTAGTCACCTGTTATTGTCTTTATGATATTTTATCTATGAGAGAGAGAGAGAGAGAGAGAGAGAGAGAGAGAGAGAGAGAAACAGAGAAGGAGCACACATGGGAATCATGAAAGCATGGGTAGAGGTGAGAGGACCACTTTTGGGAAACTGGTTTTCTCCTTTCATCATATGGACTTCTGGGGATTGAACTTAGGTCACGATTTTACAAACAGATGCTTCACCTGCCGAGCTATCTTGCAGGTACCTCATTTATAGTTATTTCACTGGGGATAGATATTATTTCACAGGGTGTAGTGATCCACTTTAAGTCACACCTCTAGTCCTCACTGTGGATTTAGGCAAGTGATGTATTTTTGAGTCACTACCCCAGCCCCTCACTGGTGGAAACCAGCCAGGTGTTCTACCATTGAGCCTCGCCCCTCACTGTGGATTCTAGGCAGATGCCATAGCTCACTATAGAGCACCCATGGTTAGGATGGGAGTTTGGCTCTTCGATAGTGCTCTGCCTGTTTCTTACAGGAAGCCCTGGGTTCAGTCCCAGCACTGAAAATAAAACACTCTTCCTTCGGAAGCTGTGGCTGCGGGAACCTATCACGGGGCTTTGGGGAAAGCAACTAGATCATTTTAGCTTCTCCATGAGTCATCCTGGGTTTCACGTGGGCTCTGCAGCTTGTGGCGTGGGCAGGGCACCTGCCGCCTTTGCCTTGGGTTCCTCGTGTGTAAAATGGCCTGGTGATGCGGCATCTCCCTTTGGTGTTGGGGTGCGGAATTAATGCATAGGAGGTGCTGAGTCCCCCTCTGCAGATGGAAGGTGCGTTGTGTCCTGTTGTCGGTGTGTCTTCAGGTTAGTCACTCCCCCCTCTCTACTAGGCTTTCCATGGTAATATGGAGCCTCACTTCACGAGGGTATGGATTGTTGGAGGTTGGTGCACCCCCACTTTCAGATGGACATGTGAGATTCAGAAAGAGTACATGCTTCGCCAGGGTGAAGTATAGAGATCCTGCAGCTCACAGCCCATCTCCTTGGTGTTCCTCACATGTCTCCCCTTCCCCTCCTACAGCCAGAAGCTGCAGGGTGAATACTTCAGATACAAGGGCATTCCCTTCCCTGTGGGCCTGTACTCACCAGAGAGCATCAGCTTCGCAGAGAACGCCTCCGATGTGCGGGACGACGACATCTTCATCATCACCTACCCCAAGTCAGGTACCTGCGGGCTGGAGGCTCAGGAAGGGTCACGGGCACGTACCTGGGGAACTCTCCCCTCTCCCTGATCCAGGCCAGCTGTGACATGACTCCCTTTAGGCCCTGCTGCCACTCAATGCCAGGGCCACCAAGCAGCTTGGCGATGTCTTTTGAGCTCTGTGTGAGGTATCTTTTCGAGACAAAGCCTCCCCACATGTATGTGGGTACATGCATGTGTGCTTGCATGTGGGTATATGCATGTGGCAGGTGTATGTGCAGGAGTGCATTTGAGTGTGCATGCCCGTGGAAGCCCAAGAGTGATGGGGAATCATCCTCCATCTCTCTTCCACCATATTGTTGCAAGTCTGGGTCTCTAATTAAACCCAAAGCAGCCGTTAGTGCCAGTCTCTGGCTAGCCAGCTTGCTCTGGGGATTCCCAGACTTTGCCTCCAGAGCCAGAAGTGCAGGCTGCTGCCCTATCTGCCTGATATTTTTGCATGGGATCTGGGGATCTGAACTCAGGTCCTTTTGCTTGTGAGCATCTCCCCAGCCATGCTCCAGTGGAGACAGGATGTTATGTAGCCCAGGCTGTCCTTGAAAGCATCCTCCTTTCTCAGCCTCTGCATGTATCTGCCGGGCCTGGACCAGCACCCTTGGCTTCACTATGTATTTTTGCTGCTTTAATCTTATTTTTCTCCACTAGAAGGCTTAGTCTGTGGTTTCCCTGGGGGGGAGGGACTCATCTGCCTTGCACACAGGTGTGCTCTCTTTGAGCTCAGAACCGTGCCTGTGGAGTAAGTAAGCATCACTAAATGTTGTAGACGAGGCTCCTGGTGGTAGCTTAGTGGGAGTGTGCTTGCTTAGTACACGAGGGATTAGTGGCTCACTCACCAGAGCTCTCAGAAATACTAAGTATGGAAGGAAAGAAAAGAAAAAGAGGAAGGGAAGGGAGGAGAAAGAGGGAAGGGAAGAAAGAAGTCATGAAGGAAAAAAAGAAGGAAGGAAAAAAGAGAGGGAGAGAAGGGAAAAAGAAAGGAAGGGAAAGGAAGAAGGGAGGGAGGAAGGGAGAAGAAAGGGAGGAAGGAAGAAAGAAGGAAGGAAGGAAAGAATGGAAGGAAGGAAGGGAGGGAGGGCGGGATGAAAGAAAGGAGGGAGGAAAGAAAGGATAGGAAGAAAGAGGAAGGGAAGGAGGGGGAGAGAAAGAAAGGGAAGAAAGAAGGGAAAGAGGAAGGAAGTGAAGAAGGGAGAAATGGAGAAAATGAAGAAGGGAAGAAGGAAGAAAAAGAATGAGAGGAAAGAAAGAAGGAAAGGAAGGAGGAAGGAAAGGAAAAAGAAAAAGCGAGGGAAGGAGGGAGTTCTCTTGTGTACTTACACGATGGTGGAACATTATTTAACCTTTGAAAAGGCAGCTGAGCGCGCTGGTAACACACCTGTCATCCCAGCGCGCCAGAGGTAGGACGATCAGGAGACCCTCGCAGAAAAGGGAACCATGACTTAGACGCTACCAGTGTGAGAACTTCACAGACATCTCACCAAGTAAAACAAGACAGATATGAGGGAAGAGAACTACCTGTGACCCCTAGAATCCTTGCATCGTCGGAGAGACAGCTGGGGTTTAGGGTGTGGCGTTTCAGCTTGGGAAGATGACCGGATCTGCAGATGGGTGGTGGTTAAATGCTGAGGTTTGCACTGCATGGACCAGAAAGGGAAACTGGCTCATTAGGAACCAGGGTTTGCAGAGAGCCCAAACAGAGAGGAACAGCCGGCATAGCCACGTCCTGGAGTGGGGGGGCTGATCCCCAAGGCATCTGTGCATCGAGCACAGGACATCCTGTTCACCATCCCAGACTTGACTTCTGTCTTCATTGGAGAAGGCCTGGTGCTGAGGGGGTCTGGGCACCCGGTCAGTGCGCTCCCCCTGCAGGGCTGAGAAACTCCTCAGCAGCCGCTGGAGCGCAGACCTGGGGCTGATCCGCGTTCCTCTGCCGCCCTCTGCTGGCCCCTGAGTAGCGAGCGAGCTTCAGGAAGGGTCCTGTAGGGTCCTGCAGTCAGCGGGCCCTAAAGGAGGGTTGGTCCTCATCTCACCTGCCACGGGCTCCCTCCTGAGACACGGGCACTCAGACAAGGGTCAGGCAAACTCTGTGGAACCCAATCTTCAGTCAAAAAGGAAAGAAAGAGCAGATGTGGCTCAGTTCTAGGGTGACAGCCTAGAACCCAATGAGGGCTGGGGATGGAGTTCCATGGGAGAGTATTTGCCTAGAATCCACAGAGAGGAGGGGGTGGGTGGGGTTCATTTTGTACAGTGCTTGCTGTGAAGGTCTGGTTTCAGATTCCTAGAACCCACGTAAAAGTCAGGCATGGATGTGTTGTGCATCTATAGCGCCAGTATTGGGGGTCACAAACAGGCAATCCTGGTATCTCCTTAGCCAGCCCGTCTAAGCCAAAATAGCAAGTGTCAGGTTCAGTGAGAGATTATTTCCCAGAACATAAGGTGGAGAGTGACAGAAGACATCCATTGACCTCTGACCTCCCCACTTGCAGGCATGGCATGCATGTGTACACACACACACACACACACACACACACACACACACGCACACGCACACACACACACACACACACACACACTCAAAACAAGAAGCAGCAGCCAGAGTTGTTCACGACCCTGATCTGGGACCCAAGGGTTTGTTTCTGTTTCCTGTGAGCCACAGTCCATCCTGCATATAACCAGAGGTGTGAAGGCAGCCCACAAAGCTGCAGTTTCTTTCTTTCTTTCCTTCTTTCTTTCTTTTTCTCTCTCTTTCTTTCTCTTTCTTTTTCTTTTTCTTTCTTTCTCTCTCTCTCTTCTAGTCTTTGAGACAAGGTCTCACACTGTAGCCCAGACTGCCTTCAAATTCATGATCTCCCTGCCTCTGCCTCCCGAGTGCTGAATGACAGGTGCGCACCACCACCACCATCAGGGTGTTCCCTCCTTTGAGAACAAGTTTCTGGGCTCTGCCCGCCCCATGGGCTTCAGGCTTAGTGCTCCATACTGTTGAGATTTTTGTTGTTGTTGTTGTTGTTTCGGGGTGGGGGTACCTGTGTACATGTGTGCACGTGGAATCCTCAATTGCTTTTCCACCTTACTGTCTTTGAGACAGGGACTTAAACATGCACTCACTGACAGAATTTGTCTCTCTTGTCTTCCTGTCCTGGAGATTCCTAATTTCCACATTCTGGGGCTGAAATATAAGCAGGCTGCCTTGGCTGCCCAGCACTGGACCTCTTGCTTACACGCCAAGCCAGCCCCAGATGCTGCTGTTAACCATGCATTATACTAACCTTTCCACCATTTCTCCCCTCCCTGGCAGGTACCAACTGGATGATAGAGATTCTCTGCTTAATCCTGAAAGATGGGGATCCCTCTTGGATCCGCTCGGTGCCAATTTGGGAACGAGCACCCTGGTGTGAGACCATCGTGGGTGCCTTCAACCTCCCGGACCAATCCAGACCCCGCCTCATGAGCTCCCACCTCCCCATTCAGCTGTTCACCAAGGCCTTCTTCAACTCCAAGGCCAAGGTGGGCAGGCCATGAAGGGCATGTGGAGTGCATGTGGGGTGCATGTGGGAGGGCTTCTGGGGTGCATGTGGGGTGCGTGTAGGAGGGCTTGTGGTGCATATGGGATGTGTGTGGAATGCATGTGAGCTGCATGTAAGGTGCATGTGGGCACACATGGGTAGCATATGGGATACGTGTGGTGGTGAATGTGGGGTGCACATGAGGTGCATGTGGGAGGGCTCGTGGGAGGAGTCTAATGGATCAACCAATTGATTAACTTGTTTCTTGAGTTCCTAATGTCTGCATGGTAAATATTATAGAACAATACCTGCTTTGGAATCCCACCTTCTAAAGGGGATCAAGTACTGGATGTGGTCACCAGTGTCTGTAAGCCTAGCACTCTTGAGAATGAGGCAGGAGGATTGTGCTAAGAGTCCCATGTTAGCTTGGGATACAGAGTGAGACCCTGTAGAATGCTTGTACTGTAGCTCATTGGTAGAGCATTTGCCTAGCATGTATGGGATCCTAGATTTAATCCCCTGCAGTGGATGGGGGAGTGGGAAGAGTAAGTTAAAAAATCATCAAAAGGGGGCCAAGAAGATGGCTTAGTGGTTAGAGTGCTTACTGTGAAAACTAAAGGACCGGAGTTCAGATCCCCAGATCCCACATTAAAAATTCCAGCTATGCACGCGGGATGGTCCACCTGTAATTCCAACCCTAGAAGGCAGGGTCCAGGAATCCTCAGAGAAAGCTTGACCAACCCTAATGACCTGCTATGTGCTTAAGACACTCAGCCTCAAAACAATATGGTGGAAGAGTGATTGGGGATGAATCCTGACATCACTCTTGGGTCTCCACGTGCACACGCGCCCTCCCACACACAAGTGCTCACCCACATGCAACCATGTATAAACACATGCATCCACGCACCATACACCCATTCACATGAAAATAAATAGAAGCTGCAGGCCTGGCTCAGTTGGCACATTGCTTGCCTAGCGTGCCCTGGGTTCCCCCCTTCTCACTCCACCCCCCGCCCTCCCCCACCTCTCACTCCACCCCCACCCCCGGCACTGAATAAACCCGGAACGGCTCACATCTGTCATCCCAGAGCTCAGGAGGTGAGGACAGGAGGATCAGGAGCTCATGGTCATCCTCAGCTATGGAGTAAGTTCAAGGCTAGCCTGGGCTACATGAGACCCTATTTCAGAAAGAAGAAAAGGAAGGAAGAAAGAGAAGGAAAGGAAAGAAAGGAAAGGAGAAAAGGAGAGGAGAGAGGGTTGACCCCACAGAGAGCTGCAGAAGCAACTTAGATACAGGGAAGAGCAGGTGAAAAAGCCCTGTGTGGCTGGAGGCTGGTGAGCCAGAGGAGGGGGTCCCAGGCAGCAGGGGTTGACCGGTTTATGGCCATGTGTCCTGGAGCAAGGCCATTGAGTGCTGGATGGGACAGTTGGCCCTAACTCAACAGCGCCACAGTGTCGCTAGAGTGGAGACTGACTGTGGAGGTGCTGGTTGAAGCAGGGGAGGCCGAGAAGGCTGGGGAGGCCTCTACTAGGTATAGCAGGGGAGAATGGACCTGGAGCAAAGGGAAGAACTGGGCTTGAGGTTTATTTTTTCTGAGCCATATTTTGCTATGTAGTCCAGGCTGGTCTTGAACTGACCATGCAGCCCAGAGTAGCCTCGAACTCATAGCAATCCCCCACCTCAGCCTCCAAAGTACTAGGTGGTATGACAGGCCTGTGCCACCCTGCCCGGCTCTTATATTTGGCTTATGGTGCTGGACCCAGGCAGGGGCAGGAAAGCTGGAGGTACACATTTGGGTTCACGTGGTCGAAGTTCGCAGTGGGTCTAGTCAGACCCACAGGCCACCAATCGGCATGGTGGACCCTGGTCCCCAGCACTGCAGGATCAAGTCAATACCACGTGGTTCTCCTGGTCCCCACACTAATCAGTCAATACGGACAGTCTTCCGGACCTAGTGCCAGGTCCCAGGTCCCCAGAGTCTCCCAGGCAGGAGGCCCAGGGTTGTTCATCTCTCCAGGCCAGGGTGTGTGACACCGTCTCCCTCTCCCCTGCCTTGCTGTCTATACACAGGTGATCTACCTGGGCCGGAACCCCCGGGATGTGGTGGTCTCCCTCTATCATTACTCTAAGATTGCAGGGCAGTTGAAGGACCCTGGGACGCCCGACCAGTTCCTCCAGAATTTCCTCAAAGGAGAAGGTGAGGACACAGGGGATGCAGAGGCCAAGAGACACAGAGACAGAGTGATGAGGGGAGACAGAGATGAGAGACTGAGAGACACAAAGATGAGAGATGGAGAACACACAGAGACAGAAGACAGAGATGAGAGATGAAATGTTAGACAGGTACAGAGAGATGAAGACTAGAGACACAGAAACACGGGAGACAGAAACTAGGAAACAGACAAAGATGTGGGGAAAAGGGAGAGTGAAAGAGAGATAGATCTCTGCTTGTCAGAGACACTGACTATGGAAGGGAGCAAGGAGACTGACAGATGGATGGGGGTTGCCCAGGGCAGCAGCTGAGAGGAACAGGGCAGATTGAGAGGGACCCTGGTCTTGGCAGGGTGGGGTAGCAGCTTCTGGGAGCCCAGCAGCCCTGACCCACCTTCCACCACCACAGTGCAGTTTGGCTCCTGGTTCGACCACATTAAGGGCTGGATTCGGATGAAGGGTCGAGAGAACTTTCTGTTTATGGCCTATGAAGAACTGCATCAGGTGAGTCACCTCTTCCTCCCGCTGTCTCCTCCCTCCTCCTGCGTCCTCTGTTTTCCCTCCTCTCTACCGCCTCCTGCCTCCCTCCTCCCTGCCTCTTCCCTTCAGCCTCCTGCCTGAGTCCAATCACGGCCCCCCCCAATCGCAGAGGCCCAGTGGCAAATCAAGATCAGGTGTGGAGTGTCAGATGTGGAGAGCTCAGGCAGCTCTCTCGCTGTCTCTTTTGTTTCTAATTTTCACTTCTTTGAGACATGGCCTCATGTATCCAGGCTAGCCTTGAACTTGCTATGTAGCTGAGATCAACCCGCAGCACCGTGTAGCCAAGCATGGTGGCTCACAACTGCCACTCCAGCGTCAGGAGGTAGAGGCAGGAGTTCAAGAGTTCAAGGTCATCCTTGACTCTCTAGTGAACCCCCAGGCCAGCACGGCTCGCATGAGACCCTCTCTCAATAGCCGAGTCCGAATAGATTGCTTGCAATACCAGCGACTGACTGGCTCCGACTTGTGTCAGTGGTGATTTCGTCATCTTAGTAAGTTGTCACTGCTGTTCTGAGAAGGTAGTTGGAGTCTCGCCCTTCAGAGAAGGCTCATCCCATAGTTCACTGGGTTCCTATCCTGGTAACTTTCTTTTGATGAAAAGTTTGGGGGGGGGAAGGCTTGAGCATTACCCCTCCCTTCCCACGTTCTAGCAAACTTTATTCTCCAAAGCAAAATCTGGGCCACAGAGGCTGACACAGTCGCTGGGCCGCTCCGCATGTGTGGTGCCGCCTATGTGTGTATTTCTGGGACAGGCCTGTGCCGAGACCAGCAGTGACCTGGAAAAGCCAGCGTGGGGCTATGCCGCTGACCACAGGGCTGCCTTGCAGGAGGCTGGGTGGCCGAGAGGACCCTGGACTGTTGCTGGGCTGTGTAGCCTCGGGCAAGTGTCCTTCTTTCTCCAGGCCTCTGTTTACCAACTGGGCGCCACTACCCTAGCAAAGTCGATGGCAGGAATCCATCCAAGCTCAGGTTGTGACAGCTGGTGATCCAGGGACTTAACCAGCCTCACAGGAGGGTGGCATTTGAGCTGTCAATCAGTAGCAAAGGGCATATTTGACAGCCCAGCAGCAGGACTTGGAGAAATGCTCAGGGCACGGATGGGTGGGGTAGAGAGGAGAGGATGGCTAGTAAGAGCCCATCACCCTGGCCTGTGAAAGCCAGCTGGAGCTGGAATTGTCCAGGTGCTGGGGGACTAATGGCCTGCAGGGAGCCAGGGAAAAACCCACTGACTCAAGGTAGGAGGAGTCAGAAGGGCCTGGCAAGGTAGCTCAGTGGGAAAGGTGCCTGCTTATAAACCTGGAGATCAGAGTTCAAGCCCCATAAAGCCCATATAATGGAAGGAGAGTATTGACTTCTAAGAGTGGCCCTCTGGCCTCCATCAACGTGCTGTGGCCTCCTCTGTCTCTCTCTCTCATATATTTTTTTTTCAGAAATGTAAACTGAAGGGAGGGAGGCTGGGGAGGAGGCCGAGGTCTCTAAGGGAGAGGATGAGGCCTGAGCCAGACCAGAAACTTGGGGGACACAGATGGGAGGGACATGGCAAAGACACAGAGGAGCAGGTCGATGGCTGACAGGGATATACACAGAGCTGAGGCCGGGCCAGGGCCCAGTGCTGAGACAAGCGGGCCGCGTCATGCTGATCTTGCGCTGGAGAGCGGGAAGAACCCGCTCTTGACCTGCAGCAGGTGGTCTCCTCAGCCAGCCCACCTTCTCCAGTTTCCCACAGAACCCCATACCTGGGCTTGATGTTGGGAAGCAGGCAGAGAGGCAGGACCCAGCCTGGTGACTGCTCAGGGTCCTGCCTCCCTCCACTGACCCCCTCCCCACCCTCCTCAACCCAGGATCTCCGAGGCTCTGTGCAACGGATCTGCAAATTCCTGGACTTGCCACTGGGCGAGGAGGCGCTGGGCTCTGTCTTGGCTCACTCTGCCTTCAGCGCCATGAAGGCCAACACCATGTCCAACTACACGCTGCTACCTCCCAGCCTGCTGGATAACCAACAGGGAGCATTCCTGCGCAAAGGTACCTGGCTACGCGACTTGGGCCAATTCCTGAGCCTCCCTGGCTCTCTGCTTTCTTCCTGGCAGTCATGTGGTATAAAGAGGACCACTGTGGACTGAGGCCCATCTTTCCTCACAGAGCTCAGTTGCAGGCAGTGGAGACAGGTGGCTACTGAACTAGCCTCCATGCGGGCCTCCCACACCCTCTAGGAAGCTTCCTTATGAATCCTTCCCAGCAGCTGACACCCAGTACATCCCAGCACAGAGGAGGCTGGATAGAAAGACCATGAGTTTAATGCCAGTCTCAGCAAAATAATTTTTGAGGCCAGTAGGCTACATGAGACTGTTTCAGAACAAAATGGTAGAGAGACGACTCAGTGTGAGTGTTTGCTGCACATGTGGGAGGACCTGAGTGCAAATCCCCAGCACCTTGCAAAGGGCCAGGCAGACGGGATGCAAGATGGTTCAGAGAAGAAATGCTTGCCACCACGCCCGATCCCCAGAACCCACATGGCGGAAAGAGAAAACTGACTCACATAAGTTGTCTTCTGACTTCCATACATGATCATGATATGTACACACACACACACACACACACACACACACATATACTTAGGCTCACAGACTTACACACAGATTCAAACACACACATACACTCACACACCCACACGTATGCCCCCACACATATAAACTATAATTAAAAGTAAACAGGACATTGAGACCACAGACTCCACAGATGATTCTGGATGGTCCCCCAGCTCCAGATCCTTCCACCATCTGGTCACATGTTCTAGATTCCAAGAATTGGGAGTTAGGACAACCTAGTACATTAGCCCCTGCAGGAAGCCCCTTGGCCTCACTAGGTGATGCGTGATGCCTGGAACACGCCACAGTGTGAGTGATGGGCCCCAGGGGTCGCACACAGACGGGATGGTCTGTGTGATGAAATGAAGTGGTATGCTTGGGCTAGTGTTAGCCAGGCTCTTGCTGGGCTGCTTGTCAGCCCTGGAGACAGTGAGCCGCTACTGTTCTGAGTTTAGCCAGACTGCAGGGTGTACCAGAGGCCATGAGGAGCAGTCAAGAGGTGCTAGGAGGCCCTGCTCTGACAGAGGCTCACAAAGGGGTGACCGAGGATGTAAAGGGGGGGTGCTAAAAGGGAAGTGAGTTGGTGTCAGAGGCCAGAGGGAGGGTTGAGCATGCTATGGACAGGCGACATGGCTTAATGATGGACAGGGTGATACAGGCCCAAGGGTCTGTCTAACTGGCTGAAACCAGAGGGAGGACCCCGAGAGGTTGGGATGAAGGTGACACACAGAAGTTCTTAATCTCTGTGCCCTTCAGGGATCTGTGGTGACTGGAAGAACCACTTTACCGTGGCCCAGAGTGAAGCCTTTGACCGTGTCTACCGAGAGCAGATGCAGGGTCAGCCGCGCTTCCCCTGGGATGTATCCCCCGAGGACATCAGCCCGGATGCCGAGTCCAACCCCAGTCCTGGCCCAGCCTCCAAGGACCCCCATCCAGAATCGGAATCTTCACAATAAACTTGTCACTCTAACCACATTGTCTCTGTACTGTGCCCCAGGTGGTAGTTAGGGGGGAGGGACGCAGGTGGACGTTGGTGGGAAAGAGGCCACAGTGAGGACCCCAACCCACACCACGACTGGTGGGCCCTCTGCTACATAGTGAGTATGATGGACTGCAGGACAGAGAATGTGGGGTGCTGCGGCTTGACACTTGGGAGGTAGTGTTGGAGACTGTGGGTTCAAGTTCAGTTTGAGCAGTTTAGTGGCCATCTCAAAAACCAAAATGAGGTGAAATAAATAGGAACAGGGAGTCCAGTCCTCCACTGGACTTTAACAGGGAGAGAAGGCTAGGCCTGGATCCCTGAGTCTCAGAGAGAAGGGTGGGGTCAGGACCCTTGGGTCGGGGGGGAGGAGGCTGGGCCTGGATGCCTGGATCTAAAGGAAGAGGTTGGGGTCTGGACCCTTGGGTCTGAGGGAGGACACTGCACTGGAATGCTGACAGATATATTTGTGGATTTAATTTGGGCAGAGCACAGGGAGCTCCATGCACACACACACACCCCTGCCCCACCTCTCCCTGCATGTTCCAGACAGACCTCAGCTTCCCTGTGGCCCCAATTGCCTTGTTTCAACTCTTTTCAGGCCCTCCCCCAATCCCCATCATCATGAGCTCTCCTCTCCTGACTTGTTTATCCACTTCAGAGCATGGGTGTAGGGTGCTTCCCCTCTGTCCTGGGGTCGCCCAACATCTCCCCACACAGTCCACGGTGAGACAGCTTGACCTGGCTCCTGCACCTCATCTGGGGTGAACACATGCTGTCCTGGGACTCACAGCAGGGAGGAAACTTCTGCACATTTCTCAGATGGCAACACCAAGGTCTGGCCAAGTCCGCCCAGTTCTAGTACAGGAGGAACAAGGTTTCCACTGTCCAGCTCGAGGACTCAGGCCTCCCCCGCGGTCTGTGTCCAGCAGGGCTTGGAGCAGATCGGAGACTGGCTGGCATCTGACTGTGGCTCTTATCATCGGCGTCTCCTGGGGCCTGAGCCAGAGGCCCAGTCGGAGGCCGCATTGTTACCTAGCCTTCTTTGGGCTGGGGACAGATAGCCCAGGTGGCGGTTCGGGATCATGGGCAAGGGGCCGCCCCAGGGCCGTGACCAGGCCAGTGGGCGGGAGTCCGTCTCACCCCTGGGACCCCCTCCAGTGCCCCGCTGCCTCATCAGAGCCCTGGCAGGGGTGTCCTTGTAGCCCCAGGACTTCTTGAGCTGTGGAGGGAAGAGGAGGAATATGAGTGGGATGGAAATGTGACACTTGGGTAGAGTACCCCCTAGCATGACCCCTAAGTTCCATCCCCAGCAGGCATAAACCAGTAGGGGTGCATGCCTGCCACTCCAGCACCCAGGAGAAGGGGGGCAAGAGGATTAGGAGCTCCAAGGTCACCTTGTGTTACATGGAGAGTTCAAGGAAAGCTTGGGCTGCAGGAAAACCTATCTCTAAAAGTATACATAATAATAATAATAATAATAATACAGTAAGAACGGTGGAACTAGGGGGATGCTCAGGCAGTAAAGCACTTGCTGTACAAGCATGATAACCAGTTTGGATTCCCAGAACCCACCTAAAAGCTGGGTGCAGCCACGTATATCTTTAACCTAGTGCCTAGCGGACAGAAACAGGCAGAAACCATGGGAACCCTGGGAACTGGCTGCCCAGTGCAGTTGAAGCAGCAAGCTCCAGGTTCAGGGAAATAAACAGAGACGCCTAATGGCCTCAGGCCTCCATATGCACATGTGCAGACAACACATGTGCACACGCATACACACACATCACAGGCCTGCATGCATACACGCACGTACCACACACACAGTCTCACACACATATACACACATGCACACAATAGACACGGGGACACATACACACACACATATATACACGCATGCACACCACACATGCATGCATGCACACACACATGCATGCACACACACATGCACACTAAAAAGGAAAAAAAAAAAAAAGAGGAACACGGGGAGAAGCTCTGAGATCCAGAGTCAAGGAGAGCAGAGGGGTGAAATGTGTGAAAAGGAGGGGGAGCTGAATGAGGAGCAAAAGTTGAAGTTAAGAGAATGAGAGGAGAAGCTTAGATGGAGGATGAGGGTAAGGACACCTGAGTTTGGATCCCCAGATCACATGTTAAAATGGGCAAGTGTGGTGGCAAACTGTCATTCCAGCCTTGGAAGGCAGAGTCTGGGAATCCCCAGAGCAAGCCGACTAGCCAGACTAGGCCTAATGGTTGTCCTGGGTTTAATTAGAGACCCAGGCTCACAACGGAAAGGAGCAATTGAGGACCTTTCCTGTTATCGCCCTGGGGCCTCCACAGGCACATACACTCAAGCGCACTTGTGTACACACACCTGCACACCTACCCACATGCAAGTACATATGCACAAATGCATGAAAGAAAAAGAAGGGAAGAGATTTGGTGGGCAAAGGGAGGAGGTGAAGGTAAAGAGAAGCAGGAAAAGTCCAGACCCTCCAGTCCAGCAGAGGTGAGTGGGAGGCCAGGGCCCCTAGACCTCCTCTGTAGTTGGAAAGGCAGAAGAAGGGACTAGTGGCTGCCCTGGGAGAACAAATATTTGCCAAGGGAGGCGATGCTGGGTTGGGGCGGCTCACTCCAGGTGGAGGTGAGAACCTTGCCCTGCCCCACCCATTTCTTCTCTCCCAGCTCTGGCTTTTATTGACAGGTCTGCCGGAAGTGATTCCACTCCTGTTCCTGCCTCACAGACAGGAAAACTGAGACCAGAAGAGGGTTGGGTTATCATGAGGTAGCACCCCATCTTCGTGAGGCTGCTTGTCTCCCCTCCACAGTTCTGCTTGTACTTCCCCAGCAGTCCACTTTACAGTGAGGGAAACTGAGACTCAGGAGGAAAAAACAACATTCATCCGGGCAAAGCCCTCCAGTCAGCTGAAGAGAGCTCAGCAGAGCCCTACTGTCCACAAGCTGGGTGCACCCTGTGAGGCCCCTTGACCAAAGCCAGTAAGCCCTACCCGGGCGGTCGTCAGAACTGACTTTCAGCCTTTCTGATCCCTCAGTTTTCCCACCTGTGAGCTAGGCAGGTTAAATTTAACCAACTCAGCCAAACATGGTGTTGCATGGCTATCATCCCCTCCTGCAGAGGCACAAGGATTGGGGGTGCAAAACTGGGCTAGATAGTAAATCCTTCTTTTGAAACATAAAAAAGGACCTAGAGATATGGCTCAGTAGTGAAAACTTTTGCCTTGAAAGCAAAAGAACCTGAGTTCAGATCCCCAGATCCCATGTAAAAATGCTGGGCTGGTGTGGCAGCCCGCCTGTAATTCTAGCCTTAAAAAGCAGAGCCTAGGAGTTGCCAGAACAAGCTGTTTAGCCAGACTAACCTTAATGGTGTGTTCTGGGTTTAATTAGAGCTCGGGCTCACAATAGTAAAGTGAATGAACAATGGCGACTGATTCCCATTGTCATGCTTGAGCCTCCACAAGGGCACACACTCAAGTCCACTAGTGTAATACACTGGCACACACATCCATCCACCCACATGCGAACACACATACACACATAGACACACACACACACACACACACACACACACACACACACAAAGGAGAAGGTGGGGTATGGCTCAGTGGAAAGGACCTGAGTTTGAATTCCCAGCACCTAGGTAAAAAAAAACAGGTGGGAGATAGACAGACCCTGAGAGAGCTTCTGATTCACCAAGCAACACCTTCTCAACAAAATAAGATAGAGGATGAAAGAGGAAGATTCCTGACAGTTTTCCTAGCTGCCGCATATACCCGGCACATACCTATACACTAACATGCTTAGCTGAACATGCATGTTTGCATCACATACAAAGAGAGAGAGTCTTGCTTCTTGCTTTGGGGTTAGGAGCAGGGATCCCAGGACCCAGTGCATGCCCAACAGCTGGTGCCTCAGGGTCCTACCTCCTCATCACCGTCACTGGAGCCAGAGGGCTGGGACAGACGGCTGAGGTCCCACAGGGAGCGGCTGGGCCTGGTTGGGGGCCCACTGACAGTCCGGCTGTGCTGCATGCTTCTGAGGATGTCACTAAGAGCTGGCCCTGGGGCAACAGGGGCCTCCTGTCCATCCCCCTCGGGGATACGGCAGGCAGCCAGGCGGTGGGCCAGCAGGCCATCAGGCATCAGAGGGGCCACGGGGGCCACAGGGCAACGCAGGGCCACGTGGTGTGGGCTTCGGGCCAGCTGTGTGTCCCTGGGGGGACTGAGTGGGATGGGGCTCCTGGTCGGTGCTGCTGGGAGAGGCCCAGAGGCTGCATAAAGGGTGCGGAACTCATGGCAGAAGGCGTCGGTGATTTCCCCGGTGAGCAGGGTCACCAGGCTGCGGTGCAGGCGAGAGTCGCTCCACGTGAAGCTGGAGTGCAGAAGAGACACTCGGAATCACTACAGTTCTACAGTGGCTCCTAGCTGGGTCCCTGAAAGTCTCAGCTGCCCCCACCCCTGTGGAAGGTGCATCAGATAACTTCTATTATCAAGTTTAGTCTGGTTGGCACGGGCCTGAGATCCCAGCACTCAGCAAGCTGAGGTGGGGTTTCAAGACCCAGCCTGAGCTTCACAGAGAAACTCTGTCTCCAATAACAAAACATGTAAGCCACCATCCCATGTCAGCCCTCAGGAGGGAGAGTCAGCAGGACAGGAGTTTAAGGTCATCCTTAGCTACACAGTGCCCATCTTTTGAGGGCAGCCCAGGCTAGAGTAGTCAAACAAAAAACAACCTCTGTGTTAGCTGGACTTGAGTGAGGTCAGACCTGGGTTCTGCTCCCCACTGAGGGACAGCCCAGTGCCACAATTTTCTTATTTAAAAAGAGGATGGGACTTGGTCCACTGTGGCTCCCATAGGCTCATCAGAAATGCTGCGCTTACACCTGCTGTGCGTCAGGTTCTGAGCATTTCTACAGAGCAAGCTCCCTGCGTTCTGCTTGCAGGAGGTGGCTGCCCATGCTGTCTCTGTCCACACACAGCAGTGGCCTACCACCTCTGCCCAGATCTGAACACAGGACATATGCTTGCAAAAGAAGAGAATTGCTTTTACCAGGCTCAGAGGGATCTGGATTCATGGCGACCTTCTCATGGGCCTTGGTTGGTCCATCAGGGAAGTAGGGTGGCTGAGCTCACAAGAGCTGGGCAAGTCACACTGACAGTGCCCCTCAGCCATGCTTACCTTGGCCGGGTGACAGTCCTGGTCCCCTCGGCCTAAGGCAGGCCAGGCTGTGGCCCCCTCCCCCACCCACAGAAGCCAAGGAACCCTGAGGGTCTGTGAGGTCACTAGATTCCATGGCCCAAAGGCTTGTGGACAGGGGTGCTGGCCCATCTCCACCCCGAGGACTCGAGAGTTCCTGGAAGGGACACGTGTTGGGAACCAGGGACGCTCCAAGTGCCAACTCTGCAGGCCAGGACGAGGGGTGGGAGGCGTTCTGAGAGGTCGCAGTTGGCTGTCCGGGAGGTCCAGCAAGCCCCCGGACTGGCTCGGGTGCCATCTCCGCCGCCAGACCACCATGGTCCTTGGCTGGCTGCTGCTTCTGGTTTCCGTCCTGTCCCCTGGTGTGACAGGCGTTAAAGACTGCGTCTTCTGTGAGCTGACCGACTCCATGAAGTGCCCAGGCACCCACATGCGCTGCGGGGACGACGAGGATTGCTTCACGGGACACGGGGTGGCCCAGGGTGTCGGGTCCATCATCAACAAAGGTTGCGTGCGCTCCACCAACTGTGGCCGAGAGGAGCCCATCAGCTACATGGGCCTGACCTACAGCCTGACCACCACCTGCTGTTCTGGACACCTGTGCAACAGGGGTGCTGACCCCACCGCGGGGGTCGCAGGCCTGGTGCTGGGCTTGCCGCTGCTCCGCCACTGGCTATGACTCACAGGGACTGCAGGGTCTGGGGCTGGGCCCCCATTTCCCTACCACTCCTCTCCCTTCCCCCATTAAATGGCCAGAGACCTGGACAAACCTCCTATGGCCCTAGGTTCCTTCATTCCAGGGCCCCAGAACCTACTCTGGTGAAACCTGAGGCCTGACCCATGGGGACATGGCCCACCTGTGGACCTATGTTACTATATTCCACTGGTTCTAAGATGCATGTCGTTTCAGTTTGCTTAAATGCTTCGTGTCGTGGAACCAAAAGGTTAATAATGATTATGCTCAAAGCAGCAACATTCCCCTAGGAAGGCCTTGAATGCAACCAAATCCCAGGATGGCCTTGAGCCCTAGATCCTTCGCACAACACTGGGATTACTGGCCAAAGTCTCCAGACTTTAGGACACTCAGGATGTGCCATGCCAGGTACCACATGTTCTCTGTCCTCTTGCAGGGCTGGGACAGTGTTGACACTCCAAAGTGTTGAAGTCTCAAAGCATGAGCCGGACCAGCAGCGTGAGCAGCAAGTGGGAAGTTGCCAGAGCAAGGCCCCAAGCTGTTTTCACAGGCTGGACAAAGGGAACAGAGAGCTGGACTTTGGCAAGCCCTCCCAGGTCTCTGATGTTGTCTTATCTAACTGTGTGGTTCCCAGGAAGGCACCTTTGTGTCCTGGGGTAGATTTCGGGGGATTATAATGATGGGAGCATGTAGGGGTGATGCTGAAAAATGCTGTGAGGAGACCAGGGTGCCTCTCAGCACCCTGAACACAGGGGTTGGGATAGGGGTCAGTAGTCAGGGTACCTCTCAGCATTTTGCACACGGGGATAGGGGGTGGGGGGCAGTAGTCTGAAATGTGAGTGGTACAGTAACCACTTTCTATTAATTCTGAAGTGGGGAAACTGAGGCACAGAGAGGAAGTAAGCTGCCCAAGTCACACACCTTGTAGCCATGAATCCAGGCCAACAGCTTCCCAGATCAGTATTTTCAGGGTGGGAGAGAGATGGCCCAGGCCACTCCTGAGCCCATAGCACCAAGCGCTCACTGAAGCAGGGAAGTGTGAACCCACAGGACGGAGCACAGAGGCCCAGAAAGGAAGGGTGCTGGTTGGGGAGCACCCTCCCTCTGAGCATTTTAAGGATCGGGTGCAGGACGCTGGAAGAGGCCATACCTGTAGGATCCTGAGATGACCTTGTCACCATCCAATAGCACAAATTTCTCCTGCATGCGGCCGCTCACCTGCCGTCGCCAGCGGCTATGGAAAGTGTGGCCTTGCACGGTGCGCACATCCAAGTTCTGGGGAAGGACACCATGGACTTGGGGGGGTATGACTTGCTGGGGTCCACACCACGGACCTGGGATAGGGCACACCTTGATGGGGTCCACATTGTGCTGGGTGCCTTGTGATACCATGAGCACCGTCCCTGCCTCTCCAGGGCCACTGATACCAAGTGGGGAGTCTCAGGGGGAGTAAACCCTGGTAAAGGACCTTCTGGAAGGACATCCACTTCTCCCAGTGGCAGAGGCATAAGATCTTAGGGGACCCAGCAAGATAGCTCATCAGGTAAGGCACCTGTTTCAAACCTGGCGACCTGAGTTTGATCTCCAGATGCCCACATGGTGAACAGAGAAAACTGACTTCTGACCTCCACCCATATGTTATAACATGCCCCCCCCAAGTGAACAAACAAAAAATCTTAGGGGACCAGTAAGCTAGGACCTAGAGAAAAGTCTGCCTCTGTGGGTTCTATCAGATGGGGATGCCCAGATTCCTCTGGCCCCGCCCCTACCTCAGTGGCCCAGGGGTTCACCCCCAGCTGCTGAGCCAGTGTCAGGAAAGCAGGCAGCTGCTGGTGGTCCAGCAGCAGATAGACGGGCACCCAGCGGCGCACAGCAGCATCCACCATGTCTGACAGCAGATCAGGGTCAGTGAAGACATCCATGACCACGGCCACTAGCTGAGGGTGGAGAGGCAGGCACGTCACTTCACGGGCAGGGTGTTCTGGAGGTGGAGGCTTCAGGACCTGGCTTCTCTGGTGGGGGAGGTGGGGACTGGGCAGCAGACAGGGGAAACCCTGGGTTATGGGATAACAGCAGGCAGCCCTTGCTAGAGACACCAGCAGTCAATCCCATGTCCATGTGGGTGGACTGTCTCCGCACTGTGCCCTAATGTCCATGGCAGCCCTCCAGGTCAGTGGTTTCATCTCTGGTGCCTCAAGAATGGGTTGGCCAGGCTGCCAAAGTGTGCTTTGGGGACCCTTGGTCTTGCAGGCAAGCAGTTGCAGTAACAACCCTGACTCACAAGCCAAACCAAACAAGGACAAGAGCTTAAAAATAAAAATTGCCTGTGCCTGTTCTCACATCCCTCTGCAGACACAAGAGCAGTGTCCGTGTCACAGGACTCTCAGAAGGCCGTGGGGAGCACTTGGCACAGAAGGGAAGAACCCCAAGACTGCTACTAAAGGATTGGAGCTTCCAGGGCTGGGGGACTGGGTCACACCATCTAACCTGGGAGAACTCTAAAGCTGCCCAGTTTGACATACAAGGGAAGCTAACACTGGGATACACCTGGTCGGGAGGCATGGACTCTAAAGCACTCAGGTCTCAGGGACCTCAAGGTCTAAAAGAGCCAAGATGGGGTTCCTGGACCACAGGGCCGAGTATCCAGAGGAACAGGACTATGGCCAGGATGATAGGAGAGGCCTGAGCCCTGTTCATGGGATATGGTCTGTGAGGAAGAGGTTGAACCTCCCCTGGGGCACCCACCTTTTGAGCTGCCTGGATCTCTCTGCGCGTGAGCTCTTTGATAGACAGTTGACCCCCATCTGGTGGCTGGGTATACAGCTGTGCCCGGGTGATGCCCTTCCAAGTGGTATCCTCTGGCCAGCCCAGTCGAAGCAAAGGTGCAGGCTCTTCAGACTGCCCAGGCCAGTAGGTCAGGCTGCCTACGTCCCCATCCGTGATGGTGGTTCCCAAGTTAGCCCCACCAGACTCATGGCTGGGTACTACTGTCCAGTCTTGAGCAGCAGCAGCCAAGGACTTAACCTCATTGGCACTCAGGAAGGGGTGCAGCTTCTCCTCCTGCACACAGGCTCGAAAGGCCTCTTCACCCCTGCTCAGCAGTGTTTCCAGGGCCAGTCGCTGGCCCTCAGAATACAGGAAGGCAGAACTAGACTCTTTCAGGGCCAACTCCCCAGTCCCTGATTCCACTTCCTCCAGCACTGCCAATTGAGAGGACGCCATAGGAACTGTGGAAGTGGGGCCCATAAGACTGGGCTCTGGAGGTTTCAGGGAATAACCACCTAAGGTCCACAGACCTCAGGCTGTGTGGCCTCCTGAAGCCCTGACAATACCCAGCCTCCAGACTGTCCCACACCTATCAGACCAACACAAGCCTGTGGCCACCTTCCATCTGCCCCAGAGGCCTATCCAAAGGGAGTGACCACCTCCAGTCTGGGGCCATGCAGCAGCCCCAGGTGTCAGAGAACCTTGCCCTTGGCCACCTGCCCTACCACCTCCTGGCAAACACATAGCTGCCCCCAACCAATGGCATGATTCCTTTCGCCTTGCTCTATGCCATCACTCACTAGTGCTGCCTGGTTGGCACCTGGCCACCAGTGGACTCTTGCTGTGGCCCTCCCCAGTCCAAGAAAGCTCACCAGCTATCAGACCAACCACTGGACACATCAGGCACCTGCCCCGGTATCGAAGGAATGGGCTCCAGGCCACTTCCTCCCTCGCGAGATCCTCACAAGTCCTCCTGCTCAGTCAGAACCCAGCACAATTCTGATCTGCAGAGCCACCTGTCTCCACCCACTTCCGGGATAGGAGTTTCCCTTTCCTGCCCCAGTACCACCCAAGCTCATGAGATCCCAGGCCACAGGTGGAACAGAGCCTGGTCTTATGGCACCTCCTTCTTGGGGGTGGGGGAGGCTTTCTCTACACTTCCTGATTCTTGGCAAAATGCCAAGCACCATCTTGGAGGTCACCCTGCCTTTACCAGGTGCGGGGTAGATTGAACTCTGTATTGTGCAAACACAATGGAAGGGCTCAAAAGGCACCCATTCTCAGCAACTGGCCACCACCCATCTTCCAGGGAACTTGGGCCCCACCTCTTCCTGCCCACCCCTCTGGCAAGGAGCCCTTGGGAGAGGTTAATCCTAGGAGGAAGTGGGTAACATCAGACACCTGGGAAGGCAGGTCTCTAATCCCAACACCAGCTCAGTCTTTACTAGCCCCTGTGCTAACCAAACACATGGCCACTGGTACTGCCCCTACCCCCCACCATGCACTGTCTAAACCCCAGGAACACACAGGACCATCATCATCCAAAAATTTTTAATAACAGGGTTGAGATCCAGGATTAGTTTTTGTAGCCTCGGCTAGCACGTCGTCCTCTGGCACGCTCGAACTTCCTGCCCTTAGAGCGCACATAGGGTCTGTGGAGAGAGAAGGATTAGAGGATCCCTGCCCATACCGATTGGAGACTATAGCCTTCAATGGAGCAGAGTAGGGAGTCCATGGTACCACCCACCCTACACGGGGACCACAGCTGCCCAATAGAGGACAGCATAGAGGACCCAACAACCCAGAGGTCAAGGCCCATTACTCACTTGGTGTGGCTATGCGGGGTTCCTGGAGCCTTGCCAAAGTGTCGGTACACCTCTCGGCCTTTCCGAGGACCTGGCCAGGAAGGGATGAATGGGTCAAGGAGGCACCAAGAACTTTGTGGCTTCCTACAGGGAGGCACTGTCCATTGGCAGTGAGGTAAAAAGTGTCCCCAATCCCACAGAAGTGGTACAGTCCCCACTCACCAGACAGAAGTACAGTGCCACGGCCCTTCGGGGACTCTAGGGCGAGCTGGTCAAAGGTGAGGATCTTGCCTCCAGCCTTAAGAATTCGGCTGCGGGCACGGCTGCTCACACGCAGTGCACACACCTGAAGGGACAGACACCAGAGCTGAAGTCACTACAGCCCACACTGGCCTGGGACCACCAGACAGCCAACACACCCACAGAAACCAGAAGTGCCCACATGGATGGCAGCAGCTTCAATGCTTTAGATCCACCCCGTCCGTAAGCATCGATGGTTGTAGGAGATGGAGACAAAAGGAGCCAAGGGCCCAAAGTGACACGACAGACCCCACCCTGGAGCCAACTACAGAATGTGGGCCAACCCAGAAGACTGATGTACCAATCCACAAGCCACTCACTTTTAGCTTGGGCACCTCCAAAACCCGTATATCATCCGTGACTGTCCCCACGACCACAGCTGTCTTGTTCTCCCGGCCAGGAAGCTTCATCTTCTGGATCTTGGGATGGGGGAGGAGAATTACAGAGGGTGAGCCCCTCCATGTTCTGAGTGGCTGCCCTGCTCCAGGCACCCAGGGGACAAGAACAACTGTGTTCCATCATGGCTGACTGTCCCTCCTCCCTATGTGGACAGCATCTGGCAGAGTTCTGTCACTTGGGAATCCTCCTCCTGTACCTTCCCCTAAAACAGGAGCAACTAGGGCTAAAGAGATGGCTCAGTGGTTAAGATTCTGCCTCACAAGCAGAAGGTCCCGACTCAGGCAGAAACGAAAGTGGGCTGGACATCCAGCTCTGGTGGGTGGAGCCTGGGAAATCCCAGAGCTACACAAGGAGGGAGAAGTGATCCAGGATGATTCCTAAAGTCATCCTTGGTCCTCCACAGGGACACACATAAACAGCAAATAAACAAACACTTTAAAAAATTATTTTAAAACAAAAGAAAACAGGAGCAACTCCCCAACCAATGGTGCTTTTCTGAGAAATTGCAGAAGACCACAAGGCTCATCACAAAGCCTCAACGACCCTCCACAAGGTGGGGAAACCAAGACATTGGCTGTCATGGTAGCAGACAGCCAGGGGACACCAAGTTTGCACTTCTTCCAGAGCTGACTCCCTGTAATGCCCAGGTGCACCAAACACTCACCATCCGGGAGAGAGACAGAGGTGGCCGGTTGGTGCGACTCATAAACAATCTTTTCAGCACAACTTGGTTGAAGGTAGAATTTGTTCGTCTGGCCAGAAACCTGTACAGCTGCACCAAAAGGACGGAGTAAGAACCCAGAGCCATGTCTCCTCTCCCCACACCTTTACAAATGCCACTGAGATAAAAGCCAAGAGGGCTTGCTCCAGGGGGTTACAAACCTAGAGTCACCCAACACCCAGCCTCACCTTGACCAGCAATCGAAGGTAGATGTCCTGGCTCTTGGGTTCCTTGCGCCGAACCTTTCGGTCCTTGTTGTGACGAATGTCAACTCCCTGTAGCAAGTTAAAGGTAACCATGAATCCAATTCCAAATCTGGCCATTCATTTTATAATCACATTAAATTACAAATTATATCCCAATTATCTATCACTTATTTCACAGGCTGTGAAGGCAACAGTTCATATCCCAGGTCCACCACTGAGCCTTCTGCACTCCCCAAAACTCAAATACACTGGTACAATAACCTTAAATTAAAAAAATTTCTAGTTTTACAAACGCCCCCCCCCACTTCCCTCTCCCTTTCTACCCCAACTTTAAAATTTTAAGTTCTTCACCTAGTGACAATTCTCCCAGCTATTCCAGAAGCTAAGGGAAGATTCCAAATTCATGGCCAACTTATCTCAAAGATGGGGATGTAACCCAGCATTAAGCTTGCCTACCAGGGAGCATTGCAATATAGGGGATGATAAGACTGTAAGAGCCTAAAGTGGGACAGTGGTGAGCCAAACTTATTTCCTGGACACGACAGGGCTGAAGTACACATTATTCCATGACAGGTGTATGTATTCTTTCACAAGAACTGTTCTATCAACATTTTACCACTGAAGGGAATAGATCTCAAAAGATTCCACACCTCTCTGGCTGATGAGGACTAATACTGATCAGGGAGAAAGATGCCATCTTTAATGGTATACCCACTGATCTGACACCTGCTGGAGCATGAATCATGCCAAGCATATGTCACCAAAGACACACTAGATGAAACACAGTGGGCCACACAAGTGAAAAGACTTGAAAATAGGAGGGAGTCTGGCAGGGGATATGGGATTGGGGATTAATGGGTGAAAAATACCATAAATTCACTATATTCTTGTATGCAACTATGACATTAGTTCTCAAAACTCAGCCCCCATATACAGAGAATAACTCAAAACCAACCAACCATAATCTAAGCAAAAAAGACAATATCTCTAGGTCATCACACAAGTACTTCCCATGTAGTGTATACCTGAACCCAGCCCCATGAATGCGAGGGGCTTAAATACTCTATCCCCACAAAACAGAAGCACATTTTTAAGTCCACGGTTCTTACTACCTCTCTCTCCCATATACACTCTTGCTTTGCTAATTGGCTTTTTCAAACTTGCAGCAAGTGCAAGTAGTTAAACCTAACTACACCAACTGGATAAATTGTTTCTCACACAAACCCTATCGCGAATACCTCCCGTGAATGATTTCTCCCCCAAACCCACAAGGGATTCTTGTACATCAAAGAGAGAAAGGAAGAAAAAAAAAAAAAAAACACGGAAGCAAGAGACGTTCTGTGGCGCCTACCTGGCCCCCACGCCCGATATGCTACTCCACTGTCGCCACGGCCTACTCTGCAAGCCAACCTCAAGCGGCTCGAAGCCCGGCGGAGCTGTCTGCCTTGGCACGACCGCCGTGAACCCCAGGCTGGCCTGGCCGCACACCGAGTCTCAGGCCAGTCTGGGACACATGCAATTTCTAGGGTACAGGGGCCAACCAGGGTCGTTCCCGGCTCCGCCACGTCCCGGGGGGCGCCCCTGTGCCCATTCTCTGCCCTCCCTGGAAGTCAGCCGCTGCCGCCCGCGGCATCCTGCACCCCTCTAATGCGTCCCGACCCCGGCCCGCCGAGGATGGCGGTGGATAGACCCGCGGCGGACTCCGCCGGGCACGCTCACCATGATGGCGCCTCCTGCTCGGCCAGGTCCGGAAAGAGAAAGCGTCGCCCGATTGGGCGGGGAAAGGCTCCATCACTCGGCGCGCTCATGACGTCACAGAGAGCGACGCTCTAGCCCTAGTCTGGTTCTCTATGGTCGATCGGGGACGGCGCTCAGCCCACATCCGGGTCTCTCTGTTGTATCTCGGACGACCGGCGGTGGACATCCGTAGACTGAGGCTGAGGAACCGAGAGAAGCCAGTGCGCCACCAAAGGAGGCGGAGGTCAGCATGCCTGGAGCTTCTCTAGTTCTTCATAGCCCTGTTCTATTTCTCCGAGATAAAGGAACCCGAGAGAGAGATGCGTGGAGTTAGGCGGATGTACCGCGCAGTGACACTCTAGCCGTACACTGACCGCCTCTCGTTAGTTCCTGGATGACCTGGCGGGCCGAGAATTGGAGGTGAGGAGGCGGGGCAGGCGGGGCTTGTCATCCAAGTTTGGAGAAGCTTCTCATCTCACGCTTCCGGCATTTCCTTAAATTCACAGCTGCTTTTTCCTAATGCCTAGTTTACTAGGCGCCGCTGAAGCTCAGGAAGTCCTGCTAGGTGTCTAACACGAGATCTGCTAGTTGCCGTTCGACCTATATTATCCCTACTCTTTTCCACCTTTTGGGCTCAGCTTTTTCTCTCTACCCCTAATGTCTGCTTAGCTTCCCTCCACAGAGAACTAGACAGATTCAACAGGCTGAGCAGTTTCGGTATCAGGGATGACTAAGGCGCCGGGGTGGGGAGGGGACGGATGACAAGTTCCCGATAGAGAACAGACCTGGAGAAAGATTCTTAAGGTAGAATGCAGACCTTCTGGGGGATAGATGGATGGAGACCTGAGGGTAGAAAGGAAGATGAGGGGCTGGGAAACTTGTAAGCAAGTTCAGAACCTGGTTCTACTTTTTTTTTTTTTTTCTTTTTCCTTTCCTATGCATCAGGGTCTTGCTAAGTTGTCAAGACTACCCTTGAACTTTCAAACCTTCTCCCTCAGCCTCCCAAGTAGCCAGGATTAACAGTCCTTCATCAGTTCTGCCTCTGCTACTTCTTAAATTGCAATTCTGGGTAAGTCATGTCCTATGTTTGTCTTTATTTGGGAAGAGAATGATAAGTCCAACAGGTACCTTCACTGATTATACAGGTTCATAAAAGTGCTTAGGTCAGCACTTGGTATACAGGTGCTCAACACAGTCTCCTGTTACCTGGAACTGGGTGGGACCAGGCAGACCAGTTGGATGGGTTGGTGTGTTGGCTCTGGTGCACTGAGCCTAATGAATGCTACACCCCCCCCCACAGAGCTGGAACCTCAATCTGCACACCTCTCTGCACACTTCTCTGCACGCTTCGGTCCAGCTGATCTCAGGGCCCAGACCCCCCTCTATGACCACCAGCCGTGAACCTACATCCTGCTGTGAACGAGCGGAAATGAATGCACGCGCTGAATCAGAGAGTCTTTGCAATCAGGTGAGGTTCCCAATGGAAGCCTGAGGCTTTTCTGCCACTGACCTTTAATCTTCTTGGCAGGCAGGGTGAGTGGCTCCACTTCTTCTAGTCAGGGCAGCTGAGGCTAGTGGGAACTCATACTTAGAGGCCCTTTCCTCCTCCCCTTCCTCTTTCAAATTCCCTTTTCTCAGTTCTGTGTATATGACGCTTTGGTCAAGTCTCTGCCTGTCTTCTTTGAAAGGCTTTTCTACTTCTCTGAATATCATTCTTTGGCATATTGTCCAGCACTGGTGTTGCTGTGGTTTGGACCCAAGGTATGTTTAGCGATATGCAAGCTTTCTTTTCCCCTTTTCTTTCTTAGATAACTTTGCTGCCATCTTATTCCTCAAATGTTACTGAGGATGCAGCGTCTAACACACTGAAAATATTCGTGCCTGTCTCTTGTCTCCACAACTCTGCCTTGTTTCCATGCCTTGCATAACTACTTGTTTTTCCTTGGCTCAGTTCCCCTCCACCTCAGGGCTTCCAGCATTCTTCTCTTCTTGGCCCTCTGTCTGGGATTCTGTCTTATCACTTGATGTTTTCCTGGGCAGATGTTAATCACACACAGGTTGCCTCTCCTGTGGCCGAAGGCCAGAGTAAACAGTATGTGAATTAATAATCCTTCCTGCCCTGCTTTCCATTTCTGAACCGTCTGTGTCCACCTGTGTTTGTCATTTTCTGTGCTTTGCTTTTGAAAACAAGGTTTCTTGTAGCCCAGGAGAGCCTTGAAATGGTTGTATGTGGCAGAGAGGGACCTTGAATTCTGACCCGTGTTCACTTCTCAAATGCTGGGATCACAGAGCACACCCAGCTCAAACCCAGGAGTTTGTGTCTCCTCTCTTGCGAGTGTTTGAGCTCTGGTTGTCAGTGAGCTCTGGTAGTCTCTGAGCTAAAATCCTCTCCCACGCCCCTTTTAACTCAACGAATGATAACGCGCACTTTACCCGTAACAAAAATGGCCGACCAAGCCTTGCCAGTGCTGTGCTGCGCGGGCGCCCTCACCTACGATGGCGGCCGCCTCGTGAAGCTCAGCTCCCCCGCGGCCCGGCCTCTTCCCCGAGCAGGCTGGCTCCGCCCCGCGCGCTCTCTTTGGTGCTGTTCGGGCTGGCCGTGCGGCCATTGGCTGGAGGGACTCACACCCTCCCTCACCCTTAGTCTGATGGGGGCGGTTTTGCAGATTGTTGAGGGGTGGCTGGGAGGACGCGGAGCTTGCGGGATTCGGGGGTGGCCCTGAGAATCTGGAGGAGCGGGAGCTCAGGCCCAGGACGACGATATCGGGGTGGGAGCTGGAAACGGGGAACCAGGATGGTGCCAGGGATGAAGAAGACACAGGCCTGCGACTGCAATGTGGCTGCAATGTGACTGCAGGCCGGAGATACGGGGACCCACATAGCGGATGGTCAGAGGCCCAGATCTGGAGTTCCTGGGAGCCAAAACCCAGCCCAGGATGGAGAGAGGTGGAGTCCTGGGCTAGAGTCTGTGGTTTGAGGGCTCCGTAGAGGCTGCTGCAGGTTTGGGGGTGGGGCAGAGACACCTGGGTAAGGGAGACGCCCAGAGCGGGAGTGCAGAGGTGGATCCCCAGGGACAGTTTGTGGGGGTGTATCTTGAGCTGCTGTGGGCTAGGGGACTGTGATAGGACGAGCAGGTGACTGATAGGGACAGTTATCGCAGAGGTACGCAGAAAGGAGGAGGTAGGAGCCTGAGGTGGGGAAGGGACTTGGCCCTGGCGTCAGTACCAGCGTCCTGAAGAGCAGGCGGCCAGACACACCCAGGTTAGTGCTCCCCTACAGACTAGTGCCTCCACTGGTCTTCCCACTCCTCCAGTGTGGCTCCCTTTGTCTGTTGTGTCCCTTCTCTTCAGAGATCTTACTTCTGTGCATGGGCTTCTTCACTGGGCGAAAACCTCCCAAGTGTCTCTCCCAGATCTCTTATCGCTGCTGAGCACACCAGTGTCTTACTCTGTGGCCTTATTTGTTGTCTTCTGATTGACAAGGTGGCTTTGGTTTTCTTCTTTTTTTCTTTGTTGTTGCTTCTATTGGTCTCGCTATGTACCCCTGACAGGTTGAGACTCAGTAGCCCAGGCTGGTCTCCCATGGCTGTGCTCCTTCTGCCTCTCTTTGGGGTCTCTTTATGGTGTCAGGGAGTTTCATCTCCATTGTGACCTGCTGTTTGCACAGAGCTGTGAATAATTACTTAAGAGATAAACAAGTAGACACTTCCATGACTGGGTACTGGCCATATTTGTGTCTGGTGTTGCTTCCCAGGTCCTCGCTGTCTCCCTTCCCTCCAGCTACTGAGGGGAGTCCTGGACTCTGACCGTTGCCCTCCTCCCTTCTACAGAGGCTGAAGCAGGTACTGACCACCAGCCACAGATCTGAGAGTGTCCGGGACAGGGCCAAGGCCATGGCCCCACCACTGCCACAGCCTGCTGCCAACATTCCAATCCTGCACGGCGAGTTTGGATCCTACCCGGCCAGTGGCCCCCGTTTAGCCCTCACTCTCACACCACAGGCCCTGCACATACAGCGGCTGCGCCCAAAGCCAGAAGCCCGGCCCCGCAATGGCCTGGTCCCTCTGGCTGAGGTCTCAGGCTGCAGCACCCTACAGAGCCGCAGTCCCTCGGATTCTGCTGCCTACTTCTGTGTCTACACCTACCCTCGGGCCCGGCGTGGGGGCCGGCGCAGAACCACCCGCACCTTCCGAGCTGATGGGGCCTCCACCTATGAGGAGAACCGGGCCGAAGCCCAGCGCTGGGCCACTGCCCTCATGTGTCTCCTCCGAGGAGTACCCCTGACGGGGGACCAGGGTAGGCTCTAGGCTGGAGTCCTTCTCTCCCACCCCCCCCATGTGTCTCTTTTGCTGTGTCTGTACTCTGTGTCTTTTTGGGTCCTGGTGGGAGAAGTGAGATACAGAAGAGAGAAGCAAATTATGGCCTCTAGTCTTGGCTACATGCCATCTCTCTCCTGAAGAGACCTGGCCACAGATGATTCATAGGTCACTGGGCCTATGATAGCAGAAGACTTATAGTGGTGACAGGTGCACATGGAACCCCAGGCCCTCTGACACGTAGCCTCCAGCCACTGGAGGGTCAAAGGCAGCTTTCCAGCAGAGCCTCTCCTTGGAGCCCCTCCCCCCTTATGAGCCTCTCAGGCCTCTGGACCCCTTGGCTGGGAGAGTCACGGTATAGGAACCTGATTCTGGGTAGCAGCAGGTGTTTGGGAATCACTGCTCCTTTGCTTGCCATGTATAAGTCCAAAGGGCACATGCTTGTGTTCACCCAGCCCTGCCTGGGAGAAGGAGCAGGGCTGCTCAGACCAGCCAGGTGACTTGTGGGTGGAGAAAACGCCCAGTGGGCCCTTGGTGCCAGCCCTCCACCTGTCCCTTTAGGATCCAATGTGCCCCCCCTCAGGCCTCTATAGCAGCCTCAGTCCTCTGTTCCCAGAGATCACTCCTGAACTGCTGCCTCGGAAACCCCGGTTGCTCCTATTGGTCAATCCCTTTGGTGGGCGGGGCCTGGCCTGGCAACGCTGTATGGACCACGTGGTGCCAATGATATCTGAAGCAGGGCTGTCCTTCAACCTCATACAGACAGGTAAGGGCCTTCAGGATTGGGGGGTAGACACTCCTAGGCCCCCCAGTAGGGTGGGCAGGAGGAGGAAGCAGTCTGCCTAACTCTAGTTTGCCCGGGATAGAACGACAGAACCACGCCCGGGAGCTGGTACAGGGACTGAGCCTGAGCGAGTGGGAAGGCATCGTGACAGTCTCTGGAGACGGGCTTCTGTATGAGGTCAGAGCTTGGGAAGCCTAGTCTTGGAGGGGAGGGGGCACTGAAAAGCCGGGGTTCAGGATCCAGGCAGTTATCTCCTGCATACAGGTACTAAATGGGCTTCTGGATAGACCTGATTGGCAGGAGGCTGTGCAGATGCCCATCGGGGTCCTCCCCTGTGGCTCAGGCAATGCGCTAGCTGGAGCAGTGAGTCACCACGGCGGGTAGGTTGGCTGCCCCACTTCCCTGGGGAAGGGAGGGATGATTCTCTAGGACCCCAAACCTTCCTATCATAGAACACCCTGTCACCTCAGAAATTAGTCTAGGGTGCCTGCCCCTCATGGCACTCCACATTCAGAGTCCACGAGTTCTTTTCCAGCTCCTAGCCCTAATGGATTCCACTTTTGGAGTCCTTTGAGTTCCCTTCTTTCCTCTAGTTAAACTCCATCTTAATCCACAAACACACACACACAAATCAGTAGTCTGTCTACTGGGTCCCCATACCCCCTTTTTCTAGTAGCTAGGCTGTACCTGACTTCTAAGACCCTCAGGGATGTGCACTGAAGGTCTGGGTGGCCCTAAGGCTCCCTGGCAGCAGTGCTGCCCCAATTCCTCTTCTGAGGTCAGCATTGTTCCCTTTCTCTGCTTTTCCCTGTGCCCTCCTTTGGCTATGAAGGTTCGAACCAGCCGTTGGCCTGGAACTGCTGCTCAACTGCTCCCTGCTGCTCTGCCGAGGTGGCAGTCACCCCCTAGACCTACTCTCTGTGACGCTGGCCTCGGGAACCCGTTGCTTCTCTTTCTTATCTGTGGCCTGGGGCTTCCTGTCGGACGTGGACATCCATAGTGAGCGCTTCAGGGCCTTGGGCAGTGCCCGATTCACACTGGGTGCAGCGCTGGGTTTGGCCACCTTACATACTTACCGTGGACGCCTATCCTACCTCCCCGCCACTTCAGAACCAGCCTCTGGCCACAGCCTGCCCCGGGCCAAGTCAGAACTGGCTCTGGCCCCGGCTCCAACTCCACCTGCCACCCACTCACCCTTGCATCGCTCAGTGTCTGACCTGCCCCTGCCTCTGCCCCAGCCTTCCCTCGCATCCCCAGGGTCCCCTGAACCCCTGCCTGCCCTTAACGGTGGGGGCCCAGAGCTGACTGGGGAGTGGGGGGGAGCTGGGGATGCCCCATTATCTCCAGACCCGCTGCTGCCATCGCCCCCCAATTCTCCCAAAGTAGCGCCCCTCTCACCTATCACTGAAGGGCCTCCGGAAATGCCAATATCCTCAGGGGCCCCGCCCCCCGCCCCTGGTGCTCTAGGAGCCTCTACCAGCGGCCCAACAGACCACCTGCTGCCTCCACTTGACTCCCCACTGCCTCCAGACTGGGTGGTCATGGAGGGGGACTTCGTGCTCATGTTGGCCATCCTGCCCAGCCATCTGTGCGAAGACCTGGTGGCGGCCCCGCACGCGCGCTTTGATGACGGCGTTGTGCACCTGTGCTGGGTGCGCAGCGGCATCTCAAGGACTGCGCTGTTGCGTATTCTGCTCGCTATGGAGCACGGCAATCACTTCAGCCTGGATTGCCCGCACCTGGGTTATGCCGCAGCCCGTGCCTTCCGCCTCGAGCCACTCACGGCACGTGGGGTGCTCACGGTGGACGGGGAGCTGGTGGAGTACGGTCCGCTGCAGGCGCAGATACATCCTGCCTTGGGCACACTGCTCACTGGGCCTGCGGGTCGCGCTGGGAAGCAGCAACCCAAGTAAGGACAAGGTCCCTGACTGCGGGCCCCGGTAAATAGAGGCTCCGGCCCAGGGCCTTTTGGGAGTAGTGCCTGACCAGAAGGTGGAGTTCCGTGTCGACCTTCGCCTCCAACTTCCAGAGGGCCGGTGTGGCTGAATGCGGGGCTTTTGTCTTCTGCCTTGTTCAGTGATGGGCTTTGGAATGTATGAGCTAGGCGAGGCCTCAGCTCATTGGCTAGCCAGGGCTGGGTCTTGGCTTGCCCACTCCCGTGCCTCCACTTGACTGGCCAATCAGCCCAGAAGGGGCAGGTTCCCCAGGGCAGTCGCTCGGATTTGCACTAATGGTCTCCCCTCTCGGGTGGGGCTGGGGAGGTCCATTTCTCTTGTTCAGTGTCATGTGCGTCCCTGTCCCCAGTCTAAGAAGCAATTGAAAAGGTCTATGCAATAAAGACAGTCGCTTTCCTCAAGACCCTGCTACTGCCTCTTACGAACCCAGCAGCTGCAGTCAGTTAACTGGCTGTTGGCCTCACATTGGGCCGATGGCTACCTTGTCCCCCACAACAGCTGGCTCCGGGGTTCTCAAGATTTATTCAGGGTCGTGTTAACTAGACGATTGGGAGAATGGGGTCCCCGAAGTTGTGGGAGCACACACAGGACTCTCCCTTCCCCCGCAAGGGAGGGGGGAGGCTCGCTTTTTCTTAAAAATATAAATGTATTTGACTGCATCATCACGTTTTCTGGGGCACCCAGGTGGCCAGACCGCCGGCCACAGGGCAGGGAGGGAGGCGGTTGCCAGGGAAGCAAGTCTGAGCAAGATATGGGACTCCACCCAGAGCCAAGTGGGGGAGTCCTCACAGCGCCCCGTGCTGGGCCTGGTAGCGAGACAGCACAGCTCGGTAATGGGACAGCTCCTGCCGCACAGCCACCACCTCCTGCCGAAGCAGAGCATTCTCCTTTTCCAGGAAAGCCGCACGCACCGAAATCTGGTTTTCTTTGAGCCGCCGGGCATCCCGGGACCGTTTAGCTGCCTCGTTGTTCTTGTACCGCCGGCTCCAATACTTTTCATCCTGAGTGAATGGTGGGAGGGCATTGAAGGTCAGGAAGAAAGGGGGGGCACTTTCCAACAGGCTCCTAAGACCCCTGTTCCTGCAAGTTTCTGTTCAGCAGTGAGGGCTGCTGATTTTTGCTGGGATGGGTACCCAAAAGTCTATCTGGGACTCTGGTAGCTAAGAGGAGCAAACTCAACAGAAAGCTATAAAGTATGAGACTGACATACAACCACATCTGACAAGGCTCCAATTTTCACTGTGCAGAGCAAGTCCCAGTACTCCAATACTTGACTAGGTCCTGCAGAAAGCTTGTTGCCAAGGATGCTTGTTCCCTAGCAACAGAGCCTTCAGAGTCTCAGGGCTTTTCCTAGTGAAGGGCACACTGACCTAGACATCACCCTTCTATTCTGGTTGCTAAGGAAAGCTTGAGCAGCCCCCTGGAGATGGGTTTTGGTGTCCTGGTTGCCAGGCAACCTCATCCCTGCTCAGCAAACAAACCTGCAATGTAAGAGTAGCAACGCTTCTAGCCAGTCTCTGTCCTGACTTCGAATTGAGGCCATGGAGCTCCACCACCTAAACCCCAAACTCCTACCAAGAATTTAAGTGATGGAAGAACTAATTCTTGGCAAAGGGGCTAAATCCCAGCGAACCCTCCCCAGAGAATGATTTCTGTAGGTCCTCAATCAAGAAAACATGATTCTCTTAGTTCCTATTTGATTAAAGGTCATTCCTGCTTGCAAGGACACATCTGGTTCTGCTAGACTCTCTAACAGAAAGAAAAATCATTGATCTAGGCTGGATTTCTCGGAACCAGATGCTGGGATGCCCGTTTCCCAAGTGAAACAAAAAAAGAGAAGCTTGGGTGTCTGCCTCTTTGCTACCAATAGCAACAAAACTAGAATTCTGGAAGGATGCATTGTGGCAACAACCCCCACAAATCAAAGAGACTGAACAAGATGCTCCAAGCCATAGATCAGAGGTTAGCTCTAGCAGGGCCAGGTGCTCAGGAGAAGCAGATGGAATGCCAAGGAACACTGTCCTTGATGATTGAACCTCTTGGAACTTGAGTCCTGCCCCTAGGGATGGGAAGGTCTTGATTCAGTTATCAGAGTTATGATAACATTATCTCAGCCAAAGCCTCTCTTCCCCCAGTGCCTTGTGGGTTAGCACAAGTCTATAGGCCAGAATAAACTTCTAGCTCATCCCACTGAGAAGCCTCAGCCAGCTGTAAGTAAACCCAGATCCCATATCCCACATACCTTCTGCTCTTCTGGAACCTGAACTTTCCTCGCTTTCTTCATGATTGGCTGAGGCTTCAGTTCCTCCTCAGAGAAGCGGTGTCTCCGAGGGTCAAAAGTCTCATGACCTGGAATGCTTGACAGGGCAAGATCAGCCGGATCGGGTTCAAAGGTCATAAGCACCTCCACGGCATCTGGGTCCACAGGACTGGGTGTGTCCCGAGAAGTCAAGCCTTGGAAAACACAATATTATCACTTGGGTGCACAGGTGTTCATCGTGGGGACTGGATTTCCCAGGAGTGCTCCTCCCTCCCCCCAGATGTCTCATCCAACTCTGGCATGTTCCTTCTTCAGTCTAAAGCACAACCTGCCTGCTAGGCCACAGCCCTGAGCCCCAAAGATACTTGACCACCACAGAATCAACTTGACTTTACAAAGAACTAAGGCCAGTCACAGAGGAGTCGGCTGGTAGCTTCTAACACTGCAAGACTTCGGATCCGATGTTAGTTTTTTTCCCCAGGGTTTACCATGAATCCTAACTTCTGAGCTTAAATCCCAGACTGTTCTGAGGAAAGGGCCTCAAATCATACTCTTATGAGCGATTCATTCACAAGAACGATGGAGAAACGTTCGTGTCACTGGCTTTCCAAAAGCTGGCTCCAGAAAGGAAGGCGCCTGTGTCTTTAAGCGCAGGAAAGTTGGGGCCAGCTGAGGACACAGGTTCAGAGCCGTGCCACGTGCCTCGGCCTGCTTCCCTCCTCCCTTCCTCCCGCCGCGCGCCCTCACGTTCCCTGGCTCCGCCTCCCTGCGGGCGAGGACGCGTGCGCGCGGCAGGCGCGCGGCGGGGAGGGAGGACTCACGTGGGGCGGGAAGACTCACGTGGGGCGGGAATGTGCGGCTGTGGCTTTGCCCAGAGGTCGGATCAGGGGCAGGTGTACCCAGAAGTCCCACAGGAAGAGAGTTGCCTCTATTCTAGCTCCTTCAAGGCTCAACTCTAACATCTCCGAGGTCCTCGACACCCCCCTCCCATATCACAGGAAAGGGGATAGATAGAATTGTGTCCAGCCAGTCAATCCCTTTACTCCTTGGGTCCCCAAGATCCTGAGATTCCCGTCACGAGGAATACAGGGAGCTCCTCTGAGGACCGAGATTCCCAACATTCCTGCTGCACACTGGGATCCAGGCTACAGTACCGCCCACCGGGGGAACCAAGAACCTAGCACCCCAGCTCTGGCCTGCTCTCATGTTAGAGGACCGGGGAGTCACCTCATCTCAATTGGCCCGATAGACTCAGGCCGGTCTGCTCTCAAAGGTGGTTCTGAGTTTACAACTTTGGCTCGTGGACTCTGTCTTATCCCACTACCCATGAGAAAACACATCTCACTGGACAGTGTGCGATCGCAGGTCACCTTATGGGTCACTCAGCAAGCATCTCATTAAGATAGGTTTCCCCCAAATCTGGAATCTCAGGCCTCTAATTCCTCCCGAATCACAGCGTCTTATTGGACCTACTTCCAAGTGCGTCGCGAAGCCCCGCCCGCGAACCCAAGGCCCGCCCCCCGCCGCACCTGCGCGGTGGCCGCCAGCGGCCCCCAAGGTGGCTCGAGAGGGGGCGTGCCCCGGCGAGGAGCGGGGGGAAGCGGAGCCGCAGGAACCCGGCCCCGGAGAGGGCGCGGGAGTGCGCGCGGGAGAGGGTGCGGGCGATGGGCCTCCGGGGGGTGGCGGACTCGGCGGGAGCCCATGCTCCAACAGGAAGGCGTCCAGGTCCACGTACTCCACGTCGCCGAAAGGCAGTGTACGCTCCCACAGCAGCGGGGCCAAAAGACCCGGGCCCGGCGTCGGCCCCGAGCGCCCGCGCGGGGACCCACCGCCCCCAAGCGCCCCAGCTGGGGCATCAGCTGGGCCGGTGGTCTCCAGGCCCGGGCCCGGAACAGGGGCTGCAGGTAGAGCCGCTTTGCGCTCCTTTTCCTTGAAGAGACCTGAGGGCCAGAGAAAGATGGAATGGGTAGAACACAGAGAAAGGACCCCAAGTCAAACGCAGTATTGGAGACCCATACGGCGGGAAAACGGGGAGGTGGGCAAGGACTCAGAGAGGAAGGAATAGTGACAAAGAGGTACCCCGAAAGAGGAAAGGGGACAGGGACCCAGGGAGAGAAAGATTGGAACAAACATCAGAAAGAGGGGACAGGAAGCCAAAGGGAGAGAGGTATGGACACTCAAAGGAAGGGGCACAGAGAGAGACGCGGGGAATCAAAAAGGGACAGAGAGGAGAGCGGCCCAAAGAAAGAGGGAGGAAGTTCAGAAAGGGATTCAGGGACAGCGTGAGTGGAGAATTAAGGAGGTGGGAGAGAAAAAAAGGACAGTTCTGTAATTTCTTAGAAATTCCATCATCCCCTGCACCCGGTCCTCCCCTCCCCTCCCCCACAATCAGGAAGGGGTTCGTCGGCGCGGCACATTCCTCATCTCTATTTTCCATGTGACCCTGTGAGGCCCCGCCCAAGCCCGTGTCACCACCGTGTGAGCGTCCGACACACCCCCCTCCCTTCCCCTTGGACTCCAGGGGTCCATATTCCCAAGCCAAAGGGAAGAAGGAAGGGGCTAAGACCTAGGATCCTACATCCTCAAGGAGGTAGACTTGGTGACCCGACCCCCTCAGTTCTCGGAGTGTGGCATTTGGCCCTGGAGGCTGAGGGCCTAACATCTGAGTGACCAACTAGAGGTGGGGAAGGATGGACACTCAGCGCATAGTGTCGGGGACCACCCCCGAGCACTTGAGTCCCTAAAAGAGGGGCAGAACTCACAGCTGGCCGGCTCTTTGGGCTTGCTGGTCCCCTGCAGAAGGCTCCGCAGCCCAAGCAGCGCTCCCCCGCCAGGGGGAGACCCGACCGCGCCGCCCAGCAGCAGGGGAGCTGGGGTCCTGTCGCTCAGAGGCCGCGCCATCCCCGGGCACTTGCCCCCAGGTTCATGAGCTCATGGAGAGGCGAAGGGCTGGTCTGCCAGTCACCCGCACACTCCTGTGGCTCGGGCAAGTGTGTGCCCAGGGTCGGCGAAGTGTAGAGTGCAAGCCTCCAGTATCCAGAACGCTGCAAGTCCTAGGAGCGTTGGGGGATCGGCTGTCCTCGCTGCAGAAATGTGCCACTCAGAGTGTCCCGGGAGGATCCTTCAGTCTGGCCGAGTAGGTGACCAAGGAGCCGGATCTTTGCAACTGAGCGTGCCCAGGGGACACAGACGCGCATTCCTTCTGTACCAGGTGGGCGAGCTTTAGCGCTTGAAAATTTTGCAGCTCTCGCTAGAAAAGGAGCTTTGCAATCTGCACCCAGAGGTGTGCGCCCAGGGGCGGAGGAGGGGGTAGGAGGAGGCGGCCGTCTTGAGGCGTGGCCAAAGCAAACTTCTTTCGCGGAAAAAAAAATCCAAACCAAAACACCCGACGCCACACTGTGCACCCCTCCTCTAGGCCCCCGCCCGCCTCTCAAGCCATGCACCCCAGCCGCGTGCCTCCCTCTGGCTGCAGGGACAGGCCAATCACACTTCTAGCCCTTGAGACACTCAGCCAATAGGGACCTTGGATCTGCCAAGGCCGGGGAGGGCGCGTGAGGGACTGAGCGCGTGAAAGTGCCTTGGTTTTTGGAAGGAGGCGGGACGCTGACCTACATTTGACCAATGAAAGAAGGCACTAGAGGCGGGACCGTGACCCAGTTCGGGCCAATGAAGCAGCCGGAAAGGATAAAGCACGTGGCTCCACGCGTGCTGCCGGGTGGGGGGTGGGGCAGGAGACAACTGTTAAAGGAGCCGCATATTCAGTACTATCGCTTTTGGCCAGCGACAAGGCACACCACCAGTCTTCGCAGGCTTAGGAAGAACGAGGTGGGCTTCGGGAAGAATG
The DNA here is from genome assembly GCA_023101885.1 of Typhlomys cinereus. Classification (NCBI taxonomy): domain Eukaryota; kingdom Metazoa; phylum Chordata; class Mammalia; order Rodentia; family Platacanthomyidae; genus Typhlomys; species Typhlomys cinereus. The sequence continues at coordinate 612,117 of JALPQD010000554.1, read as the reverse complement.
GTTCCTTCAACACCCGGCTAGTTTAACTATTTCTTCCCCGCGCCTGAGAATCAGAACACCGACAAACAGGAAGTACTCTATCCCTTTAATGGTTTTGTTTGGGGGTGACTTCCCTCCCCTGATAGAGAGGCTCGGAACAGGCGGGCGCGGTCTTTGCTGGAGAGCCTTAGCGATCGTGGGAAGCACCGTCCACTGCAAAAGAGGACACCGGCTGGAGGGGACCTGGACGGAGCGTGGGCGGGGTCGGACGCGTAGGGCTTTACCACAGGGAGAGTGTTCAAGGGGGATGGGGAAAGTGGTCATCTTTTGTCTCAGATCGTTGAGAGAGGTCATATGCTGCACTACATAAAGGTGTTCATGGAAGGGAAATGGGAGTCTGGACTGTACCACCTGGAGAAAAAGGAGATTGCCCGGGGCTGCCTAAGGCGAACAGAGAAAAGGAGAAGGGTCGTACCACGTTGATTTTCAGAAGGGGGTAAGTGGTCAGACTACTGGCCGGCATAGGGTCGTACCATTTGGAAACAGGGGTAACTTGGGCCACACCATCTTGCAAAGGAACAGAAATAGGGGGCAAAGACCTACACTTAATTCAACAGAACAGGAAAATAATGGACTCGAGCCTTATACCAGGCTGCAAAACAGGAAAAATTAAAGGCACAAGGGCCAGCAACGGTCTACCGGAAGGGTGGACTGTACCACTTCGACCAGGTGGTACACGGGGGGGGGGGAGATGTGAGGACTCAGGCTAGATGTCATAGAGGAGCAAAGTGAGGAGGCATGTGTGTAGCACCGAGACACCGCTGGGAACAGAGGGTCGGGACTGGGTCAAGATATGGGGAAAGAGTCACGCACAAGCATACCATGCAGGCGGTAGTTGGGGCCTCGGCAGCGCCTTTCAGGGTGCCGAGGATCCCTGTTGCCCCTCAAGGCCCTGTAGGCTAAGGGCTGCAGGGGCCGTCCGTTACCGCTGAGGCTCTGGAAGATCTGGGAGGGAGGATTCTGGCTCAAGAGTCTCAGGGAGTGCATCTGTGTTGGGAATTGGGTGTGAGTACAAAGGACTGATCACCCCCTTCCTGGTTCCCAGGGACTAGATGCACACACAGGGCGTCACCTGGAGAGAGGTGATATTGAGAGCCCGGTCAATGAGGATCCAAGTGACCGTCTCCGAGCACGGCGGGGTACTCAGGGAGCCCTGATAGGTGATGAAGCCGAAGGACTCAGGAAACAGGAGCTCCAGGCTCAGGTCTTGGAGGAAGTAGGCATCATCTGTGGGGATATGGGGCCACAGTGAAGGGAGTCTCTCCGGAACTATCGCACCTGCGTGCACATCCTTTACTTGCTGTGTGGAGGTTGAACGTAGAGCTTTCTGTATACTGGGCAAATACTGTTCTTTAGAGCCAGGCTGTGGATTCTAGGCAGTTGCTGTACCACTTAGCCACACCCCAACCTTTACTGTGAATTCTAGGCAGGTATTCTACCACTGAGCCACGCCCCCAGACCTCTAATTATTTTTTATTTTGAAACTGTGTCTGACTAAGTAGCCCAGGCTGTCCTTGAGCTCACTGGGTGACTAAGCCCAGCCTCACCACCCTCCTAGCCAAGCCGCCACAGTAACTGGGATTTCACTCCCAGTTGCTGACTTACTCTTGTAAGAGATGCGGGTGATGGTATCCCGGTTGAGGAGCCGACTGAGGAATGGGTTTGAGCTGCTGGCCACCTATGTGGGGGGCATGAGGCAAGGAGGGAGCACCTAAATCTCCCCCAAAACCCCTCCACCCCAGAAGCAGGAACCAAGTCTCCCTCCACCTCCCTCATCCATCAAACCCTGGATCCAGATGCCCAATTTTGTCTCCCTCACATTGACAAAGAGGCTGAGAATGGCCAGGCCGTTGGGGCCCCTCGATGCAGCACTGAGGTTCCCGTAGAGTTCCTGGTTGAAGTGAATTAGCTGCACCTGGGGATGGCAGAGGGGGGGTTCCACCAGCAGGAAGGGAGGAGAGAATGGCTCCACCTCTGGGATTTAGGGGTCCTGAATCGGGTTGAGGATGAATACTTAGGGTGGGGAGGAGCCGCCCTGGGGTCGGAAGGCATTGAGCTAAGGAACCTGTTGACCCAGGGTGGGAGATCATAAGGTTTCAAATTCACCACCTCAGCAGAGAAGCCCTGATGGTTGATTTGGTGTTCAGAACCAGCTCCATCTCGAGCTCCAAACAGCAGTCGAAGCTCGCTGAGCCGGTGACTATAAAGAAGAGGACCCCCAGACACGTTGACCACAGGCCGGGGTGCAGGCAGAAAGGAGACATGGCGACCGGTGTTGTATAAGGTTCCCCGGAGCTGCAGGAGAGGCATGGGCTGTCAGACAGACACAGAGATCTCTCCCCCTCCCACCTCCTTCTCTATCCTTGGGTCTAACAAGTTATTGTTCAATGTAGTTTAGGCACCAGCTTTCCCAGAGTCAGTCTTGGTCTTTGGCAAGTGCTCAGTATTGGTGATTTCATTCATTTAACAAGTATTGAGTCATTGGTGATGGCTCAAGTCTTTAATCCCAACACTGTGGAGGTTGAGACAAGAGGGTTGTCAAGAGTGTGAGAGCAACTTGGGTTACAACGTGAGACCCTTTCAAAACAAAAACAAGAATTTTGGAACCTCCTTCTGCAACAGATGGTGTTTACTACAGAAAAACATGGCTGGTCAGGTTGCAGACAACACATGATTATGAATTGACCCTAATCAGGACATCTAAGTCACATCCATCCCCACCCCAAGAAGACTCAGGGAGCAATCAGAAAAGGGGGTGGTAAGATTGTTAAGAGCTTGAAGTGGAACAATGATGGGTCAGATACTATATCTTGGACATGACAAGAACTGTATGGGAACTGATCTGTCTACATCTCACCAGGAAAAGGGAAAGATCTCAAGAAGCTCCACACCTCCCTGAGAAACTCATGAGAACTAACAGGGAAGAAAAGAAAGATGCCATCCTCAACAGAATGTCCACTGATCTATGACACTCGGGACAAGAATCATGTTAGACATATGACATCAAAAACAAACTAGATGAAGCAACAGTGGGCCATACAAGTGAAAAGACTTGAAAATAGAAAGGAGCGGGACAGGAGAAAGGTCGTCGAGGGAAAAGAAGGGGGGATGAGAATGGAGTTTAACACGAGAGAAAAAGAAAAATATTAAAAAAATAAAAAGCAAGTATTGAGCTAACTACAATGGATGCCGCCACACAACACACAGTGCACACACACACACAACACACAAAATAGAATGTAAAATGAAAAGATATTGTGGTTAGGCTGGGGGAGTAATCAAAATGCTTCTCCAAGAAGGTGACATTTGAATAGAGATCTGAGAACCAAACAGTGGAGAAGAGAATTCCAGGGAGAGGCAAGGGGCCTTCCAAGGTCCTGAGGTGGTAGCCTCTTCTAAGGTCCAGGTGGTAGCTTGGAACTGGAGACAGTAAACAGAAGAGTGGTCCCAAGGGGAGATGCTGGGCCTTACGGTGCAATGCTGGGGAGCTAGGTGTCTGTATATATTTATAGACAGTGAGAGCCGCGCTACATAAGCCAGGCTGTCACTGCTGAAATGAGCAGTGTGCTCCACCTCACCTGACTTTGGTGTGGATAATGAACTGCAGGATTTAGAGCTACAAGCCAACAAAGAAGCAGTAGCCTTGGTACAGAGGGAAAGTGTGTGTGGGGGGGCGCGAGGACTAGATAAGAGAGGGTAGGGACAGTGGACAGGCAGGAAGTGACAAGATGATAACTATGCCCCTCTGTGAAGGGGCCAGGGAGGATAGGGTGTGGGGAATAGCTCTGAGGCTTCCGACCACCAAAGCAAGGTGGAAAATGGTGGCTGGTCTTCTGGTCACAGTGCTGGCAAGTGTGCCCTCGGTGTGTTCATAGAAACCACACTACCTACTTTGAATTCCAGTAAATGCTGGCTGTGTGAGCCCAAGGAAGTAATTTCATCTCCCTGTGCCTCAACTTCCACTCCCATTCAATGAGGATAATAAGATGCCACCTATGGGGTCTAATAAACAGTAGGTTTCTTAAGTTGTTTTTTTTTAATACCTGATGAGGGACATATTCCGTCTTCATTGCTTGTGGGAAAGGGCAGATTAGGTAACTGAGTCTGGGAAGCAAGAACAGGTGGTTTGCTTCTAGGCACAAGGAGGGTTTCTGTCTACCTGGTGGTAGCCCCTCCTTTCTCATGATGTATCACCCACTTTGATACCTGTCCCCCATAAGACCCTCTCCCAGACTCTTACCTTCTCGCCTCCAGTGCTAAGCCTGAGTGGGGGCAGAAAAGGGTCATAAAGAACCCGCTTCAGCTCCACATCCACAGGGCTCTGCCGCTTCCCTACAGCGCACAGGCTCCAGGCAGCATTCACCAAGCCCCAGAAGGGAGGCCCTGGAGGAGGAAGACAGAAAAAGGTTTGGATCTGAGGCAGGATCTCAATGAGCTGGGGCCAAGACTTGTGAGTTCCCTGAATTTGAGGAAGGAGGGCTGGGATCTGGAAAAGGCTCACGGAACCCAGCATCCTGCTTCCTAGAAGAATTCGGAATATTTCTTAAGACTCCGTTTCTGCTTTCCACCCCCAATAATCCTGGACTGTATTGAACCCATTTTAAGTTCATATGAAAAGAACTACAACTCCCAGTAAGCCTCGGAACTACAACTGTCTCATCAATCTCCTGTCTGCCCCATGGGAAATGTAGTTCTTTTAGTCCCCCATAGCCCACAGCTGGATAAGAGGAGAAGAGTTGTGGAAGAAGACCCCTGAACGGTGGAGAGAACCAGGGCTACCAAGCCTCGGGTTTCCTTCAGGAGCCAGGACCTGCCTGTGGCTGCAACACATCTCTCCACCCCCACGCTTTCTTTCCTGGCACTCCCTCCCACTCACTACTTGAAATGCGCATGTATAATGTCCCGTGGTGAGCCGCTGGGATTCTGAGGCTGGGCCCCACTCCTGAGAGAGGCAGGCGGGGGCGGGGAGCCCTGGTCTAGGACCGGGGTAAGGGGGCTTGGGATCCAGAGTCCGCAGCTTGGGGACACAGGCGCCTGGGGATGGAAGGGTCGGGCTCTCGGTCTCCGCCCTGCTCGCACCTGGCACGAAGTTTCCCTGGAGATTCTCCTTGTAGCTCCACCAGTCCTCTGGGTCAGGAGCCGGTCCGATGTGAGCTGGGAAGAGAGCGGCCTCAATCCTTCTCCCAGGCACCCCACCTCAACCCTCCCTCAAGGGGCTGCTGCCAGGATCCCTAGGTCTTACCTGCCGCCCCCAGTGCAGCCCAGAGTACCAGCGCTCGAGGGGCGCTCAGGCGAGCAGCGCCCCCCATCCGAGAGGTCTCGGAGCGACCCCTTTCCAGCGCCCGACCCACCCCCGGCTCCTCCCTCGCCTCCTCCTGGGACTTCCAGCCTTGCTGTACCCCGCACGGGAGCCCCGGCTCCCCAGATGCTGGGGCTGGGACCGCGCACCCGGTGCCTGATCTATGTGTGCTCCTCGCCCGCCCCGGCCCCCGCCCTGCGCTCGCTCTACCTCCCCGAGCTGCGCTCGGCCTCGCTGGCTAGGGGTCCCTCTCCGTGCCAATGCACCCCGCCTCTCCGCTCTCATCAGCCCGGCCCCGCGCTGGTTGCGTGCGCTCCCCTCCCTCCGCCTCCTCCCGCGCTCTGCTCAGCTCTGCCTTCCCTTCTTCCTTCCTTCTCACCTCCTCCCTCACCCTGCACAGCTCCCTCTTTTCTCCTCCTCTTCCACCCTCTGCTTTAGCTCTGCCTTCCCTTATTCCTCTGTCTCACCTTCTCCTCCTTCTTATCCTCCTCCTCCTCTTCTTGGATCTTACCTCCCTCTTCTCCATCACCTTACACTCTTCTCCCCGACTGGTTTGATTTTTAGTCGGGCACCTCTCTCTCCCCACCTCTTCTTCTGGCCTAACTGTGAGAAGGGAGGTTGTGCAGCCGGCAAAGCAGGAGGCACCGCTACCCCCAATCAGGAGAGGTGAGGCCTTGAATGGCCTAGGCAGGGGGAGTCGGGTGCAACAGAGACGGCTAGCCCAATGGAGGAAGCAGAGGCCTGGAGGACTGGAGGGCGGAGGCTGAGGCTGGAGGTGAGCTGCTCTGCAAAGTAGGAACGCGGCACTCAGAAATGGGAAAGCAAGATGTCAAGTCAAAGGAAGGGATAGAAAGAGGGAGAGGGAGAGAGAGAAAGAGAGAGCAGGCACCCAGGAGAGGGCTCCATGACAAAGCTCTTGCTGCACAAACATGAGGATCTAAGTTTGATTCCCAGCACTCGCGTAAAAACCAAGGATAGGGGCATTGTATTTCTAGTCTTGGTGCAGAAAAGCAGAAAGGAGGATCTCTGGAGTTCTCTGGCCAGGCAGCTTACCTAATCCAGGAGCCCTAGTTCCCAGTGAAATACCCTGCCTTGTAAAACAAGATGGAAAATCTGAAAAACACTTAGAATGACTTCTGGCCTGTGAACAGGCATGTACACACACACACACACACACACACACACACACAGGAGAGAGAAAGAGATGAGGGGAAGTCAGACACCCGTTAAAGATAGAACCAGGGGGTTAGAGGAGCAAGGCAGACAGGCAGGAGGGGAAAGGCGCAGGAGGAGGAGAAGGGGGAAGGAAGGGAAGGGAAGAGACAGAGACTCAGGGGCAGAAGCAGAGAGAAAGCTGGATTCCCACCAGGCAGGAGATGGAGAAGTAAAGATAAAAAGAGATCCAAAGACATAGACACCAGATAAAAATAGCGACAGAATTAGAGGCAGACCTGGAGTCACACAACAGGGAGGTATACACAGAGCAAAATCCAAGGATCAAGACCCAGATGGAAGAGAGGAAACCCAGTACCAACCCAATGACTTGAATGGAGCTAGTAGAGCAGAACCAGGCAGGCTGGGAGTGATGGCAGGAAAACATTCAAAGGCCTAGGGATGCATCCAGAACAGTGGCACATACCTGCTGTCCCAGCACTCCAGAGGCTGAGGCGGGAGGATCGCTCTGGCTACACAGTGAGTTTGAAGTCAGTCTAGACTATAGAATAGGACTCTGTCTCAGAATAAAACAACAAACAAGCACAAGGCTCATCAGAGTGGTATAAACCTGTCATCTTGGCCCTAGAGAGGTTGAGGCAAAAATATCACATTGGAGGTTGGCTACAAACGAGACTATTAGGTTAAAAAAAAAAAAAAAAGAGGTGGGTAGGAGAGAGAATGAGGAAGCAGGCAGAGAAAATTAGAGAACATGCTGGAAACACCAACAGCAGACCGGCTTATAGAGACTTCTCTCAACCCAAGAAGATGCCCATTATGTGGGGTCCACTTCAGCCCAGTTCTACAGCTAGATAGGCTGGAGCAGGGAGTGATGCTTGCAGCAAGCTGTCCACTGTACACTACACAAGCCCTCTCTGGAACCTGGGAATGACCCTTATTTGACAAAGGAATCCTGGCTCCTGCTATTAAAGAGATTTGTGTTTGTGTTTTGTTTTGTTTTGTTTTTGCAGTAATAGAGGTTGAATATAGGCTTTGCATATGCTAGGCAACCACACCACCCCTGAGCCACATTTCCCAGCCCCTCATTGGAGATATGCTCCTAACTCTTTGTTTTGTGCCTGCACGAAGTGTGGGGAGTGTCTACATGTGTATTTGTGTTCCCATGTTTGTGTGGGGATTGTGTGTACAGGTGCATGTGCATATAGGTGAATGTGTGTGAAGAACTGGAAGTTGATTTCAAATGTATTTTTGGGTCACTCTCCACTCTAATTACTAAGGCATTGTTTCTCAATTGAACCCAGAGCTCGCCAACCCATGAGGCTAGCTAGTCAGCTTGCTTTAGAGATTCCCTGTCTTTGCCTATGAAGTGCTGGAATTACAGGTCACTGTCATGCCTGAATGCTTTTTTAAATTTTTAAAAAAAAAATTTTTTTATTCAATTGTGCGTGTGTGCATATGTATGTGTGTGTGCGTGTGTCTGTGTGTGTGTAGAACCACGGACGAATTCGGGAACCACCATGGACGCCTCCACTTCCTCCGCCCCGGGATTCACAGGCTCCGCCCTACCAGGGCCAGAAACACAGGCCGCCCCCGCGTCTGCCTGGCGTCTATACGTGGGATCTGGGATCCGAACTCAGGACCTTCTGCCTGCAAGGCAGAGGCTTAACCCCTGAGCCACCTCTCCAGCCCCGTTTTTTAAATTTTTAAAAATTATTTATTATTTATTCAATTATGCGTGTGTGCATGTGTGTATGTATGTATGTGTGTGTGTAGAACCACAGACAAATTCGGGAGCCACCATGGACCGCCTCCACCTCCTCCTTGTTTACTCTGCCCCAGATTCACAGGCTCCTCCCTAACAGGACCAGAAATGCAGGCCATCCTCCCCGCTTCCGCCCGGTGTCTATACGTGTGGTCTAGGATCCGAACTCAGGACCTTCTGCCTGCAAGGCAGAGGCTTAATCCTTGAGCCACCTCTCCAACCCCCCACCTGAATGGTTTTTATGTGAGTTCCGGGGATCTGAACTCTTCTCCAAACACTTGTAAGACAAGCGCCTTATCCACTGAGTCATCCCCAGACTCTCCCTTCCCTGGCCCTTTAAAAATAAGGGCAACAGGTTGGAGAGATGGCTCAGGGGTTAAGACTCTGTCTGGCAAGCAGAAGGTCCTGAGTTTGGATTCCAGGCCCATATGGCAGCGGCCTGCACTTCCAGCCCTGGTGGGTGGAGCCTGGGAAATCCCAGAGAAGGAGGGAGAAGCAATCCAGGATGATTCCCAAAGTCACCCTTAGTCTTCCACAGGGACACGCAGTGCCCTCTGACACACATACACACATAAAATAAATAAAAGCATATAAAAAAATAAGGGTGAGAACTTACTACAGTGAGACTTGTTTTTACCAGACTTGCATAATGACTAACATACCAACATGCCCCCATAGATTACGAGGAACTCAAGAGAGATAAGAACACACAATGGAAACCTTAGGGACTAGAGTTAGACGGGTGAAGGGAAATCCCCTATAAGCGCAGTGACCCGAGGAAGGGCAACTTTGTATGCCACAGATGTCTAAACCCTCACAAAAGGAGACAAGCTAAAGGGAACCCTGGGGTCCATAGAAGCAGACAGGCGGTGGGAAGGAGTGGAATGGATTGATGAAGGAAAAGGGTGGGGATGGGAGGGAGGGAGGATAGAGGGAAGCAGGGATAAGTACTTAATATGCTTGTACAGCCTAAAAAAAAAAAACTGCTAGGAGATATATCTCAGTGATAGAGTGCTTGTCTAGCAGGTGGAGTATCCTGTGTTATAAATAGTATCATCATTGTCATCTGCACCTTGCAGTTTTATTTGTGGTTAATAAAATTTTTACATATGTATAAAAAAATAAGGGCAGAGGAAGACAGAGAAATCTGGGAAGACAGAGTCAGAGAGTAAAACGACGCAATCACAAGCCAAACAACCAGGTAGCTCCAGAGACTGGAGTAGGCAGCATGGACCCTTTCTGATGCCTTTGTATGCAGCGTTACCTAGCCAACAGACACCCCGACTTTGGATTGTAGTGTGTGCATGTGTGTGTGTGTGTGTCCAGATGTGTGGATATGAGTAGTTGCGTGTGTAGAACAGGACACTACATGTGCTTATGGAGGCCCAGGGGTGACTTCAGAATCATCCTGGATTGCTCCACCTCCTTTTGCTTTGGTCTGGGATTTGCCAGGCTCTGCCTTCCAGAGCAGAAGTACAGGATGCTGCCATTTCTACCTGGTGTTTTTACAGGGAATCTGGGATCTGAACTCAAATCCTTTTGCTTGTGAGGCAAAAGTTTATTAACCTCTGAGCCATTTCTCCAGCCCTCTGACTTTGGATTTTTTTTTTCTAACAATTGACATTTTAGTTTTATTTATTCAGTGTGTGTGTGTGTGTGTGTGTGTGTGTGTGTGTGTGTGTGTGTCTTGCTATGTAGTCTAGGCTTCAAAATCCAGATCCTTCTGCTTTAGCCTCTGAGATTACAAACATGCTAACATACCTGGCTTCATTTCTCTATTCTTACTATATCAAACCCGGGCTTCTGGACCTCTTTCTCTCTTTCTCAAGGTGTCAAGTAGCTGGCCTCAAATGCAATATATGGTTGAGAATGATCTTATTAAACTCCTGATTCTATTTATGAGGTGCTGAACCTCATACATGCCGAGCAAGTACACTACCCATTGAGCCACATTCCCAGCCCTGGTCTCTGGGTCCCCTCCCCCACTGCCACCTCTTCCATTTGGGGCTCCCTGTGACCCACCATTTGCTAGGCAAGTTCCTACTCCTACTCAAATTCAACCTTTTACAGACTTTGGGAGATCCCCTCCCCCTGCCTTCCACAACCATCTGGCCAGGCCATAAGGTGGACAAGGCCTTCTCTGAGGCCTGGTGGCCACCTGCACCACTGCCATTACCATGCATAGACAGGCTGGGGAGGGGGAGGGTGCGGAGGAGGAGGCACAGATGTAGGTTTCATGCCAATTTGTCTCGGCTGCTGGGAACAAAGTTTGGGTCATAGGGAACACATAGGTCTTGCTCAGCTCTGCTTTCATCTCCCACCTCCAGGCTTCTGGGTGGGAAGTGGGACAGCCAGGGCTCCCTAGCACCACAGGCTCCCACGACCTGTGTGAGCCTTGGAACCCAGAAAGGGCCCCTCTGTCAGGTCTTCACAATCTGTAGTCCCGAGGTGGGGAGGGAGGCAGTAGGAACTCTAAGAGCTTAAATAATAACAGTAAAGTCATAGAGTGCTTATTCTTTGTCAGGGATGTTTTAAGTCCTTCATGTAGATTAACTGACTTTATCCTCAAACTGCACTAGATCAATTCTTCCCTTCCTTCCCTCCCTTCCCTCCCTCCCTCCCTCCCTCTCTCCCTTTTTTCCTTCCTGTCTTCTTTCCTCTCTCCCTCCCTCCTGCAGGGTCTCATGTAGCCTGGCCATTCCTGCTTCCACCCCTAGGGTTCTGCAACGAACACAGGCTTGTGTTGCCATACCTGGCTTATTCAGTGCTGGGGATGGAACTCAAGGGCTTCATGCATGCTATCAACTGAACCATATCCTCAGTCCTGTTTGTTTCCGAGACAAGATTTATATAGCCCAGACTGTTCCAGTACTCACAGCATAACCTCATGGCTTATCCTAACTCCTTATTGGCCAAGAGCCCCACTTTTTTCTCACAGAAGGAAAGAATTGCTCTAAGTCCAAATAGGCTTCAAAGCCTCCCTCAGACTCCCTTAGAGCCCCCTGTCAGTAACTGCAGAAAATGTCAAATTTATTTTTTAAATATATATCTAGGTAGATAGATAGATAGACAGACAGACACAGACAGACAGACACAGAGACAGAGATAGACAGAGATAAACTTCTGGGAATTGAATGCAGGCCACCACGCTTGTGAGCAGGCATCTTACTCACTGAACATTGGGTCAGTCAAATTTAAGGTCATGTTTGAGAGTAGAGAGGTAAAAGTCAGAGTGACTTACTGTTTCCTGTCTTTTTCATTCCCACCTTTGAACCTGCCAGTACCCAACCATCAACTAGGGACAAAATTGTACTTGGTGTTAAGTGATGTCATACCATCTCAAGACGTCCAGTTGGCTATTCCCTTAGAAAAGGGTTTTCGTGTAGCCCAAGATGGGTTAGACTCACCGTTGATCCTACCATTTGCCAAGTCCTGGGATTGCAGGTATGGATTACCATGCCAGGCTCTAAGCTATATTTCAAGGCCAGGCGAACCCATAGGAACTTTTTTCAGATATTGAAAGTTCTTTACTTTTCTTCTTAGATACTTCTCCGAGACTACCTTGAGACTTATCAGAGACAGCTCAGCCTTTGCCAGCAAGGTGATATGGGGAAGTGGAGAAGTCACGTGGTGTAAGGTGACAGCTGACTTCTGAAAGTCGTTCTCCGATCGTGCACCCTGTTGTGCATTCTCTCTCCCCACACCTCAAATAAAATGGAATATTTAAAAAGAGAGACAGAACAAGAAGCCTATTTAAAAAAAAAAGTCCTTACAAGTGGTACTTTCTGGAATTTTGGACCTAATTTAACCTTTGTTAAACTTCCCCGCCTTTCCCAGAAACACGCCCTATCTTTCAACCAATCATCAGGCAGCGCAAAATCTGATCAGCGCCCAGTGCCCCCTCCCCCAGTCCTTCCGTCGGACTGGGCACTTCCGGGCAGCTGTGCTTACAACTTCAGCTCGGAGATTTACTCAAACATGTGCTCATGTGCCCCTAGACCTTGTTCCAGCACGGATCAGAGGTCGGTGGATGAAATTCCCCAAAATACGAGACTTTATTGTGGGGGAATAACCGCTCACAGACCCAGTGAGAAACTTCCAGCCCGAAGTTTTGGGTGCCTCTTCCACCCTGTCTGAAAAGTGGCTCCCGGCGCATGTGTAACGATGCCAGGCTGTCCCTGGCTGCTGATTGGCTCCCTAGTGACGCGTGGGTGGCCGGCTCCCGTGGCGTCGCGTGCAGGTGCTCGAGGGTCCGCGTCAAGGTCGTGGGCTGGGCGTGGAAGGCCAGGGGCCTCGGCAACCGCCATCGCGCTCCTCCTGCTGCAGTCGACGCAGCGGCCGGGCCCAGCGCGGCCTCCAGGGCAGTGCGAGGCCACCGCGATCGAGGACGAGGCGCGCGGGGTCCCAGGCGGCTGCCGCGCCGCCCAGCAGCAGATAGTCGGTACCAGGCCTCAGGCGCAGGCAGCCACAGGTCAGGTCCGCGCGGGGCACCCAGGCCTGTTGGCCGCCACGGTACACGTGCCGTCCGGGCTGCTTGTACACGGCCAGCACACGCAGGGTCAGGCGCCGCCACGTGGGGGCCTCGTCTTCCCACGCCAGGATCTTGGCACGCAGAACTGCGGGACAGCACAAGTCGGCGCGCGTGGGGACAGGGTGGCCGCGCGGGGGGGGGGTGTCTGGTGGAGTCCAGGACGGAGGCCGGGAAAGGAGGGCACATGGGCTTCAAGGACAGGGCTGAGAAGGGTCCGTGTGTGCTCTCCAGTCAAGCGTAAGCCAGGACAGGAGCCTTGGATATGCTGGCTGGAGTTTTTGAAGTCATGATAGGGTTAGAGGCCTGGGAGGCCACTGACAGGTGGGTCTAGGGGGAAGAGGCACATTAAGGGTCCCAAGTTTTTTTTTTTGTTGTTGTTGTTTTGCAACAAGGTTTGGCTAAGCTGACCAGGACCACCTGGAACTTGCTCGGTAACCTAGACCTACAACCCTCCTGCCTCAGCCTCTGGAGCCAGGGCTTACAGACATGCACCACTATGCCTGTCTGGGCCCCAGGCTGGTACAACAGGGTTGGGAGGTCCCAGGATTGGAGAACGAGGTTTTGCCAGAAGAGCTTTAGAGTGCATTTGGGGCCAGAATTATTTCAGTCCTGAGGGCTGTAGGTTGAGGTCATTCTGGCGTGAGTCAGAGTGTGAAAGGAACAGGCATCTGACTCCAGCTAGCAGGCTGGTTTGTGAGACCGAGATCCCTGTTGAGAGTTCTGGAAAGATCCTCCTCTAAGGCTTGGAACCCTACCAGTTTATGCTAAGGCTTGGGTCCTACAGAGAGAAGGAACCAGACCAGTGTGTGTGTGGGCTGGGCTACTTGAGCCCATGGACCCCACAATCATTGCAGGTGTTTGCTGTAGGGGTGAGGGTAAAGAGTCAGAGAAGGCTGAGACAGGTCAAGGCCCACTAATTTAACTAGGTTCCCTTCTCCTTCCACCTCGCAGAGGTGTTAGGCTAAAACTCCCAAGTGCCAGAGCAAGGGTGGCAAGGAGACACAGGAAGGTAGGCACATGCTCCCCATTGTCTTCTCTCCAATCCTGTCCTGGCATGCAAAGGGCCTTCAGTTCCAACATCCCTTCCCACCTAAGATGAGAACGTGTGCCTCAGATCCTTGAACGCCTTGTCCCCAACACTTACCATAGTGCTGCTGGCAGTATCTCCGAAGGCTCATGTGCACGCTGGTATCTGAGACATTGCAGTAGTTTTGGCACTGTGGGTCTGGAGAAGACCAGGCTATGTGCACTGGGCTCACGGAGTCTGGACCTCTGTCCATTCCCACTTCATCTCAGCAGACAGCTGGGCTGTCCCCACTTGGAGAAAAGGATGGGTATCCCTGGCACCCACTTGCCCATCCCTGCTCCCTCTTGCTGCCTGGGTTGCATGTCGGTTTCTTACCAGATCTAGAAGCACTAGGGGTTGTAGCAAGAGTGGTTGTTGCCTCTGGAATTCCTGAAAGGCCACAGGAAAAATTCAGTTTAAGTTCTTGGTCATCTTCACCCAGGAGTTGAGGCATGCTGACTCCCAAGAGTGCAAGCATCCCTTGCTCTCATCTCCCAAGACCTGTCTCTTTCCCCCCAGGAAAAAGAGATCTAGAACCCTAGTCCCTATCTCCCCATGACTGCAGAGTGTGCAGTTTCAGTCTCAGCATTTGTTAAGGAATTGAGTTCCAACCTCTACCTCAGCTCCTGGGGCTCCAGCACTTGTCTGTGATCTGAACTGTCCCCTCCCGTCCCAGCTCAGGACTTGTCACATTCTATGAGACTCACGCTGGCACGGCATCCTAGGGGAAAGGCTCTGCTGGTAGCCAGGACCACATCGGTTGCATGTCAGGCCTGTGACTCCTAACTTACAAGAGCACTGCCCACTGGTCTGGTTGCACATGCCTCCTGTTGCCCCAATGGGGTGGCACTGGCAGGCTGCATAAAGAAAGGAATGAGGCTGGGGATCTGTGGGAGCAAGCGACTCCCTATGGGATATATATCCCAGTCCCCAAGCATAGGGATCCAGATTCCAGCCTCCTCCCTCAGATCCAGGAATCCTCCCTAACCCTCCTCCCTCAGACCCAGGGGGTTCAGATCCCAGCCTCCTCCCTCAGCTCCAGGGGTACTGACCTCAGCTTCTCCCTCCAGCATAGAATCTGCGATCTGTGTGCTTTCCCTGTTAGCCTATCTCCAGGTCACACTCACCCCTGCATGCTTTGCGGCTGGTGATGGGCTGGCTCGGGTCCCTCCAGAACCCTGGCTGGCAGTAGTGGCAGTGCCGCCCAGCCGTGTGGTGGCGGCACCGCTCACACACACCCCCACTCTGGCCCCCAGACAGCCTGAAGAGCTGGGCATTGAATCGGCAACGTCGGGCGTGCTGGTTGCAGGAGCAGGCTGCAGGAGAGACAGTGTAAGGAACTGGGGCGCAGGCACATCAGGGCCAGACTTCTGTCCCCCAGCTTTTGCTCTTCCCACCACTCTGCTCTCAGGAAAGCAGAGAATATGAGGTTCCTGGTAACACCCAGCACCTTCCACTCCTTCTAAAGCATGGTACTGAAGGGTCACCAGCCAGCCCTGACCTTCCCGAGAGGCTCTGTGAGGCTGCGGTGCTGAAGTGTCGCCCTGAAAGGACCTTGCCTCTGCTACAGAAGAACGTGCGCCATGTTTGCTTCCTGGCCTCCAAGGAGATGAAGATAAGCACACTTAACCCAAGGCCCAGAGTCATCCATGGGTCCCTTAGGGCCCCCACATACCTGGTGCCCACTGTGTGTCATCTTGACGTTGGCTGTGTAGTAACTGAGGCATAGGTAAGGTCACCTGACTTGAGACATTCCCTCTGGGAAGTGATCAGAGGCAGGATTTGAGCCTGTGTGCTGAGCCAGTACCCTGGGGGCTTCCTCAAAGCCTAGGGGATTGGTGAACATGTGCATGTCCCCCAAGGGTGTTTAATCAAGCCCTTGAAGGCAGGGCCTTTCAAATCTCACTACTGATCTGAGCTGCTAAGAAATGTTTTGTATTTGGGGGGAGACAGGTCTGATGTAGCCCAGGCTACCCTTAAACTTGCTCTGGAGCTGAGGCTGACTTGGAACTCATGATTTTACTCCCACAACCTCCGGAGTGCTAGGATTGCAGGTGTGCCCCAGCATGTCTGACTAATCCTTAAAAACACACAAATCCAGGTTCCCCTAAGTCTAGTAGGCATTCTGAAGAGATACTGAGCAGCGTGTCTGGTCACCCTGGGAAGAGATCTGACTCAGGGACTGAGGGCCTGGGCTGGAGGGTCTCTGGAGCCCAGCAGAGGAAAGGTCACGGTGGGAACAGAGAATGTTCTCTGTTTTTGGAGCCTCCATTGCCCCTGCCCAGTGGGGCTCTGCCTTTTCCCAGGGGGTTGGGTGGCTTTAAGTGGTCGTACTGCTCTGATTCCGCTGGGCAGAGGCAACTAGACTTTTTCTGATCCAGGGTAGTAACTTAGTCTCAGTTCCCTTCTGGAATAACTGGCAGGGAGTACGCAGTCAGGTCTATCTGCGAAGCCACGGGAGTTGTTACTGTCTCACCTAGGTCTGCAGAACCTGGCTGACTGTGTCATCCTCAGGAGGGCGTTCCCCCCACACACCCCTGATACACACCCAGGACTCATCGTGGCCCCAGATGAAACTTTCCCGAGCCTCAGGACATGTGAGTCTCTCGTTGGGCATGGGGTGGTGGGCAGAAGGCCAGGACATGGTGGCCTCCGGGAAAGGGGTGTGTGTGTGTGCACACGTACGTGTGTGTTCATCTGTCTACTCTCAGGGCTTTGTGCACCTCAGCTCTGGCTTCCCTGTAGCCCCAGGCTAGGCAGATCTGCATCACAGGGGCCTGGGGGGTGGGGGTGGAGGCAACGCAGCAGGAAGGACTAGAAGTGGTTCTGGGAGTGAGAGGACCACCCTGCATGCTGGGGACCAGAAGAGGCAGGCAGCCCCAGGACTCACGCAGACATGGGTGGGGGTGCTGGGGTGTAGCAGGCCTCCAGGGCCAGTCTCGATGGGACGGGAGGCAGCTCTCACACCCTGGACCAGTGGTATGGTGGCGACAGCGGCATTGAGGAGGCCGGGAGCGGGCAGCACAGCGGGCAGCATGGCCATGGCACTGGCAGCGGCCTCTCACCACACCTGCCACCAGCCCTGCCTGACCCCCAAACTCCATGCGCAGATGCTTGGCCACCATTCTAGCTTTGGGGCCTGGTGGGGGCTGGAAGGTTACCCTCTCAGGTCCCCATAGGGCCCCAGGCCAAGCAGGTCTGCGCCTCAGGGGCCTCCAGGGTCCCCTAATGGTCCAGGCAGCAGAGAGGACCAAGGTTGGGGGTCCTGGGGTACAGAAGCGCAGGGTGACAGATGTCAGGAGGAAGGGGCCATCCAGATCCAAGGTCAGGCTGACATTGCAGGTAGCCCCAGGGCCAGCTGCTGGGAGGGCACAGGCCTGAGGGCAGGGGGCCGCTACCCCAGTAGCCAGCTGGGTCACTGGTGGGAGGCAGAAGCGAGGATGCCCGCCTGGATCGTAGCATGGGTCTGAGGCTGCCTGGCTCAAGAGGAGCAAGAAGATGAAGGCAGTGGGTGTGGCCATATTAGAGTCTGAACCTGCAGACAGAGGCAGAGGGGCTGCAGTTAGTCTCTACTCGCTGCCTGAGGCTCCTGTGGAACCCGCATTCCTCCCCAGCCCTGCTCAAAGCCCCTTTCCAGCTTTTTCGAAGCGAGGAAAATAGTTCCATCTGGAAAGAATTACTGTTTACAGAACCCAGAGGGGAAGAACGCAAGCAAAATCGAGAATTTCGCCTGAACTAATCCAGAGCTTAACACCCCTGAGTTCTCTGTCAGTGTCGAGGGGGCAGGGCTCTGAGGAAATGTCAAGAGGTTGATGAAAGACCACCAGGGCCAAGATATAGGGGAGTGGGGCCAGTAGACAGCAGGGAGAAGAGCTACAGGAGCTGAAGGAGGCCAGAGGGACAGACAGGGTAGAGGCTGGGAGACCAAGACCCGCAGGTATCTGGGAGGGAGAAGCAAAGAGGGAAGGAGGGATGGCAGGAAGCTGGGCGATCCTGGGTACTGGCAGGGACACCTAGGTGGGCTCAGAGACACTCAGGCAGCCTGTCCAGGAGGGGCGGGAGAACTGGCCTTGCGGTCCTTGGCGGAGGATCACAAACGAAGGCCAAGGCCCCAGCCCACGTGGATCAGAGTGGAGGCCTTTCCCATGTGGAGCCCTAAGCTTATTCTCCACACTTTGGGCACGGAGCAGGATTATCCCTGCCCACTGCCGCGCTCCCTTTCTTAACTCTTTCCCCTCCACATGCACAGCCAGAGAACAGAGCTGTGGGAAGGATGGGGGCAGGTACCAGAAGCCAGCGCCAGCCTGGGGCTGACCAGCAGAACTCCTGTGGGGCTAGAGATGTAGGAATCTGACGTCCCTTTAGCACTTGGGGTACAGGACCTCAAGTTAGATTTCTGATAAACTTTCTGATAAGCACCTGCCATCCTAGCCTTTACTCTTGAGATTTGAGTCCCCACACTCCCCGTGATTTTCGGACCCCCAAAGCAGATGGGGAACAAATGTCAAGTGTAGGTTGTAAGGGAAAAGCAGAAGCAGGAGGTCACACTGGATATGTGCCAGATGCCAGGACACCAGGAATCAGTCCAGACCCTCAAGGATGGCAGAACTCATTAGGACTCACGCTGGACATCTTGGAGTCTTTCTGGGTCCCCTACATAGACCCAGAATTGGCACCCAGGCTGGAGCCCGAGGTGCCCTGGGCAGGTGGGTCACAAAGCCGTGCTGTCAGCCACTGTGGTCTCCCTGCTCAGACCATGGTCTGGCTCTTACCCCAGGCACTTGGTGCCATTGTAAACCTAGATGGCAGCTCTGGCTGGCCTCTATCTCCTGTGCCCACAGCAGCACGTGGCTCTGACTGACTAGGTCAAGGGTCCACCTTCTGGCCCCTTAGTACCTTAGGAGACCAGACTATGAGTCTTCTGTGACTTCCAGAACTAGCCCCGTGGGCCTGCAGTTGCCTGGTCTCTCAGGAGCAGCCTATCCACCCTCCACAGGTCCACAATTGGCTTTGCTGGGAGTGTAGGGTTCACCAAGGACCTAGACTTCCTTTCCCCCTCTTGGCATGCACCCCCCTTCCCCATCTAGCCGTTAGCTCTGGAGCATTTGCCAAACCTGCCTGGAGTGGAGAGGAGTGTCCTGGTCCCGCAGTCAGCCACACCCATGCTTCTCTTGCAGGAGCAGCGCAGCCGTGAACTCTTGGGAGGAGGGAAGAGTGGATGTTCTCAGGCCCAAGCTAGTGGGGGGTTCTGGGCGGGAACTCAGCAGAGTCCACAGAATCCAACACCATCGCAACTCCCTTCCAACCCCCCATCCCCCGCCTTGCCAATAGCAGCCACTCTCCCTGCAGGGACCCCTGCCAGCCACACCACCCGAGACTGCGTGGGATGGGAGCGAAGTCACCTTCTGTGGGCACACAGCTTGGCGACCCCGAATCCGCTGGCCTAGGAGATTCCAGGCAGGTAGGAGGAAGACTGCAGATGGTCCTGGGCCTTGCTCTGCTCCTACTTGCCTCAGCCTCACCGCCTACCAAGGGGTATGCACCCTGAGAGTTGGGCTTGCTCTTTCCTCCCTTCCTCTGGCTGACCCCAAGCTAGCCCCTCCCCATTTCCCTGGAACCTCCTGCCGCTGTGGGTTAACTGAGCGTTAAGGTCAGGAGCTTTCAAGTCTTAAGTCAGTTCTTGGAAACCTGGGATCAGCCTTCCTGAGGGTTAGCATGGGGATAGAGAACACCTCCAACTTACAGCTTGAGGGAAAAAAGTGAATTAGGGTGGCATAGACAGCCCTCCAGCAACTGGGCCCAGGCCTTAGGCTTTAGCCCTGAAATGCTTATGCCTTACAGTAAGTGGTACCACCTCCCTCTGTGAAAGCTGGGATAGCTGCTGTGTGGCCTGTGTGCCCGCAGTCCTCTGCAACCCCGACTCCACTGTCAGCTCCTGGGACAGGACAAATGGGCCCACTACCTTGGGAGTGGGAAGAGCTTTGATTCCAGTTCCAGGTTCCTACAGGCAGAATCCAGCTGGAGTAACCGGAGAGACATGGGATCACACAGACAGGAGCCCATTCTGAACTTGGGTAGTAAGGGAAGGGGCTGGGTCTGAAAGATCCTGTAACAGATTGGCCATGTCCTGGTCAAGGGGTACGTGAGCCACAGGATGATGCATGGTGCTGGCAGGTTCAGGAAATCCTGGGCTTCCCTGTGCCCTGAGTCTAGAGACTGCAGCACATGGGGCCCTTCCCCAACCCCGTCAGGCCCTGTCTCATAGAGAAAGGCTGCAAATTGGCTGTTCTATAAACTCCTGAGAGAAGGGACAGTAACGACAGGCTCTCAGATTGGCCTGACAGTGGGCAGGAGTCTTGCTCTGGCTGCCGAAGATCACTGAGAGAAGGTCTGGGTAGAGGGTCCTCCTTGGGTGCGTCTCTCAACTCCTGCTCCTGCAAGAACCTTCCTCATTTTATTATCCTGAGCTGGCTCAGCAGTCAGCACCCAAATGATATCCACTGGGGTACACCAAACCAAAGGACACTAGAGGTAGGAAGAGGGGAAGCCAAGCCCATCCAGGAAGTAGCCCATTCCCCAGCTGGAAGGTAGTATGGTGGCCTCCTGAATGTGCAGTTTTCCACCCTTGCAGAGCTTCAGAAGGATGCAGGCCTATTTCTGCTTTGAGGACTCTTGAGGGTGTGGGTAGAGCAAGACCCGTGTAAGGGCTGGGTAAGAAAACTCTCGATGGAAGACTGGGACAGGAATTGGCATCATAGAATCCTAAGCTGTTGCTTTGTCCTTGTGTATGCATGTGCTCACATGTCCATGTGTGTTTGCATGTGTGTGGATATATGTGTTAGCATGTATGAGGATATGCATGTGTGTATGTATGTGGATGATGAGTGCCAAGACTGACATTGGGTTTCTTTGTCTGTTACTCCTTGTAATTCACACAGGGTCTCTAAGGTTTCTAACTTGAACCCAGAGCTTACCAAATCAGCTAACCAGCTTTCTCCAGGGATCCTCTGTTCCCATTTCCTAATTCCTGTGGTCAGGCAGGCTGCTTACCCACCATTTACTGGGTACTGGGGATCCAGTCCTCACACTTGCCTGGCAAGTCTTTTATCTACAAACGTCTCTGCTGCCTAAAGCAAGTTTCTTAACTCTCTGTGTTATTTCATCTGTTAAGGGGGGATAAAAAAATGTATTTGCCTCATTCTGGGTCATGGCCACAAAATGAGCTAAGATAGGCAATATTATCTAAATTTCTGTGGATCTCATCAGTTTCTAAGGCTCCTGTGGTTGGAGGCAGTACCCAGCACAGGATACGAAAGTAGAGTTGGACTGAGTCCTGAGGCCATGAACGTTCATCCTGTAGCAAAACTTGTGGCGTTCACTCTTGAGAAATGACGTCCGCAACGACAGCTGCATGTTCCAGCCTGGTGCTGTTCCCACACGGTCAGTGCAGGCAAAGAGCAGTCTCTACTCAAAAGCAGCTCTGCTTGGCCTTTTCTGTATTGAGGCTGATTAGCCACTAGGGGGAGCACGTGAGACAACAGGATGAACACGGGCCTTCTCGCAAACCCCAGAGAGCCACAGCAGAGGGCTCCATGAAGTGCCCCAAGACTGCACCCTGGCCCTAGCTCTTCTGCTGCCCTGATTGTCCCAGCTCAGCTTGCTTATGCTAGATAGGGACCTAACAGTGGCCTGGGGCAGGGTGCCCAGCTCCTACTAGGTGGGTGGATGGCTGAGAGAACAGGCTCAGAGGAAAGGGTGCAAGTAGGGCTAAGAGCTTTGTGGAAATGAAAGCAGTGAAGGAAAGTGTCTAATGTACGGGGTAGGTGTTTCTAGTATATGTTATGTTACGGCTAGAGATGACTGACCCTGCTGGAACCCATGTTAGTCCATACGTTCAAGGAGGGTCTGAGAACGTTCAGACTTCTAAAAGGAGTCCGTTTAATACAGAGGCCAGAAATTCAGCAGGAGGGCAGCCTCAGCAGGAGCAGAGGCCTAAGGAGGAAGCAGATTAGAACACAGTAAAAGGGGTGTGTGAAGACTTTGAGGAGCCCAGGAACAGCTGGGGCCTGGCTACAAAAGAAACCCTGAGGAAAGGGGAGGTCCATTTTGTCTCTGGGACAGAGAGTTCATTCTCAGAGTCTTGTCAAGCCCAGTAGAGCCAGGGGCTCCTCAGTGAGCATGTGCACACAGACCCTGGCAGGCAGGCAGCAGTGAGGGAGAGGAGAGAGGAGGCCTTAGGTGCTGCTGGTGCCCATGCAGAAGTGATGCCAGTGACCACAGCCCTGCCTAAGTGAAAGGCACCCTCTTGAAATCCATCCACAGTGGCAGCACTGACCATCAAAGGCAGGAAGTAGAACCAGTTCGTGAATCCATCTTCCTGCTCGCACTCCAGGAAGACTGCAAAGCGCTGGCGTGCTGTGATGCAGGCAGGCCAGGCAGGCTGTGTGAGGGGGCTGCAGGCACAGGGTCGTGCTAGCTGGATTCCGTGTGTGTGAACTATGTGGACTGGCAATCACAGACAAAATTGGTATAATTGGAGAAAGGGCAGTGGGAGAGATGGTGTGAGACTGGAGGTGCGGATCTTTGAGGTATAGCAAATGTTTTTAAAGTGACAGATGGGTGGTCGTCTTGCTCTGAGCATGCATGGTGAGTGGTAAGGTGAATTATGTCTCAGTAAAGTGCTCACCAAAAGAGCACACTCAACATACAGCAGCAAAGGTGTAAGCCTGACTAGCATTAAAGGAAGTTCCAGAGTTGGGAAACAAGTATTGGCAGTGCCGTAAGTTCTGGAAGTGGGTGCTGCATTGCTTGCCATGCTTGACTGTCATGGCAGGCCTAGGCCTACCCAGGTCAAGGGAGAGTCGGGAACTGTGAACAGTTGTCTTATTCCATTACTGGCTCTGATGGTACTGGGTACTTAGTGTTGTGGAATCTTTTGAAGAGGAGGAAATAGAGGCACAAAAGTCAATAAATTAAGCATGAACCTGAGCACGCAGGTGCTCACCTGCCCAGGGGTGAACCTGATCTATTCACCCATAGCCCCTGCTCTGGGCTCCACTCTGCACTAATGGGACAAGCAGTCTCCTCTGCCCTCCCTGCTCAAGTGTTCATTCCCCATGCTCTGCACACCACTGGAACATGGTTACAACAGTTACAGAGATACAACCTCACAACGTGGGACTTTCCAGGTCCCTGGTGTCTCCTGAGGCAGACAGCCCCTTGCTCACTCATTGTCACTTGTACATGAGGCCGGTGGGCATGAGCATACCACAGGGATCACCATCTCTTATAGCATTTGAATGTTTTGCACCTAGAGGAGCCCCTCAGACTTCTGCAGTTGCCAGAACCACTGTTGCTCTTTGGAGCTAATACAGAGTGAGGTAAACGCCACGTGAAATGGCGATTCTGATGGGGTCTGACGTTGGTCAGCTGAGTGATGAAATAGGAAAGTGCAGCATGGGATGCTGGGCACAGGACTCCTTGGGAGAGCAAAGGGGACAGAGAAAGCTCATCATACTCCTCAGCACGAAACTTAAAACTTGGGAGTCGTCATTTCTTACATTTTCCATTTAATATTTCACAATCATGCTTGACTTTTGGTAACTGACTGCAGAAGTTGGAGCCGTGGGTAGGCAAGGGCCGTAGGTGGTATCCCATTCAGTTCGAGAGCACCTTGGAAGTAACTGTCAGGCCCACAGTGTAGCTGTGGTAGCAGATTCCATGTGGGTGACCACCACAGTTCGCCATGTGTAGGCTTGGCCACCCTCAGGATTTCTGCAGGAAGACCTGGCAAGCTGCTCATGAGGGGTGGGGTCTGGCCTCAGAGCCAGGGAGAGGACTCCTGAGTGGCCGGCCTCCTCACGTCCGCTGTGTTCAGTACATGCTGCATAGACTGAGTCCCCAGCTCCCTCCTGATGCCTGTGTTCTCTCCTCCACAGCTATCCAGAGATTCAGGGCCAGCTGCCCTGCCCCCTCCACCATCTACCTGTTGTTTGTCATCTTTGTGGGGTCTACCATCTTCCACTGTCACCAACATCTAGCTCTGGTGCCCAGTCCCTGGGCTTTCTCAGCCCGAATAGCCCTGGCCCCGAGACACCTTCCCTGGGAGGGCATGTTCACCATCAATGCCAAAGGCCGCCTAGGGAACCAGATGGGCCAGTATGCCACGCTGCTGGCACTGGCCAGGATGAACGGGCGACCAGCTTACATCCCGGCGCCCATGCACAGCACCCTGGCGCCCATCTTCAGGATCAGCCTCCCTGTGCTACATAGCACCACCGCCAGCCGGATCCCATGGCAGAACTACCACCTCAACGACTGGATGGAGGAGCGCTACCGCCATATCCCAGGGCGCTTTGTGCGCCTCACAGGCTACCCTTGCTCCTGGACCTTCTACCACCACCTGCGTCCGGAGATCCTGCAGGAGTTCACGCTGCACGACCATGTGCGCGAGGAGGCTCAGGCCTTCCTGCGGGGCCTGCGGGTGGACGGGAGACAGCCGGGCACCTTTGTGGGTGTCCATGTACGCCGGGGGGATTATGTCCGGGTCATGCCCGAGGTGTGGAAGGGCGTGGTGGCCGACCGGGGCTACCTGAAGCAGGCCCTGAACTGGTTCCGATCACGCTACCAATCCCCGGTCTTTGTGGTCACCAGTGACGACATGTCCTGGTGCAGGAAGAGTATCAGCATCTCCCAGGGAGATGTGGTGTTTGCTGGCAATGGCCTTCAAGGCTCTCCTGCCAAGGACTTTGCTCTGCTCACACAGTGCAACCACACCACCATGACCATTGGAACTTTCGGAATCTGGGCTGCCTATCTGGTGGGTGGAGACACTGTCTACCTTGCCAACTTCACCCAGCCCAGCTCCCCCTTCCACATGGTCTTTAAGCCCCAAGCAGCCTTCCTGCCCAAGTGGGTGGGCATAGCCGCTGACCTGGGGTAGGCCTGATAGCCTGTTGTCCTGCATGTTCATGCACTGCTAGACTCTGGCAATGTGGGGCATAGTGTGCAGACTCTCAGATTCACACAGCTATTTAATATTTTTTATTTTTTTGAAAGAAAGCACAGAGGCATGCAAATGTCACAGCCTGCACGTGGAGGTCTGACGACAACTCTCTCCAGTTGATCTCTCCTTCCTCTATGTGGTTGTGAGGACTGAACTCAGGCCTGTAGGGTTTCCTGCAAATGCCTTTGACCTCTGAAGCATCTTTCTGGTTCACATGTGGAATTCCAATCTGGCCTCACCTGCTTCCCAAATGGGTGGCCTTGTGCAAGTGACTTGTGTCACCTAGGATACCCTGGAAACATGGGCCCCTCAGCAGTGGCACACGTGAATTCAACTGGCTCCTTGGGGCCAGGAGTATGTTGGCCTCCAGGAGTCTTCAAGTCATGCTTTTGCAGGGAGAGCAGCATTGCCTCCTCCTCACGTTGCTGGTATGTGGAGTCCAAGTCTTTCGTCTCACTTCCTGGAAGGTTTAGTGGTATGTTCTGGGATCGGGTATTCAGAACAGCCAGGAGTTTGATTAGTGATTTTATTAGAAGGAAGGCAGTTTGGAAGGGGCAGACCCACGGAAGGGCCAAGGATTCTGGCCTCTGTCGGCCTTTGTTACCTCCCAGGTCCTACCCCAAGCTCATAGTCAGCTAGTTTGCAACCAGTCCCCAGCCCAGCTTCCCACAGGACACTCATATCACAGCCTAGGTGGGTTGGGATTCTGCACTGAGTGCCTTGGAACACAGAGGTGCCAGTCTTTCATCTTTGTTGGTGCTTTTATACAACTGTCAGCATAGCCATTGTATTTCCTAAGGTCTTCACTCCTGCCTGCCTGAGTTTATGTTTTATCCCTATTAGACAGAGTCTTGTGGTGAAAGGCCAGGCTGACCTCAGGCTCCCACCCTCAGCCTCAGTCTGTGCCCTGAGCATTTTGATCACAAGCCCTTTCCCATGCAGATCCCCCCATTTAAAAAGTATTGCATGTGTTCTGGAGAGATGGCTCAGGGGTTAAGACTCTGTCTAGAAAGCAGAAGGTCCTGAGTTTGGATTTCAGGTCCCAAGTAAAAACCCCAGGTGGAAATAGTGGTGACCTGCACTTCCAGCCCTAGTGGGAGAAGCAAGAAAGAGGTAGAAGCAATCCAGGTTGTCACCCTCGATCTTCCACAGGGACATATTATACCCTTTGATACACACACACACACACACACACACCACAAACTTTTTAAAAGTATTTTATGCCATTGGAGATGCCTTCACGGGGTGGAAGCCTTGGCAAAGCTTTAGCTGTATTTTAAGGAAGGCATTACATTATTTTTCTGTGTTGTAGGTTTCTTCCCTTTTTGGAGAGTAGCAAATCTAACTCTTTGTACAGACTTATTACAATATTTATCCAAAGTTTCATCTCTTTACCTGTATGTCTTAGAAATGTAATCAAGTATATGTTGTCTGTTTTCCTATATGTCTTTATCCAGCAACACATGTGAGTATTGGTTTCTTAATTTAGTAGGAAAAAAATTCTTTGAAGAAAGAAAGGGGTTAAACTTATACTTTCTTGAAGGTCAGGGGCTTCTATGTAGAAGATTCTACTTCTTATTTTTTATTTTTTATTTTTTTAATTTTTTTATTATTTATTTAATTGTGGGTGTATGCATGTGTGCGTGTGTGTGTATGTATGTGTGTGTGTAGAACCACGGACAAATTCCGGAACCACCATGGACCGCCTCTACCTCCTCCTTGTTTACTCTGCTCGGGGATTCACAGGCTCCGCCCAACCAGGACCAGAAACACAGGCTGCCCCTGCTTCCTTCCACCCGGCGTCTATACATGGGGTCTAGGATCTGAACTCAGGACCTTCTGCCTGCAAGGCAAAGGCTTAACCCCTGAGCCACCTCTCCAGCCCGAAGATTCTACTTCTATGAAAAAGTAGTAAGTAGGGCTCGATAGATGGCCCAGGGGTTAAGATTCTGCCTTACAAATAGAAAGTCTTGAATTCAGATCCCAGGTCCCATGGAAAAAATTCCAGGCAGAAACAGCAGTGGCCTGCACTTCCGGCCCTAGCGGGCAGAGTTTGGATGAAGCAAAAAGGAGGTAGAAGCAATCTAGAATGGTTCTTGAGGTCACCCATGATTGTCCATAGGAACACGTGGTGCCCTTTGACACACACACACACACACACACACACACACACACACACGTAGTAAACAGTTATTTGTAACGTCTATGAAACAGCAGCTTGCCTTAAAAATAGTCCACCCTAGCTAAAGATTAGAATAGTGAGTACTAATAATGCTTGTTCAAGTTGCTATTAGTTATACTAATCAAAATTACTAGATACTAAGACTCAAGAACTTACCTATAATTTGATGTTCTGGTAAAAGTATATATGGGGGAGGCAGGTGCATGTATGTGGAGGTCAGAGGACAACTTCTGGAAACCAGTTCTCTTTCCACCACATGGGCCCTGGGCTCCATCTCAGACCACCAGGCTTGTGCACAGGCACCATTACCTGCTGAGCTATTTCCCAGGCCTTTGAACCCCCCATTTCTTGGCCTGCTTCCAAGGCTTTCAAGTCACAAGGTGAATCTGCTCAAGCTATCTTGGACCTCAGTATCCTTTGTGAAATGCTCAGTGTGGTTGTGAGGGTGGGAACAGGATTGGTGCTTGGGAGTATGGCTGTCTCCTCTCTTAAAAACAATAGATTTCGTGGGGCTTCTCAACCTGGTAGGCCCTGGGGAGGGGTTGCGCTGTGTGGTTCTGTGCCCACTCAGCCCTGGGGTACTCGCAGCACTGCAGTCAAGATAGCCACCTCCAGGGGGAAGTGGGAGCTGGATTCCTCCAGAAAAATCCAGGTGCTTCGTGGGCTCAAGGCAGCCCTGTGTGTCCTGCAGCCAGGTTCTGCTAATCAGAGCAGCTCGCCTCCAAATGGGAAGACAGGCTTGTGCAGGGTTGGCACAGTCAGACACTACAGATCCATAGCCCTAGGCCAGAAGCCTGAGGAGGGAGTGCTTCCTTCTGCACAGCAGGGGGTGGGGGGCAATTGCAGCAGGGGGGAGCAGTTTGGTATCGGCCATGCCTGGATACCCTCTCTTCTTCATTTTCCCCTTTTTGTTTTGTTTTGTGACACAAGTTAATTTCCACATTAGGTAGACCTCCTGCCTCAGTCTCCCCAGTGCTGAGATTACAGATACAAATTCCACACCTGACCTCACATTTTTTTCTAGGAACATCAGTCACACTAGATCAGAGGATACCTAACTTGTTCCATCCCTGGAAGCCCACGAGGTGGGAGGAAAGGGGTGACTTGTAAGAGCTGTGGTCTGATCTCCACCAGTGAGTTATGGTGTCCTCTCCCTCTCTTCCTCAGTCTCTTTTCTCTCTTAAGTTATTATCTTGAAGTATTTGTTTTTTGGGGAGCATGGTGTGAAGATCAGAACACAACTCTTGGAAGTTGGTTCTCTCCTTCCGTCACTGTCACCAGCCTTGGTCTTTCCCAGGGACCAATATGAGGACATATTTGTGGGAGACCCTTCTCATTCATAACGACCCTCACAGAGGCAGCTAGTGAGGCCCACGCCACACTGGCTGCTTGGGGAACAGGTGGCTTATAGGCCACCTCGCCTGGTCCATTGTTTGCCTGGCCTGGCTTCAACAAGGAAGCTAAGAGCATTCATTTTACAACAGCCCACGCCAGACCCAGCAGACTGCCAGCAAGTTGTATCCTGAGTTGCTCGGTGAGTTAAAGACACTCTGTCCCTCTGCAGAGAGCAGAAGGAAGCACATCAGGGTGGGCCCAGCCCTAGGTTCCAGCACATGTGGCCCTTCTTAGAAACAGGGTTGCCACAGTTCTAACTAGTTTGGAGGGTAAGGTTACCCTGGAGCAATAGTTCTGGATCCACTGGGGCTCGTACCCATAGAGACTCAAGGCAAACTCCCACAGGACGGCAAGAGTAGAGACCACTTTTGAGACCATGTCTTAAGAATGAAGGTTAGGGTCACATGTACAGGAACACACATACGTGCACACATGCACAGGCAAAGAGTAGTGTTCTGAGCTGCTTTGTTCACCTTTCCACCTCCCGCCAGCCCCCGGGATGGTGTGGTCTGCTGTCAGGCAGATAGGGGGTGTGTTAAAGTCTGTGAGATGAGAGAGTTTCAGTGTAGCTGCAGCACTACGGATGACCCTGGAGCAAACTGCACATTTTCCAGTGGTCTGGGGTCTGGTCCCTGCAACCCTAGCACTTGGCAGACCGCAAGAACACTGCTGCAACTTCAAGGCCAGCCTAGTCTGTGTTGTGAACATTGTCTGAAGGGGTGGGTGGGGAGATGGCTCCATCTGTAAATACACTTGCTCTCGTGTATACTCGTGTGAGGCCTGAGTTTGCATCAACATCCACAGAAAGCCTGGGTGTGGCCACTTGAGGGGCTGTAATCCCAGTGCTATGGGGGTCGGAGACCAGTCCAGTTCCTAGCTCAGAGACAGACCCTGTCTCCAGGCAAGAAGGGGGAGTGAAACGGGTACCTGTTGGTGAGGTCTGTACTTTGGCTTGGCCACCCACCCTCAATAAATTGAATCAATAAATAATGAAAAGCATAAAAAGAAAATGTGTTCAGTATGGCAAACTATGAAAGGGGATGTCGTCCCACAGTCTGTCTGCAGAGCCCAAACAAGAGGGTAAGGTTTAAATGGAAGGCAAGAGGTATGTAACTAAGCAGTTCTGTCCCAGGCGTGGTCAGCCCATCACTAGCTGACTCAGTTCTCTCCTGCAAGGTGAGCTGAATAGTCAGAACACTAAGAAATAAGAAATTTCTTTCCAGGGGGCTGGAGAAGTGGCTCAGGGGTTAAGCCTCTGCCTTGCAGGCAGAAGGTCCTGAGTTCAGATCCCAGATCCCACGTATAGACGCCAGGCAGAAGCAGGGGCGGCCTGTGCTTCTGGTCCTCGTAGGGAGGAGCCTGTGAATCCCAGGGCAGAAGGAGGTGGAGGCGCCCATGGTGGTTCGCGAATTCGTCCGTGGTTCGACACACACACGCACACACGCACGCACATACAGATGCACAATTGAATAAATAAAAAAAATTAAAAAAAATTTCTTTCCAGGAGACAAATCCCTTCTCTGGCTGGCACTGGACCTGGCAAATTTTCAGTACTCAGTGAAGTCCCTCTTTCTGTTCCCAGCATGAGATTCCAGTTTCTCAGGGTTCATTCATTGTTTTGATGTTCCAATAGCCAGAGTGAGGGAGGAGACAAGTAGTCCTTTAGAATCTCAGTTACCAGAGGACAACCAGTACTCTCCCCAACTTCCTGCATATGCATTATACACACAGACACACACACACACACACACCTGCACGCACATACAGAATAGTAAAAAATTACTAAGATTGCAAAATTTATGTTTTTCCCAACTAAAAAATGAAGACTGGGTTCATGGTTCAAATCCTACCTTGTTGCTTACTGTCTGTGGCTTTAGGCAGCTGGTGCCATTTCTCCAGCTCAGCCTTGATCCTGGGGATGACGATGATCCAGCCTTCAGGAATTGGGTGGATTAAGTGAGTCGCAATGTGCAGCTGTTACTACCCTCGGGACCCAGGTACTGTAAATATTATTCTAACTACAGCAGGAATGTGAGGCCCAGTTCTGGGGACAGAGAGAGGACAGGATCTCAGGACTCAGAAAATCTGCCGTCAGCTCCCACCTGCCAGCCGTGCTGATGTGGTGGGAATGAAGGTCAGGCAAGGCCAGGTGAGGAGGGTTCTGCTGTGTACGGTTGTCTCTGCAATCTTAGCCTTGTCCAGGCAAAGATGAGGCAAAGCGGGGTGCACACTGTGCTGGGTTTGAGTCCAAGAGGGGGTGATGTGTGCTGACTACTGCGCTGGGGGCAGGGGAGACAGGTTAGGGGGCAGGCTCTCAGAAGGATGCTAACCAGGCTTCTGCACTGTGGTGAGGCTGGGTGTGGGTTTGAATGGCGGCAAGGGTGGGGTGGGACTCCCCACAGGCCCAGAAGATTCCAAGGCTGCCTCAGAAATCTAGATGGCTTCCTGCTGCGGCTCTGCCCTCACGGCTCCAAAGAAAACTCAGTTCTGACAGGTCAGCTCTCCCTCCCTGCTTCCTCCGAGTCCTCAGCCTTCCATCTGTGTCTTGGAACTGGCAGGCCTTTGGCACAGTGGAATTGGGCAATAGTATCCATTTATGTAAACATCCTGTAGGGTTTTTTTTTTTTTTTCAAATATAGGGAGAGGCACATGTGTAGAAGTCAAAGACAACTTTTAAAATAAAGTCAGTTCTCTCTTTCTACCATGTAGGCTGTGAGGATTAAACTCAGGTGGCCAGATCTGCATGCAGGCACTTTGCCTGATGAGCCCCCTCACCAGCCCAGCATCATTTTGAAGATCTATCACGTATAGCCAGGACACTGCTTCTCATGGCTAGGTATCGTGTGGACATCTGCAAAGCTGCGAGCGACGGTATTGCCTGCTTATTCAAAACATGCTGTTGGGTTGCCGTGGCGCTGCAAGATGCATTTCCGAGTCCTCTAATTCTCTCCTCTGTCCTCCCCTCATTCACAGCACAGGACAAGAAGTACAGCAGGACCCGAGATACTGTGGTCCCGGGTCAGAGATCCCCCCCCAGCACCTGTAGTACTGAGCATATAACAGGTGCTTAATTAGACAACTGTCGAACAGGTTGAATGGCTAATGGGAGATGTAAAATCTGTGCACCATGGTGAACTGGAGACCAGGAGCACAGCAGATGCTGAGCCTGGGTCAAGGGTCTAGAGGAACTCTCTTCTTTGGGGGTCCGTCAGTGTTGCAATATCATCAGATGGTAACTAAGCATAGCAACATCTAAAATGAAAAGTCATGTGGGGGAGATGATCAGGAGTTAAAGCCTTTGCCTTGAAAGCAGAGACCTTAGTTCAGATCCCAGATGCTAGGCAGGTGTGGCAGCCTCTTGCAATTCTATCCTTGGAAGGCAGAACCTGGGAATCCCGAGCTAGCCAGATGAGCCCAAATGACTGCTCTGGGTTTAAAATTAGAGACCCAAGTCCACAGCGCTAAGGTGGAAGAGCAATTAAGAATGATTCCTGTTGTCACCTTTGGGCCTCCATGGGCGCACACACTCAAGTGCACTCATGTACATACACCCGTTCACACATGTGCAAACGCATACACATGCATGCACCCTGTACACATATACACAAAAAAAATTTAAAAAATGATAAAATAAAATGCCGGATCCCAGAGGCTCTCCCTGGCAGCTCTTGGAACATGATGTCCAAAACCAGGGCACTAAATGGAGTTCCCCAGCCCAGGTTATGTTCCCGAGTCTCACACCAAGGCTGTTGAAGACTCTGTGTCTCTCTACAGCTCCACATCTGCCAGATATGGTGTTGGTGGCTTTGGACGGGCCATGTGAGGAGAGTGTGTCTCCGGAGTCAGAAGCTGATAGCTAGAGTCAGGTCTCCAGAAAGCAGATGGTGGGTGTTTACCAGCGCTCCCCTGGATTGAAAAGAGCCCAAAGGGCTTGCCCCAGATGGGCATGTCGTCCCCTGGGAGACATGATGCTAGCAAAGCATTTCAGTGGAGAGAGGGGACACCGAGTCCTCCGTGCACAGTGCAGAAATGCTCCAAACCACTGTGGCCTTCAGCTCCAGCCTCTGCCTCCCTCCAGCCTCTGCCTCCCTC
Organism: Typhlomys cinereus; assembly: GCA_023101885.1. Classification (NCBI taxonomy): domain Eukaryota; kingdom Metazoa; phylum Chordata; class Mammalia; order Rodentia; family Platacanthomyidae; genus Typhlomys; species Typhlomys cinereus. The sequence goes on along the minus strand of JALPQD010000554.1, from coordinate 579,573 downwards.
CAGCCTCTGCCTCCCTCCAGCCTCTGGACCCTCCCTCTAGCCTCAGCCACCCATGAGCTGCTCCCAGGCATGGCCCACGCCTGGCTTTCCCTGCAGCTCTGAACCACGGAGGTTCCAGGCAGAGTGAGTGTTGATCACTGGACCCAGAACATCTTCACTCATTTTTTCAAGTGCCTATTGCTTTTCTCCCACAGTACCGATGGGCCGCAGAATACAGGTCCTTTGTCCCATCACCTGCCCCACATTATGAACTTGGCAGGCATATCCTCATGGTGTCCACTCACGGCAACTTGATCCTCGTGTTGACCACAGCCTGGGAGCCAGAAAGGGAAGTAACTCTGTGTAACTCTGATGGAATTTTAAGTCTCTCTCTGTCTCTCTGTTTCTCTGTCCCTGTTTCTCTGCTTGTCTCTCTCTTTCTCTTTTTTCTTTTTTTCCCTCTTTTCTTCCAGTATTAGGAATGGAATCCAGGGCCTTCGGGTACTGGCCAGGCAGGCACGCTCCTACTGAACCATGTCCTAACCCTCTTTTTACTTTTTTTATTTTTAAATTTTATTTACATTTACACAAAGAGAAGAGAACACATGTATGCCATGGTGCACAGATAGAAGTAAAAGAACAGCTTTTAGAAACCAGTTCCCTCCTTCTACTGTATGGGCTTCTGGAAGTGAAATTCAGATCTCAGGGTTATAAGCAAGTACCTCACCTGCTGATCTAGCTCACCAGCCCATTTAAAAAAAATTTATAATTTTGTTTGCATATGTGTCTGTTCATGTGTGCATATGCATGCGTGTGTGTGTGTATGCATGCGTGCGTGCGTGCAAGTGTGTGTGTGGTCCGCCTGTGTGTATGCAAGGATGCACATGGAGGCCACAGGTGAACATCTTTGTTCTTCCCTCAACTATTTTCCACTTTGTTTTGTTTTTGAGACAGTTCTCTCACTGAGCCTAGAGCTCACCCATTAGACTAGACTAGCTGGCCACGAAGCTCCAGCATCCTCCTGTCTCCACAGCCCAACACTGGCCTTCCAGGCAGGCATGGCCAGGCCTGGCTTCCTGCAGGCATGTGCAGTGAGCCCCACACTGGCTGAGCCAGCTCACAGCCCACTTTTCATTGAAATGAGGTCTCCTTGAGCTGCCCAGGCTAGCCTTGAATTCATAGCTGCCTGGGACTATGTCTGCCTGCTGCAGCCTTCTGGCATGGCTGGGCCGGCAGACCTGGGCCTCCAGGCTGGCTGCCTGACCTGGTCTTGTGTTTTAAGGAGGACACAACTGGTCCCCAAACTCCTGAGCTCAGCCCTCAGCATCAGGGCTCCTGGGAGCCATGGAAGTGCTGTCCCTGAGATGTCTGGCTCCGCCCCCTGACCAGGCAGCACCAGACCCACCTGGAAGTATCCTCACTCCCTCCCCCCTCCCCCCCTCGCCTCCTCAACTGATGCAGAGTGGTAATGTTCACAATGCTCATGTTGGTCGTGTCTCCATCCCACGACCGGCTGTTGTAAAGGATGCACAGCTCAACCAATGTAGGAAGCAAGGGGTGCATTCATGCTCCCGGGTCTAGGTCACATCCCTCATGGCAGGAGAGCGGAAGCAGCACCAGCACCCGAGGGGACTGGCCACCCCACAGCCACAGAAGAGCCAGGAGAGGAGCAAGGACCCAACCAGATGTCTCTGGCTGACCCGCGGCTCAGGGAATGGTCCCACCAGGCTGGGTCTTTGCACATCAATTAGACGCTCTCCTGCAGGCTTGCTCGGGGCTAACCTTAACTACTACTTTTCACAGATGTGCCCAGAGCTGAGCCTGCAGTTGCTAAGCTGACAGCTGTGTCTAACCAGCACATAAGGGAAAGTGAAGTGGCTGTTTGCCAAGTATTTTCCAAACTGCAGCCTGCCCGGTTTCAGATTTCAGCTTCCATTTTGGTATGTGTTACCCTGGGAAAGTTATTTGCCCTCTCTGTGCTCTGTACAGACTGGGCTGTCATGAATGTCTATTATGGCGGCTGAGTTTAGTGCACAAGGCCCTAGGTTCTGTTCCCCACATATTGGGACAGGTTGGGGGGACTTCACTGTTGGCTGGGGAGACAGTTTAGACAGCAAAGTGTTTGCCATATTAGTGTGCACAACTGATTGGGATCTGCAGAACCCACAGAAGAACCCAGGGTGTGGCAGTGCACACTCACTATCACCGAGCTGGGGAGGCAGATAGGAGACCCCTGGGCTCCCGCCAACCAGTTCCATTTAACTAGTCAAGCCTGAGAGACCCTGTCTCAGAAACACACGGTGAATGGCCGTCCAAAGGAACAGGACCCCAGACTGATCTCAGGCCTGTACATGCTCCTGCGTGCACACAAACGCACTCATAAATACACAAACACAAGAGCACACCAAGTCAGTAATACTACTACTGAGTGAGGTGTAACTGAGAGCCCAGCATTGCTGTGGGGAGAACGGCCTGACTGTGTCACCGCTTCCAGACTGGACTCCAGGTCTGCACCTCTCCAGGCCAGCATCGGGCCTCCCTCCAACAGCCAGCCACACCAGCCCAGTGCACCAACAGCCTCACCCTGGGCGGGGTTTCTTGCCAAGGCTGCAGGAAGGCTCAGAAAGCTTCTCTGGCCCTGAATGAAGAGGAGTGCTGAGCTGCCTGCGGAGCCAGCAGGTCTCCCATTGCTGGATCTCACCCAGGTCACCGCAGTCAAAAGAGGTAAGATTCGGTGTGTGTGTGTGTGTGTGTGTGTGTATGTGTGTGTGTGTGTGTGCATGTGTGCATGAGAGAGAGAGAAAGAGAAAGAGAGAGAGAGAGAGAACAAAGACCTTTGTTACAACAAGATTCCCTTTGGGATCTTCTCCAACACCAGGGTCATCACTGGCAAGCAGGACCCTGTCCCTGGTTCCCTGGACCTTTGCTCCCTCAGCCCCTGTTCTCTGAGACCTCCAGATCCTGATTCCCACAACCTCTTGTTTCTCCAGTTCCGGGTTACCCCAGTTTCCTCCACCATATTGCTGTGCTGGCTAACTTCTCACCCCAGCCATTCCTGTCCCTTCGCCCCTCACCCCCACCGAAGAGACCGTCAGCTCCCTCTCTTCCTTCCTCTGTCCCCAGGAACCATGTGAGATGGATGACAGGGCAGAACTGGATTTTCCTGTTCCTATCTCTGTAGCCTGGCAGAATCCTGAGGTCCTCAGAGACCCAAGGCGGCTGTGCTGGTGATGGGAAAGGCCCAGGTCCCGGCACAGCCTCTCACTCCATCTGAGCACCGGTTCCATCTCACCGGAGCATGGAGTTGGGGGATTCAAGGTGGTGCTCCCACATAGGGAGGAGCTTCAGACCTGAAGTGCAGGCTGGGTAACCATTGAGGGCAGAGCCCTACAGGTGTGGGTGGGGTCAGACCACAGGCCGAACCTGTCTTGGGGGGGAGTGCAAAAGAGCTGCTACTGTGAGTGGGGTACAGACTGGAGGCCAGGGAGCAGCCCAAGAGGCAAGGTAGGAACTGGACTTGGATGGATGATGGAACAGAACCTGGGGTGGGGGGGCTCACACCTGTCACCCCAGGATGCAGAAAGCTGAGGCAGGAGGATTGGTGTGAGTTTGAGACCAGCCTGGACTACATAGAAAACTTCTGACAGGAAAGAAGAAAAGAAAGAAGGGAAGAGGGAGGGAGGGACGGAGGGAGGGAGGGACAGAGGGAGGGAGGGATAGGAAAGGCAAAATCCATCTACTGCTTCCAGAGATGGGAGGCTGGTCCTTCTTTCAAAGCTGGGGGTTTTTTCTTGCATACTTTATTTTTTTTTTTTTTTGGATGGATTGAATTGATTTAATAATTATATTTTTTTCCTTATAGATCACATATTCACAGAGTAATGAAAGCCTTATATGAGGGTCCAATTTTTGTTCTTTTCATCAGATCTCACTGCAATTTTACTAACGGTCTTCAGTGAGTTCTTTGTTGATACTCAGTCATAAACTCTAGGTGACTTTTAGTTTGTGAGTAGGGGAGAGATAGAGAATATGTCACCTTCCCATCCACCCTGCATTCATCTCTACCATACAATAAAAGCGTAGGACAGCTAGGAAGCAATTGGAGGTGGAGGCGATCTGAGTTGTTTTGGAGAATTTGGACCCTGCATAAAAACCCTGTGTGCATGGGTTACTGGTATGTGGCCTAGACAGGCTGTGTCAAGCTTCTCTTGCATACTTTAGACCTAAGACAAGGCCTCAGGAGACCCAGGGAGAAGGGGCAATCTTCCACTGGAGGTACCAGATACAGTCGTAGAAACAGGGTAGACAGCTGATAAACTTCCTGAGTGCAGACAAACAGGGAGACACTCCAGCTTTTCCCACAGACAGTTGGGGCCAGGTCCTCAGCAAGCTCCCAGCTCCACCAAGGCACATGGCCTTTCTGAATGAACCCCTGACTCCTTCTGGGCCCCAGGCCCCAGTTTTCTCTGCTATACAGTGGCGTGACATCACCCTAGACAACATCACAGCTTTCCCATTCTGTGATGGTGCTGCCACATGAGCTGGCCATGCCAGGGCAGGCTTACCAACCAGCACTGTAGTTGGCAGCTGCAGACTAGCCCTAACCCTAACCCTGGCTTCTCCTAAGAGCCAGATCTCTGAGATCTCAGGTGCTGTGGCCCCTCCTCCCTCCTGAAGCCTGGGCACCTGCTGGGAGGAGGGGGGGCAGCAAGGAGGTGCCAGGAGTCAATATTCTAGAACATTTTGCCTTCCTTCTTATCCCAAGCCAAACAAGCCTTATCGTCTTTCCGTTTGCAGCAGGGGATGCTGAGTCCCCAGGTTGGGAACCTGGAGAGAGCAACAGGCTTGACTGTGGATTTGGTTTTTCTGATATTTTTTTCCATCTCATTGGTGTCCAGAAATGGAGACCAAACAAAACAAACCAAGCCTGGTGGAACAGCCTGTCACCCCGGCGACTGAGTCTGAGGCAGGACTGAAGTTCAAAGTCAGCCTGGGTGACTTAGTAAAGAGAGAGAGTCTAGAGAGATGGCATTTGCCTGACACACATGAGGACCAAAGTTCAAATGTATAAGCCTGGCAAGCATGGCGGCAGGAAAAGCTGGCAAGTCAGTCTAATCAACGGCAAGCTCCTTGTTCACCTGAGAGACTCTGGCTTAATAATAAAAGCGAACAGTGATCAAAGAAAAACACCTGGTATCAGCTTTGGGTCTCTACACATATGTGAACACACACATATACACACACATATACACATATACACACACATACACGCATACACATATACACACATACACACATATACACACATAAGCACACACACTGCATATGAAAAGGAAAGGAAAGGGGTCTTCGGGCGACTCTTGGTGGTGGAGTAAGTGTGCATGCAATAGAATCCAGTGCTCTATGGCAGGTCAGTCTCTCTTTCGCCTGTGTGTTCTTCAGACAGGGCTTCCCACTAGCTAGACCCATATGTGATGCAAAGTGCCCCTCCTGTCATAGCTCCCCAAATGCTGTGATTACAGGTGTGTGCTGCCCAGCTGTTCCAGGCCAGTGTTTCCAGGCTTTTCAGCTCTTGGTGCTTCCAACACACACACATCCCCCGGGGTGAGGCAGTCTCCCACTTCCTGCTGTGCCCCCACTGGGCTGGCATGCGGTAGGTACCCAGGATATTTGCACAGGATGTGAGTCTCCACCAGACCCAATGCTCTGTGTGGCTCCATCTGGCTTTTTCTCCCTCTCTAGTTGAGTCTTGACAAACATTTCCCTGTCTCTGTGTTAGTTTCATCTTCTTATTGAGGAAGGAACACAGGGCCCAAACAATTTAGGAGAACAGAGGATTGTTCTTGCTTATGAATCTCAATTACATCCGGCAGGACACTTTATACAGATATCGGGTGCCGAGGGAACTGGCCACGCCATATCCACAAGAAATACTGAGAGAGGGGCATCGCGCTTATCAACTTGTCCTTATGCCATAGAGGGCCTACTCCCTCTATCTTCCCAACCTGCTCAGGGAATGGTCCCACCCATCATGGGACAGACCCTCCCACATCAACCAGACATCCTCCCACAGATTTGCTCAAGGCTTGTCTAAACAATTAGTCTCTGTAGATGTGCCCAGAGGCTCATTTTTCAATGGTCAAGTTGGCATCTATAATGACCTCCACTTTTTTGATTCACATTTTTTCCATTTTTCATGTCTCTGTCCCAAATCTCCCACCTTCTTGTGTTAGAGATCCCAGGTCTTCATACCTGCTAGGAGGGTTAGGGTTAGGGTTAGGGTTAGGGTCTATGACTGTGCCATGCCCCCTCCCCAGCCCTGTTTTTACTTTTTTCTTTAAATCACATTATTATATCACATTACATTTGTTACATTCCATGACAGTACCTTGGGTCCTCTGAGGCTCAGACGGCGAGGAGCCTACTCTCAATATACATTACATTACATTCTTTATCATATTCTATGCTAAAAATCCTAATGCACTTTTGACTTGTTTCTTTTAAATTTATTTATTTATTTATTTTTTTAATTTATTGGGGTACAGGAAGGACATGATTCAGTGGCAGACTACTTGCCTAGAATCTACCAGTAAAGCATGGTGGGGGGTTGTCTCATGTTTTTACTTCTTGAGACAGTTTCCCAGACTGGCCTTGAGCTTTTCATTTCCCTGCTCTAGCTGCTGAGGTTGGTAATTTAGAGACCATACAAGGTGGCCCGAAACCGGTGGGCGTAGATGCAGCAGGTGGAGTGACTCCTTTGTTCCCACCTCAAGGTCCTATTCTGGGATGTAAAAGCTCAACTTGCTCTTCAACATGCCCCATCTGAATCTGAGAGCCAGGGCTCCCTGTCCCGGGGCCAAACACCAGCAGGAACCCAGCTCTCCGACTTAAGCCACACACAGCAGCAGCTTCTGTTTTGTATACCAGGTGTATGTGCCAGGCCCTGTTTCAACTTCAGAAAGTATCACTTGCTTCAAGTCACACCGAGCACATCTGTGGGTGTCAGCGACAGTCTAGGGCCAGGGCGCTTGACCACCATGTGGTAAGTCCCCAAGCCATAGTGGGAAATGCTGTGAGCTGAGAGCACAGAGGACTCGCCTCTGCCTCCACAGTAATGAGGAAGGGGGCTTTTATGTGAGTGTGCTGAAGCTTCCCATCACTCCAGCATGCAGGAGGCTGAGGACAGTTGTGCTACAGAGCAAGTTCCAGGCTTAGGCCCTGTATCAGACAATGAAAATAAACAGGCGATGTAGTAGCTGGTCAGGAGGTGGAAGCAATCCACTAGGTCTGGTCAGCAAAGCCCAAGGTTTTGCTGAGGCTTTTGGAGGGACTGGACACCCCCCCCCCCGCCCATGTGTCACAGGTCAATGTCAACTGCCTTCTATTGTTTTCCACATTGTTTTTGAAACAGGCTCTCTCACGGAACCTGGAGCTGGCCTGGCTTGACTGCCTGGCAAGTGAACCTGAGATCCTCCAGTCTCTGCCTCTACCCTTACTGTGCTCAGTGTTTTGTTTTGTTTTGTTTTGTTTTGTTTTTAACTGCACCAGTACTTCATATTTTGACCAACAGAATAGGTCCTGGGAAGAAGTGCAAAATGCAAAATCAAATGACCGAAAATGTTGAACAGCATTGTTAATATACAAAATATTTATATTACTAAATTAGTGACAGTTGATGTTCTCCATGTCTGTAACACTTTGGAACCACATAGCTGATTGTTAAATCTAGTCCATGCCACTATGCTTCGTTTTTACATGGGTGCTGGGGATCCAAACTCAGGTCCCCATGCTTGGGCAGCAAGCCCTGCTCACCCTGAGCCTTCTCCCCGGCCCCTATTTATTCTCTGCTAGAGCCTATCTGAAGCTCAGGCTGACTTCAGACTCACAGTCGTTCTCCCTCAGCCTCTTGTAAGCATGCACCGTCATGCCTTGCTTGAGCTTTGGTTGAAACTCAGGTGGTGTTCCCAGACTCTGAGGTTTTGGTGACTCACAAATCAGATGCAGAGGTGTTTGCAGAGGGAGGTTATGTGACAACAGTTCAACCTTATAGTTCCACACCTGTGCAAGATCTCTACCTCCTGCCTTCAATAGGGTTATGCCCTCTTGATTTATCACCAACATCTTCTTGGGACACAGCCCCTGGTTCCTGTGCTGTAGTCAGGAATCCAGCCCTCTGGCCAAAGGCCCTAGTGCATTAAGCCTCCAGTTCAGGCCACCAGCCCACACCCTATAAATGGTCCTGGACCTTGTATCCCCAGGCTGAGGTGGCAAGATTTCCAAAGAGGAAGCCTCTGTGGGGCCCTCCCAAACTCTCACTCCTATCTCTCGGGGCCTGGTTCTCTTTAGTGGTCAGTTTGTTGTGGATTCTGCCTGTAGCCACACAGCCTGGCTCTGGCCCTGCCCTGACCAGAGAACCAAGCTCGCCAGTCCTTTCCATGTGGCCTTCAGCAGGGACAGCACTCGGCAGCGACTGTCCTGCTCTTGTGGGCTGATGTCCAGTCACATGGAGGAGTTGGACCCAGGCAGATCCCACATTTATTTTTACCCAGGGCCTGGGTATGTAGTCCAGGCTGCCCTTGGACTTGTGGGGACAGTCCTGCTTCAGCCCTGGGTGCTGGAACTACAGACAAAAGCCACTCCACCCAGCTCCCAATTTCTGTTCCTCAGCTGTCCATACATCATCCTGTGGAGCCTTTGCTTTTTCCCATGAGGACTGAACAACAGGTTAATTGGCTATTTCATACCACACACTGGGGTCAAGTTCTCTGTCTCAAGGTGGGAAGGTCTTACTACCTTCCACTTCCGATGGTATTATAACAAGGGTCCCTGACTTGTGAGAGACTTTCAGAACTGACAGGGTTTATGAAGCAGAGTTGAGGCTGGGGCTTGAGGGTGCTGTCTTTAGGGGGTCATTAAGAGATCTAAGTGAGACCATGGGATGTTCCAGGGAGCCTGACACCCCCGGCTGCAAAAAGGTGTGTTCACTACAGACTTGAGGTCTTGCCTGAGACCACAGGAAGTACATGGGGAAAGAAATGCAGCCCCACCCAAAGTCATACTTCAGTCTGGCTCCCTGTGGCTTCATTGTAAATAGCTGTGTGGGGGAGTAGCCCAAGGTCTACGTGGGAAGCTTTTACAGCACAGGTCAGTCCTGCTAGACCCCTTGATGCTTAGCTCTTGAGAGGCTTCAGCTAGACTCTGGCGGGAGGGACTCTGCGCCCATGTCACCATAATCCCCTCATCTTTCTAACTCACTTGAGTCCCAGAGGTTTAAGCAGCTTGTCTCCAAGGAGGACACATGTTGGGGCCTGTTGACCATGTGTGCACTGATGCAGGGGACTGCCACGAAGTGGGAGCTAGCCTGGCTATGAAGCAATGTCACAATCAGCATCTTCTAGCTGTCTCAAACAAACAAGAGCAAAACAAAAACCAAACACATATGCTTACCTCCAAGTGGGTATTAAAACACACATGCCCACCATGCCTGTGTGCATGACCACATCCAGGTTAACAGCCTCGCTTTCTCTCTCCCCAGCAGCCATGGCCAGCGCTCAGATGCCTCTGTCCTTCCCCATGACCCATTTCCTCCTCTTCGTCTTCGTAGCTTCCACCATCTTCCACCTCCAGCAGCGGATGATGAATATTCAGTCCAAATGGGAGATGGAGACCCTGCCAACGCCCCCAGCAGATGCAAAGATACTAGCAAATGACCAGTCTCAGGGCATGTTCACCATCAATGCCATTGGCCGCCTAGGGAACCAGATGGGCCAGTATGCCACGCTGCTGGCACTGGCCAGGATGAACGGGCGACCAGCTTACATCCCGGAGCCCATGCACAGCACACTGGCGCCCATCTTCAGGATCAGCCTCCCTGTGCTACATAGATCCACTGAAAGCCAGATCCCATGGCAGAACTACCACCTCAACGACTGGATGGAGGAGCGCTACCGCCATATCCCGGGGCGCTTTGTGCGCCTCACAGGCTACCCTTGCTCCTGGACCTTCTACCACCACCTGCGTCCGGAGATCCTGCAGGAGTTCACGCTGCACGACCATGTGCGCGAGGAGGCTCAGGCCTTCCTGCGAGGCCTGCGGGTGGACGGGAGACAGCCGGGCACCTTTGTGGGTGTCCATGTACGCCGGGGGGATTATGTCCGGGTCATGCCCGAGGTGTGGAAGGGCGTGGTGGCCGACCGGGGCTACCTGGAGCAGGCCCTGAACTGGTTCCGGGCCCGCTATCCGTCCCCAGTCTTTGTGGTCACCAGCAACGGGATGGCCTGGTGTCGGGAGAACATCAATGCCTCCCGTGGGGATGTGGTGTTTGCCGGCAACGGCATTGAAAGGTCGCCCGGCAAGGACTTTGCTCTACTCACACAGTGCAACCACACCATCATGACCATCGGGACCTTCGGGATCTGGGCCGCCTACTTGGCAGGCGGGGACACTATCTACCTGGCTAACTACACCCTCCCAGACTCTCCCTTCCTCAAATTATTTAAGCCAGAGGCAGCCTTCCTGCCCCAGTGGGTGGGCATCCAGGCGGACCTGTCCCCACTGCTCAAGCACTAGAGTCTGTCTTTTTTTTTATGTATACATTTTTTATTATTATTTCAGCTCATACAAACGAGTCTGACTGTCTTTGTGGCTCAAGGCCAGAACTCATTGTAATGACTGGACAGAGACCCTTCTGCACAAGTTCACGTGGGCTTCACACAAGAGAACTGTTGAGAATGTACTCACAGGTCGGATAAGACCAGAACAGAGCTGCTGCGTTTAGATAAGACCAGAGCTGGTGTGTTTGAGCGCCAACATCCATTAACAGTTCAGAGACCTCAGCTCCCTTCTCTTCCTGCCTTCATCTTGCCTCACTCCCAAAGGGGATGCCATATGCCGCCGACCACATCCAGAGACAGCAGAAGGCTCATGCTTATCTTAGGTCCCTTTTTAATGGCAAGGAAACCACCTGTGTCTGCCCATTTTCTGTTACTATAACAAATGATCTGAGTCTGGGTAACTTGTAAAGACCCAGCAAAGACCTCACGGTCAAAGCATTTCAATGGTGAGATGTTATATGTCACTTTTTTTCCTCTGGGCAGCCATCTCAGTAGGTAAACAACTCCTTCTTCTCAGGAAGTTCCTAAGAATAACAAATTAGGATGTGGGAATAAGTATACAACAACAGGGGGAGGAGACTCTCGCACTATCCAAGTGGGTCAGAACCATCAGAAGGAGGCCTCTCCAGAGCAGTAAAGACACCTGGAAGCGAATGCGACTGCGGGACAGCCAAGTAGTCTGAAAGAGGCCATTCAAATAGGGCACTTTGTGGCCCTGGAGCAGTTCAAGACAGCGTGAAGAAGACCCTGGGGCAGGGGTCTGGAGAGACTGCTGAGCAGGCCAGGCAAGAAATGGGGGAGAGAGAGGCCAGTCAAAGTCCAGGAGTTGCAGAGACCTGAGAGTAGCCCAGGAGCCTAGAGGGACTTTCCTAGCAGTTCCTGAGGCACATTGTTCTCGTTCCAGGGGTGCAGCTTTTGCGAGTCTCACCCATGCTGGGGGCAGGAGGGGGGGGGGCTTCTGGTGATATAGCCACCACTGAATTGTAACTCCCACCCCTACGCCTGTAAGTAGCCCAAATAAATTTACTGACTTGTGGTCACCTTTGTTTGCGGTGGAACTGTTTATCTGGGATGGAAGACAGTTATGTGTGCCACCTCCCCAGGAAAAGCGTTCGTGTGACACAAGACAGCATGCGACAGGCAGCAGGGATGGGAACAGGCAAGAAGCAGGAACATGGAGAAGGGCCGGGGATCGGTTGCCCTTTTCATAACAAACCACTGCCAAGAACTGACTCAGGCCCATGGGAATTGTCAATCTCTCCCGGCAGATGCCTCCAAGGTCTCCTAAGCACTCTGGCAATGAACACCTTTTCCTTCTGAGGAGAATTATGTCACCAGGAGACCATCACGAGGTCTGGGGAACGGAAGGCTGGATTGGCCTCAGATCCTGCTGCTGGGGGGTCACAGGCTCCTTGGAAGATGTGTCAGTACAGAAAACCCACGTGGTGTGCCCAGGGGCAGAGCACACAGTACAGATGCCCTGTGCTGCCGAGTAAGTAGCTCGCTGCACACTTGCCAGGACCAGAAGGCACATGGTGGCAAGAGGAGGCTCTTCCTAGTGAAGTGCTTGTCTCGGTGAAGAGCTCTGCCCACACGATGGGTCTCCTGGTCCTAATCAGTCACTTCAAAGAACAGCCATATTGCTACTGCTGAGGGTCATATGGCCTGTTCTGGAGCCCTGCTGCGGCATGGATAGCATTGAGAGCACAGGACGGCACAGTGAACACCAGGGGATTCCTCTCACGCCCTATGTGACCCTTGTATTGCATGTCAGGTGACAGTTCACCCCACAACACCTTCACACAATTAGAGAATATGGTCTTTTAAGCCATTATTACAGTCAGGGCAATCTAGAGGACAAAGTCCTTGAAATCATATCATCTGGGGAAAGCGTGAACCCCAAATTACATCATAGCAATGGACTAAACTCTGCCACAAGGTTGAGTCAAAAAGGTGCCTTCTAGGGCTGGAGATAATGGCTCAGGGGTTAAGCCTCTGCCTCACAAGCAGAAGGTCCTGAGTTCGGATCCTAGATCCCACATAAAAAAGCCAGGCAGAAACGGTGGTGCCGTGTACTTCCAGCCCTAGGTGGACAAAGCCTGAAAATCCCAGAGAGAAGCAAAGAGGTAGAAACAATTCAGGATGATCCCTGAAGTCACCCTTGGTTCCTCAACAGGGACACACAGTGCCCTCTCTCTCTCTTTCTCTCTCTCTCTCTCTCTCTCTCTCACACACACACACACACACACACACTAAATAAATAAAATATGATTTTTTAAAGGCGCCTTCTAAATTGAGTAGCTCCTCATGTGATGATCTCTTTCCAGACATCCTGATAATATGTGTGGCACTTCCACTGTGAATATGAAATGGCCTACAACAGGGGAGGGTGCCTTCCTGTCCTCCCAGCACCATGGTAGCTAAGACAGGAAGATTCAACAGGTAGAAACCAGCCTGGGCTACACAGTGAGATCCCATCTAAAGAAAAGCAAGCCTACACCTGGCATGGGGGCACATGCCTGGAATACAGAATTAAGGAAGCAGAGGCAGAAGGGACCAGAATTCAAGGTCATCTTTGCCTTCATGGAAAGTTTGATGTCCTGGGCTCCAGGACATCAAATAAGACAAGTCCTTTGTCCCTCTGTACCACAGTTTCATGTTCTTGAAAGCCATGACCTGGCTCTGAGCCCAGAGCCCACAGAGGGTGTGTGAGGGGGGAGGTCACCTCACAAGCACGGATGGTGCTGGGTAGACAAGGGAGTCCCTCCATATTCAAACTGGAATTGGAGTGGAAGCTTGTCAGTAAAGCACTTTGCCTGGGGCCTACCAGGGAGGGCTGAGGTTGAGGCTCAGTCACAGGGCACCTGCCTGTCTGTCATGTGCAAAGAAACCCTGGATTCCATGCATAGCAGAAAAAAAAAAAAGACTAGCAAATCTAAAGTTTTCTTAAGCAAAGAGAAGTTTAGAACATGGCAGCACTCTGGATCAAAGCTGGTTTGGAATGTTCCACCCTATCAGATGGACTCCTGGTGACATAATATCAGATGAAAATGACCCACCAAACAAATGTTAGTCAGAAGCTGACTAAATGAGCAGACAACTGAAACATAACAGCTAATACTCTACCTCCCTAACCCTAAGCCTTTAAAAAGCCTCAAACACCATGTCCCAAGCAGCTTCGATCTCCATCCTGCAGGATAGTCATTGCCCCTTGATGAATAAAACTTCATTTGGTCCTTGTGGTTGAAGCCCAAGTATGTCTCTTCTCTCTCCTCTCACTTTTTCTAACGTTTGGACTCCCATGGGGGTGCAGACTGTGTTGAGACAAGCACTCATACTGGTCTTCAGGCTAAACCCAACTCATCTGCTCCTCTTTTCCTTTTCTCCTCCTCTTTCCTCCACTTTCCACAAGATCTGGAGCTCCCACTTAAAGGTCATTTGTCATTTGACCCTTCTGAACATACACACACCTGGTTGTTGGAGAAGATAATTTCACTTAGCAATCTCTTTCACAGGTGCCTGATGGAGATTGCAGAGATGCTGGAGTCCTCCTCTGTGTCCTGCTTAACCGAGGCAGGGGGTGTCCCCTCCTAGACTCCAGCCTGTTTCTGAGCCCTTTTTTGGACAATGGGGACACCTGTTATTCTAGAAAAAAATGACCTTCATTTTCGTTTTCCTTGTTTAGATCCCCAACAAAGGCAATAAATTATCTATCCCCCAAAGACACATCCTCTGGCTTGTTTGAGGGAACACTTAAAAGTATTCCAACTGGGAGTCCTCTGACCATTCACATTAACACATCTATTGGTCGAAATCTGTTCTCAATATGATTTGAACAACCACTGCAACTATTGACCCAAATTTGGCATTTTCAATTTTAATATTCTTAGAGATTTTCAGATGGAAAGACATATGGTCCAAGATCCCTTATACTCTCACCCTTTTCACTCTCCACAATCTCCCCCTCTTTACCCTTCCTGTGCCCCTGCCCAGATGCTTCTGTGCACTAAGGCCCCCAGCACTCAAGCCTCAAAAAAGTCTCCTTCTCCCTTCCCCTCCCCTTTTGGCCCCACTGATGAGCTTCTCCCCATTTTAGTCAGCTGAACTGGTCTCTAAGCCTGTTCCCTTCAGTCTTCAGGCAGGCCCCCCTGCAGAGACAACCCCCCAAAGTAACAAAACCTTAACAGTGGGAAACCAAAATGCTGATTCCTTAAAGTATGAAAACAGAAATGAGTCCTGTGTTTTAGGTGCTAGTCAGCTGTCACATGTGTATCTAAGGGTCTTATCTGTGTTGTCCGTCCAATCTATAGCATGGACATAAATTTATGTAAATTTGTAAAAAAAAATTGTTGCCAAACATGGAATAACAAAAATGCTTCTGACTCCCTGAATCACATCCTGCTCCTGCACATTTGCTGGGTTATTCAATGCCCACTGAGAGTAACATAAAGTTCTGCAAAGGCTGTGGTCAACCTGCTCCAGCTGTTGCTAAGTAACCATTGCTTTTGCTTTTGTCCTCTTCAACTTACTTTATTCTTATTGCGTGCTAATATTCTTACTTCTGTTTTTTTAGGGCATGCATAATTAAAATACATGTATACATTCTTGTTTTGGTAACATTAAAAAGCCTAAGTACATACTGCCTTAAACTTATGCACTAATAAATTGCAACTTTTCTTCCATAAAAGGTCCCTACAAGATAAACACAACCAGATATGTTCCTTGATTAGAGGAAGACTCTTAGCAACCTAAAGAAAATTGTACTTTATATTTCTTTTTTTTTTACTGTAGGAATGTATAAATTTTATTTGTCTCGCTTTATTACTTTCAAACAGTGTTTCACATATCCTAGGCTAGGCTGGCCTTGAATTTGTTGAGTAGATGACGTTGAACTTCTGATCTTCTTGCCTCTATTACAGACATGAACCATCAATCTGTTTTATGGGATGCTGGGATTGAACCCAGGGCTTCAAATATGCTAAGTTTTATACACATGAAACTGTATTACAAAAACATTCCACCTGGTTCTAGTAAGGTATTAGATAAATCAGATTAACCACACAGGGCTGGAAAGATAGTTCAATAAGTAAAGAACCTACTTGTAAAAGTGGCAACCTAAATTTGATCTCAGAAAGTCCACATGGTGGAAGGAAGAAACAAAGTTTTTCTCTGATCTCCAATCACGTGCATGGCATGCTTGCATGAACACTGTCTCTCATTCAAGTAACTTAAAAATCCACAATCATTGAGAAGAATCATCTGTAGATGTCTGTAGAACAGGTATACATGTGAATTCAAGGTTTCCTTAGGTCTCTCCAGTTTTTCCTGTTTTTCTTCTACATAAATGAAAAGTTCATATTATTCTGAATTATTCAATATTGTGAATTATTCCACCTTATTTCAGGATAAGGAAGCAGATTCCATTCTCAAACAAGGAAGTTTTCTCTGTGACAAACTTGTTCCAGTGGAAGAAAATTAATGTTTTCCCAAATGAGAGCAGGATCTTCCCCCAGTGTCAGCATGTGATGATAAGGTTGTAAAGCAATTTTTTTTTTTTTGAAAGACAAGGTCTTGACATGTAACCTAGGCTAGCCTCTAACCTGCAATCCTCCTGCCTCAAATAGCTGGGATTACGGAAATATACCACCTTACTCAATTCGGTAGCAGTCTTAATTTCATTAAACAACTTTTGCTAAGATGGTGGTTTGAGGCGTTTTGCAGATGGTTCATCTGAGTTAGTTCTGTTATCAATGTTATTTTCATCTTCTGCATCTTCATCATCATCATCATCATCACCGTCTGACGCGTCGTCCGGATCCGCCGCCGCCGGGTTCCGCTGGGCCTCGGGCGCGAAGACCTTGACCACCAGCTCCCGCATCTGCGCCACGCCGGACAGCAGGTTCTGGAGCAGGTCCGCATCCCCCGACGAGTGGCGGGACACCTGCAGGCGCCGCGACACCCCGTCTGGTCCTACGTACTCGCCGGAGAGCTCCATGGCGACCGCTCCGCCTTGAGTGCGCGCCACCTGTACTTTATATTTCTTAAGTTCTGTTATTTTGTTTGGTCTTGATTTTAATGAGACTGCAGATAAAGATGCTATTGTGTCCTTATTTTAACCAAGTTTTTAAACCTTTCAAAAAATTTCTTCCTTTTTGAGATCCTAAAGCCTGCTGCTGGGATCCTCTAACCCCTCCAGATTTCTTTTTTTTTTTTTTTTTTAACTTTATTTACTTTTTTTTTTTTTTTTTAAGGGAGAAAAGGAGGTTTATTCAGCTTACGGTTCCAGAGGGGAGGTCTCTCAAAGCGGAGGCGGTATGGCTGGCTGGAGGAGGCTAAGTCACCGCAGACATCTTGGAAGCTGAGAGCTGCAGACTGCTTGCTGCAAAGGCAAACTTCTCCTGCAGGTAGGGTGGGACTAATCCACCTCAAGGCCCACCCCTTGTGACTGCCTTACTCCAGCAAGGCTCCACCTCTCAAGGTACCATGATCTTGCCAAATGCAGGAGACTGTGGGGGACACATTTCAAACCATGACATTCCACCCCTGGCCCCCACAGGCTCATTGCCTTCTCATTATGCAACCCATACTCAGTCCAACTTTAAAAGTCTTCATAGACTACATTAGTATTCCCAACAGTCCAAAAGTCCAAAGTCCAAAGCCTCCTGTAAAATCAAAAGACAAGTTACATACTTCCAACATACAATGGCACAGAATAAACATTCCCATTCTAAAAGGAAGAAATGGGGGCATATCGAGGAAAGATTGGTCCATAACAAGACTGAAAACCAGCAGGACAAACTCCAAATCTTGTAGCTCCAAGTCCAACAGGTGAGCTTCTTGTTGAAATCATCTCAGTTCCAAAGGGCTTTGGTTCCATCCCTCCAATGCAGCTGCCCATAGAATATGTTGCTCTCTTGAGCTGGCTCCTCCCAGGGTATACATCTCTCCTTGGCAGGTGTCCCACGTTGTCTCTGGCATCTCTAACATCTTTACTTCTCAATGGCACACCAGGCTTTGACTCCACACCACAAACTGCCCTTCTTAGGCCTCTAAACTACAGGCTTCTTGCCTCATGATGCCTGGATTCTGCCATTTGAAATCTTGGAGGACAACTCCACGATCTCCTCCCTCTTGAATCATTGATGCCTCTAAAACCAGAACCACGTGGACAACTTTGCCAAGACTGGCCCCCTTGTATCACAGCTCATTCTGCTTCTCTGCTGGCCATGTCTTTCACTCCTGGGCAGTTGCTTGGTAAGAGAAACCAACTCTTGCTTTGGAATTCCATCTTTTAGCTCCAGTCTTCTGGAAGGATTTGCATTCTTATGAGTGGGAGCCTTTCCTGAGGATCTTGTCCTCAAGCTAGGGCCTTTCCTATTATTCAAATTTCAAATGGAGCTAATCTCTTCAACAGCCATTTTGTTCTCTGCTTCTTCCTAGTTCAACTCTTTAAGTTTGCCATTGTATTTTTCATCATTGGATCTTACAGTTTTTGCTTCTTCCTGCCTGATTCTTTGCTCTTTTTCATAACTCTGAAGATAACTAAAAAGTAGCCATATCACATTGTCAAGACTACATTGCTTTGAAATTTCCTCCACCAAGCACTCCAGCTTAATTTCAGGCAAATTTTCAGGACGAGGGCAAAATTTCACTAAACTCTCAGCCAACACATGGCTCCATGTGTCACTCATCCAGTTGCAAACACAGTCTCTGTTCCCCTCTGGACCATCACAAGCTGGGCTTACACCGTCTGCGTCTCTCACAGCATCACTCTCCTGAGCTCTCACAAGAAAGGTCCCTTTAGCCCAACCGCCAAGACGCAAAGACTTTCTCAGCACAAAGTCCCAAAGTTCTCCTTATTTCTCCCAACAAACAGTTCCAAAGGCACGCTAGCCACATCACAGCATTGGCCATACTTCTGGGTACCAACTTTTCTCAGCTTCACAAACAACTTCACTTTATGGTACCAGCTGTTCACTATCCGGTACCAATTTCTGTAATGGTTACTCTTAACTATTGCTGTGAGAGAGCACCCAAAGTCAATCAACTTAAGGGAGAAAGGGAGGTTTATTCAGCTTACGGTTCCAGAGGGGAGGTCTCTCAAAGCAGAGGCGGCATGGCTAGCTGGAGGAGGCTAAGTCACCGCAGACATCTTGGAAGCTGAGAGCTGCAGACTGCTTGCTGCAAAGGCTTAACTTCATTTATTTATTTATTTTGCGTGTGTGCGTGTGCGTGCGTGTGTGCGTGCGTGTGTGTGTGTGTGTGTGTGTATGTGTGTGTGTGTGTGTGTGTGTGTATCAGAGGGCATTGAGTGTCCCTGTGGAGGACAGAGAATCATCCTGGATTGCTTCTACCTCTTTCTTACTTAACTCTGGGATTTCCCAGGTTCTGCCCACCAGAAGTAAAGTCTGCCACCATTTCAGCCTGGTATTTTATACATGGGACTGGGATCTGAACTCAGGACCCTCTGCTTGTGAGACAGTCTTAAACCCTAAGCCCAGACCTCCTCTCCAGCCCCCCTCCAGATTTCTGACCTACTGCTAAGACTCCAGTGTCCTTCCAAGATTGTGCCTCCTGTCAATATTCTAATGACATTCCTGTAATTTGCAACTTCTCCATGGGTTAAACTTGTCCATTTCTTCCCACTTATGAGTTATGAGATCTTGTACTAACATATCTAACAGTCAAGAAAATACAAATAGGGGCTGGAGAACTGGCTCAGGGATTAAGCCTCTGCCTTGCAGGCAGAAGGTCCTAAATTCGGATCCTAGACACCACATATAGACGCTGGGCAGAAGCAGGGCGACCTGCGTTTCTGATCCTGGTAGGGTGGAGCCTGTGAATCCTGGGGCAGAGTAAACAAGGAGGAGGTTGAGATGGTCCATGGTGATTCCCGAATTCACCCGTGGTTCTACACACACACACACACACACACACACACACACACACACACACACACACATACACACATGCACAATTGAATAAATAAAAAAAAAGAAAATACAAATATCTTTTAAAATTTTTTGTTAGATCGTCTTCGTGATCTTTGGGTAATGTATACAGCCTCCCCTTCCTTAGATTGAGACCATCAAATTCTTCACTCCAATCTGCTTCCTTAACTACATGTCCTCCATGTGTACTTCTGCCTTCCACTACAATCATTTGATCCTAATTCAACTGTAATGATTTCTGGGTGTTTAATACACTTTCTTTTTTTTTAAACATTATTTATTTTATGTGTGTGTGCATCAGAGGGCACTATGTGTCTCTGTGAAGGGCCAAGGATGACTTCAGAAATCATCTTGGATTGGGATTGGAGAGATGGCTCAGGGGTTAAGCCTCTGCCTTGCAGGCAGAAGGTCCTGAGTTCGGATCCTAGACTCCACGTATAGACGCCAGGCAGAAGCAGGGGCGGCCTGCGTTTCTGGTCCAGGCTCAGAGCCTGTGAATCCCGGGACAGAGTAAACAAGGAGGAGGTGGAGGCGGTCCATGGTGGTTCCCAAATTCCCCGTGGTTCTACACACACACACACACACACACACACACACACACACATACACACACACACACACACGCATACATGCACAATTGAATAAATAATAATAATAAATATTAAGAAAAATCATCCTGGATTGCTTCTACTTCCTTCTTGCTTCGCTCTGGGATTTCCCAGGCTCTGCCCACTGCCAGAAGTGTAGGCTGCCACCGTTTCTGCCTGGCGTTTTTTATGTGGAACCTGGGATCCAAACTCAGGACCTTCTGCTTGGGAGACAGAGTCTTAACCCCTGAGCCATCTTTCCAGGCCCCAATACACTTTCCACCCATGATAAAGTCTTTAAATGTTAAGATGTTATTTTATATAATGTGCCTACTGAGTTCTAAAAAAAACTTAAAGAGTCTCTGTAACAATGTACTTACCTATTCATTTAATATTTGATGTTTTTGTATCCACCTAAGTGTGTGTCATAGTTAAGCACAAGTGTCAACTTGACTGTTAAGGGTTTGAGCTCTGGGCACAGTTGTAGAGAATTGATGGTTGAGTTAAGCCCAGAGCAAACCTGATGGGGAAGACCCAGCCCATAGTGGGTGGGATTAGGCCCTGGATAAATCACAGAGAGCTGGTTGAGTTGGCATCCTTCTGTTCACTTGGCCAGACATGCTAGTCTGGCAAGTAAGGATCGTCCATCTCTCAGCCATTATGCAGTGATGGTGTGGCCGGTTCCCTCGGCCCTGGTATTGGTGCGTGCTCTCCCATCAAGCTGGACTGAGAACTGTAACCGGACTATCATAAGGAAATAAACCCCTTGTTCCCTTAAGCTGTTTGATGGTCATTTATCAGCAACCATGCAGGCGGATTGCAACAGTGTGTACTCTCTAAATCATTCCCTCTTCTTCTCTCCCCCTTTTCCTGCCTCCTCTGCACCTAGGTTAATTAGTAACCACTGAGCTTGAGGTAAAAGTTCTAAAAAGTCTACATCAACATGGCCTAGCTGTTGCTAAACATTGTTTCAGCTTCTATATGTTCCACACGATTTTAATTTTACATATAATATTTCTATCACAGGTCACACATAAATCTTATATAAGATACCGAGTGGGAAAAAAAATCCAGATCATTACAGCTTGCAGATTTAATATTATCCAGGAATTTCTTTCTTTCTTTTTTTAAAAAAATATTTGTGTGTGTGTGTGTGTGTGTGTGTGTGTGTGTGTGTGTGTAAGAGAGAGAGAGAGAGAGAGAGAGAGAGAGAGAGGGAAGGCACTGTATGTCGCTGTGGTGGACCAAGAGTGACTTCAGGAATCATCGTGGTTTGCTTCTTCTCCTTTTTGCTTGGCTCTGGGATTTCCCAGACTTTGGCTACCAGGGTCAGAAGTGCAGGTTGCTGGCATTTCTACCTGACATTTTGCATTTTTAAGTGGGACCTGGGATCCAAACTCAGGACCTTATAGTTTCAAGGCAAGGTCTTGACCCCTGAGCTATCTCCCCAGCCCATGGAGTTTATTTCTTAATGGCTCTGCCAGCTATTTCTCCATCCCGAAGACTGCTCTTCTGCCTATTTACTACTCAGCCTCTACATTAGGTAATAGGAATGAAATCATCAAGCTGACCCATACGGGGGACTATAAATGCAACTTCCTGAAAAGAAACTACTGCACTTACAAGACTGATTGACTTGATTAAAGCTTCAGCGAAGTGAAGAGACTTCATATGGGCCAAGGCCACAGCTAGATTTTCTCAGGCCCGTCTTATCCCCCTTAATTGCCATTTATTGCTATCCTCGCGCGGTTTGAATGTGAGCTATTTCCCATAGGCTTATGTGTTTGCACTCTTTGTTGATGTTAATGTTTGGGAAGGTTGTGGTACCTTTCACTTTCATTTCTTTTGAAATAGTGCAAATATACTCCTTGCCCCAACCTATAATAGACCTACTGAACTCCATCAGGGAAACACACTAACCCACCCAGGATGACTGGCAGCTCCTAGTCTTCTTTACTTCAATGAGTGTTGCGGAGTTTTCAGAGCGACTTGAGCCTGACTGACCATGCAGGACCTGCTAAATCCCTGAATCCTGAGAGGTTTGCAAATGCTACATTCCAGACACTCACCTGACATGGGGGACCCCAACACTGCTGAGGGAACACAATCTCTGGAACTCATAAGACAGGCTAGAGACAGGCTATCCTAGAAGGGGCCAAAGCAGGTGCAGAGTGTCACAAGGCTGAGCTGAGTCAGTGAGGTACCCCAGAGAGGTCAGAATCGGCAAGCCAGTAGTATGAGAGACTCTGTGATGCCTACTACGCCGTCACCTCTTTACCCAACAGCCCCAGAACACAGATCAATGATCAATGCAACTTTTGTGATCCAAACAGCCCATGACATGTGAAAAAAATTTCAGCGATTAGAGGGGTTTGTGGGGAAGAACATAGAGGAGTTGATAGATGTCACCTCTAAGGTGATTACAAACAGAAACAATCGCACAAAAGGAAGGAGAAAAGCTGGATGAACAGAAAGGAAAGATCAAGGCAACAGTGGTACAAGGAGCCATATGTCCCCAAGGGTCCAAACCCAGATCTAGAGAAGGCAAAGGTGTCTGCCACTAGATAAAGATCAATGTGCTTATTGCAAGAAAAAGGGGACACTGGAAAAATGAGTGCCCAGAAAAGAGAGACAGGTTGTCCGAAAAGGAAGTGAGATCAGAAAGATGCAAACAAAAGTCAAGAGCAATATGGATAATGACAGCCTCCAAAGCTAAAACCCAAGCCTTCATCAGGCCACCCAATAATGAGGAGGACGGCTGGGAAACAGGTATGGACTGACAAAGGCCAGTCTTGATTTGAATAGGTCCCCAGGAGACCATGGTCTGAGTTAATCTTGGGAGCCAAAGCCTAAACTCGTCTTGGACACTGGAGCAGCTCATCAGTGGGAAAGCTCACCAAGGATACAATCTCTATTATTGATGCGACGGGAACTTCCAAGACATATCGTTATTATGAACCCTGTGACTGCACCACGGGCGGTGGGAGGAGGGGGGGATTCCACAACATTAGACACCATTGCCTTTAGATGCCAGAGACTTCTGGGTCTCTAATAGTGAGAGATCTCTCTAAATTAGGAACCATAGTATCCTTGGAATTCCAGAGCTCTTATCCTTGCCTCAATGCTGGGATTGTAACAGTTACTCTTTACTATTGCCATGAGAGAACACCCAAAGCCAAGCAACTTAAAGGACAAAGGGAGATTTATTTAGCTTATGGTTCCAGAAGGGGGGCAGAGTTTCTCATGGCAGAGGCGGCATGACTGGCTGGCCAAAGCTGGAGGAGGCTGTGTCACTGCAGTCATCTTGGAAGCTGAGAGCTGCAAGACTGCTTGCTGCAAAGCAGACTTCTCCTGGAGGTAGGGTGGGACTAATTCACCTCAAGGCCCACCCCTTGTGACTGCCTTCCTCCAGCAAGGCTCCACCTCTCAAGGTGCCATGACCTTGCCAAACATATGAGACTGTGGGGGACACATTTCAAACCATGACATGGCCAATGTGTGTCCTCCTTGGAGACAAACTACTTAAGCTTCTGGGGGCCGACAGAAACTGGATAGTATGATGGGGGAATTATGGGGATATGGGGAGCTGAGCCCTCCCACCCTCCACTGCCAGAGCCTAGTTGAAGTGGAGCCTCAAGGGGTCGAGAAGGATTGACTTGTGTTGTAAAGGCCGCCCACACAGACCCTGGGTTCTTCTCATATACAGCTACTTACTCAGGGAGACAGGTTGAAGCCTGAGTGGGGTTGCATTTCTTTCCTAAGCACTTCCTGTAGTGAACACACTTTCTTGAGGTTGGGTGTGTTAGCAACACAATTGTGCCAGGCTCCCAGGAACCACTCCACTGCCTCATTTAGATCCCTTTGTGACCCCTTAAGAAAGCACCCTCCAGCCCTACAGCACTCCCAAGCCCCACCCAGCATCCTCAAACCCAAGTGCAATTGTGTTTTATAATACCACTACTTCTGAAAGTCTTTTCTACATTGAAAACAGCAGTGGAAGGTCGCTGGTTGCTAAATGATTGATGATCATCAAATGGCTTAAGGGAACAAGGTTTATTTTCTTATGGCAGTCAGATTACAGTTCTCAGTCCAGCTTGATGGGATAACATGCACCAACACTAGGGCCAAGGAAACTGGCCACACCATCTCTATGTAATGTCTGAGAGAGGGACAATCCTTACTTGCCAGACCAGCATGTCTGGCGAAGTATACAGAGGGATGCCAACTTCCTCAACCAACTCTTTGTATTTTATTCACCTATTCAGATCCTAGTTCCACTCACCATTGGCTGGGTCTGCCCCATCAACTAGACAATCTCCTTCAGGTTCACTCTGGGCTTAACCCAACTACTAATTCTCTACAAATGTGCCCAGAGCTCAACCCCTCAACCATCAAGTTGACACTGTACATAACCATGACAGGCAGTGAATCTGGGACAGAGAAATTGACCCAGGCATGTAGTGTGAAACAGCCAGTTAACCTGTTACCTCAGCCCTCATGTAACAAAGCAAAAACTCTGTTGGAGCATGGGTCCCCCAGTATTGAGGCATAGAATGAGAGGCCAAAATCCCCTTTGTCAGATTGAAGGAGAGGAGTCTTTATTGCTAGCTAGCCGAACTAGGGATGGTGGCAAGTATGCAGGTCATAGGACAGCCCAACTCGCTGTGGAAACTTGTTGGATAACTTAGCTGAAGAATGCAGCTGCCTGACTCAGTGCTAACTGGAACTCCAAAGTGTGGAATAATCTCCTTGGCCAGGACGTGGGCTACTTCTCGAGCCTTTTCTGTCTCTGTGAGGAGGACTTCCACCTACCCAGAGACTGTGCAGACCATCACTAGCAAGTATTGATAGCCCTTGCAGAATGTCTGGACCATGACTAGCAGGTATTGATAACCCTTGCTAGGGCATATATTAGTGAAATCAATCTCTAAATGTTCAAATGAATATTGGCCCCTTTTCTGTATCAGTAAGGGTGTCTGAGGGCCTTGCTTTGGGTTGCTTTTGAAATAATGAAAAAAGACCTGGCTAACCTTTTGTATCAGGGAGTCCAATCCAGTATAATTAGGTGGTATTATAGCAGGCATTGTAAAACAATTTTGGCCAGGTGAATCATTTCATGAACAAGTCTCACAATTCTCAGTACTGCCTTCTCTGGAATTATCACCTTCCCTTGGAGAGTAATCAGCCATCTGGTATTGTCTTGAATTTACACACACACCCCCTCCTTAACCTGTGTTTCTTCTATAGGTTCAAATTTTAAAAGCACGGGAAGTACAAAGACCATTTTCTTGGTTATTTCGTTTTGGTGAGCAGCTTATTTGGAGAGAGCTGATCTGCAAGGTGGTTTCTTTAGCTCACATTAATTTGTTTCTTAATGTAAACTAGACAATGTACTACTGACATTGTCCTGGCGCTCCAACTGCTTTGAAGAGCTGTTTCCTCCTGAGGCTAATAATACCTTTCCCTCTCAGTACATTGCCACATAGATATGCAGGGTGGTGAAGGCATATCTCAAGTCTGCACATATCGTGAACCTCTTACCTGATGCTAGGAGCAGAGTTTGGGTTGACAAACATAGTTCTGCCTTTTAAGCAGACTAATGGTTGGAGGGAAGCAATCACCCTCGATGACTTCCACCTTGGTGGTCACTGTGTACCCAGTGTGATATTCCAGGGATTTTCTCCCAGTTGAACCTTGCAGTGGATGAGATGTTACCCCATTATCTAGCAGCTTGCCTTGTCATTTAGAAGAGACATGACTTGATGTGGCACACAGACCATTATCTCTTATCCCAAGGTAAATTTGTCTGCCTTCTGGACCAGTAGAATGGTAGCTATCAAAGCACAGGGACATGGAGGTCAGCCTGTCGCTATGGGATCCAGTTTCTTAGGCATGTAGACTACCAGTTTTGAAGCCCCATTTTTGAGTTAGGATTCCCAGTCCAACCCCTTCCTTTTCTGTACATGGGCAAATGGTCTAGCCACATCGGGAAGGGCCAATCCTGGTGCTCGCATTAACTGTCTCTTAAGCTGTTGGAATGCCTCTTCTTGCTCTTCTTTCCACGCTGAGAGCTCATGTCCAGGCTCTTGTAGGACTTGGTGAAGAGGCTTAATCGTGGCATGGGCCTGCAGCCCCCTCCCCTCAAATTCTCTGATCTGCTTCTTAGTCTTGGGGCAGGGAAAATGAATTATCACTTATTTTCTTTCCTCCCCAGTTGTCGACGCCCTTAGCTGATGCAGTAACCTTCTTCTTGGCAAATTCGTGCTTTCTTTTTGGACACCTTATAATCAGCCATGCAGAAACTCTAACAATTCTCTAGTTCCCTTTTTGCAGATTTCTCTAAATCCTTAGCAAGTGCCTAAGTGAAAATGGTTGAGTTTTTGAAACCCCGTGGGAGCCTAGTCCATATCAACTATCCTCTGACCCTGCTTTCTGGGTCCTCCCACTCAAAAGCAAACAATGGTGACTTACTTCTGTCAATCTAAAGCAGAAGAAAGCATCCTTTAAATCCAAACAAGAAAAACAAGCAGCTGTGGTTGAAATCAAACTCAGCAGAGTGTATGAATTTAGGACTGCAGAATGCAGTGTTTCTGTGGTATAATTCTGAGATCTTGTATGGACTAGTAATCATTCGTTTCCAGCTTCTTCACAGGTAGTAAGAGGAGGTTCCATGTGGACTGGATGTCTCAGAGGATACTCACATCTTTGATTTGTCTTATATGGGGCACAACGCCCAACCTGGCTTCTCTGGACATGGTGTATTGTCTCGTCTGACCAGAAGGGATCCTGGTTTCAGGACCACCAGAATAGGTGGCTTGCTCAGGGGCAGACCCCACAGACCCATTTGTGTCCCATACTACTGGATATTGGTTAAAGTAGAAGGGGGGTGTCTCTCTTTGCATCTTTGTTGGGTTCTTTCTTTAGGAGTCTCCATTCCTATTTTGGGTTGATTTCCAATGACAGGGACTGCTGCGAGGTGGGGAACTGGCCTAGGCCACAAAATGAGTTCCCAAACAGCCTCATCTGTAGAGAAAGATGTTGTCTCAAGGAAACAACTTTAAATATAATCTTTTTTTGGGGGGAGAGGTTAAGGCATAGCTATTAGAAGAGAGAAAAAATGGAACTCATGGGTATGAATCCTTGAGGGGCAAGAGAGTCCCCAAGAACTCACAGACTTCCTGGAACCCACGGAATCCTTAGGGCAAGGGAGAAGTAAAAGGAACTCACATACTGCAGTCCATGAGGGGCAAAGGAGCCTTTAGATGCAATCTCAAGGAGCTAAATTGCTCTTTCCTGTGAAGCCCTCTAAATGCTGTCATTTGTGTGGAACATCGTAGGTTGACCCAGTAACAAAGACTGTATTTACCATTGGCCGATTTTCAGGGCCCTCTGCACTGAATGATGTGTATCTGCAATAGATATCACAAAGTCTCTCATAAAACTGCAGCTAGGAGAGTTCTTCTCACCTTGGATTACTTTGCTTATGCCAGTTAAGTTGTTAGTGCTTCGGGCTCTTGTCCTAGCTCCTAACTCTAAGAAGTGCTTCCTTTATCCGATTTAAGGCTTGGATACTAGCCTGAGTATTCAGCTCCCAATTTTGGCATGCAAAATTCAACAAGTTTCGTGTTGCTTGGAGAACATGCTTGGAGCACTCATCAGAGCCAAAGAGTGAGGCTAAAAGTTGATGACACTCATCCCACGTTGGTCTGTGAGTTTCCATGATGGAGGTCAGCCAATCTATCACTGCTCAAGTAAGGAGTCTGTTGGTGCCAGTTCAGGAGATCAGTGGCAGAGAAAGGCTGATAAATGAGGGTCATTGGTCTGGCAGTGTTTTAATGTTGCAGGAGTGGAGGGCCTGGCATCTCCCTCAAAGGACATAAAGGAATCGGGACCTTTATGATGACCAGAACCTGGTAAGTGTCCCCATGTAGTAGTTGAATCGGATAGAACAAGTTGGTGAGCTGGACTTGGAGGACACAGTTGCAGGATTGCTGCCCTTGTTGGAACAGGATCACCAAAGAGTCAAACCGGAGGGACCTGTGAGCATTGACCATGCAGATTCTCTTGAGGCAAAGGTGGATATAATCATTGACCAACTGTTGGAGCAGAGGATGAGTCTGCAGTGGCAAAGCGATTGTCTCTGCCCCATGGGATCAATGGTGATAACTGAAGTGGGGGGAGGGGCAGGACCTCATCTTACAAGTTGTTGGAAGTAGTGTCAATTTCTCACTTTCAGATTTGGCACTTCTCACAGCCAGGATGGCTTGGGGCTTCTGGGTCCTGATATTTGATAGTGGAGCAACCCTGGAAGGTTTTTTGGCTAGTGCATACCAACAGTCAATATATGGGAAGTGGGGCTGGAGAGATGGATCAGAGCTTAGGCTTCTGCCTCACAAGGAGGAGGACCTGAGTTCAGATCCCAAATTTCACATAAACTCACCAGGCAGAAATGGCTGCAACCTGAACTTACTTCCAGCCCTGAAAAGTGGAGCCTGGGTATACTGGTTATTTTTTCCGCTGTTGTAAGATACCACTAAGACTCAAGCAACTGAAGGGGAGAAAAATGGAGATTTATTCAACTTATAGTGCCAGAGGGAAGATGCAGTCCTTTATGGCTGAAAAGGCATGGCTAGCTGGCAGAAGCTGGAGCTAGCTCAAGTCACTGTAGATTTTATAGAGGCTGAGAGCTAAAAACTGCCAACTGTAAGAGCAAACTAACTAACTGAAGCTGGGCAGGGCTAATCAATCTCAAGGCCCACCCACTATAACCTGTTTTCCTCCAGCAAGTTACACCTCCTAAAGGTGCAGTGATCTTTCCCAAAACAACTAAGTATTCAAACACATGAGCCTGTGAGGGACAGCTTATATTCAAGCCATGACATTTCCACCCCTGGCCCTCACAGATTCATGGCCGTTCATTATAAAAACCATACAATCAAAATTTAAAAGTCTCATAGATTATATTAGTAGTTCCAATAGAGTCCCAAAATCCAAAGTCTAAAGCCTCCTATAAAATCAAAAGACAAGTTACATACTTCCGACATACAATGACATAGAATAAACAATCCCATTCCAAAATGGAGAAATGGGGGCATATCTAAGAAGCATTCTGTCCATAACAAGACCAAAGTTCATCAGGACAAACTCCAAATCCTGAAGCTCCAAGTTCAACAGATGAACTTCCTGTTGAATTCATCTCAGTTCCAAAGGGCTTTGGTTCTATTCCTCCAGCAAAGCTGTCTGAAGAGCACATCACTCTTTTGGGTTGACTTTTCCCAGGGTATACAGCTGTCCTTGGCAGATGTCCCATGTTGGTTCTGGAATATCTAACATCTTCACTTCTCAATGGCAGACCAGGTTTCAAACCCACAGCACAAAATGCCATTCCTGGGTCTCTCTGTAGGATTACAAATCTTTCCAGACATTGTCTGGCTTTTGCCATTCTTTGAACCTCAGAGGAGAGATCTATTACTTCCTCTCTCTTGCATTTTTAATGCCACCAAAACCGGGACCACACGGTTCTGCTAGAATCTCCAGGTGGAGATTGCCCCCCTCGAATTATAGCTGATCCAGATTCTCTGTGCTGACTCAGAGCAAAATCTCTCTTGGGACCTTGTTTTAGTTGACCAGAACATTCCATTGGAGTTCTGGTCTTTAGCTCTTTCCTTCCAAAAGAATTTACATTCTTGCCTTGTAGATATAGCCTCTTCTATTGTCCCAATGAAAAGAAGGCTTTGATTCACTACTGGAGCTAATCTTTTTAATAATAGCAACCATTGTGTTTTCTGTCTCCTCCAGGTTCAACTCTTCAAGTTTGCCATATTTTTCCTCACCAAACTTCATAGTTTTCATCTCTTTCTGCTTGAATCCTTGCTCTTTTTCCTCATAATTCTGAACAAAAGTGCTAAAAAGTAATCATGCCACACTGTCAGGACTATATTGCTTTGAAATTTCTTCCACCGAACACTTAAATTTAACTTCAGGCAAGCTTTTAGGATGAGGGCAAAACTTTGCTAAAAACTTTCTGCCAACGTATCATTCCATTTTCTCCTTGTCCATTTCCCAATACAATGTCTGCTTCCTGCTGAACCATCACAAGATGAGTTTCCTCTGTCTGTGTTTTTCATAACATTACTCTCTTCAAAGTTCTCACTAGATGGACCTTTAGTTCCTGCCTTCAAAATGGAAAGGCTTTCCCAGTGCAATGTCCCAAAGTTCTCTGTATTTCTCCCAACAAACATGTCCAAAGACTTATAAATCACATCACAGTGATGGCCACATTTCTTTACTTCTGGGTATCAATTTCCTTCAGTTTCACAAACACTTCACTTTCTAGTACCAGATCCTCTTAGTCTCACAAGCAAGAACCCACATCTCCGTACCAATTTCTGTACTGATTACTCTTTCTGCTGCTGTGAGTCATCACTGAAACGCAACGATTTAAGGAGAAAAATAGAGATTTATTCAGCTTATAGTTCCAGAGAGGAGGCGCAGTCCTTTATTACAGAAAAGGCATGGCTAGCTGGGAGAAGCTGGGAGGAAGCTCAAGTCACTGCAGACTTTATAGAAGATGAGAGTTGGGGTGTACTCTCCTCCAGCATGATCAAGCCTGCTCAAACTTATGCCAGCTTCTCCTGTCTAGTTATTTCTGGAATTCTTGCCTAATCTGAATACTTAGCCTGGGCTCCTTTTCTTCTACCCCAAATGTTAAAGGGTAGGGGGAACACCACTCCCATATGGGACTTCAGAGTTCTCCTGGCCAGATAGAAGGGGAGCCCAGAATCACATCAAGTGCATGTCTCCCTCCCATTCCTAGGACCCCATCAGGCTGTAAAGACAAGGAGCAGCAGCCCCTTGACCAACAGGGGTCCTAGTAAAGAGAAATATCTCACTAGGGCCTCCAAAACTGTTACAGGAATAACTCTAGAATAATCTTTCAGGCACCAATGGATGGAGGAAAAGGAGCTTTAAATTTTATATCTGTGTACTAAAAACCAGGGTAGAGGCTAGAGAGGTGGCTTAGGGGTTAAGCCTCTGCCTTGTAGGCAGAAGGTCCTGAGTTTGGGTCCTAGACCCCAAGTATAGACTCCAGGCGGAAGCGGGGGCGGCCTGCATTTCTGGTCCTGGTAGGGCGGAGCTTGTGAATCCCAGGGCAGAGTAAACAAGGAGGAAGTGGAGGAGGTCCATGGTGGTTCTCGAATTCATCCGTGGTTCTACACACACACACATACACAAACACACATACATACACACACACGCACACACATACATGCACAATTGGATAAATAATAAATAATAAAATTTTTTTAAAAAAACCCAGGGTAATACCCAAAGTGCTCTAGCAAACAGTTTTGTTTGTTTTTACAATTTATATTGTAGGAATGGAGGGCTGGGGGAGAAAGTGGGAGCCCTCATCATATGCACCATCCAAGCTGGACATACAAAAGCAAAAGCATTGGTACAAAAGCAAAAGTGATGGTTACTTAGCAACAGCCAGGGCAGGTTGACCTCAAATTCCCTTACTCTCAGAGGTTACTAAGTAATGCAAGTATAAGTCTGCAGGGAAGGGGGGATAGAGAATGGAACTCAGTCTCATAAGTTTTTCTGTTAATTTATGCTCAGCAACAACTTTCTAATCTATGTTTAACTCTGGGTATGATTTTTGCTTAGTAACAACCATATCACAGACACTTCTAGAGACAGCAGGAAGTTTATTCTTATCTTGGGTCCCTTTTGAGTGGTGAGGAAATCACCTATATTTGTCCATCTTTTGTTACTATAACAAATTATTCAAGTCTGGGTGACATATAAACATGGAGTAAAGACTTCATGGCTACAGCATCTCAATGGTGAAACAGCATGTGACAGGCAGCATGGAGAAAGGCCAGACCCAGTTTGCTCTTTTCGTAACAGACTGCTGGCAAGAACTGACTCAGTGCACAGGAACCCAGCAGGTGCCTACAACAGCCGCCTCTCAAAGGTTTTGCCAGGGCTGCAGCGAGGATCCAGCTCAAGTCATGTTACAGCCACAGTCTCCTAAGCCCTCCAGCAACGAACACCCTTCCCTTCTGAGGAGAATTATGTCACCAGGAGTCCATTATGAGGTCAGGGGAACGGAAGGCTGGATTGGCCTCAGATCCTGATCCTGGGGGGGCGGTGTCACAGGCTCTTTGGAAGAATGTGTCACTACAGAAAATCCATGTGGTATGCTCAAGGATAGAGCACACAGTACAGATGCTCTGTGCTTCCAAGTAAGTAGCTCACTGCATACTCGCCAGGACCAGGAGACACATGGCGGCAAGAGGAGCCTATGGTCTTCCCAATGAAGTGCTTGTCCATGGAGCTGTATCCATACCATAACTCTTCCTTGTCCTAATCAGTTCACCTCAAAGAACAGCCGTGTTGCCACTGGTGAGGGTCATATGACCATCTCTGCAGCCCTGACTGCTGCATGCATACCTCTAAGAGCATGAGGTGGCACAGTGAACACCAGGGGAGTCCTCTCACATTCTGTGTGGCCCCCATGCATTATATGTCTGGTGCAAGCTCACCCCACAACACCTTCACACAATCAGAGAATGTGATCTGTTTAGCCACCATTACAGTCAGGGCAATCTGGAGGACAGAGTCCTTGAAAATGTATTATCTGGGGGACAGCATGAACCCCGAAATACACTGTAGCCATGGACTAAACCTGCTGCAAGCCTGGGTTAAAAAAAAAAAAAAAAAAAAAACAGGCACCTTCTAGTTTGAGTAGCTCCTCGTGACCATGCTCTTTCCAGACTTCCTGATAATATGTGTGGCACTTCTACTGTGTATGAGAAATGGCCTAGAACGGAGGGGGGGAGGGTGCCTTCCAGTCCTCCTAGCACCGTGGTAGCTAAGAC
The DNA here is from genome assembly GCA_023101885.1 of Typhlomys cinereus. Classification (NCBI taxonomy): domain Eukaryota; kingdom Metazoa; phylum Chordata; class Mammalia; order Rodentia; family Platacanthomyidae; genus Typhlomys; species Typhlomys cinereus. The sequence goes on along the minus strand of JALPQD010000554.1, from coordinate 546,556 downwards.
AGGAAGATCCAACAGGTAGAGACCAGCCTGGGCTACAGAGTGAGATCCCATCTAAAGAAAAGCAAGCCTACACCTGGCATGGGGGTGCATGTCTGGAATACAGAATTAAGGAGGAGGGTAGGCTACATGATGCCCTGGACCCCATGACACCCCATCTGTGGGGGGCATTTCATGGTTCGAACATGAGTTATCCCTCGGAATCCTTCATTGTTGTTTGGGAAGGTTGTGGCACTTTAGGGAGGTGGGGCCTTACTTGAGAAAGGCATGTCTCGGGGGATGGATCTTGAATTGGTTACTCTCACCCTGCTTCTGCTAGCAGTCTGCTCTCAGAGTCGGCAGCCAGCTCTCAGTCTCTATGATGGATATGACCTGCCATGCCTTTCCTGCTATGATGGAACGGAATAAAATAATAATAATGCAAAATAACAATAATGCCTCTCTGGAACTCTAAGCCAAATAAATCTTGCTTTCTCCGTTTAAATTGCTTGAGTCTCGATGGTACTTCACAGCAGCAGAAAAAGCAACTGTTACCTGGTGGAAGAGAGAGAGAGAAACAGACAGACACAGAGAACCCAAAATTCAAAATAAGTAAGATGAGTCCTTTGTCCCTCTGTACCAGTTTCACGTTCCTGAAAGTCATGACCTAATACTGAGCCCAGAGTCAACAGAGGACCCTGGGAGGGGTCACCCCACAGGCGCGGATAGTGCTGGTGGACAAAGAAGTCCCTCCATATCCAAACTGGGGCTGGGGCTGGAGCTCAGCAGTAGAGCACTTTGTCTAGGGTCCACCAGGGAAAGGTTGAGGTTGCAACTCAGCCACAGGGCACAAGTCTGGCACGTGCAAAGCCTTGGGTTCCATGCATAGCAGAAAAAAAATACTAGTCAAGCTTAAGTTTTCTTTCTTTTATGTATTTATTTTGCATTTATATACATCTATATACATATACACATCAATACATATATATACATATGGATATGTGTGTGTGTGTGTGTGTGTATATATATATATATCTGAGGGCACTGTGTATCCTTCTGGAGGACGAAGGTTGACTTCAGGAATCATCCTAGATTGCTTCTTCCTCCTTTTTGCTTTGTCCACTAGAACCAGAAGTGCAGGCCACCATTTCTGCCTGGCCTTTTTGTATAGGACCTGGGATTTGAACTCAGGACCTTCTGTCTGTGAGACAGTATCTTAACTCCTCAGTCATCTCTCCAGCACAAGCTTAAGTTTTGTTGAGCAAAGAAATTTTAGAACACGACAGCACTCTGAATCAAAGTTGGTTTCGAATGCTTTGTCCTATCCAGTGAATAAAGCATATATACATGGACAAACCAACAGATGGAGAAAAGCAGGGGCTGGCCTTACATGGGCATGTTGATTGGCAGGAACTCCAACTTGTGGGAAGGTCATTGCTCCTCCATGAATAAAAACCTCTTTTGGTCCTTACAGTTAAAGCCCAGGTCTGTGTCTATTCTCTTTCCTCTCACTTTTTCTAACGCTACCAGGTAAGTAAACCATACATATAGACAGATCAACAGAAAAAAGGGCTGGCTAGCTGTGGCTGCATTTGTCTTACAAGGTCAAGTTGATTGGTAGAAGGTCCAGTGACCCGAAGGAGTGGCTACAAGAGCCTGTTATTGGGATACCTCATGATTGCCATATGTGAGTTTAGGTGGTTCTTCTCTATCTGGGGCCAAATTTATACTTCAAGTGGTCAAATAAGTATTTTTTTGTTTTTTTAGTATTTATTTTTATTCAATTGTGTGTGTGTGTGTGTGTGTGTGTGTGTGTGTGTGTGTGTGTGTGTAGAACCAAGGGTGATTGGGAAATCATCGTTGACTACTTTTACCTCCTTTTTGCTATGCCCCGGGATTCACAGGCTCCACCCACCAGGACCAGAAGCACAGGCTGCACCGGCTCTCCCCCCCTCCCCTCCCCTCCCCTCCCTTTCCCAGTGTTTTGATGTGGGATCTAGGTTTGAACTCAGGACTCTCTGCCTGCAAGGCAGAGGCTTAACCCCTGAGCCATCTCTCCAGCCCCAAAATAAGTATTTTTTTAATCAATTGAACTGTCTAGGGAAACCCAACAGAAGTCCGAAGTATCAGTCAGAAGTATATTAAAGCCTGGTGTGGTGATAACACTATGATTCCAGCCCTAGGGAAACCAAGACAGGAGGAGCTGAGGCTGAGCCACATAGCAAGACTTCCCAAAAGCCAGGACAATGTCGTTCTTCTTGGACACTCATCTGTTCACACTGTGGCGTTGGGAATTCTCAAGTTAAACCATCACAGCCTGATCTGATGGTACCTGCTGACCCAGCATGGGAGGTGCTTAGGGAGGATGATTGTGGCCTCAAGGCTACCTAGGAAGACTGTGGGACTGACTTGTCTCACCAGTGGTAGCTAGGAAGAAACGATTTCCTCACTCAACATTTCACTGGCTGAAGCAAGTCATGTGATCACATGCCACTATCGATCAGATTAATGAAAATTGTCCCCCACTTTTCAGTGTCATGGTTTGAATGTGAGTGGTCCCCCACAGGCTCATGTGTTTACATCCTTCCTTGATGTTAATGTTTGAGAGGGTCATTTAGGAGGTGAAGCCTTGCTGGAGGAAGGCATGGCACAGGGGTCCTTGGGATTGGATAACTCTGCCCTGTTTCCAATAGCAGTGTGCTCTTGTTCTCTCTGCCTGAGCCTCTTTCAGCTTCTTACCACGTGCCATGCCTTTTCCACCATAATGGATTATCTCCCTTCTGGAACCATAAATCAAATAAATTTCTCTTTTCTCCCTTAAATCACTTGAATTTCAGTGCTGTCTCACAACAGCAGAGAAGTTCACTGCAAAACTCAGGGTGTCTCTGGTAGCAAACCCACCCCCTTTGCAGGATTTTCTATTTGGATGAATGTTGTTGCAGAACCCAGTATGGCTTCGTGGCTGTAAAACATAGTGTAGCAGAAATTTATAGGTCAATGGCTCTCTCCTCAGTGATTTCATTCAAAGAATTCCTGTTCTGATTATCAGTCTTATTTTAGACAGTGAATGAGAGGCAGCCGCTGATCCTGGCGCTCTGTTGAAAGTAAATACAAAACAGCTAACCACATCTGACCTCTGTGCTGTATGCCTGCCATCCCAGCACTGAGAGATGGAGGCAGGAGATCAAGAGCTTAAGGCCCACCTCAGCTACACAGTCCTACCAGGCCAGCCTGAGATAACATGACTCCTCGTCTTTAAAAACAGGTACCAGTGAGAAAGTTCAGCAGGTAAGGTGCTTGAACACAAACTTGGTGGCTGGAATTGTAAAGTGATAGAGAAATGATCAATTTGTCCTCTGATCACCACATGGGTGCTTTGGTAAATAAAGTATTTTAGAAACAATAATAAAAAATATGAAGAAGCATATCTGCTTCCACCTATAATCCTACATGCTCTTGGGAGCTAAGGCAGGAAAATCAAAGTTCAGCTCCTGCCTGGTGCTGAGGCAGTAGCTCAGCTTCAATTCCTTGTACTGGAAAAAAAAATCCGAGCCTGTGAAATAGTTCAGCAGGAGCTTTGTGTGCCACTTGAGCCTTACATCCTGTTTGATCCCCAGAAACCAAGCAAAGGTAGAAAGAACTGAGCTGTCCCCTAACAAGTGTGCTTGACATACATGTGCCCTGTCTCTCCACATCCCCCCAGTCAAAATAAATTATCTTTTTAAAAAGCCTGCATAGGCTACACAGTGAATTCAAGGTCAGTGTTATGGTTAGATTCTACTGTCAACTTGACAGTCCCAGACTGGGGCACAGTTGTGGAGAATCAATGGTTGAAGCAGGTCCCTGAACAAGTCTGCAGGTACTTGCTTAATTGATGTGGAAAACCCACCCCATAGTGGGCAGTACTTTGCAGTGGTAGATGAATAATAGGAAGTGCAAGGAGGAGGGACTTGCTGTTAAGCTCACTCTTTGATTGTCTTTGCCTTCTTCAAGCTTCATTATCTTCTTTGTTGCTGCTGCCGCTGCTGCCTGCATCCTTGACTGGCTCAAAGCTCCATCCTTCCAACCTTCCCGCTGTTCCCACTGCCTTTGGAGCCTGGTGTTGTAGGCCTTGCCCTCTGTTTTCTGTTTATCACTGACATCGGAGCCCAGAATCTTCAACCCTCCAGCAAGATAGAGGCTCAAGACCTTCTCAGAATCCTTCGGCTTTGTGAGACATTCAAGAATGAAGCAGCTATGGGCAGCTTCTTCGAAGGACTCTATCTTTATTGTGAGTCTATGTAATAAAGTTATTTATTTTATATATATGTGTGTGTGTGTGTGTGTGTGTGTATATATATATGTTGCATTCTAGCAATTCTGTTCTTCCAGAGAATCCTGACTAATACAGTCAGCCTGGATAACTTAGTAAGACTCTATATCAAAAAGTAAGAGAGCTGGGGGAGTGGTGCAGATGTAGTGTACCTACTTAGAATCCACAGTGAGGAGCTAAGCGCCTGGCTCAGTGGTACAGCATCTGCCTAGAATCCCCAGTAAGGGGCTGGGTACATAGCTCAGAGGTAGAACACCTGCCTAGAACCCACAGTTAAGGATGGTAGAGTCTTGCCAAGCATGCCCAAGGCTGAGTTTAATCCCAGCACCACAGATAATTAAGATTGACAGTGGTGATGGATGCAAAGTGATATTAATTTTGCCCTTCAGTGGGTAGACCGTCTGAAATATGAATTACATATCCAAATGCGAGTAAGAAAAGCTGCAGTAGCCCTGGTGTCCAAGGTGATCTCTGGTAGTTCTGTAGTTGAGTAACCAGAACCACAATGAAAATGAAGATTGGTTAGGTATGCTGCAATTACTCTGCATTGTTGCTGATAAATTTACCACTAAATGGTTTACACTTCATCTTCACAGTCAAGAAGGGGACTCAGGTGATCTGTTTGAGGACAGCCTGAGTTTTCATACAGTAAAGAGAGGGAGGGAAGGAGAAAGGAAGAAAGTAGGTGAAAAGGAAAAAGGGATGGATGGAGGGAGGAAGAGAAAAGCTAGTCTAAGCTCTCAGAAGGTTAGGGGTGTAAGGGCTGGAGAGGTGGCTCAGGGGTTAAGCCTCTGCCTTGCAGGTGGAAGGTCCTGAGTTCAGATCCTAGACCCTACGTATAGACGCCAGGCGGAAGGAGGGGGGGGGGCGGCCTGCATTTCTGGCCCTGGTAGGGCGGAGCCTGTGAATCCCAGGGCAGAGTAAACAAGGAGGAGGTGGAGGAGTCCATGGTGGTTCCCAAATTCGTCCGTGGTTCTACACACACACATACACGCACAATTGAATAAATAATAAAAAAAATTTTAAATCATAAGGATTTGGACCTGGAATATTTCATGTATTAAAATTTCTCTCTCTCTCTCTGGCTTAGGCTGAATATCTGGGAGGATTTGATTCTCTGGCTCTGGCTCTCAGGCTGGCAATCTAAAAGGACGACATTTCCATAATCCTCCTTCTTCTTCCTACCAATCAGAAATCCCTCGCCTGGGGCGATCTAGCCCCTCGTGGCCCTTTAGTGCCATGAGTCCGTTTCCAGCTGCCTACTTCTCTTGGAGGCTCCCCAGCCCCTCATGTCACTCCAGTGCCATGAGTCTGTTTCTTGTTCCTTGCTCCTCATGAATTCCATGCCTAGGCACCGTGAGTTCTCATGGGCTCCCTAGCCCCTCATGGCACTCCACGTCTGGAGTCTGTGAGTTCCAACTTTTCTCTTTCTAATAAACTCTATCTTAATTCTCAAAAAAAAAAAAAAAAAAAGAAATCCCTCGCCTGGATTTGCATACATTCCCAGCCCCCTGGTTATAAATAAAATCTGGCAGGACTAGGCGGTGTCATCTTACAGTTCTCCCTCTGGAAGGCAGTGGGAATTTCCACCTGTCCCGGCCAACTGCTTTCTACATTTCCCTCTCTATATGTTCCTTTTTCTATCTTTCATGTTTTCTGTCCCCAGGGCAGCTTCATGGGTTGTCATGCTAAACACATTTTAATAAAATCTTAGTAAGTGTAATGGCCAGCCGTGAGCTTCAGCGACTGGTGTTTTGTTTTTGTTTTTGTTTTGTTTTGTTTTGAGACAGGGTCTCACTTTGCAGCTCAGGAATGTCTCTAACTGGAGATCCTCCTGCCTCAACCCCAAGGGTGCTGGGATTGTAGAAGTATGCAGCCACACTGCCTATTCACTCCTGGGAGTCCTGAACTACCACGCAAGCAGTCAAGTGAGCCTGTGAGCACATGGAGACTGAGAGAGCTGTTGCTTTACAGTAAATGAGAGAGGCCCAGACATCTAGTGACTCAGCTGGTCCCAGCCTTCCCGCCATTCTCACCATTACGAGAACACATCCCCTTGTTCCAGCCTGGCTGGGTCGAGGGGTGTCTGTAGCCTTCACTAACATTTTGTAAAGCTAAGAAGTTGCTCTGCAGAGTCTAGTCAACCATAGAGAACTATGGTTATGGCTGAATATGGACTGTTCCACACAAACTCATGCACTGAGCACATGATCTCTAATATTAGAATGGCACTATTTGGGGAGGTTTGGGTGATAGGAGGGGCCTAGATGAAGTAGGCTATTGGGAGTGGGTCCTTGGAGGCTCTCTCTCCTTTGCTTTTTATCTGTCCACCACCATAATGTTCTGCCCAGGCGCATGGAGCCAACTGACAACATATCGACTGAGCCCTTTAAAACCCTGAGCAAAACAAACCTTTCCTGTTCTCTGAAGCCTGCTGGCTAGATGTATCTAAATTAATACAGTTACTCTGGCATAGATACAAAGTTTCTGCTTCAGGGCCTCAAATCTCCGGATTGCCATCAGCCTGGTCAGAAGGTAGAGCTCCCCACAACAGGAGGCTTCTTGATCCAATTCTGTTTTGTCAGCCTGCCCCCACCTCCCTTCACCGTTGCCCCTGGAAGTGATTCTGCAACCACCACAGCAGATCAGCAGCTCACACCTGTGATCCCAGCACTCAGTAGGCTGATGCGGGAGATGGCATAGTTGAGGCCACTTTTGCTTTATCAAAAGACCTCATCTCCAAAAAACAGGACCGGGCTTGATGGCCACAACTGTAATCACAGCTCTCAGGAGGTACGATAATAGCATCTCAAGGTCAGCCCCACTAACTAACAAGTTTGTACCGAGTCTGTACTACAGATGTTAGTGTTAAGAAATTGGGGGATAGCTCAGCAGCTAAGGTGTTTGCACACAAACCTAGTAGCTTAAGTTTGCACCCAGCCTAGACTAGGGACCCTAATGTTAAAACAACAACAACAACTGGGGACCAGCAAGACAGCTCATCAGATAAGGTGCCTATTTCCAAACCCGGCAACCTGAATTTGATTCCTGAAAGGAACATTGACTTCTGAAAATTGTCCTTTGTACCATGATATACATGCGTTTCCCCCCCCCCTCATTCTCTCTCTCTCCCTCTCCTTCTCTCTGTCTGTCTTTCTCTGTATCACTGTAGCTCAGGGTGGCCACAAAGTCATGACGGTCCTGTCTTAGCCTCTTGAGAGGTAGTATTACTGGCAGGAGCCAATAGGCCAGCTTTGGAGGGAGCATATCTTTGTTCTCAAAAGTCTTCTCAAAAATCTGTGATTCCAGGGCTGGAGAGGTGATTCAGGGGTTAAGCCTCTGCTTTGCAGGCAGAAGGTTCTGAGTTCAGATCCTAAACCCCATGTATAGACGCAGGCAGAAGCAGGGGCAGCCTGCGTTTCTGGTCCTGGTAGGGCGGAGCCTGTGAATCCCAGGGCAGAGTAAACAAGGAGGAGGTGGTTCCCAAATTCGCCCGTGGTTCTACACACACACACACACACACACACACACAAATTGAATAAATAATAATAATAATAAAAATCTGTGATTCCCATCCTTCTGTTTCCTGGGTTTAGCAATCTGGACTCCTGTCCCTTGCATTAAAACATTTGAGGGCTGGAGAAGTGGCTCAGGGGTTAAGCCTCTGCCTTGCAGGAAGAAGGTCCTGAGTTCGGATCCCAGATCCCACGTATAGACGCCAGGCGGAAGTGTGGGCGGTCTGTGCTTCTGGTCCTGGTAGGGCGGAGCCTGTGAATCCCGGGGCAGAAGGAGGTGGAGGCGTCCGTGGTGGTTCCCGATTCGTCCGTCGTTCTACACACACACATACACACATGCGCGTGCACATACATACGCACACACGCACAATTGAATAAATAATAATAAAAAAAGACTTAAAAAAACATTTGAAATTAGTCAACAGCATGTGAGGGATATGCGTGTAGTGTGTGAGCTATGTAGGTGTATATTTGTGTATATGTGGCAATAAGCGTCAAGAATAAAAATAATGGTCTGTGGTTTTCAGAGATGATTCAGGGATTAAGCCTTTGCCTCAAAAGCAAAAGGATCTGAGTTTGGATCTAAGACTGCATGCAAAAACACTGAACTGAAATGGCAGCAGCCTGTACTCCTGGCTCTGGAAGACAGACCATGGGAAACTCCAGAGCAAACAATAAGGAGGTAGAACAATCCAGGATGATTCCTGAAACCACCCTTGGCCCTCCTCAAGCACACATAGTGCTCTCTGATACACACACACACACACACACACACACACACACACACACAAATAATATAACAAAAAGTACTGTTTTTAAAAAAGAAAGAATGGTCTACTCTTTAAGTGTTTTAGATTTCACCTAAAATCTGTAGTTTTTTTCTTTCAAGTATGTGTATATATGGTGCTTGTATATATGGGTAGATGGGTGAGTATGTGAGTTTTGCACGTGGCTGGGTATACATGAGGGTAGGTGAGTGTACCCAAGTGTTCTTGAGTGTGTAAGACTGTGGAGGCTCAAGGGTGACGATGTGAATCGTTTTCATTGCTCTACAACCTTATTGTGATTCTGAGTCTCTAAACCCAGAACATACTATTGGGCTACTTGCTAGCTTGTTCTGAGGGTTTCCAGGCTTGTCTTCCAGTCTCTCTCAAATAAGATAATTTTTTTAAAAATTAATGATAGTGGCTTGTTTTGTCTCTGCTTTCAAGACACGGAAAATTTCTAGTCCTCTTGCTTCAACTAAAACCTAGGGGTCAGCTTTCTTATCCCCGTTTCCTTTAATTCCCTACTGCATTCAAACAGCACAACCATGCTCTAGATGCTGGAAATAAAGAGATATTGGACAGCTGTCTAACATGTGTGTGAGATCTTTGAAGAAAGCAAGCAGCTTGTTCGCGCTGGCCAGCAGCAAATGGACCCCCACCCCCAACTACCCAGCTCCGGAGAGGGTCACAGGGAAGTCAAAGCGGGCGGGGTCTGCGTATTACCAGCTGTAGGCAGTGCAGATGCGGTGTGGAGGGAAAGACTCTGTGGACAAACTCCCAACCCCCCAATCCTGGGAAGCCCTGGGGCCTATCACCACGGATCTTGGAGCAGGTCCCACAGCCGAATGCCCCCAGAGTCAGGTAAATCCGCAGAGAAAATGCTGGGGCCCGGAGGGCCTGAGTCCAGCGAAGGACCCCCACTCAGGGATTCCAGCCAGTCCAAAGAATCGGTGGGGTCCCTCGGAAAGGGATATGGAGAGCTCGCAGGAGACGGAAGTGAAGAAGAGAAGACAGAGAGGCCTTCGGAGACTGGGGAGGGAGACAGCACGTCGAAGGAGCCGGGGAAGTCCAGGGGAATGGGCGGCAGCGGGTCTGCAGGAGGGGCGTGAGCTTAGGGAGTCGGATCCAGCTCACCACCGGCTCTCAGGCCCCTCCTCCCTGGGACCCCGGACCCAAATGCAGGAGGTTGGCTCCTACCCTCAGGCTCCACCTGGCCCTCCAGGATGTCCTCGATGTCCCGGTTCGGAAGCAGCTGTGAGGAGCAGACACAGATGCCGCGTGACCCTGGGGTCTCCGCAGACCAGTCCCCCACCCCCAAACCTTTCCGGGTCCTGTATCGCTTCCCATCCACCTGCGCCCTGCGTATAGCTTCCTGCAGCTCCTCTTCCAGCGTCAGGTCGGCCGAGGAGGGCGTGAGGGCGGCAGCCGGAGCTGGAGCCGGAGCCGGAGCCGGAGCCGGAGCCGGAGCGACTCCGAAAGGCTCCGCGGCTGCGGGAAGCTGCTGCCCGCCAAAAGCCGCGTTTGCTTTGATCTAGAACGGTGAAGTGGGTGAAAAAGTCATGCCCACAGGCAAAGCTCCGCCCACCCACCAGTGCGGCTCCAAACCGTAGTCCTGACCCGTTCTTCCTCGGCCCTGTTCTTAACCACGGTCTTTAGGGTTTCCAAGACTTGATCACAGCCCCACGCTTATATTAGTTCCCCCCAGGCTTGCTCCCTGACGTTAACCACGCCCTCTGGACCAAAGCTTTAGTGGCTGGGTCACACCCATATGCCTTACTGGCTTCTCTTCCACTAGGTCACGCCCCCCAGCAGTCCTAACCACGCCTTCTCAACCCAGCTTTTAAGGTCTAGGACACGCTCCCCCCCCACGTCATTGGCTTCTCTGCCTGGTGTCCCTCCAGTGGCTCCTAGCCACGCCCCTTCACCAGTGGCTCTTGGCTGAGCCCGGCCCCACACTTCATTGGTTATTTCACGTCTAACGTCCCGCCCCATTCCATTTTCCTTTCTCTTGATTGGTCCACACGCGCTCTGCCACGCCCTCACCGTGCGGGGCCTACGGGCGGTTCCCAGCGCCTTGGGTCTGAGGCGCGGCCAGGCGGCGGCGGCTTCTTTGTCCTCGCGTCGGGCTCTCTGCCGCTCGCGGGGTGGGGCGCCGGCGCGCATGCGCTCCAGGAGCATCGACTTGGTCCCGGACACCGGGAGACCCCGCAGGCGCAGCTGCTGGCGAAGCTCGGAGACCTTCGTAGGGGGACGGGGAGAGGAGGTGCTGGGAAAGCGTGGGGCACTTTGGGACTCAGTCCTAACTGCTCTGGGGCACAGACTGTGCGGTTACAGTTCTGGCCGACCTCCGAAGGAGAGAACCAGCCCAAGGACATTGTACCCCAAACTCACCGTCAGCTCCTCCAATTTAAGGGTCTGAAGTTCCAACTTGTGTGGAGGAGGCGAGGGGCTGGAGACTTCTGGTGGGGAGGCCTTCATCCTGAAGACAGTCATTGGGGGGTTAAAGGTTAGAAGGCTAGAGAGAGAAATACAGGATCCTTAAAAATGGGGGCTTTGGAGGATGCGGGAAAGTGAGGGATTCTGGGCCTCTCAGACCTAGGGCTAGTTTTGTGACTTTGGAAGAGGTGCAGCTGGAGCGTGCACAGATGGGTTCTGAAGAGGCTGGGACTTCAGGTTTACACTTGGGGTGAAGGCAGGAAACTGGGGCCTACCGAGGATGTGGCTGCTGTGTCTTTTCCCGCAACGGTGCCTCAGGGGGACCCAGGACTGACCCCGCAGCTTGGGGGTTGGTCCCAGGCGCTTGTCTTGGCTCTGGGGGCATGTACAGGTAGTATGCAAAGTCCCCTCTGGATGTTGGGTCTCTCCAGCCTTGGGGGTTCTTGGGAGATTCCTGAAAGAGCAGGTGAGGCCTAGTGTTGTGTAGTGAGGTGGCACATGAACTGTCAGTCCAGCACTTGGGAGACTGAGGCAAGAAGATGCAAAGTCCCAGGTCAGCTTTAACTATTTAGTGAGACTTTGTCTCGAAAACAAAGAAACAAAGAGGTGGGGGTGCTTCAGCTTGGTTCCCACCCTTCTGCCCCATGCAAAATAGGAGATCAGCTTGGCAACACCAGAGAGGGGCAAAGAAGATAGTGGCCAGAACAAGGTTAGGCTGTCACGACTTTCCCATTACTCCTGTCAAGACTCACCTTCTTTGGGGGCTTCCAAGAACAAGGAGGCAAGATGCCAGGGCTGAAGAGGAAAGGAGCAGAGATGGGGGACAATACTGGGGCCAGAGCTGGGCCTGAGGATGAGATCCACAGATCAGAATCAGACTGGAGAGACAGCAGAAGACTTCAAGGAGTGGCCAGGCAGCAAGCTGGCCAGAACAGAGCAGGGCTGCAGAAGAGGAAGGCCTGCAGCCCCCCTGGGAAAAAATCAAGACCCAGTGGTCCAGTTGGGTGCTTGACCTCTTGGGATCCTAGGCTTTCAACTCTGGTCAGCGTGGGGTGTAATTAGCTCAGGATCACAGATGCCTAGGGTATTGCTGAGACAGGGCGGTGCCTGCACCCCTCCTTCATGAGGAGAGGGACAAGCCAAAAGCTACATTCAGACATTCTTGAATGTGGAAGAGGCTGGAATTCCTTTTGCCACCAAAGAAAGAGCATCTGGGGTGGGAGATCTGAGGAGAGGAGAGGAAAGCAGAGCTGGGAAGGGTGTGGGCAGCCAGACAGACTCCTCAGTCCTGGGAATGACAGGCTGCTGTTTCACTGGTTGAGGGGAGGGGGCACCAGCCCTTCCTTTTCAGGGTCCCCACTTACTCAGGTCTTGATTCCGTCTGTGGATCCGCAGCTGCAGAACTGTAGAGGAAGGCGGGAAGGGAGTGTCCAGGACCCTGACTTGGCGGCGGGTGGGTGGGAGCTACAGTTGTTGGCGGGATAGCGTACCCAGCCCCTTTACACACCCCATGCTGGTGGGAGGGAGAGCCGCTGACTCCTTTCCCTTCCCAGGGCCTCCCGCTGCCTCCTGCCAGTGAAGCATCTTGGGCCAGAGAGGCTGTGGGGCTTCAAGCCAACCAGCCAGCTTTACAGGACAGCCCGATCCCCGCCTCCACCTGCTGCTCCAGGAGTCTGTGCCCACCTCGACACAATCGCCATTTTGGCAGCTTGGCCCACTAGCACCCCACTTTCTTTTGTCTGCATGGCCTTCCCTGTGCTTGCTCTGGTTCTGTTCTGCGGTGCTATCGGCCCTCCCCACACCCAGTGTACACACCCACTCCCAGAACTCACATCCCTTTGGGCTGTAATTCTGCACACTTCTGTGCTTTGGTAGGTTTTACCCACCCTTCACCCCTGGCACACTGCTTGGACGTGCATCTTCAGGAACGGCATCTGCAATCTCAAGATTCGGCCTCTGTTTCGGAGTAAGGCTTTCACTTGGTTCATTCCAGTTCCTTCCTCACACGTGCATCTCTGCACATGCCCTGTACTTCAGTTAGTGCAGCCTGTGCCCACCCACCCACAGAAATGCATTCATCTGCACATTCAAGCATTCTGCCCATTCTATCCACAGTTGGTACTAGTGACACTTTGCAGGATCGCGATCCCCTCAGTCACATACCTGTGTATCATGGCTGCCTGCATCTTCCCACCCTACAAGACTATCCCTAGAACCCCACCCAGAGAGAAGTGGCCTCTCACCAGAGCGGAACTTGGAGCGGATGATTTGGGAGCGCTGGGAGGAAGCCGCCAGGGTCATTGCCAAGGCCAGGGTGGAGACCTGGACCGGGGAGAAGGCAGGGCCACCAAGAGGACAGGGTCAAAGTGGATGTCAGAAGGCTGCTTGCAGGACAGTTCAGGAGAGAGCCTCAGATGTTAGGGATAGAAGCAAGCCAGTCAGCTTCTAGATGGGGGAGGTGCTCACAGCCCTGGGCATAAAGGAGGACTGAATCTGGTCCCTGGGTTTGAGGGAGGAGGCCCCGTCAGGACTCCTGGGTCTGAGGGAGGGGGCACTGATAAGTCTTTGGGGAATATAGAGTTCCCAGCAAGACGCACCTGGGATAGAAATGGGTCAAGTGTTAGGTACCAGGTTCTGTGGAGAAAGAACAGACACTGGCAAGGGGGACTAAAGAGTGAGTGAAGGTTTAAGGAGGGTCCCTGCCTCTGCCTCAGGGGCTTCTCACCAGGTGGGGCCCAGTCAGTCAGCTGTGCTTCAAGCAGAGTGGAGTCTCCTAGACTGAACTGGGGACCTCAGGCTCCACCCCACCAGCCTAAGACTGCCCTCAACTCCCCTTTCTGGAGCGTGCCTGGATCAGGAGGAGATTGGTAGAGACACAGGACCAAGACCACGCCTGGTCCACAAGAAGGGGCGGTCCAAAGCCCCATGATGGCAAAGCAGGGGCACAGAAGTCCCCTGCTGGCTCCTTCCCCAGTCCTTGGCAGTAGGGTCAGGCCGAGCAGTCCCAGGTGACAGACAGGAGCAGGTGCAGGGAGAGGGGGTCCTGTGAGCAGCAGCAGCAGGTGGTCGTGTACGGGCCTAACAACAGGTGCCACCTGTTGCTTCTTTTCCCTGATGCAGCAGGAGTCAAGTTCAGGGGAGGGGAAAGTTCAAACACAAAGCCTGGAACCCTGGGCCTAAGAAAGGAAGGGACAGGGGACTGAACCCCTGGGTCTAAGAAAGAAGGGCTGGGATCTAGATCCTTGGGTCTGAGAAAAGAGACTAAGGGCTCCACGTGGGAAGTCTGAGGGTGGAAGCTGGGGTCTGGCCTTCAGTCTAGACCTTTGTATCTGAGAAAGGAGGACCCCTGAATCTAAGGGAGGAGGACTAAGCTGGAAGCACTGGGTTTGGGGGCAAGACAGTTGGATTGGAACCTGAGGTTTGAAGGAAGAAATGTTGGGGGTTCAATAGTGTCTTCTGGAGGTCGACAGTTTTAAAAGGTTCTAGGGTCCCAGAAACCAAGTTCTGGGGGAGAAGAGGACTGGAGTATGGACTTGATGGCGGGAGAGAAAGACAAGCGATCCTGCTGGCAGCACCCAGGCTCTTATTTCAGTGGAGCATGGTCCTGGGCTGTGTTCCAAGGTGTGTGGTAGGGCCCCGTGTTCCTGGATCCAATTTCATGCCAGAGGGCAAGCTGAGGCCATGGCTAGAAATACCTCCGGACTTCACGAAGTTCCAGGAAAGGCCCTGGCACCTTGAAAGTCATCCTCTCGAAGGCCTTCAAGTCTAAATAAGTGAGTCGCTGCCAACACTGCAGACACTTTTATTACTCCTTGGCAGTCACATCCCAAGCCCATCTTTCCACAGTCCCATCCTCTACCAACCCGAAAACTCAAAAAACTCCCAGCGCTCCACGCAGGAAGAACTACAACTCCCAGAAAGCTTTGCGCTCAAGCGAGCTCCAGTGAGTTAGAGCCAAAGGCGGTTCAAGCTTTCCGCGCTCGTTTCTAATTGGTTTTCAAGGAGCCGTGGTGGCAGGCGGTCCGTGACGGTGATTGGCTGGCAACTCCTGCTGCTCAAGATCCCAAAGGAGGCGACGGAGCCTGCGCAGTTCACGGTGCAGGGCGTCATCTGTCACAGGGCCCGTGAGGCGCAAGCGTGAGCTGCCTAAGGGAAGGATGAGGGGAGGGTGCGAGGAGAAACTTTCGAAGATGTCTCCTAGAAGTCATAGAAAAAGGAGTTAGAATCTGAATATGCGCGAAGCCTGACAAAAGAAAAGACTTCAACTCCCAGCAGCCCGTTCCGTAAGACCCGCTCAAATGCGGGTCTCAGAATCCCGAGGCATGATGGGAGTTGTGGTTCTGACAAAGAAAGGCTGCCGTAGCCTGGGAAATGGATGGTTTCCTTGGGTTCCTAAGACCCTGAAGGAGGCCTGATCACTCTTCGAAATTCCTGAGAGGAGACGGGTCAGACTCGTGAGTAGCTGGACAGGGCTATGGAATAGGACCTAAACCAGTGCAAAAAAAAAAAAAAAAGGAGCTAAGTGCTCAAATTCCTTTGGTTTTTCTGTGGTCCTGGGAGGGAACCCAAAGACTTGCATACTAAGCAAGCACTCTACCATTGAATACCATCACCAGTTCCAATCTTATATCCTGGGTACAAAAGTTTTAGGTCATGGAAAAGAAAGGGCTAAAGCGTCTAGAATCGTAGAGACAACCTGGAGACATGGACACCTGGAGAAGACATCTCATCCTTGTTTCCTCCCTTTCCACTCACCTGTTTCCACAGCATCTCTCTCTGCAGGGGGTGGGTCCCAAGCTGGTGGTGGTCCACGGCCAGGACCCAGCTGGTAATGGCTGAGTAAGTGGTGGAGTTGAGCAGGGGTCAGGGTGGGGTAGTCAGTCCGAAGGCTGCTCCATGAAGCCTGGAAAGTATTTCTAGTAAGTTATACTGGAATCAGAGATCCATGCCCACTCCTTCTTGATGCTGGTCTCCCTCTAGTTGCCAGTTATCTCCCAGGGTGTTTGATGTAGGACTGAAGATGCCTTGGGGCACAGGGAACAACAAATAAGGAGTCACCTTGAGCAGGGAGGTGCGGGGCACACACAGCAGGTTCACAGCAATGGAGAGTTTCCGGAAAAACTCAGTGGCAATGTCGCCCAGTCCAGCCCCCTGCAGCCAATCCAAGACGAGGTCCAAGTTGGTTCTGATCTGGACAGCTCGGGACCACTGGTAGAAAGGTCGTCCTTGACCTGTACAAATGAGCATCTGTGTATGGACTGTGCCCAGCTACATCTCAGACCAAGTATCTTAAGCACATGATTCAGGGAATGCAAAAGTGAATCTGAGCCGTAGGTCTGGTTGGTTCCTGCTCTCACCACTCACCCTCACCTCTTTCCATCAGTGAGTTGAGAAGAGATGCATTGGAGAAGAAGAACAAGTAGCCGAAAGTCTGGGACACAAGGTCAGGATGCAGCTCACACTGGCTGGTCAGTTCCAGGGCTGCCTGGAACACGCCCAGGGTAGGCCTCAGCCCGGGAGGCATGGCCTCCAGTTCAGCACCAGGACCTGGCAGCTCCGCTCCAGCAGTGAAGGGGTTACTGTCCAGGAGAGCAGGCAGTGTAGAATAAAGAGTCTGAGGAGACATAGAAGCAAAAAATAGTAGCCAAACCATAACTCTCTGGAAGCTGCAAGGTTGTAGAACATAAAGCTAATAAGGGGTTTCACCAAAGTCTTCTGGGAGTTGTAATCTTTCTGTGTTCAGTTTTCCAAGGGGCTCCATGATCAACAGAGATGGGCTTCTAGCACTTACCCAGACCTGCCTGTAATAACCCAGCTTATGAGAAATGCTTTCTCTGATATTTTAAAGACACCTCTTTTGTGTAACAGAACATGTAGTTCTCACAGAAAAGATATTGAACAGAGGGATCGTCTTCAAAGTCGATTCTTGTCAAGAATTCCCAAGGAAAATTGGAAGAAATGACAGGAGTTGGGTGGCAGTCAGCCAACGGAAAATATGATTAAGCCAAAGATAGGAAATGAGGTCAGAGACAAAGAAGGAATAGTAGCCTGTTTGACAAGGGTGGACAGGAAGTGGAGCCTTAGAGGAAAAGGCTCCACAGTCCAGGTGGCTCTAGGAGCTGATTGACTCTGTTCTGAGAAAGTCCTTTGGTCACAGCTGAGAGATTGGGCCTACTATAAATCAAGAACCCTGAGAAGTCCAATCAGTAATTTTAGGGTTGAAGATGCAGAATCAGGGTTCTCAAGAAGAGCACTCAGGAAGAAAAAGGTCAGAAAAGATAGGGTTAGAGGTACAGGAAATGGTCACAACACAAGAAGTGAGAGGTCTTTTTGGCACATTCTGTTTCAAAAGACAATGCCAGTTTCCCTATTTGATCACACACACACACACACACACACACACACACACACACACACACACAGCCCAAATAAATACTTTTAAAGAACTATGAAAAAGAAAACAGGGTTGGAGAGATGGCTTGAGATTAGGCCTCAGTCTCACAAGCAACGGGATCTGAATTTGAATCACAGATCTCATGTAAAAATGCCAGGCAGAAATAGCAGCAATCTGAAATTCCAGCCCAGGAAGGTAGAGTCTGGAAAATCTTAGAGCAAAGCATTAAGGCGGTAGAGCAATTCGGGGTGATTCCTGAAGTGACTCTTGGGTCTCCAATGGCATGCAGGTGCACTCTGGTACATACACACACAAACAAACAAGAAAAAAAAAGGCCATGGTGATACAGCCAGGTGATAAAGTTGGCCATCAAGACATAACTGATCCAAAAGACAGGAAGTGAAGCCAGAAAAGCAGGAAATGATTGCAGCTCAAACAGGATGCAGTGTTGGAAAAGGAAAGTACTAGTATGCAATGGGAAGTGGCAGTGAGAACAGGGAAATCTCGAGTCAGATGGGATGTGACATCACCACAACAGAATGTTACTTCAACACAAAGTGAGGGTATTCCAAAGAGGAAGTAGGGAAGAAGCCCACCTTGGTGAGGTAGTAGACAGACTGCTGGAAGGTGCACATGATGACCTCATCCAGGAGGGCCAATGCTTCATCACACAACTCCAAGTCATTGCACAGCTGTGGGTCTGAGGACAGGCCTGGGGTGAGAGGGAACCAGAGGCTGGCTGCTAAAGCCCAGGTCTCCAATTTCAGGGTACAACAGGGGACTGAAATGGGCTGGGCCTGGGCTAGAGCTCACCCTCCTGGTCAGCCTCCTTCTCCATCTCTAGAACTTTCTCTTGCACAAAGCTCAGCAGCTCTGTGGTGTTGGCCATCCATAGCATGAGAGGCCGCAGTTCCACGGACACTGCTTCCGGAGTCAGGGGCACCTCGGGAACTCCTTCTGGATGGCTGAGGGAAGAAGAGGGAGCCTCAGGCCCCTGCCTGACTCTTATCATCATGCCCAAATCCCAAGACCTGAGTCTTCTTTCAAGGGGCCTAGAACTTGCTCTAAGGCACCCATGGAAAGCTAGACTTGAGTTCCAGCCCCTGCGATCCCAGATCTGTCTTCCCAGGATGTCTCTTACTTCTCTGGCTGGCGGTCTCCAATTTCCTTAATCTTTTCCTGTGGAACAGTAAGATCAGAATCAAAGTGAGATCGGACTGAGGAGTTAGAGACTGTACACTCTGGTTGATCTAGAAGCACTTCCTTTCTTTTTGAGACAAGGTTTTGCTATGCAGACTAGAACTCAAGGTCATCCTCCAGCCTCCACCTCCCCCACATACTGGGCTTCTAGGAATATGCCACCATGTCTGGCTCCCAGCTTTCTTTTTGCCTTTAATTTTGATATAATCTCAGCCCTGGCTGTCACTGGACTCACTCTGTAGCTCAGAGAGGCCTTGGACTGGCAATCCTCCTGCCTCAACTTCTTGAGCACCTTATAATCACAAGTGGCCTATTTCCCTTAGGTCCTCTTCTGTTTAAATGGAATTTTTCTACACCACCCCCAAGAAAACCTCTAATCCTCTTTTTAATGCCCCCCTCTGCCCTTGTTCAGCGGTATGGGGCCTTTTCCCCCACTGCAAGTGATTCCTTTCTGACACTTCCATAAGTTGGTCTAATGGACCAATCCTCCCACAATGGTGTCCTTTGCTGTCCAGAGTTCTAATCCCAAAAGGCTAACCACCAAGTTTCCCATAATAGTCCTCTTTCCAACTTCTGATCTAATAAGACCAATCCCCCTATTCCTAGAATGTCTGTAATCCTACGGCTCGGAAAGCAGTACTTCTCAAGAATCTGAGGTAGGAAGTTCAAGATTAAACTGGGCAACTTCGAGAAACTTTCACAATAAAAAGTGAAAAGAGAGTTAGATAGTGTCTTCCTGCCTACCATCCACCAGTGAGGGACTGGGGTCGTGGTTTAATGGTAAGGCGAGTTTGCCTAGCCTCTCTGGTTTGGAACCCCAGTACCAGAATATAAACAAATCTGAAATCTAATGGTAGGCAGGTTTCCCTAGCAGTGGATGAGCTCACATGAGCATCCCACAGGACCCAAACTAATATCCCTTTTGGGGCATCATGGGAGAAGCAGTTTCCTGTCCGAGGCTGAGGCTACATGGGAAGAGTTGCTAGCTGAAAGGAGATACTAAGGAAAACCCTAGAGGTTTGGGTGTCCATGGACCGGGGAGAAGAGGGGCGCTGTGGAAAGGACTGGAGAGAAAAGGGAGCTACAAAGAAGCTTGTGGGTGGTGGGCACTCACCCAGACGGCCTCCTTAATGAGTCGGGCCAGGCGACCCAGAAGGCGGGGCAGGTGGCCCAGCTCCAGCTCCCGCGCAGAGTGCTGTACGCATAGTGCCAACAGCGTGGCGGGCCCGAGCGGGGGCAGGTCCCCGATGCCAGAAGCCGCGGCACGCACAATCTCGCCCAGCAGCGCCTCCTCTTCGCGCGGTCGGAAGCGCAGCACCGGCTCGCGGCCGTCCAGGTAGGCGGCCAGCGCCTCGCCGCGCTCCTGCAGCCCGCGGCCGCACAAACGGCAAGAGAAGGCCCAGCCGGGGCCGGGCGGTGCGGCGCCCGGGCGCGTGGGCAGCCAGGGAGGCCGGGCGGGCCCTGAGCTCCCCGCGCGGGGGTCCTTGTACATGAACAGGAAGTGCTCGCCCAGCCCCAACAGATCTCCGGGGTGTAGCTCGGCTTCGCGTAGCAGGAGACAGCCGTTATGCGTCACCGGAGCGCCCCGAGACGGGCGCACCATGGCCGGAGACTCCGGGCCTGCGCGCACTGTGCAGTGCCGCGGCAGGATGTCGGGCGCGTTGAGGAAGGTGTCCACGTATGGGGCCGGGGACCCACCGCGGGCTGACGAAGTCCCACCTCTGCCGAATACGTGCTGCTCCCGAGTCATCACGTACACAACGAAGTCCTAGAGGAAAGAGCAGGGACACTGGGTTTCCAGACAGACCCTTTCAATTCAACTTTTCCAACCCCCTCGCCTTTGAATAAATATTTTCAAAAGAGATCTGGGATCCCAGGCATCCGCCCATGAATGGACTCTTTCAAAGTCCCTTTTCAGATTCCTCCATGGTTGGAATTTACTAAGTGCTTCCAAAAAGGTCATTCTCTAACACATCTTCTCAAAGCATATGACCAGACTGTGCCCTCCTACAAGATTCTTCTATACCATCTAGTCTGAGGAATCAGGGCGTCTAAGGACACCCCTTCTAAAGTGGATTGTCCCATCACCTTCAAAGAACAGGCTTTATCAAGGAACCTTTCCTTCCAAAAAACGGTTTCTCTCTCTTCCCAAAGCAAAGGACAGATACCTCATTACAGAAATCCTGTGAAACAAAGGGGATCCATTACCTCTGCCCTATGAAGGCTCACTTTCAAGAAAATCTCTGTCTATAACAGAGTCCGATCCCCATCGTGAGAACTCACTCCCAAAGTAACATACTCAGACAGGGGCCTCAGCTATTACCTTCTGGATAGAAACGCCCAAAGATTCTCCCCTGCCCATCAACAGAAGTTGTCAATATCCCCATCTCCAAAGGGCCTCTCCAGAGAAACCTCCAGCAACTAGGTTCTTCTGGCAATACCCCTCCTTGTCCTAAAGTGACCGATTTCATCGCTGAATAAAAAGAGGCTTTGCAGAAGATACGGTCCAGAATTAAAATATGGACTCACCTTCATCTTTAAGGATAGATTCATCACCTGACCTCCTACAAGAGACCTAATGTTTATGCTCTCCTACTGTTACACACATATGTAAAATGCAAAGAAGTGGGACAGTCGGTGTATCAAGCGGGCTACTAAGGAAGTTGAGGCAGGAGAACTATAAGTTCAAGGTCAGCCTGAGCCACAGGGCAAATTCAAGGCCAGTTTAGGCAATTTGAATCTCTGTCTCAAAGTGAGAGTGAAAACCAGGGTTAGGGATGTAACTAAGTAGTATAGAGAACATGCCTAGTGTTTGCAAAAGCTTCTACCTAACCCCCAATAATGGAAAAAGTAAAAATAAAGTACAATGGTGGCCTTCCTCCATCGACAAGGGACACATTTCCACCACTTCCACTGACAAAAAAATATAGACTTTTCTAGAACAAGGTTCCAGACACCAATGCCTTCCCTGCCCTGGGATATGGACTTCCCCTCAAGAAAGGATGTTACTGGGGGGTGGGGGGAGTTCTTTTCACAGTGGATTCACCTTTGACTAAGACAATGATTTCCATATCTATGAATGAAAGGAACATTCTCTATATTATTCCACTATGTCCTTTGGAGCTACGGAACCTTATTTCAACCTGAAGAATTCTGGGAGGTGATGCAAACCTGCGCATCCTGGTAGCCCTGAAGCAGCAGGAAGTAGGGTCTGTTGCTGGGTGCCTGGATGAGACACTGAGTCAGCTGGTCGAAGTCCCCGGGGTCTGTAGGCACGATCTGGGCATCAGCTGCCCCTGGGGCCATGCTCAATGCCTGCTGCCTGCGTTCCTGCTGCCGCCGCCGCCGCCCCTGCAAGCTCAGCTCGGACACGCTGCGTCGCAGGGACAAGTTTTCTGAACGTTCCTTGCCACCGGACCCAGCGGAAGGCCCCGATCCGGACCCTGGACCAGGGCTGGCCAGTGCCGCGCCGCCAGACGCTGCTCGGGAGCGGTTCTTTTGTGGTCGCCAGGACGGGGCGCCCGAGCCTGTAGGGTGACAGAGAATACCGAGGCTCTTGCCTGGGTCTGAAATACATAATCTGGCTTGACTCTTCCTTGGAGTTGTCAGCTTTGAAGTTCGTTATCTTTTTCAAATTTTACATATTATACTGGGTGCGAAAGTGCCTCATGAGTGGAGGTCAATTTTGTGAACTGAGTTTTCTCTTTCCACTATGATTTCTAAGGATTGAACTAGGTCATCAGGCGTGCTCAGCAAGTATCTTCATCTACTGAGCCATCTTGCCACCCCAAAATTCATTATTTTAGCTAGCACTGAATGAAGACCTATTGTGTGCTGTGGACTGGCCTAGGCACTATCAAGTAACAAACAGTGCAAACTCTATTCCAGGAAGTGGAAAAGCTTCTTGAACACCTTTCTCTGGCCATCCAATTAAAGCAGGTGACTAATGGTCTCACAGGGCACTGTGAGCTTTCTTCACAGCACAGGCACTCTATGAAAACAAGTTTCAGGCTGGAGAGATAGCTCAGGGGTTAAGCTTTTGCCTCACAAGCAAAAGGGTCTGAGTTCAGATCCCAGATCCCAGGTAAAAACACTATGCTGAAATGGCAACAGCTTGTACTTTTGGCCCTGGAAGGAGGAGCCTGGGAAACACCAAAGCAAAGCAATAAGGAGGTAGAGCCATCCAGGATGGTTCTGCCCTCTTCTATACACACTCGCACCTACATACCAAAAAAAGAAAATGAGCTTAATAAATAAATGTGTACTTCCTACTATTCTTAAAACTTCACCTACGCATAGTACAGCATATTTCCCAGGGCCTTGAGACGTATGTAGACCAAGATATTACAGCAGATGTTCAATAAAGACTTTTAGGGGAATGAAAATCTATTATGTGTTAAACTCTATGTTAAACTTGTATGCTTTTAAAACTTTATACATGGAAACTTCTCTGGGGAAAAAGAAAAACTTTGTTGGGATTAAAAGGAAAAGAGGAGATTGGAACAGGCATGAGGGTGTGTGCCTGAAGTGAAGAAAGCTGAGGCTAGAGGATCAGGAATATACTGATATCAGAAATATAATAAAATGAAATAGTAACTATGCCATCATACCTCCCAGAGGGACACTGAGACACAAAGGACTATGCTGTGAGTAGTCTTGATCCTTGGGGTCCCAGGTCTCCAGGCTCCAGGTCCCCTGTTTCAGGCCCCATTTTAGTCCTTTCTTTTACCTAGCCCTTTCCACATTAGGCCAGCTATGGAGGCCCAAGGACCACACCTCTGAGATCTTACCCACTCCACACCTTCCAAACCCCATCTGGGAGGCCTTTTCCAGGCTCTCCCGATCCCTCCCTCTTATAGGCCCTACCCAGCCACATAGGAGCTTCTAGACTGCCTCAACCTACTTCACACACCTGCCTCCCACTGGACCTGCTTCCCCCCCTAGAGATCCCAACTCCAGAAACTGTGCCATCAGCCTGCCTAATGCTACCAGTTACTGCTACTCTATTCCCGAGGCTTTCCCCAACACAGGCCCCACCCCATTGGGTCTACAAGGGGGGAGGGGGACGTCCCTCAAGAACCATGCATGGCCATTCCTCCAGCTCCTAGTTTTCCTCCAGTATTCAGGTCCTCTGGATTCCTGTCCATGCCATTCCCAGACCTCACAACACACTCTGGGGGATCATCTTAGGTCCTTCTAAGATGCCTTCTAAAGGTCCTATCTGAAATAGGAGCCCCTCTTCGACTGCATCTTCAACCACCATCACCAATAGTCAAGCCCATCCTGTTCTAAGGTCTGCCTCACCCCTGTTTGGTAAGCCCCCCCCCAGGAACTTCCCTTCATTGCTCTGCCCTCAAGTCCTACCAGTTATCCTGCTGACCCCACCTCCCAGTCCCCTCTGGTGAATAAGTCACCACTAGTCCACCTACTGCACCAACTTCTTTTTTTTTTTTTAAATTGGTTCAGTGTTTTTTTTTATTCAATTGTGTATGTGTGTGCACGTGTGCACATGCGCATGTGTATGTGTGTGTGTGTAGAACCACAGGCGAATTCGGGAACCACCATGGACCTCCTCCACCTCCTCCTTGTTTACTGTGCCCCAGGATTCACAGGCTCCGCCCTACCAGGACCAAAAACGCAGGCCGCCCCCACTTCCCCCCCCCCATCTATACATGAGGTCTAGGATCCGAACTCAGGGCTTTCCGCCTGCAAGGCAGAGGCTTAACCCCTGAGCCATCTCTCCAGCTCCCCAACTTCTCTCTTCTTGAATGTCACTCCTCCAGGGTCCCACTGCCCCCTGGGCCACACATATGTCTTCCTAAAGGCATCTTCCCTCCCTATAGATCCCAATCCTAGGATCAGCCCCCCACCACCACCACCACAAGGTTCCACCAACCTTCCTGTTCTGCCTCCTCCCATAGGTCCTGGACCCATCCTACCTCCCCTCACTGTAGACCCCAGTCCCAGGGCCATGCCTTCATCCTGTTAGACCGGCCTCCCTCCTCTTGTATCTCTTGCAGAATAACACAACCCAAGGGCCCTCCCTGTGACTCTAACCCCAGGGTACACCCCACCAAGGGCCCCTCCCTAAAATACATCTGCCATCCTACTGAACCAGCCTTCTGTCCCGCAAGGCCCACCCTGAGAACACCTGCCTGTCATCCTTTTGGTCCTTCCTTCCCTCCTTTGCTCTGTTCCCCCTCCCCCCCAGTACACCCTGACTTGCTCCAGGTCTATCAATCTTACCGGTCTGGCCACTTAGGACTAGCCGCTAGAATACGCCTCCATTCCTTATGGGCTTAACTTTTGAATACACCCGTAGGGCTCCAGGCCTGTCAATCCTACTGGCCTCTCCTCCCCTTCATCTAGGCTCACCTCTGAGTACCCTTGCCTATCATCCTTCTGGCCCTGCCCCCATCATTCTTGTTGGACACAGCCCTGTGAACACCGACTAGGGCTCCAGGCCCATCAATCCTACAGGCCACTCTTTCCTTTCAATAGACTCCGCCCTGGAAGCACCCCATCTGCCATCCCACTGGCCCTTTCCCCAGGTACACCTGCTTGCAATCCCACTGACCCCGCCTCCCCTCCATCCAGTCCACGCCCTTGGGAACACTCATCTGTCTTCCTATCTCACCCCTTCTCGCCCCACAAGGCACCTGTATTCCCCCGCCTCCCCCCCCCCCCGTAGGTACAGTCCCCAAGTACATTTGCCCACCATCCAGTGGCCCCGCCTTCCCTGTCATAAGCTCCGCACCTGGAACAGCTGTCTGTCATTCTACCGGCCCCGCCTATCTTCCACAGCACCCCCCCCTCCCCCGTTCCGGGCTCACCTTCGCCGTCCGCCGCCCCGTAGGCCTCCTGCTCCAGTCGGCGCGCCTCCTCGCGCCCGCGCAGCTCAAAGCGCCGCGCCCAGCCGGGCCTCGCGCGCCACAGCTCCTGCACCAGCAGGGGGCGCTCCGCGTCTCCCAGCACGCGCAGGTGCTCAGCGCGCCACTCGCCACCGCCCACGCCGGTGGCCGGCCGGCCCAGCGCGTCGCAGAGCGCGAAGGCGTCCACGCAGCCGCTCTCTCCCGGGCCAGCTCCGGGGCTGCCCGCCAGCCCGTAACGCTCCAGCGCCTCGGCCACCAACTCTCGCGCGGTGGAGCGCGCCGTGGCCAACACGCTCTTGTAGTTGGCCCCGAGGTCAGCCCTGCGCCGAAGATCTTGAGGACTCCCGGGGGCGCGACGGGGCGGGTGGCCAGCGGGGGTTCGGGGGACACACCCGCCGCCAGCTCGGGCAGCTTCTTCTCGCTGGCCCAGCGCTGTGCGCCTCCAGGCGTCCCAGGGCCTCCCACGCCACCGGACCCCGTAGCCCCGGTTCCCGAGCCCCGGAAAAGTTGCGAGATGCGCTTAGCGCGACTGCCCGATGCGCCCCCAGCCGCCTTCACGGCGCCCACCCGCCGCAGCTCCACGTGCGGCGGGGGTGGGGGCAGCGGCTCGCTGCTACGGCTCCCCGTGTCGGAGGACGAGGACCTGGGAGTGAGTCGGGAACAGAATCAGGGGGAGAGACCCGAGAAGGACGCGAATGGAGACACAAGGGAAAAGGTGAACAGAGACTCAGGGAGAGAAGGGAACAGAGAGACCCAGAGACGGACAGCCAGACAGCCAGACAGCCAGATCCAGAGATAGAGAGCAGACCAAGAAGACACAGATACCCAGAGAGAGACCAGAAAAACACAAGCATGGAGAGACATACACCCAGGATGGTTGAAGATGCGGGGAGAGAACAGAGGCAAAGAGAGACAAATAACAAATATAATTAATTAATTAAGGCGGATCTAGGGATAGGGAGGGGAGGAAGGAAAGTGAATCAACCCTCTGTGCACTGCCCGTTCTGTCCCTTCCCTGTGCCCATCGTCGGGCTTTACCCAACGTCCTGTCGAAGCTTTGCTATCTGATGTCTCCGTGTCCCCCCGCCCCCCCTCCCCACTTGCTTTTTCACTCAGGACAGAGACCAGAGCCCACCCTTTTAAGTCCCTGGTGTGATGCAAGACACCGACCAGGTTATACACAAACAGATGTGAGGCAGGCATACTGCGGGGCATGATTACTCACTTGACAGAGGCAGCGCTGGGCCAGCGCCGCCCCAGCTTGGCCAACTGCTTCCTCGGGGAATTGATCCACAGGCCCACTGGGAGATGGAGCTTCCCAAAGCGGGGGCTTCCGCCCTCCTTTCGCTCACCAGATAGCATGGCCCTAGGACAGAGAAGTAAGGCCCCAAATTCTAAGGTTGTGAGAATTGAGTTAGAGAGGACTAGAGCCAGCCTCCCTAGGGAGGGGCACCTAGACCCTTAGGATCCAGGAATGAGACATGAATGTAGGATAGCTCCTGGGCCTTGCCTCTTACCTGCTTCGGGTCCACAGCACCCGGAGGCCCTGGCTCCGTCGGCCTCGCTTAGGTCCTGTTCCCTGCGTAGAGTCTTTGCCTCTGCCCCAGCTCCCAGCACTGGGTGGGGGACAGGAAAAGGCCAGAGGAAACCCGGCAGGAAGAGCGGGGAGGGGGCGTCCTGTGAGGAGACCAGGCCTGGGGGAGGAGATCAGAGCAGGGCTGGCCCTGCCCAATGCCTTGATTCTGGATTTACATCATTGCCTGGGGTCCCCTGTGCGGGGAAACAACAGGGGTCTCGCAGTTCCAGCCACTCCTCCCTCCTGAGCACACTTCCCAGACCTCTTTACCTCTCAGGGAATCACAAGTTAGGGGTCAGACCCCAACAGTAAGTCAGCTCCTGAGACAATAAGGTAAATCTTTATTCGCCCTCTACATTTGCGCCCTCGCCCTCTGGTTCCACTGGTGGTTCCTCTTGCTGTGAGGACGTCTTCTGCTCTAGATTTTCTCCCTCTGCAGACTGGTCCCCAGACTTCGACTTCGCCTTTATTTTCTTCAACTGAAATATCCTGCGGCAGAATATGTGTGCAAAGCAGAGAAGGTCGGAGGTCAGAATGGAGATAGAGACGCTCCTCCCAATCCCTGCACAAATCTCATCTAGTGTATCTAACGCCCTGCTCTCTTAGGCAAGACCTACCGCAGAGGAAAGCGTTTGGGGGGCTTTCAAGGTTTGCTCCAAGCCCCGCCTTTCATGAGCCCACACCCATTCATTTAAGCTTCTTTGCTTTCAAGTGCAAGCTCCCGCCTCTCCAAGCTACTTCTTTCCACACAGATTCCGCCCTTTTGCTGAAATTTCCTCCCTACAACGAAGCCCCGCCCTATAACAGACCCTCCTTAAGTGGGCGGCTCACCAGGCCGCGATGCTGGCCACCAAGACCAGAGAGCCACAGAGCAGCAGTCCTAAGAGACGACGTTTCAAGTTTTTCGTGGGTTGCGGAGACTGGAAGCCTGTCGAGTCCTCCGGGACTGCCTCATTCTGGGTTGTGTTTGGTCGTGGAATTTCCATATCGGCCTTTTGGGGCAACACTGACAGAAGAGGGCAGTCCTGGCAGCAGGTGAAGGCAAATCTGCCGCAGGACCCTGGCTCTCCCGGAAGGGATACATCCCAAACCCCCCACCCCCACCCCACGCAGCAAGAGGCAACGCCTCTGGAAGGGAAGGAAGTCACATATCCATACCCTGAAGACCCAAACTTCGACAGGAAGCCACTCCCCAATTGGAAGCCACGCCCACGGCAAAAGGGCCGGATTGAGGCCACGCCCCAAGAGTGAGGCCACGCCCCCATCCCTTGCAGGCTTAAATGCCACATTTTTCTAACTCTCTAGTACCGACCTGTGACCCGATAATAAATGATGGTGGCAGGACCGGAGCTGACAGTACCCAGCTCGCAGCGGTAGTTGCCGGCGTCCTCTGGACCCACCATCGTCTTGGTCAGGACAGGTTCTTTTCCTCTGGCCAACAAGGTCTCAGAGTTGTTATCCAAAACCTAGACCCAAGCTCAAAGGGTCACAGAGGCCTGGGGAATTCAGGGGCTGGGGGAAGTACAGGGGTGAGAAAATCGTGGGGGACTCAGTGTGGGGTGCTGTCCTGACTGACAACCCAGCTGCGTGGCCTTCCCAGGCTACACTGCGAGGGGCGGGGTTTTGCCGGAGGGGCAGGGCCCAGCCGGGGTTTGGGTCTCCCTGGGGATCAGTAGATGACAGCCCTAACAGATCATGAGGGTGCAGGCCAGGGTGCTCAGGAGCTCACACGGGCCTAGTGGACTTGCACACAAAGGTTACAGGCGCTCCGTGGCCGCACCCTGTAAAAACTGTAATCCGTGAGTCCCTGGGAAGCGTGATGCCAACTGAGCCGACAGTTCAGGACCAAGTCTTCCATACGATGTACCTCTATGTGGCGATCTGAGCAGGGGAAGTAGCCGTGAGACAAGACTTCCAGGTGAGTCTGTGGAGCTCTGAGCTGCGCCCTCCCTTAGACTCTGCCCATCTTGCCAGCAGATAACCCTCTGGCTGAGAGAAGAGCTCACCTCCACAATCATAGGTCTTCCTACAAGAATGTATCTGCTTCTCACACTTATTACACCAGATCAGAGCCTGCAACATAGTGCCTGAAAGGTGAAGATCAGTACTTTATTCTCCCACGGAGAGGTGGGGCCAGAAGAGAGGGGCAAAGCCAGGGGCTGTTTGTGAATGTGTGTGCAAATCTTAGGAGGGCTCACCTTCCCACAGAGGCTCTGTGAGGACTGAAGGTAGAGTACCAGTCCAGTATCTGCCCAAGATATCTGAGCTGGAGGGAGACCCAGGGAGCACTTGGATGGAGAAAGGAGAAACCACCCCATCCCAAAGTGGGAGCCTAGTGACTGGGTGCTCATGGGGAGAGAGTTAGGGACAGAGTAGCAGGTGACTCACCACATGTGTTGGAACAATAAACTGCCTCAGAAGGGAGAAGAGAAAAAAAGAGAATATCAATTTTAGTAATTTTTGTTTGATCATTTATATTTTCAATGTTTATTTATTTCTGTGTTTGTGTGTGAGAGAGAGAGAGAGAGAGAGAGTGTGTGTGTGTGTGTGTGTGTTGTGTGTGCCTGTGAAGACCCAAGGGTAACCAGGAATCACCCTGGATTGCTTCTACCTCATTTTTGCTTAGGTTTAGGATTTCCCAGCTCTGCCTTCTAGAGCAGGAAGTACAGACCGCCACCATATCTGCCTGGCATCTTTATGTGGAATCTGGGATCTGATTTCAGGTCCTTCTATTTGTGAGGCATAGTCTTAACCCCTGAGCCATCTCTCTAACCCTGTGTTTTGTTTTGAAGCAGGGTTTAATATGATCTAGACTAGTCTTAAACTCTGTAGCTGAAGAAAACCTTGAACATCTGACCCTCCTGCATCTGCCTCTCAAGTGTTAGGCATACACACCATACATGCTAGGCATATATCACCACATCTGTCTTGTTTGTTTAAGATAAAGTCTTTTTTTAAGATAAGGTCTTGAGATGGAGCTCTGGTTGGTCTCAAATTTGAAATCCTTCGGCTAGAGAGATGGTTCAGGGATTAAGACTCTGCCTTGAAAGCAGAAGGACCTGAGTTCAGATCCTGGATCCCATATAAAAACACCAGGCAGAAATGGCAGTGGCCTGTACTTCCAGCTCTGGAAGACAGAGCCTGGGAAGTCCCACATCAACACAAAAAGGAAGGAGAAGCAATCCAGGATGATTCCTGAAATCACCCTTGGTCCTCCACAAAAATACACAGTCCCTCTGACAAACACGCACACACACATTTAAAAAAAGAGAACCTGGGGTTAGTCCCCCTCAGGAGCTGGAAGTTGGGGTTCTGGGTTTCCATCTTTTCTCACCTTCTTTCTGGAACCTAGCAGCAAGGGAGACAAAGCTGTCTTTTTGCAGGTGAAGCATCCAAAAAATCTCCTTTACAAACAGTTCTCCTGGAAAGAAGCAAACCAGGAGAAGCTCTGAGCCTCACACTCAGTAATTCCCAGTCCAGTTTCCAGTGAACTATGCAGCCAAGCATAACCTAGAGCTCCTGGTCTTCCTACTTGCTCTTTCTGGGTACTGGAGTTACAAGCATACACCAGTGTCCCCCAAACTTCTGTTTGCTTGTTTTCTGAGACAATCTTGCTATGTTATCCAGGCTGGTCTGGAAATCTCCTTCTCCCTCACCTTTTCAAAGATGCACACAGACCACCTCCCTAAGCTGGCCCTCTCCCCTTTCTGGATTTTCTCAGGGAAAATTAAACATAACTCATATTCTTGACTGCAAGCACAACCGCAGAGAGAGAAAGAAACAAGTGGCCACTTTTGAACGGAGAAAGCCTCTTGCTCAAGGTTACCTGACTGAGAAGTTACACAGCCGGGACTGGAAGCCAAGTAGAGAGAGACCCAGGCTAGACATCACCTACAGCGTTTTTCTCTGAGATTCTGCCTCTCAACCCTGCCAGGTGCATTTACCTCTTACATCGCTGTCTGTGATGCGCTTCAATTCCTTCAGAAAACTCCAAGAAGCCTGTTCCAATGTGTCTTCATCTGTGGAGATAATGGAGGAGGGTATAGAAAGCCGAAGTCCAGTTTTTTTGGTTTTTTTTTTTGTCTCCTTGGGTTGCCTTTTCAAAGAAACTACAATACCCATGAGGCCACTGGGCAAAGATA
The DNA here is from genome assembly GCA_023101885.1 of Typhlomys cinereus. Classification (NCBI taxonomy): domain Eukaryota; kingdom Metazoa; phylum Chordata; class Mammalia; order Rodentia; family Platacanthomyidae; genus Typhlomys; species Typhlomys cinereus. Next base: position 515,366 of record JALPQD010000554.1, on the reverse strand, counting down.
GGACAGCTTTAGGGAGTAAGCGCCCATTGCCTTCTGGGATTGTATTTTATTCCAAAATTTACTCGGTAAGGAACCTAGAAACTATTTACAAATTCTGGGGACTGATTCCTGAAATTTGAAGTCCAACCTTTCCCATTTCCTAACACCGCAACACCCGCACCCAGCCCTGTTCACCCCTTTGCGTCCAACCCTTGCTATGCCCAGAACCCTTGAGCCCCCGCCCTCACCCACGGCTCCCATAAAGGATTCCTCATCCAGCGGCAAATCCTTGAAGTCCCTCACAGCCTGCTCTATCCTCATCATCACGTCTCTCTGATGCTCGGCGTCCAGGTGGGTGGGCAGGTAATTTTCTTCCAAGGACCTCAGCGCTGCCACCACCAACGGATCACATATGATGCAGAGCCTCGTAGATCGCAGGCAGTCGGCCAGAGTCGCCAGCAAGAGGGTGAAACCCAACCCCATCGAGGCCGGAGCGCGCTGCTCGCTGGCTCCACCAGGCGACACTTAACGCAAGCAAAAGATCCGCTCAGAGAACCCCAAAGCTCCAAATGAAAGCGTTTAAAGAAACCCCCAAATAAAAGAGACGCATCCTGCATTAGAGATCCAGAGTGTGGTCCAGTACAGGGAACCCGAAAACCTTTGCTGCACCAGACCTCAAACTAAAGACCTCATGCATACTTCCCAAATCCCCATCCAAAGTGTCGTTCCCCAACACCCCAGATTGATGCGATCCTGAACTGCGAATCTCACAAGCTTATTAACACTCAGGACACTCAGTTTCCTCATCCCGCCCCATTCCATCCCCCCCCCAAAAAAAACCCTAAGGCACCTCAAACTGAACAATCCAGGGTCGGGAGAGGTGCACATGACTGTCCTTATCAGCACTTGGGAGTTTGAGAGACAGGAGGGTCGGGGGTCGTGACTAGACTGAGTTACATGAGACTTTGTCTCCAAAAAAAATTAATTACATAAACAGCTAAAAATAAACTTTCTAATATAGAATTAACCTGGATAAGTAACGCCAAAAGCACTCAAAACCAAGATACCCCAAATCCTTTAGCCTGGGAGAGGCTACAAATTTAGCAAGCCTCCAAGTCACCCTTCAATTCCAGGAGTCCTCCATCCACCATCACTGAGAACCCTAACTTTAAGGGCCCATCTTTCTCAGAACCCACCACGAATCCTACAAACACCACCCTTGAGAAGGCGGTCTCTGACCTCGTCCCCTCAAGCTCTGATGCTTCGCCGTGTTTGTCCAGGTTCTGAAGACAGTTAAAAAATAGGTCCCGGCCACATACTCCGCTCTGTCTTCCCTCTTTTAAGATTGTTTTTCTTAGAAGAGCAGGGGTATGTCGGAAGCTTGGAATCCAGAGCTTTCCGACTGACTCTGAGACACCTGTCGCCCCTCCCTTCACAAGGTACGCCCCACATGGGGGAACCCCAATTCCCTTCTAAGTATTTCCTAAGGTTTTTCCTTGGCCCCGCCCAGAACTCAGGCTGATTGGACCACAACAAAGAAAACTCCGCCCATCTCTCCGTGACGTCACAGGCGGGCACCTTTCCATAGAAGTTTCCCAGCATCTACGGAAGGAAATTCATCCGTTTATTCTGGCTTCTAGAGTCAGATGATATCCCAGACTGCTGGCCTTCATAGTCCTCCGCAAGTCGCCCTCTGGCAGTCCAAACCCTAAAATGCAGGAAGTGGCTTTTTAATCTGAGACCACACCTCCCAGAAGGCCTTGGGGTTTCTTTTTCTAGGACCAGCCCCATTGTTTTATGGGAAACATAGTTCCATAGTGATATTCTTTGCCTGTTCCTTCATATCATTTCTTCCCAAACCCAGATGGAGATAGATGTGACTGCTCATAACCTGTACCCTTAGCATTTGTGGCGCTAATGCCGCAAGTTTCTGGTCGACCTAGGTTACACAGTGAAATGGATCAGCTCGGAGCACGCAGACTCTGTCTTGAAACAACAAAACACTAGACAAATCCGGGGGAAGAAGGGGAGGGGAGCCTAATGTGGAAAGTCTCAGGCAAGTTCTGAGGGTTCATTCAGATCCGGGAATCTTGAAGTTTATTTTCTATAGGATTCTAGGACACCGAGAAAATGAATCACAACACCAAGGGCTGCGAAGTCCTGTACCACAAAGGCTCATAAATCATGAAGGATGCCTCCTCCCCTTCTCCTCCACCATGTTACACGCTCAGATACAATAAAAACAAACAGTTCCCAAAAAAAAGCTGCAGAGGCATGGGTTAGTAATACGGACTTCTTTTTTTTATTATTTATTCAATTGTGCATGTATGTGTGTGCGTATGTATGTGTGTGTGTGTGTGTGTGTGTGTGTGTAGAACCACAGACGAATTCGGGAACCACCATGGACTGCCTCTACCTCCTTGTTTACTCTGCCCCGGGATTCACAGGCTCCGACCTACCAGGACCAGAAACAGGCCGCCCCCGCTTGCACCTGGCGTCTATACATGGGGTCTAGGATCCGAACTCAGGACCTTCTGCCTGCAAGGCAGAGGCTTAACCCCTGAGCCACCTCTCCAGCCCCAGTAATACGGGCTTCTAATCAGCGCTTCCATTCTCCAGTCAGGACCGCTCCCCTGAAACTCTGAAAAAAGAGGCTTGACTTCTTGGATGTTGATATGACTAGACTGCATGCTGATTAAGGAACTTTCTTCCCTCCTGCAAGGAGCAGCAAGAGCACCTGCCATCTCACCAAACATCCTACCCTGCTTATTCATAGTCAGTGTCACACAGGACTGAAGCTGGGCTGGGAGGATTGGAACCTCTTTGGACTCTTGCAATTTGTACCTGCCCACCTCCTGATTTAGTGGCTTTGAGTTTAAGGATACATTCAATGGTCAGTAAGTACCAGGGTTCTCCTTATTTTTTCATGTCTGATCACTTAAAAAAGAGAGAGAGAAAAGAGATGCCAGGCTCCCAATATTGTCATGATCCGGGAGATCATTAACTGAGGCTGTGTCAGCAGTAGCTCCCCTTGTTTCTCTACCCTTAGCAGAAATTAAAAAGTCTGAGGCTTTCTAGGAATGAGAGGTTGGATGGGACTGAGCTGTGCTCTGTGGATCGCTGTTCTTTCCAGCATGGTGCTGCCCCAGTGCTCTAGTGTCAGCACTGGGTTGTTGAAGATTTGCATGTACCTTTGCTGAATTATGCACTGTCTGCAGGAAGGTGCTGTAAGGTTGCCCACAGACATTGGGCCTGATTCTCTTTGGGACAACCACTCCAGAAACCTAGCAGGTGAACTGGTGAATTCTTGTCATAGATGAACCAGGAGTTCCCTCATTTTCCTGGAGACTCAGGGGAAAAATAACATATCCACAGGACAATGAAATCTGGGAGGGAGGGTATCTGGTGCTAGAAGCAGTTACAGATCAATTTGAGGATGGGCTGGCATAGCAAGAGGACTGTGACTTCCAGAACTGCAATGGGCTTCTCCAGGCACCACGAAAAGGTACCCTACTGGCTCTAGAACATTCCAGCAGCTCCAGAAAGGCCCTTGTCCTTTCTGAATCCATGGAAAAATGAGTGCCCACATTCTCCAGTATTGCTATAGGCATATTTGAAGCCCAAGGCCTCCGGAGACACAGATGACTTGGTCTAAGCAGATCAGAACACTCCAAAAAGATTCTATGACTCTCAAGAGTGACCCTGAACTTGCAGTGGGGACAGGTCCGCATTAATACCCACCCACTGGGGCAGGAAAGCAGCTTCAGGCTTAAAGATCTTCAGGAAGTCAGAGTCTGGCAGGGTGAAGTTGGCTAGGTAGATGGTGTCTCCACCAGCCAGGTAGGCAGCCCAGAAGCCAAAGGTGCCGATGGTCATGATGGTGTGGTTACACTGTGTGAGCAGGGCAAAGTCCTTCCCTGGCATGCCCTCGTGCCCATTGCCTGCAAAAACCACATCACCATGAGACGTATCAATGTTGTCCCAGCACCACTTCATGCCGTTGCTAGTGACCACGAAGATGGGGGCTTCGTATCGAGCCCGAAACCATTCCATGGCCTTTTGGAGGTAAGAGCGGTCACCCACGACACCCTTCCAGCGGTGGGGCATCACCTCCAAGTAGTCCCCTCGTCGGACGTGGACGCCCACGAATGTTCGAGGCCGAGCCCCAGTGCTGCCCAGGCGAAGCCCACTCAGCAGGTTCTGGGCCTCCACTTGAAGGTGGTCATGGAGTGTGAACTCGCTGAGAATCTGTTCACGGAGATGGTGAAAGAAGGTCCATGAGCAGGGGAAGCCTGACAGCTTGAGAAACGAGTCTTCCAGGCGGGAGTACTCCTCTGACATCCAGTCGTGGAGCTCTAAGTGCTGCCAAGGTGTGTGGCTGTCCACCTCAGGGGCCAGCACAGGTAGGGAGATACGGAACATTGGGGCCAAGGTGGCATGCATGGCCGGCAGGATGAAGGCACGGCGGCCGTTGAGTTGGGCCAGGGCAAGCAGGGTGGCATACTGCCCCATTTGATTACCCAGCCTGCCATCTGGGGAGATGGTCCAAGTCCCATGGAAAGGCACATTATGATAGGGACAGGAAGTGGAGGCGTTGGGGACCAGTGAGGGGCGAGGCAGGCATATGGCCACTGGGGATTTCAGCAGATGATAATCCTGACACAGGACAGAGAGAGCTAAGCCCTTTTGAAAGAGGTCTTGGTGCAAGTGGAGAAAGAAAATGGCCGAGAGCACGCACACCAGGAGGAAGGTCAGGCAGAGCTGGCGCCGACTTGGGGTCCACATGGCTGCAAGAAGGAAAGGTGAATCAAGAGATATGCCCGGGGGTAGGGGGTGGGAGGGGGGAGGGTTGAGCAAAAGAGACCAGGAGTGGGCTTGTCTCCAGGTCCTAAACCAGGACTGGAGGAATGGGAAGGTTAGGGGTATGGTGGAACGGCAGATGTGCAAATAAACAAAACAGAAAGGGCCTAGGACTGCTGGAAATCTGTCTTCTTCCCCCCCCCTTCTCAACTGCATCCATCTCAACTCACCACCCAGGTGAGGGAAAGACACAGTCTTAAGTGAGCTATGAGGGGACACAGTCAGGTAGGGAGGAAGGACTGTTTTTCTACCTGTATGCTTTTTGAGCAGTGAACAAACATCTACCCACCCCAATAGGAACGAAAAAAATGATTGAAAGGCAGCCACATCATAAAAAAAATTTTTAAGCCAACCCTCCCACGCATCCCTAGAGAAACTTGCAGGTAGAAACTCTGCAAGGTTTATGTGCCCCTGTGGAAATCGTGCGTCCTTTCCCGAGCCCGCTGAAGTTTCTCCAGCTTGAGAGTGGTTAGCTTCTCAATCTTGAGCCTTCCTCCTCCACCCAGAAGAAAATAAATATAGTCACACAAATTTTACGGGTAGAGTTTGGGAACTCCCAGCTTAAGACCAAACTTTACGGCTCTGGCTCTGGGGATTCCTCTGGCTCTGGGGATTCCGGCAAGTCCAGTGTCCACTCACCTGAGCTTCTTGAGTGTGAAAACGGTTTCTTGTGGCCGGAAATCGTTTCTTGCTGCCGGAGCCGTGGCCCCAAAATGCAACCCTCATCCGGCCGCCCCGGAGGTCTGGAGCCCCGGCGGTACCGTCTTCTTCCTCCAGGCCGCTGCCCAGCACCGATAGGGAGAGCTCCGGACGGAGAACGCCAAGGGGACTTGGTTCTGAGCTGCAGACCTTCTTCCCTGCTCTGCAAGTAGCAAAGGTGGAGCCCCGCCCGTACCTGGCGCCGCACCTGTGCGCCGCAGGCCAGGGCGGCACCGCGCCCCCTTCAAGGCCAGGGTGAGTGGGGCGCCCGCGCCTTTACCCTTTTGCTCCCAGTCACAGAGCTCCACGCCCCGCGGTTTTCCTGGCCCTCAACTTTTCCCTCAGCAGCGGCATCTTTTCATGGACCCAAGGACCAACTGCCCCGCTGCACAGCTGGACCCAGTAGCTCCGGTCCAGCGCCCCTTTCTCCCTCTGGTGCCAGGGCTTAGTTTTTGCAGCTCCAGGATGCTTAGCAGCTAGCCACGCCCCAACAGGGCAGGGCTCAGACACATGGTCCCCCGTCAGAGGGATAGCCTCTACTATCCTCCCAGCACCCCCCCCCCAATACTGCACCCTCCCAGGAGCATGGAAAACCTGTTTGCTAGGCAGCCCCACGAGTGCAGGGCAAGCCCGTACGTCTTCTACAGGGAGGCAGGAGCTTCCTGCAGCCGGCGGCTTCCGCACACTTTCAGCGACCCCCATCCCTCTCATTGCCCCACCCACACCAGGCAACCAATCCCATCTTTTAGGGAATCCTAGGGTCTCTTGTCCTGTTGCGGCTTTTCACACCAGCATTTATTTTTTTTAAAGCAGGAAAAGTGGGGGGAGATGGTGCACAAGCAAAAAAACCTGAGTTTGGATCCCAGATCCCAAGATAAAAACTGGTCGGAAATGGCTGTGGCCCGCACTTCCTCTCCTGGAAGGCAGAGCCCGGGAACCCCAGAGCAAAGAAACCGGGAAGTAAAATCAACCGGGATGGTTCCTAAAATACACGCAAGCACAATCAAGTACCCTCTTGTACATGTACACACACACACACACACGTGCACGCATGAGAAGAAGAAGAGGAAGAAAGAAGGAGGAGGAGGAGGAAAGGGGAGGAGGAGAAGAGGAAGAGGAGGAGGAGGAGGAGAAGAAGAAGAAAGTCTTGTACACTTAACACAGCTCCTGGTGTGACCATGGATAAAGGCCTCAGTGATCCTGTCCACCAGAGCTTTGTCCTGGTCCTGGCCTGCAATCTTATCCCACCCACCACGGAGCACAGACACCAATACCATTAAACTTAAGTTTCACAGAGACAAGAGTTCCACTCGATGGTCCAAGATTACAATTCTCCAAGCTGTGAACTCCCAGGTCCTCCTCCCTCAGACCCAGGTAGTCAGGCCCCAGCCCTACTCTGCCAGACACAAGAATACACGCTGAAACCTCCTGCTTCAAATCCAGGATCTGAACACCACACATCTTCCCTGAGACCTCAGGATTCAGGACAAAGAGTCCTTCCTCGACCTAAGAGTCCCGTCACCCCGACAAAGGATTCTAGAATTCTACTTGGTTCCTCAGACTTTGGGATTCAGGCTACAGCCTTCTCCCTCAGATACAAATAAATGTCCAGTCCCAACTTCTCACCTCAGACCCAGGGGGCCTAGATCCTAGCTTCCTCCCTCAGATTGAGGGGTCCAGACCCTAGCCTCCTTCCTCAGACCCAAGAGCCCAGAACCCAGCCCTCCTCCTCCAGATGCTAGCTCTTCCTTCAGACCCAGGAATTTGCCTATCAAGGCCTTGGAGTCCATAAAGTCTCCCTGTCCTTCACTGGGACTGGGGTGGACTGGCCCTTGCAGAGCCTGGCTCGGTGTGAAGGAGATTTTCTCCTCCCTTCCCATCCCCAGAGCACCATGAGGGACAGCCTCTGGTGAAAGAAGCACCAGAATTGCATCAGGGAGGACAACGGAATGAGCGCAGGGTGTGAGGCCATCAGGGGTTGGTGAGGGTGAGGCTGGCTTTTGACCAGCTGGGAGGCTTCCACCGCGGACACCTGCTGAGAATTCATCTTTCACGTGGTCAGTGCCCTTTTCCCAATGATTAAGGAAAGTCCCTGACCCCAGGACCCCAGTAACGTAGAAATTCAAGTAGGGCTGATTATATAACTCAGTGGAAGAGAGTTTGCCTAGCAAGCTGGAGGACCTAAGTTCAATTCCTAGACCCCAAACGAGAAACAGAAAAGGACATAAATTCCACTTTTGAGAGAAAAATCTACAGGAATTACAGTAGAAGCTATTTCCTTCCATCCAATGAGGGATCCAGACTCTAACCTCTTCCCTCAGATCCAGGTACCCAGGCCCCAGCCTCCTTCATCAACCCTGGGGGGGGGTCTAGACCCCAACTTCCTCCCTCAGAGCCCAAGGGACCACATTTCAGCCTCCTCCCTCAGACCCAGTGGTCCAGGCTCAACCTCCTCTCTCAGACCCAGGACTCTAGACCCCAGCTGCAAGGACCCCCATTGCATCATCCGTCCAGGCTGCCCTGGCCACGGTGGAATTGGGGTTCCTGCCAAGTGGGTCAAATATCAGGCATCAGGAGTGGGGAGGGTGTGTGGGCGGGCCTGTCTGGGTATAAATTCTGGCGCTTCTGCATCTACCTGGAGAGTCTTGCAGTCTTATCAGCTGGGGATCCTCACAAGGGACATTGGCATCTGTGTGGCCCAAGCTCCCACCCCAGCTGTTCCTAGGGCAGCTGGGTTCCAAGGAGATTCCAGACCATTGCGCTCCACAAGCCCTCAGCAGAGCCTCCCTGGAGGACGTGTTTTATTGATGGACATCAAGGCCAGGGAACTGTGGGTCCTGGTTGTCTTCCTACTGGGAGTCAACCAGGCTTATCCCATCCCCGACTCCAGCCCCCTCCTCCAATTTGGAGGCCAAGTTCGACAGAGACATCTCTATACAGACGACGCTCAGGACACAGAAGCCCACCTGGAGATCAGAGCAGATGGCACTGTGGTGGGCGCCACCCACCGCAGCCCAGAAAGTGAGTATGCGGCAGAGCTGCTGGGGAGGGGGGGCTGGACTGCTGGGCCAGTCACCTGGAACAGGGAAGAACCATGAATGTCTTACCACCTTGCCCTCCCCAGGCCTCCTGGAACTCAAAGCCCTGAAGCCAGGAGTCATTCAAATCCTGGGTGTGAAGACCTCTAGGTTCCTTTGCCAGAAGCCAGATGGGACCCTGTATGGATCAGTAAGTGTCCTTGAGCCCCTTTGGATGCGCCTCTTGGGCGGGGATCTCATACTCACAAGCTGAGCTGGGTCCTGCTCATTCCTGCCAGGACAGTGATGGTCCTGCTTGGCAGCTTGGGAGTAACTGTTTTCAGAAGGAAACTAAGACCCAGACAGGTCACTACTGGCCTGTGGGGGGGGGGGTAGATTGACCTGAGTATCAGAACTATAATCCTTACAACAGGTGCCTATAGACTTGGCTCCTGCTGAGCAGTTGACGCTCTGGAGATCCAGGGTGCCCGAGTGATATCCTGGAGGGGTGAGCAGGCTGTTGGCCTACTCAGAAAAAGACCAAGCAAAAAAGATGGGTCAGTCCCACTGGTCTGCTTGTAAAGGCCTGGCCACAAGGGTCTCACAGAAGAGGCTGGGATCTTTTAGGTCTGAGGAAGGAAGCTGAGAGAGGAGGCTGGGGTCTGAATCCCTCGGTCTGAGGGAGGAGGTCCAGACCTGGACTCCTAGTCAGAGATCTCTACTAGGATTGCTGACCCTGTTCTCTGTCCCCTAGCTCCAATTCGACCCAGCGGACTGCAGTTTCCGAGAGCTGTTGCTTGCAGATGGCTACAACGTGTATCAGTCTGAAGCCCACAGTCTACCACTACGCCTGCCACTTCAGGACTCCCCGGGCAAGGACCCAACATCCTGGGGGCCTGTGCGCTTCCTTCCCCTTCCTGGCCAGCCTGTGGCACCCCCAGAACCACCAGGATTCCCAGTCCCTGAGCCCCCTGACGTGGATTCCTCTGATCCTCTGAGCATGGTGGGGCCTTTACAAGGCCAAAGCCCCAGTTATGCTTCCTGAAGCCAGGAGATGTATTTTGGGGGGGAGGGGTTTCCTCTTATTTATTGTGGGTATTTATCATATTTATTTTTTTATTTTTCATACTTGGGATAATAAATAATCTACCAATAGTGTGCTTTTGAGGTGTAATGGACTGTTTCTTGTGTCTGCTTGACTCATTCCCCCACACACACTCCCATAGTTTGGGGGTCACACCTCCACTATGTCCCTGTTTTTCTGTTCTGACAACATATCCCTGGGACTTAGGGGATGATGTCTGCTCTGTCACAGATGTCCCCACTGCCATCGTTGTGGAACTGTTTACTTGAGTTAGCTCAATTGGAGTTTTTTTTGGTTTTGTTTTTTTTCTCAGAACACTGCAACCCCAAAACCTCATGGGAGTTGCAGTTTTCTGCAATATTTAAAGTAAGCATGGGGAGCAGTCTTGGGCCCCAGAGCTGGAGACTCTGAGGATCCTGCTGAATCCAGGAGTGTGCTTAAATTCTAAAGATCAAAGGCTGAACCTAGGGACACTTGTGTCTCAAAAGGGTAAAGAACCAAGGACACACAGTGATCTGAGGGAGGAGAGTGAGAGTCCTGGATTTCATCAATAGACAATCCTTTCATCCAGGTATGTTCGAACAACGTACTTGGAACTTTGGAGTATATTTGGCCCAGCAAATTGGTTTCCTTGTCTGGCTCCCTTCCCACAACCTAGATATTTTCCTCTTCAAGTAATTTGCAGATAAGGAAGAAAAGGAGAAAATTTGTTATATTACTGTTCTTGGAGGTCAAGTGTCAGTCAAGGGTCTCCCTCATCTGGCTGACTTCAGTTTCATGGAAGCAGTGGATCTGAGCACTTCATTAACTCTGGGGTACAAGAGCAGAAAATGTTGCAGCTAAAGCTAGGAGTGATGATGAGTGTCCTAATGACATTGCTTTAGAGCCTGAGGCAAGATCTTAGGTCTCCTGGGCTACCTAGAGGTGAGGTGCTGGCTGGGGAGACAGCTTAGTGGTTAAAGCCACTGCATCATAAGCAAAAGGAACTGAGTTTGGATCTCCAGATCCCACATAAAAATGTCATGTGGAAATGGCCTGCAGTTTTTGCCCTATCATCAAGCCTGGAAAACCCCAAAGCAAAGCAATAAGAAGGTAAAACAATCTAGGATGATTCTTGAAGTCAACCTTGGGCCTCCATGGACATACACACTCAAGTACCCTCTTGTCCATTGTCACTCACACATACATATACACACACACACAAATAGAAAAAAATTAGAAAAAAAAATTTTTTTTTTGGTGTCCTTGTGGTACTCGGGAGTGCCATGAGTTCTTTCTAGCTGCTTGCTTCTCATGGACTCTACACGCCTGGAGTCCATGAGTTCCCCAGCACCCTGCCCCTCCTGGCATTAGTGCCATGAGTTTGTTCCTTGCCTGCTTCTCATGGATTCCATGAGTTCTTTCTAGCTCCATGTTTCTCATGAGTTCTCCCCGGCCGTCGCCCTAGCTCCTCATGGCACTCCACTGCCTGGAGTCCCTGAGTTCCAGCCTTTCTCTCTTCTAATAAACTCTACCTTAATCCTCTTAAAAAAAAAAAAAAAAAAAAAAGAAAAGAAAAAAAGAAAAGGAAAACAAATGCCAGGTAGTGTGGAAGTGGCCAGTGCTGGCCTGGCATGCAAGATCTCTAACTTGAAGCATTGCTGGTGGCCAGGGGTTAGGGACAGGGGAACTTCTTGGAGGAGCAATTTGGTTTGGTCCCTCCAGGTGGCCCATGAGAGATGTAAGGGGACCACCTCCCTCTGACCAGGAAAAGTAACACCAAGCTGGAAGGAGGAGGTCTGGGCATGTGAAGAGCTCACAGACAGGAGCAGAGAGAGAGAGAGAGAGAGAGAGAGAGAGAGAGAGAGAGAGCGACCAAGGAACATAGACAGAGAGTCTCAGAGAAAGAAAGTTGTTCTTTCTCCTATTTGCCCCAAGGTGTTCTCTGTCGGGACAATGTGCCCTGAGGTCCTGTTTCTTCTAGGAAAGGCCAGTCTCTGTCTCAGGGCCTGTCTCCATTTCTTCCTAGAGGGCTAAATAAGCGCTGAGGCTCTGTGCTGAGAGCAGCGTGGAAGTCACAAAGCACTGGCAGGTGTTTCAAGCTGACCTGATAGACGTTCAAGGGATGCAATCCTGGGGGCAACCCAGGTTGGAAGACTTGCAGTCTTGGACCTGCTGTGCGTGTCCCTTCCATTCTGCAAGAGTGGCCCGCACCGCAGCAACTGCATCACATGGGCATGTGTTAGCCACTCCCACTCCCACTCAAGACGCCAGACCATGGAATCTGGAATTCTACGAATGAGCCGATTCAGAGGCAGCATCCACTGAGCCATGAACCAATGGCAGGTTAAGATGGGGAGAACCTGTCTTCCTAGGGCTGCAACAGGCTATCACAGTGCACACCTGGTTCTGCAGGCTGGAAACCAGCAACACAGGTGTCAACTGGGTGGCATGTGAAGGCTGGGGAAAGATCCTTCCTCTCCTTTTCTGGCAGTGCTATAGCCTCCTGCCTGCTTAATCTTTGCCTCTGGGTGGCTCTGCCATGCATGTGCATAGTATGTATGTGCACAAGTTTCACTTTTCTTAAAGAAGGTCACTCATATGCTTATGATCCTGAACTATTGACTATATCTATAAGAATCCTGTTTCCAAATAAAGTTACATCCACAATAGCCTGCCTAGAATGCAAACATATTTCTCTTTTTTTGGGGGGGGAACGTAATCTTTTTGCTTATTTCTTTACTATACTAGGGATGGAACCCTGGGCCTTGTGGATGCTAGGTGCTGGGCCACCAAACATCATCCCTAGCCTCTCACTGTAGATTCTAGGTAGGTGCTGTGTGGCTGAACCACGCCCCCAAACCCTCACTATGGATACTAGACAGGTATTCTACAACCAAACCATGTCCCCAACATTTTTTCTTTAATTTTGTGTGTGTGTGTGTGTGTGTGTGTGTGTGTGTGTGTGTGTGAACTGTGTGTCCCTTTGGAGAACCAAGGGTGACTTTGGGAATCATCCTGGATTACTTCTATCTCCTTGTTTGGTTCTGGGATTTCTCCAGCTCTGCCCACCAGGGCTAGAAATGCAGGCCACGCTGTTTCTGCCTGTCATTTTTACATGGGACCTGGAATCTGAACTCAGGACCTTCTGCTTGTGAGACAGAGTCTTAGCCCCTGAGCCATCTCTCCAACCCTTGTCCCCAGCAGTTTTAACTTTTTATTTTGAGAAGGCATCTCACTAATTGCCAGGGCTCTCCTCAAACCTGCGGTCTTCCTCTCTCAGCCTCCTGAAGAGGTGGCATGACAATCTGGCAGTCCTAACTGCTCAACGACACGAAACATGGATGCTGATATCTGCATGGCTCACACTAGCTGGAGCGCTGAACAAAGGAACCAAATTGCACCTCCTTCGCCAGCCTGCCCAGTTCTTTGGTCTCTTTTCTTTCGTTCTTTATTCTTTCCTTTCTTTCCATCCCCAGCACATTAGATTGTAGAACTGTTAAAGAACATTTATCATGGGGTTGGAGAGATGGCTCAGGGGTTTAAGACTGCTTTGCAAGCGAAAGGATCTGAATTCAGATCCCAGATCCCAGATCCCAGGTGGAAATGGCGGTGGCCTGCACTTCTGGCTCTGAAAAGTAGAACCTAGGAAATTCCAGAGAGAAGCAAAAATGAATGATTCCCAAAGTCACTCTTGGGCTTCCACATATGTACACAAGTGCCCCCCCCCCTCTCTCTCACACACACACACACACACACACACACAGAAAAAAAAAAGTCTGTGTGTGCCATGGTGTATTTGGAGGCCAGAGGACAACTTCAATGATTGGTCCTCACCTTTCACCTGTTTTAGGTAGGTTTGGTTTTGTTTTGTTTGGGTTTGGTTTGGTTTCTCAGCACATACAATTAGCCTAATGGACTGACTGGTCAGGAACCATGAGGAATTCTCCTGTCTCTGCCTTCCATGTCCAAACGGGAACCCTGGGATCAAAGTGTTACCAGGCCCAACTTTACCTGTGTCCTGGGCAGGGCTTTGCATATTGAGCCATCTCCCAAATTTCACCTTCAGAGCTGCAAGATAGTTCAGCAGGAAATATATCTGTTACCAAACCTGGCAACCTGAGTTCAATCCCCAGAAGCCCACATGGTAGAAGAAGAAAAAAACTGAGTTTCTTTTTGCATGTCCCCGCACTCATCTCTGGAACTTTTTCATCTGTTGTTGTATGATACAAAAATCTCATTGTACAGCCCAAGCAGGAAGTGAATTCACAGCAATCCTCCTGCCTCAGCTTGCCGAGCTTCCAAGTGCTAGAATTACAGATATGCGCTGCCACCCCAAGCAAGAACATTTTTGTCTTGGAAGATTGAAGCTCTTGTCACCCAGCACACTGACTCTGTGCCCTTCCGAGGGTCTGGGCCAGTTTTCCCAACAGCATTTATTGAAAAGTGTGTGGTAAAACATTGTAATGTCTGACAAGCTTTTGTGGGTGGACAAGAAAGGCCCATGACTTTTTTTTTCTTTTGTTGTTAATGATTCATTAACTTTTAAACAAGAAACTTTCCTTTAAACATTCCACTGCCAAAATTCCATGGCTAAAAATAGCAAACCATGAATTTCACAATTTTGTATTTCTCCAAATATTTGAACGGGGGTTGTAAGTTTTGGTTCCATGGGTAGAGAGAGTACTTGTCTAGGAGCAGGGGTCCCTGGGTTCAATCCCCAGCATTGTAATAAGAGGCTTGCTGTGTACTTCTAATTCCAGTCCTGGGGATCAGAAGTTTACTAACATCCTCAACTACATAGTAGTGACTTCCAAGCCTAAGGAGCTACATTACCTCAAAGAGGAGAGAGAAAGACAGGAGAGAGAGAGAGAGAGAGAGAGAGAGAGAGAGAGATTCCCAACTGCAGTCATCTATCCATCCACCTGGTCCTGTCTTTGAACTTAATAAGAAACCACATGACTTTGAACTCCTGATCATCCTGAATCACCTCCTCAGAGCTGGAACTGGAGGCTCACACCACGGCCTCTTTATGTATGCCAGGGTTGTGACTCAGAGCTTTGTGAATGCTGAACAGGGATTCTGGGTACCCACCAGTCCAAAATGTGGACCCTTCTAAAAGAGGCCAGAGAGAAGGTGCCATCCAAAAACTAGGAGGAACTCTCATCAGACAGGAAATCTGCCTCTGTCACACCTTGATCTTAAAACTATGGAAATGGAACTAGGCTAGCGTGAGGTGGGGGAGAGGAGAGAATAAATTGGGGAGAGATGGCTCTGGGATTGAAGCCTTTTTCTCACCAAAATTCTGGGTGGATATGGCAGTGGCCTGTACTTCTGTCCCTGGGAGGCAAAGCCTGCAAAACTCAGAGCAAAGCAATAAAGAGGTAGAGCAATCCAGGATGATTCCAAAGTCACCCTTGAACTTCCACAGACGCACACTCTCAAATGTCATCTTGTACAAGTGGAAAAGAAAGAAAAAGAAAGGAAGGGAGGGAT
Source organism: Typhlomys cinereus (assembly GCA_023101885.1). NCBI lineage: Eukaryota > Metazoa > Chordata > Mammalia > Rodentia > Platacanthomyidae > Typhlomys > Typhlomys cinereus. Next base: position 500,252 of record JALPQD010000554.1, on the reverse strand, counting down.
GGAGGGAGGGAGGGAGGGAGAGAGAGGGAGAAAGAAAGAAAGGGAGAAAGAAAGGGAGAAAGAAAGGGAGAAAGAAAGGGAGAAAGAAAGGGAGAAAGAAAGGGAGAAAGAAAGGGAGAAAGAAAGGGAGAAAGAAAGGGAAGAAAGGAGAAAGAAAGAAAGAAAGAAAGAAAGAAAGAAAGAAAGAAAGAAAGAAAGAAAGAAAGAAAGAAAGAAAGAAAGAAAGAAAGAAAGAGAAAGAAAGAAAGAGCCAAGTTTATAGCATAGGCCACGAATCACTGCACTTTGAAGGCTGAAGAAGGAAGACTGAACTCAGCGACAGTCCTGCCTACAGAAAACAGTAACAAAACAAACACATCAAAACCGTGAGAAATGAGAGGTTGCTTAAGCTACCTAGCGGGTGTGGGCTTGTCATGGTAGTTGTAGGCACAGAGACAAGTTCCTCTCAGTCAGTTCTCACCCAGCGCCAGTCACAGACACGCCCATATCAAGCTGAGAGTCCAGCTGGATATGACCCCAAACATTGGGAAACTTGTCTCAGGTTATTCCGTATCCTTGCGGACTGTGGAGAGCTATCTTCACAGCTCTGCCGGACCCCCGCAGGAAGATCCCTAGAAAAGAGGCAAGAGAAAAGGGTTTGTTTACTAAAGGTAGACTCTAGTTCCGGAATGTCCCTGGGTTTCCTGAAAAAAAAAATTAAATATTAAAAAATGAGCAGCAGGGGCTGGAGAGGTGGCTCAGGGGTTAAGCCTCTGTCTTGCAGGCAGAAGGTCCTGAGTTCGGATTCTAGACCCCATGTATAGACGCCGGACGGAAGCGGGGGCGGCCTGCGTTTCTGGTCCTGATAGGGCGGAGCCTGTGAATCCCCGGGCCGAGTAAACAAGGAGGAGGTGGAGGCGTCCATGGTGGTTCCCGAATTCGTCTGTGGTTCTACACAAACACATACATACACACCGGCGCGCGCGCACACACACACACACACACACACACATACACACACACATTGAATAAATAAGAAATAATAAAAAAAATTTTTTTAAATGAGCAGCAGAGTGGGGAGTGGGTCAGCAAGATAGCTCAGCTGGTAGGATACCTGCTCTCAAACATGACACTCCTCCTTAGAAGCCCACATGGTAGAAGGAGAGAAGTGACTCCTGCAGTTGTTCTAACTCCACTCGTGCTCCATGGCATGCATCTTCACTCAGCCTGTCTCTCTCTCCTTTCTCTCATAAATAAACAATTATTCTAAAAAAAAAAATGTAACCCTGTGTTAGGAGTAAAAGTGGTGGGCTGCCAAAAATATCTTCAGGTCTCTGCAGGCACACATGCATACCTAAAGCATATCCACTTCACACACACATTTAAAAAAAAAAAAAAAAGCTCTTAGGATTGGAGAGATGACTCAGGGTAAAATGCCAGGAGGAAATGGTGGCAGCCTACACTTCTGGTTATGTGTTTGTGTGTGTGTGTGTATGTATGTATGTATGCATGCATGTATGTATGTATCCAGGGCACCCTGTGAAGGACCAAAAGTGACTTCAGAAATCATCCTGGATTCTTCTACTTCCTTTATGCTTGGCCCTGGCATTTTCTAGACTCTGCCTACTATGGCCAGAAGTACAGGCCACAGCCATTTCCATCTGACGTGTTTTTACATGAGACCTAGGATCTGAACTCAGGACCTTCTGCTTGCAAGACAGAGTCTTAATCCCTGAGCCATCTCTCCACCCCTTTTTTTTTTTTTACATGTATTATTTATCATGGGGGGAGGGAGGTCATGATGTGAATGTAGGGTGAGAGAACAGATTTCAAGAGTTATCTCCTTCCCATATTGATACAGGATTTCTCTGGGGTTTGTTCATGTCCAGGTTCTTGTGCTCGTTAGTCAAAGATTGAAAGCAGAACATGCATAGAAGATTAAGGCAGAGTTTATTAGAGAAGAGGAAGAATGAACATGAATCCATGAGAGACAAGAGAGCCCTGGAGAACTCATGGACCCATGAGGGGTAAAAGGAAAGTCAGGTAGGACCTCACGGACTCCAGACGTGGAGTACCATGAGAGGCAAGGGACCCAAAGACAACTACCAGGGTCAAGTATACTTGTAGGGTTAGGTATGCCCAGCAGAAAAATGGCTTTTCCTCATGGGTTAGCTGCAGTTTCTATAAACCTCATCAGGGCTTTTGATCCTCTACATCTCATTGGTCTGTTCATATTGGGGTACAACCAGTTATCTTGAACCCCACCTCAAAGTTAGGGCTTTCAACCATGGAGAAGTAATCTCAATATCTTTTTATAAACAGAAGATTGGGGCAAAGTGGCCTCTTTGGAGGATTAGAGTCAATTCCTACAAATCAATAGGCTGTGTTCCTTCAGGATAATCCCAGCAGTGGGGGATGACTTTCACAGACCTTCAGAGACCATTCCAGCATAGCTGCTCTAAAACTGTCTAATATGGGCTCTCTGGTGGTCAAACTCAGGTCGTTAGGCTTGCAAGCAAACACTTGTATCCACTGACTGCTTCACTGACCTTCTTCCTGTCTTTTTGATAATGGGATTGTTTTGTCATCCAGGTGGGACTCCACCATCCTGTGCTCAGGCCAGACAGATCCTTCTGCTTCAGCCTCTGGAGAAGTTGGAATCATAGACATACGCCACCACATCTGGCTTAATAAAAACTATTCAATAAAGACGAGAAGAGGAAGAGGAAGAGGAAGAGGAAGAGGAAGAGGAAGAGAAGAGAAGAGAAGAGAAGAGAAGAGAAGAGAAGAGAAGAGAAGAGAAGAGAAGAGAAGAGGAGGAGGAAGAGGAAGAGGAGAGGAAGAGGAAGAGGAAGAGAAGAGAAGAGAAGAGAAGAGAAGGAGAGAGAAGGAGGAAGAGGAAGAGGAAGAGGAGAGGAAGAGGAAGAGGAAGAGGAGAGGAAGAGGAAGAGGAAGAGGAAGAGGAGAGGAAGAGGAGAGAAGAGAAGAGAAGAGAAGAGAAGAGGAAGAGAAGAGGAAGAGAAAGAGAAGAGGAAGAGGAAGAGAAGAGGAAGAGAGAAAAGAAGGAATGAGGCCCAGTGGGTATCATGCTCCCACAAATGTACAAATCCCTGGGTTTCCTCCCCTGTACGCCTGCATAGTTGCTGATAAATGACCATCAAACGGCTTAAGGGAACAAGGGATTTATTCTCTTACGATACTGGTTACAGTTCTCAGTCCAGTTTGACAGGACAGCATGCACCAACACCAGGTCCAAGGGAACTGGCCACATCATCACCACATAATGGCTGAGAGACCGACAATCCTTACTTGCCAGACCAACATGTCTGGCCAAGGGAACAGAAAGATGCCAACTCTCTCAACCAGTTCTCCATGATTTATTCCAGGGCCTAGTCCTACCCACCATAGGCTGGGCCTTCCCCATCAGCTAGACAATCTCCTTCAGGTTTGCTCTGGATTCAACTCAACCACTAATTCTCCACAAATGTGCCCATAGCGCAAACCCTCAGCAGTCAAGTTGACACCTGTGCTTAATATGACATGCTTAATATGACACTCCACCCCTTGTCAACCTGACACAAAAACAATAGCACTTTTAATCTGTAACCTTTCCTTGTCCCCACAGATGTTTAAAAATTACCTTAAAATATAAATTCATTTCATAAATTTAAAATATGCTCTCATTAAAATTTCAGTTATTAAAATGTTTGAACTGAAAGTCTTTAAATATCCCAAATAAAATCATTGTAACAATAAGAAAACATCAATTTAAGACCAAAGTCCAGCAAATTACCGCATCCTGTACTTCAGTGTCCATCTTCTGTTACTCATCACGTAGTCAAGGTGGCTCAAAGATGCTAGGCATTCCCAGTCCATTTGCAGCTTGAAGTTATAAAAGGGTAGTTCCTTGAACCAGGCTGAATCTCCACTTGCAGCTGTCCTCAGCATACATCCCACGGTTCTGGCATCTCCAACACTCTGGGTTCGCCTCTGCAGCTATAAGCCTCACCTTCTCTTGCAGGACTCTACGCCTGCCACTTGGTGCCAAGCTTTTGCTGCTCTTCATGTACCCTGTAATCACACACCGAAACCAGTACCACCTGGGCGACTCTGCCAGATTCTGAAGCGAGTCTGAAACGTAGCTTAGTTGAGGCACAGCTGTACCAAGTTTTATGGGCTGATGCTGGAAAAGCCTCTTTTAGGCAGCCAAACATCCAAAGGGCAAGAAACGGCTTTGACTTGGGCTTTTGGCCCCTGAAGGAATTTGAGTTTTCAAACCACGAACTTGCCATACAGTGGTTTTCACCGTCCCAGTGCAAGTCACTAGGTTTTCCTCCACTGATACTCATTTCTCCAATAGCAGCAGATATTCTGCTGCCTGCCCTTTGCACATCCAAACCTTCAAGGCTGCCAACACAACTCTCCTCTGTCTAGCAAACCAGTCCATCGTCTTTAAATTCAGCTTTATCAAAGTCCTTATTCCCCACATCACAAAATGGGCCCAAACAATCCATAACTCTCTCAGCACTGATGGGCCCTAAACTCTGAAGAACAGTATTGGTAATCCACAAAGTGAAAATATTCAAGGATTTCCAACTTTGTCCAGCGAAACTGTTCAAAAGCTGCAAAATCCACATAATGATTTATCAGCAACACTCCACTTCCCGTGTACCAAATTCTGTTGCTGTCCGCCTGCATGGTTGCTGATAAATGACCATCAAATGGCTTAAGGGAACAAGGGATTTATTCTCTCATGATGCTTGGTTACAGTTCTCAGTCTATCTTGACAGGAGAGCATGCACCAACACCAGGGCCGAGGGAACTGGCCACACCATCACCACAACGGCTGAGAGATGGACAATCCTTGCTTGTCAGATCGGTATGTCTGGCCAAGTGAACAGAAGGATGTCAACTCTCTCAACCAGCTCTCCATGATTTATTCCAGGGCCTAATCCCATCCACCATGGGCTGGACCTTCCCCATCAGCTAGACAATCTCCTTCAGGTTTGCTCTGGGTTTAACTCAACCATCAACTCTCCACAAATGTGCCCAGAGCTCAAACCCTCAACAGTCAAGTTAGACCTGTGCTTAACTATGACACCAGCTAAGTGGTAAACACGTGTAATCCTCATAGTGGGAAGCTGATTGTCAGAGAACCAAGCTCATCCTAGTAACATGGTGAGTTTGAGGTCAGCCTGGTCCACAAGAGATCATCTCAGAATAACCAACATTAAACTGCAACAAACTCAAGTTTATTTTTTAATTTTTAATCAAGAGATTAAAAAAAAAACTTATTTTGTGTGCATGTGTATATCAGAGATCACTATGGAGGACCAGGGGTGATTTCAGGAACCATACTAGATTGCTTCTACCTTCAGGGATTTCCCAGGCTTCACCCACCAAAACTGGAAGTGCAGGCCACTGACATTTCCAATGTTTCTGCCTGGCATTTTCATGTGAGATACAGGATCTGAACTCAGGGCCTTCTACTTATAAGAACCCCTGAGCCATCTCCCCAGCTCCAAGTCAAGAGATTTTTTTTTATTATTATTTATTCAACTGTGCGCATGTGCGTGTGTATGTGTGCGCGTGTGTGTCTGTGTATGTGTAGAACCACCGACGAATTCGCGAACCTCCACCTCCTTCTGCCCCGGGATTCACAGGCTCCGCCCTACCAGGACCAGAAGCGCAGGCTGTCCCCACTTCCGCCTGGCGTCTATACGTGGGATCTGGGATCCGAACTCAGGACCTTCCGCCTGCAAGGCGGAGGCTTAACCCCTGAGCCACCTCTCCAGCCCCAAGTCAAGAGATTTTTAAAAGGTAGCTAAGATATGCCTTTGACAGGCAGATAAACGACTAAACCTTCATGAAGCTGAAAGCTGGAAAGCTTCAAGGTCAGCCAGCCAGAGTCAAGAGGATAACTGGCTCATCAAACCCACAGGACCCCCCCCCCAACAGATACAAAGTATCAACCTGAAGTTTCCTGCCCAGCTAGAAACAATGTCATCAAAATGTTTCAGGAGAGAGGCTGGAGAGGTGGCTCAGGGGTTAAGCTTCTGCCTTGCAGGTGGAAGGTCCCGAGTTTGGATCCTAGACCCACTATAGACGCCAGGTGGAAGCGGGGGCGGCCTGCGTTTCTGGTCCTGGTAGGGCAGAGCCTGTGAATCCCCGGGCAGAGTAAACAAGGAGGAGGTGGAGGCGTCCATGGTGGTTCCCGAATTCGCCCGTGGTTCCGCGCACACACACACACACACACACACACACACACACACATACACGCACAATTGAATAAATAATAAATAATTAAAAAAAATGTTTCAGGAGAATAGAGAATACAAGTACCCATATCCTAGCCCCAAAGATGAAAGGCTTTACATCAAAATATCTCAGGAAGTTTGCTCTGTCCTTACTCCCTGTTGGGCTGCCGGGATCCAGTAGACGTTTGTACACAGGTACCTTTACCTGCTGAGGCATCCCACCGGCCCTTATCTCCAATTCTCTGTGTAGTTAAGGATGATCTTGAACTGACTTAAGGGGATGAATGTGCACATGTGTAACTGCATTTGATTTCCATGGAATTGTAGATCAAACTCAGGGTTTTGTACATTCTAGGCAAGCATTGTAATAACTGAGTCACGCCCTAGCCTCCCTCCTGTTATTTATTTACTTATTTATGAGAGAGAGAGCAAGAGTCCACACACCATGGTGATAAGAGGAAAACTTTTAGAAGTCCATTATCTCCTTCAGATTCAGGTCATCAGATTTGATCATAAACACCTTTATCCATTGAGCCATCCTGTGGGTCTCAAATTAAATATTTAACAATAAATAAATAGGGCCGAAGACATAGTTCTGTGGGTAAGGCGCCTGCTTGCAAACCTGGCGACCTGAGTTTGATTCCCCCACATGGTGGAAGGAAAGATGTCTTCCGATCTCCACATAAGCACTAAAGTATGCATGTGTCTTATAGATAGATAGATAGATAGATAGATAGATAGATAGATAGATAGATAGATGAAAGCCGAGAACTTCATGGTCAGACAGCCAGAGTCAAGAGGATAACTGGTTCATTAGTTCCTCAGGGGAGGAATGATTTTTCCTTTCCTCCAAAAAAAAAAAATAGCTCAAATATCAGAAAGAACAAGGACAGTGAGTGTGGAGATCCAAACTTTTTTTTTTTAATTATTTTATTTATTTATTTACTCTGTGTGTGTCTGTCAGAGGGCACTGTGTGTCCTTGTAAAGTCACCCTTGGTGACTTTGGGAATCATCCTGGATCGCTTCTATCTCCTTGTTTGGCTCTGGGATTTCTCAGGCTCTGCCCACCAGGGCTTGAAGTGCAGGCCGCTGTTGTTTCCACCTGTTTTTTTTTGTTGTTGTTGCTGTTGTTTTTAATGTGGGACCTGGGAATCAAACTCAGGACCTTCTGCTTGGGAGACAGAGTCTTAATCCCTGAGCTATCTCTCCAGCCTGGAAATCCAAATTTTTAATCCCAAAACTCCATGGACAGCTTGGACTACCTGGTGAGTTTAAGGTTTAATGGGCAATTTAGCAAAACCAGCTAATCAAACAAACTAGACTGCTACCTTTCTACTTAATGCTATGCGGTGGCCCTGTCCTCCCATGTCAGTCATTTGGTTATATGATACTACTAATTACTTCAATCAGTTACCTCACAACGGAATGCACCTATTTCTTTCTCTTTCTGCTTGGACGCCTTCCAACCTCTCGCTCCGTCACTGAATTTGATAATGAATGACCTTGTAAAACAACTACTTGGTCGTGTGTCTAAACTGCAAGGTGCAACAGGGCATCTGAGCCACAAACTGAACTCGTTAGCAGAGTGATAAAATCTGTAAATTACCCTGAGGAAATAATTGCCCTGAGCAGTCCAAGTGCTCCTCTCCCTCAAGGACAGTATTATTAGGCTTCCGGCCTCGGACTTTGGCCTATCCAATGACAGGAAAATGGTGCTGAACCGTGTTTTAGTTGTCTACTGATGAAGGTGCATATGTTTTAGATTTATAAAACATCTGGAGCTGGGGATGTGGTTCAATGATAGAGTGCCTGCCTAGCATGTCTGACCCTCAGCTGGGCAGGGTCTCAGAATCCACTCTCAGCAGTAAATGACACAGCAGTTTTACATAAATCTATGAATAAACTAAAGGTTTGGGATGTTTGCCCAATTACAAAGTATCACCGTCCTAAATTCCCATTATTTACACAGGGAGAAGTGTAATTTGGCGGTAGAGACTAAGGGCCACCAAATCCTGTGACCAAAGCAAATTTGACCAAGAGAGAAATGGACAGTGGGAATTTGCTGACTCACAGGAAGGAAAACACTACGTCACATTGTTGCCTTCGGTGCCAAAGAAACTGCGAGGAAACGCTGGAAAAAAGGCACATGACTGAGAGGCCACAGGGCAGCCTTGACCTTCCTGCGTCAGGGTCGTGGGCGAAAGCAATCGAAATTGATAGATTTGTCCTCTCTTGACATTCTGAGGGACACCAAAGGTTTTGTTTTGTTTGGGTTTTTTGGAACTCATGATCCTCTTACTTCAGCCTCCTGAGTGTTGGAATTACAGGCACTCACCATCAAACTTCTTTTTTTTTTTTTTTTTTTATTCAATTGTGCTTGTGTGTGAGTGTGTGTGTGTGTGTGTGTGTGTGTGTGTGTGTGTGTGTATGTAGAACCACAGGAAAATTCGGGAACCAACATGGACCGCCTCCACCTCCTCCTTATTTACTCTGCCCCGGGATTCACAGGCTCCGCCCTACCAGGACTGGAAACGCAGGCCGCCCCCAATTCCAGCCGGCGTCTATACATGGGGTCTAGGATCCGAACTTGGGACCTTCCGCCTGCAAGGCAGAGGCTTAACCCCTGAGCCACCTATCCAGCCCCATCAAACTTCTTATATAAAGCAGTCTGGTAGACTGTACTAACAAAGGAAAGTTTTGCATTATGCTTCAATTTTATAAAAATGTGTTATTTATTTTGAGAGAGACAGAGAGAGGGAGGGAGAAGGAAAGCATGCATGCATAGCACACAGGTCAGAGGACAACTTTCACAAGTCAGTTCTCTCCCTCCACCATGTGATCTTCCAGGAATCAAGCCTAGGTCATCAAGTTTGCAAGCAGACGCCTTACCTGTGGTAGAGTTTGTGCTTAGTATGTGTGAGGGCTTGGGATCATATGCTTCAGCAACCACAAAGAAGAGAAGGAGGAGGAAGAAGAGGAAACAGGAAAAACAAGTCAATAGTTTTTTTGTTGTTTAAGTTTTACTTTTGCGACAGCAAGGCAGGGTCAGGTGTGGTAGTAGGGATCCAAGGTGGCCTGTAACTCACAATCTCCCCACTTCCAAATCCCAAGAGCTGGGTTAATAAGGTCGTGCCACCATGCTGGCTCAGATAAACTCTGCCACCCACATGTGGTATGTGGTGCTGGTGATTCAGTCCAGGCGAAGCTCCACCTGCCAAAGTTTCCATAACCTTCCAAACATCAATACCTGCAGACAGTGCAAACACATGAACCTGTGGGGGGTAGGGGGGAAGCAGGGGGTGGGGAGCTTGCATTCAAATTATACACCAAGAATATCTGGTCCTCCCACTTGTACTTCCACAGGCCTGGATTACAAGTATGAGCTACCATGCCAGGTTTAGGGGATCCCAGGAGGAAATAAAGGACCCGTGTGTTGCTGTACAAGCTTCTGTCTGCTTACATGACTACTTTCAGAACTTATGGGCTGAGGAATAAGTGTGAGAGGAAGCATGCCTAAGCACTTGGGAGACCAAACTCCAAGCTACGTAGTCTCTTGAGTTGATGCGCTGTCTCCCGGGTCACAAGACTCACAGTGAAGCTAAGCATTGCATGGGAATCTTATTTTACATTTTAATTTATAAGTCTTGAAGCCTATGCAATGGCTCAGCAGGTAAAAATGTCTGTGTGCAAACCTGGCAGCCAGAGTTCAATCCCTGGAGCCCACCTGGTAGAAGGAAAGAACCGACTGGTAGAAGTTGTCTTCTGTCTTCTGATGGCCTTCGAGTGCATGCCGTGACACCTCTCTCTTGTTCTCACTCTGTTTCTCTCCCACCTGACTCTCTCTCAAGTAGATAAAATAACTTTTTTGTAAATAAAATATTTTAAAAAGAAAAAACAAAAATAAACATTTTTAAACTGTTCATTCACATATTGATTTTTGAAACAGGGTCTTTTGAAGTCCAAATTAGCTTCAAACTCACTATGTGGCCCAGGATGGTCTTAGACTTCTGATCCTTCTGCCTCCACCTCCCAAGTGCTGGGACTGCAGACGTTTACCTGAATCCAGCAGAGACAGTCCAGGGCTTCCTGCAGGCCAGACTCAAGTAACTGAGCTCCAACCCTTGCCTAGAAATGTTGTTTTTAACAAGATGCAATGGTAACTGCACTAAAGGGCTCTGGGCTGTGCTGAGAGGCAGCTGCGGCTGCCCCAGAGGCTGGAGGGAAGCAGATGATGATGTATACGTGAAACACATTCTTCATCGCCTTCAGCAAAACCATACCCCTTGGCCTGCAGATCTCTGCTCAGGGAAGTGAAAGCTGGCCTACCCTTGGCCAAGTTCCTCAGTGGAAGCTTGAAGAGGGGTGAGAGAGAGCGGCCCTGAACACTAGGGCACACACTGAACTCATGAGTTGGGGATTATACTATGGCTTCAGAGATGAAGGCATCTCTGGCATATGTTAAATCTATAAACCTGAACACGCTATGCTATGGACAAGGAATGGAAAAAAAGTTTATTGATTACATGGTTCTATAATGATGTGGACTAATTCTAGAATGGGAGAAGCAAAGTCTGAAGGTGGAATGGAGTTTTATTCCTGGATTTATGGGTGGCATGAAGGAAGACAGGAGTTAGTTATCCTGTCCCCATGAGGTTACATGACCAAGCACAGGCTTTACAAGTCCCTGGTGGCCATTGCGTAGGGGGGGGGGCAGTGACCATAATTAAAAAGCTCAATGTAGCCCTTTCTCTACGCTCTTGGGTACAATATTCATGACCTTGAGAAACCCTTGATTATAATATTCTTCCTGATTGTAGAGGACTCCACCTTCTTAACCTTCTTGTCAATCTTGTCTCTCCTAAGTTAAGACCCAACAAGCTCCAAATTCTCCATGTTCTGCCTCACCATGGGGCACCGGGACAGGACTCTATCACTCCCCTCTGTGCTATAACCTTTTCCACACCACCCTGCCCAGCAGGAAGTAAAAAGAATCAATGTGTCCCTGCCTATCATTAGTTAAAGGCTGGAATGATAGATTTCCTTTCCTCCAACCCCCACATTCAGAGCTCAGCTTTCGGGTCACTGTCTACCTCCCCCCACCAAAGGCCAGCAGGCACTTACAAAGCCTCTGCTTGATCATGTAGCTCATGAGGGAAAGATAACTTGCTCCCCTCTGTCCTCCACCAGCCTACAAGCCAGGTGGAGGGATAAAACTCCAATCCTGGGGCTGGAGAGATGGCTCAGTGGTTAAGCCTCTGCTTCTCAAGCAGAAAGAAGGTCCTGAGTTCAGATCTTGGACCTCACATAAAAACACCAGATAGAAATGGTGGTGCCTTATACTTTCAGTCCTGGAAGGCAGAGCCTGGGTAACTCCAGAGCAAAGCAAAGAGGAAGTAGAGGGATCCAGGGCGATTCCGGAAGTCACAGTTGGACCTCCACAGACACAACAGTTCCCTCTGATACACACAAACACATACCCAGAGACATCTTAACCCATGAGTCATCCCTCCAGTCCTATTTCATTTGCTTGAGAGAAAGAAAGCAAGAGAGCAAGAATGAGAGGGGGAGGGAGGACGCTTGCATACTTGCACGAGTGGCACATAGATGCAGGTCAGAGGACAACTTTGGAAGTCAGTTCTCAAGTTCTATCATGTGGTCTTCTGGGGATTGAACTCAGATCGCTAGGTGTCTACCCAGGTGCCTTACTTGCGCAGATATTTTGGTGGTCTCCTTTTCTGCTTTTTTTTTTTTTTCTTTTAATCAGTGAGTACTTCAGAGAGCATGTCTGACCTACTAAGAGCGCTTCCCAGCATGCTGAGCTACTTTATGAAGAGCACCAAGCCTGGGAATGCAGGCCATACCAGTACACTGGCTGCTATTCGTTTATTACAGCAGAGACAGGGACGTCACTGCCAAGGGTGGAGGTGCGGGGCAGTCAGGAGAGACTAGACAACCAGACAGTGTTCCTCCTACTGAATCTCCCAGTGTCAATATTCACCTCTCAGAGAATCTTCCAGAATCCTATAGACCTTTTCCCCTTCCAGAAGTCACAGTGACACAATGAACTCCTCAGGCCCCCAGCAAACCACAGAGGATCCTTCCAAACTGGCCAAGGCTCATGTAAGTCACGAGGACACCCTTGTGACATGAGACTTTGGCCCCCCTACCAAGAGTCTTGGAAACCTTGGCTGTTGCCTTGATAAACTACCCTGACAAAGTTGACTTAAGGAAGAAAGGTTTATTCCAGCTCACATTTTGAGCAAACACCTCTTGGTGAGGAGGCGGAGGCAGCAAGAGCTAGACACAGCTGATCACCTTGCGGCAGAAGTCCAAAGTCCCAGGACAGCGAGGAATGCTTGTGGCATTTGGATCCCTCATTCCAGTAATGATGGCCATGAGACCCTTTGGGAAAATGGTACTGCCCGCAGGGATAGCTCAATTAGGGTAATCATGATAATCCCCTACGGGCATGTGCAGAGGTCTGACTGGCTAATTCCAGATTCCATCCAGTTGACAAGACATACTGACCAAGACCTTCATCTGATTGTCCCTTCAGGCTCTGGTGCTGAGGTTTGTTCCTTAGCTGGTAGCACCTCTGTTGAGATTGGTTCAGAGGGACAAATCCAGCCCCCTCCCTGGATTAACCTATGGATGAGTTTACCATGGAATGTGTTGAACTGGGAGGTGGGACCTGGGTGGAAGTAGGTACTCTGGGGTAAGCCTTCACTAGATAATTCCTTATAGCAGTGCCTAAAGGCTCAGTCTTGATGTTGACAGCCGAGTCTGACAGGAGGCCTTCTTTTATGGAAGTGGACAAGTGGGGACAGTTTCTTTCTCTCTGACCCTGAGTGTGGACTGCACTGTCTTCTTCTGGGGTTCACTGTGAAGCGGGAACACCACCAATGTCTATACACAGAAAAATAAGTAAAGACTTTTGTCCAAACTCAAACCATGTTTTAACTTCACCTCCCAAAGGTCTACAATTACATCTGCTTCTGGTCTCTGACACAAGCATGCCTAAGGGTGTCAGCCCCACACAAGACCTCAGAGACTTCTGAAGTTACTCAATGCGCAGCCCATGCCCACTCTGGGGGTAATCTCTGTAGCAACAGTCTGACCTCCAGGAGACCTTTGTGACACCCAGATCTGTGTTTGATGAATCACATGGGGCACAACTGGTTACGCTGACAAGTGACACCATCATTCCTCCCTGCCAAGCCACCAAGGTAAATGTCACTGGATTGCTCGCCTCAAAGTCCACGTTCGCCACCACTGAGCCTCGTCCAGTTGAAAAGGCTGGATGCTCTCTGATCCTCACTGCATTTAGTGTCTCAGAGAATGTATCCTAGCCCTTGTGAAGTATGCGCGTGCTTGTGTGTGGGGTATATATGAGGAACGTGTGGGATGTGTGAGGGAGTGAGGTTTGTGGAGGGGGGTCTCCATGTGGTGTGGGCATTTGGTGTGTCTGGTGTGTATATTCACTTTCCAGTAATGAAGGCTTTATGCATGTACCATCCCAGTTGGTGTTGGGGGAGGAAGCCATGGCATCTGTCCCCCTAAACCCTCAGGGACTCATGTATTCAGAAAGAACCATCCCTGTTCAGGGCCCATTCCTCCACTAGAGATTCATGACATCATATGCATTCAGCCATCTGATTGGGTATTCTCCTGACATAGCTCCCAGACACAGGTTCACTACTGAACTAGTCCCAATAGCTGGGAAATGGAATCAGCCTAGATGTCCATCCACAGATGAATGGCTAATGAAACACAATATGTTAACACCATGGGATAGTAAATATAAGCAGAATATCATTCAGCCATAAAGACAAAAACAAAATGAGGACATTTGCAATTAAATGGATGGTGTCATAGTTAGATACAGGTGTCAACTGTATATTAAGGATTTGAGCTCAGGGCACATTTGTGAGAATTGCTAATTGAATTAAGCTCACAGCGAATCTGCAGGAGACTGTCCAGTTGATGTAGGAAGATCCAACCCATAGTGGGTAGGACTAGATCCTGGACAGGTTAATAAAATACAGAGAACTGGTTGAGAAAGTTGCCATCTTTCTGTGTACCTGGCCAGATGTGCTGGTCTGACAAGTAAGGATCGTTCCTCTCAGCCTGTTATGTGGAGATGGTGTGGTCAGTTCCCTTGGCCCTAGTGTTAGTGTGAGCTCTCCTGCCACAGCTGGAAAAAAAAACTGTAGGAAGGAATCATAAGGAAAAATAAACCCCTTGCTCCCTTAAGCCTTTGATGGTGATTTTATCCGCAGCTGTTATGGGGTGAACTGCCTGACAGAAACACAAGCTCCAGACCCAAACACTGATGGAAAAACCAATTTATGGGCTGGAGAGATGGCTCGGGGGTTAAGACTGCCTTGCAAGCAAAAAGGTCCTGAGTTCTGATCCCAGGTCCCACATAAAAACACCAGGGGGAAATGATGGTGGCCTGTACTTTCTGGCCCTGGTGGACAGAGCCTGGGAAATCCCAGAATGAAGTAAAAAGGAGGTAGAAAGAATCCAAGATGATTCTTGAAGGGACAGAGACACATTCCACAGGGACGCACACAGTGTTCTCTTTCTCGATCTCTCTCTTTCTCTCTCACACACACACATGCACACACACATAACACACACACACACACACACTAATTAATTAATTTTTTTAAAAAGCCAATTTATTACTCAGAGAACTCCAGCTCTCTGGTTAAAAACCATGAGCCAGAAGCCATGTTTTGTTATGCCCAGATCACAAAGTCCAAAGAAACCCACTGAAGTCGTCCACCTATGCAAAACACAGTAGGGTCTTTTTATTAATGCAAACCTAAGTTTGGATCACACAGGTCTTCAGCGCAGTGAGGGAGTATGACCAGGAGACCGCCGGTTTTAGACTTTTTATAGGGTTTTCGCAAGCAGGAACTGAGGAATTTGCATGTAGCCTTCCCAACCCCTACCCCCAAGTCCTGGTGACTGATGGCACTCTGCTCTTCCTGGTAGTGCTGGGGGGGGGACTGGGTCCCCAAGAGGTCTGTGGTTTCTTCAAGGACTGCCATAGGTTGGCAGTTGTCTGACCCTCCAGCCATCTGGTTGCCTCCCAGGAGGGAGGGGGGTGTTTGATCTCCCAGGTGAGGCCACCTGGTTCTGCTCAGGCTTATCTGGGATTCCTAGGTAAGTTGTAAATTATTCTTTGGTAATTGGCTGTCATATTACCCCCTTTCTTAAGGCACATTCTAGGCCCATTCATGGGACTAGGGTAAATATAACCTTGGGGCCCAACCCAGTTGATCTGGGGCCCAGGCGGGGCTAGGGGTCAAACTATTTGTTTGATATGGAGAGCTAATCTCCATATCCTTTTATTCTATCTCTGGGAGGATTGGAGTCAGTTCCTCAGCAGGAGTGTTCCTTCACAGTGATCCCAGCAGTGGGGGATGGTCTTCAGGAATTTCAAAGACCTCCAAGAACCTTAGATGTAGGAGGAACAGACCAAGCAGGCCTGTATTAAAATCTCTGATCAACCATCACTTACAATACCTCCACCTGGGGAGCATGCCACTCAGGGATGATCTGTATGGGCCGCATGCGCGAATGCAACTTCCCCAAGCTACACCTGCTGCCGTGCCTGGTGCTGACGTCAAACCGCCTGGCTGAGAGGACCAACCCGGACAGGACAACTCAGCAAAAGCTCACTCTGGGACTTATGGGATGTTGGGTGGGGTTTATTTACAATAAACAGCCTGCAAGCCTGAGAGCCTGCTTTGCCACTCCCCTGACTTCCGGGGTCTGTGGTTGACTCTGTACCTGCTTATCCCTGCCCCCAAGGGTCTCCGTGGACCCCCAGGACAGCTACACTTAGAGACTGCCCTAGCATGGACTGTTCTAAGCCTGCCTACTGTACCCCCTTAACCTTCTCAGGACCCAGACTGCTCAAGGGATGAGGGGCGACAACCACTCTGGCTACTTCCTGCTGAGTTGAGGCGAAGGAAGTATGTGAGCAGTCTGTTGTCCTCATCTATGAAATGCTGGGATGGTCTAGAGGTCTTTGACAGATGGCTTTGTTTCAAGGTCCATCTAAAGGAGACAAAACAGATAAATTAAGCTTACAAGATCTACACAAAGATTAAACCATTAATTCAGAAGGCACATGGGATAAAAGAAACAAGCTCAGAAATCTTACTGTGGTACAGGCAAGAGTTAGTAAAGAAAACCTGTTACCTTGCCTGGAATAGTCACTGCCTTTATCTGGAGTAAAAGCCAAGAGCTTTAAGTAAGTAATTTATATATTGGAGGAAACTTTTCTCCTCTGGCAGCTGTAAATCTCCTAAGTCACGTTCTAAAGTCATGTCCAAAAAATGTAAACTACCTTAATCTTTGGGCAGAACAATCTAATTAATTTTCCTCGTCCTTCTGGATTCTTTTTTTTTTTTAAATTTAATTGTGCGTGTATGCATATGTATGTGCATGTGTGTGTGTCTGTGTGTGTGTGTGTGTCTGTGTGTGTGTCTGTGTGTGTATAGAACCACGGACGAATTCGGGAACCACCATGGACGCCTCCACCTCTTTCTTGTTTACTCTGCCCCGGGATTCACAGGCTCCGCCCTACCAGGACCAGAAGCGCAGGCCGCCCCCGCTTCCACCTGGCGTCTATACGTGGGATCTGGGATCCGAACTCAGGACCTTCCGCCTACAAGGCAGAGGCTTAACCCTTGAAGCCACCTCTCCAGCCCGTCCTTCTGGATTCTTAAAAAGCAAAGTGACACAGGTCTTTTTGGGACCAAGGGAGTGTAAAAGAATACATGCAGGGGACATTGTTTCCTCACATGGAAAGTTCTACAGATTTCTGACCATTATCTTAGGACTACTCCTCTGATTTAAATGAAAAGCCAGCTTTGATTTGTCAATGGAACTTGTCTGTTTAATAGCAGACAATTTGTTCTCTGCTTCTTCCCGGTTTAATTAAGTTTGTCATTGCATTTTCCCCTGTAAAGCACTGAGTTTAACTTTAGGCAACCTTTTAGGACGAGGACAAAACTTTATTAAACTTTCTGCCAACATAAGTCTCTGGCTTTAACTCTACAGTATAAACTGTCTTTCTTGGGTCTGCAAGCTTTATGTTACCTGCTGTGTGATTTTATCACCCTCAGAAATCTATGATTTTTTTTCCTTCTTTAGCATGTTTGATGTCTCTAAAACAAGAACTACATGGATAACTTTATGACAGCGCTAATATATCTTATTTCATTTAACAAAGGAATGCCTAAACACAACATCATTAAGCATATAAGGAATCTCAATAGTTACTTTGTGAGTGACTGATGAACCTGTCATTTTCCTGATCTTAAACATTTTAGTAAAATCAAAGGTTGACAAAAGCCTAGGAAGGAAGTTGAGCACTAGAATTTTGTGCCCCCTTGTCTATTAACAGAGACTTCCCATCTGCATGTTAAACCCAAGGCATGTTTGGCTTTCTTTTGCTAGATATTATTAGCAAACTCCTTTTCTCATTGGAGGGAAGTTTAAGAGCTTCAGGCCATTTCATTGGTCCCCAGCAGAGGGCTTGACCCCTGGGCCCTGAGGTTCAGAGTGTGATCCTTCCTCCAGTGGAGATTCCCATAGTCAGGACATAGGCCACGTGGAAGCATCCTGTGCTTGCAACAGTCTCAAAGTGCCCAGTCTGGTCATATTCAAAGCATCTTTTCCATCTTTCCCCTGTCGGAAAGGGTCCTGGGTTGATCTGCTTGGGCATGCCTGTTAGTATTCTATCTATCCCTTTTGGCAAATGTCAAGTTCCGATTTCTTTGTTTTCTGGTTCTTTCTCTTTTCTTTCCTTTCTCCACATTAAGTCCTAGGTCATTTGCCCTATTTTAAAGTCCTTAAAATAGTCCAAAAATAAGTTTAAAGGGATCGTCTGCATCTGTCCCATTTCATCTATCAGTAGGGCCACAGAACAAAAAGAAAGGACAAACAGAAACAAAGGATTCTATCTCCAAGACAGAAACGAAAGCTTCCTGACGGTGGACTACTTAATCACAGTGTGCCAACCTCTCCCTTGCAGATGAGGACCTGTCCTCCATATGGGGGCCTATCTCCCCCTTACAGGTGAGGACGCTGTCCTCCAAATGTGAGTTTGGCTGATGTGGAAGCTAGATGAAATTCCTCTTCCACCTTAGTCTTGAGGGCATTTCTATTGGGAGGCAAAGCTTTTTTTTCCCCCTGCACTACTAACTGGTACTTTTGGTACAGATCTCTACAGTCTCTTAGCTGTCATTTAACAGAAGTATGATCATTACCTCAGACATCAAACATTTTTTCTTTGGAGCAAACATTTCTAGGAATTTCCTTCCATTAACTAACAAGACCTAAAGTCACATTGATCCCCAATGTATGACACAGACAAAGAGCTAAAATCACATTCATCCCCATGCTCACAAAGGTTGGGAATCCCTCCAGGAGAGATCATTCAAGTGCCAGCCTGGCCTCACTCTTTGCAGAGTCATGGGTGATAACTTAGCCATAGTGGGCTCAGCTGTTTTGTGACTTGCAACCGGATTCTAATCCGATCCCATCTTAGATTGTATGTTATCACCATGGAAATGTAGAACTGGCCCAATCCCTGGCTTTAAGAGATTTTAGGGATCTCGCCCTGGGACAACAAACTCAAGCACAGAGGTGTAACAGGTTTCCCACCTCAGGCTGACATTCACTCGCACATTCACACAGAGGTTAAAACATTCTTCCCACATTTTAAAGGTGCCCTTTTCTTCCCCTTCTGGGAGAAGCCTGCACCAAAAGGTGAGCAGAAACTGATTTAGCAGTCTGTTTTACCATGAAATCCAAGATTCAGAAAAACTCCCTAGCTGGCCTTGAGTCTGTTCCAAGCTGCAGCTAAGGCAGCATCTGTTGGGCGGAGCCTTGGCTTTTCCTGCTGGTCTGACCCTGAGCAGAGCCCTGTCCTCTGGGAACCCACCTCCCTGGGAGCGGGGAGGGGCCCTGCCAGGGCTGCTGCAGGCCTTAGTCTCAGACTTTCCCTAGGGCCAGAAAGAGTGACAGTCATTTTTCTCTCGTTACCCCAAGGATGAGCTTCCTGCTGCCCTTGAGAAATTAGGATTTTACGAGTAACTAAATTCCTGTTTAATCAAAACAGACAATTAAAATACATTTGAATACATGAAGCTTAATTCTTAATTTTTAATTTCTGAGGCTCAATGTCTTTTCTTCTATAGCATGGAAGAAGCATAACGCATAACATTTCCTTTAACCATCATCTCTAATTTTCAATCTTTTCATGAACCTAACATTCCACAAATCTTCACAACATACTTTAACATTCTTTTTAAGTAACCAACTCATAAACCTCCTGTACATCTTTAACTTTCTAAGTAAGATATCTCATCCCATAAACCTTCCTTTAAACCTTCTGCACATCTAAGTACCATACATATTTTTTTCATATTTTCTTTTTCTTACTTGATGATTTCCTGTTGTTTATCCTTGAAGAAATGTCCTTTAAAAGAGGCAATGACAGTAGACCTCATCTTAAAAATCATTATATCCGAATTAAGTTAACAAGATTGTAGTAGAACACAGGAGTAACAGGAGTACACCTGGGAATAGGGAATTAGAAAGTAGATTTGTCCCTAAGGAAGGGAGCTCATACATACCAGGAGAATGAAGAAATTCCAATGAATTTCTCAGAAATCAGTTTTTCTTTCTGGCTGCTAGATATGTTGGTATAACACATGGGAAAACAAATTTTTATAGGAATTACAAAAGTGATGTTATCAGATCCTAGGTAAAAACACAATATCACCTTTTGTGAAATTTCATAAAAATCAAGTAAAACAAGATATTTTAGTTAGTACCTACTCAGGCCTTTTAATGTTATCAAAATGGTTCATTCTTCACTTGATCTTAGCCAAAAGGCCGAGAAGTGATCAAAATGGTTCATTCTTAAGTGTGCATGTGCATTTAAATTGAGCATGCTAAATAATAAACAGAGTCAAAAACCAAAATGAAAATATAAGTGCACAATAACAATAAAAATTGAAGTGACCACAGCTTTCTTATTTTGAAACATAAAACACACATATTATAGGAAATCCAGGTAACCAAGCAAGTCAGAACATTTTTTAAAATAACCCTTTATCATCACAGGCAAAATACAAAGAACAACAGATAGTTTTTCTGGTCCCTCCAGTGCATGGGGGCAGAGGCTTTCTTAAATCAAGCAGGAGACAGTTTAAAACACACATCTGCTGGCCTAGAAAGTGGGCCATTCATTAGAACAGAGGGTGGTAAATTTCCCTTCCTTTATCTCAACACTCCGATTTTGAGTTCTTTCCCTAACGTCCTTAAAATGTCCTAGCAACAGGTCTAAGGGACTAGAAACAAGTCTGTCCCATTGTTTCATCCGTCTGAGTCCACACAAGCAGCAGAGACAACATATAGACAACACGAAAAGAAATACCCGACAGTGGCCACTTCCCAACTTACCAGATACCCGAAGGGTACCCCAAGATGTCTCCTGAGGCCCCACAGCCATGACTATGGGCACATCTGCCAGCCACCTTTGGCTGCTGTTTACCATTCTGAACAGAAGCCTGAAAATTCAGACAAACACTTAAAAGACAGAGACAGAAAAACTTACCAGCCAGCACAGAGCCCTCCTTCAGGGTGGAATTCCAAACACATTACAGACAATACACAGAGAGAAAGGCAGAGACAAGAGAGTGCACTCACCAGCCGGCTTTCAGACCCTTCAGGGCCAGGTTCAGGGGTCTCTGGGCTTCCCCGCCAAGGCACCATATGTTATGCCGGGGATCGCAAAGTCCAAAGAAACCCACTGAAGTCGTCCACCTATGCAAAACACACGAGGGTCTTTTTATTAACCCAAAACTAAGTTTGGGTCACACAGGTCCTCAGCGCAGTGAGGGAGTGTGACCACAAGGCCGTTGGTTTTAGGCTTTTTATAGGGTTTTGGAAAGCAGGGACTGAGGAATTTGGACATAGCCTTCCCAATACCCCCCCCCAAGTCCTGGTGACTGATGGCACTCTGCTCTTCCTGGTAGTTTTTTTTGGGGGGGAAGACTGGGTCCCCCAAGGTTTGGCCATAAGTTGGTGGTTGTCTGACCCTCCAGCCATCTGGTTGCCTCCTGGGAGGGGGGGGTTTGATCTCCCAGGTGAGGCCACCTGGTTCTGCTCAGGCTTATCTGGGATTCCTAGAGGAGAGGGGCTTGTAACATTTTTCACATAGGCTCTCACAGTTTTTATTTTTTTTATTCAATTGCGCGTGCGTGCGTGTGTGCGTGTGTGTGTGTGTGTGTGTGTGTGTGTAGAATGAAAGACGAATTCCGGAACCACCATGGACCGCCTCCTCCTCCTCCTTGTGTACTCTGCCCTGGGATTCACAGGCTCCGCCCTACCAGGACCAGAAACACAGACCGCCCTGCGTCCACCCGGCGTCTATACGTGGGGGCTAGGATCCGAACTAAGGACCTTCCGCCTGCAAGGCAGAGGCTTAACCCTGAGCCACCTCTCCAGTCTCCAGCCCCAAGCTCTCACAGTTTAAACAGAAGAGAGGGGAAAAAAGGGGGGAGCCATATCTTGTCAATGATCTACCTAAAGCTATATACCTCTATTTGCCAAGGAAGGAAAGCAGGAACAGATGCTGAGGCAATCAGTTGTTGAGAGCAGAAGCCTTGAGCTTTTATTCTTTGTGAACTTTCTCACAGCAACCAGTGGAAGGGAGGGGGCTCAGATAATTTTCTATTATATAGGCTTGTATTAATATTTCATCCTGAGGGCTGGTGAGATGGCTCAGGGGTTAAGTCTCCGCCTTGCAGGCGGAAGGTCCTGAGTTCGGATCCCAGATCCCACGTATAGACGCCAGGCGGAAGCGGGGGCGGCCTGCGCTTCTGGTCCTGGTAGGACAGAGCCTGTGAATCCCGGGGCAGAAGGAGGTGGAGGCGTCCATGGTGGTTCACGAATTCGTCCGTGGTTCTACACATACACAGACACACACATACACACACACACACACACACACACACACACACACACGTGCGCGTGCACATACACAGTTGAATAAATAATAATAATAATAAAAAAAATCGCTCACAATATGTTTTAAAAAAAAAAAAATTTCGGGCTGGAGAGGTAGCTCAGGGGTTAAGCCTCCGCCTTGCAGGCGGAAGGTCCTGAGTTCGGATCCCAGATCCCACGTATAGACGCCAGGCGGAAGCAGGGGCGGCCTGCGCTTCTGGTCCTGGTAGGGCGGAGCCTGTGAATCCCCGGGCAGAAGGAGGTGGAGGCGTCCATGGTGGTTCGCGAATTCGTCCGTGGTTCTACACATATACAGACACAGACATACACACACGCACACACATAAACACGCACATGCGCACAGTTGAGTAAATAATAATAATAATAAAAAAAATTTAAAAAAAAATTTCATCCTGTTTCACAATCAAGCAGGTGAACTGCATCAGATAGGAATATAGTAGGTGAGGTAAGTCAGGAAGGCAAGCCCTGCATGTTCTCTCTCATGATGGGCCTGACTTTGAAACTTTCAATGTGTGTGTTTAATATGGAGTATCTGTAGAGGCTCAGAAGTGAGAAAGACCTGTGTCTCAGGCTTGAGTGAAGGGATTCCAGGAGCGACCAAGGTAACAATTAAATCGAAGTCCAACTTAACCGGATGAGTTTCCACATCTGGGTTCCATACAGGAGTAGGAGTTAGGGTTACTCCCAGGAGCAGGGATGACTCAAAGGCAGCTATATAACCAGGGCGTCCACCTAAGCTGAGTTTCTTCCAGGGCTGAGGCTGCTCAGAGTCTCCTCCAGGATGATCTTGGGTCCAGAGGGTTTCCTCGCCAAGTGGCTCTTTATTGCTTTTTCCTTACTCTGAGGGGCCACTTGAGGAATCTCAGTTTCAGGAACCTCCTGACCCCTAAAGAGTTTCATTTGAAATAGACTGTTTAAAATTGCTGTAGAACCCAGACAGAATCTTCATCCCAGACTGGGATGAAGTCTGGAAGTCCAATAGGCCTCTTGTAACCTAAGGAGGACACGTGTCTTGAGAAAGTAGAGGGAGATACAGGGGTTGAATGATGCTAAGTGTGTTAGGGTAAGAGGTGGGGAGAGAGGAGAGGGAATGGCTTAACCAAAACTGAGGATGTATGGGGAAAAAAAAAAAAACTTATGGAAATCCACTATTTTGCACCAGAAAGATGTTTCAGAAAGCTGTTCTCTGACTACCTGTGGCATGGCATATACGTGCTCTCTGTCTCTCTCTGTCTCTGTCTTTGACTCTGTCTCTGTCTCTCTCTCTCCCTCTCTTTCTCTCCCTTTCTCTCTCTCAAAGGCAGACAAATTCAGGGTTTATTGAAATGGAATCTGCACATGGAACTTAGAGACATGTATGTTCTGAACGGGGGCACGCAGGAGAGTATCCAAGGGAGGAGTAAAGGGTAAAGGATTTGTTAAGCTAGCTAGAGGTAGGTTGCAGCCCCAGAATGCACCTGGACTTTCCTTTTTATTATTAATTAATAATTTAAAAGTTTTTTAGTTTTACAAGTATATTGAGTACTTCTCTCTCCCTGCTTTCCTCCATCACTCCTCCTTTCCATCTTTCTCCCTTCTCTTCATCAACCCATTCCATTCCTTCCCACCCTCCACCCTCCTACCTGGCCACTTCCATGGACCCAAGTTTCCTCTGGCTTGTCTACTGGTGTGGGGATTCAGGCCTCTGTAGCATAGCAAATTGCCCCTCCTCGGGTCACCGCTCTGATGGGCCATTTCACTCAATCTAGCTTTAGTCTCTAAGGTTTCCACTGTATGTTCTTATCTTTCTTGAGTTCCTCGTAGTCTGCGGGGCATGTTGGAATGTCAGTCATTATCCAGGTCTGGTAAGGACAAGTCTCACTGTAGTGAGGGCACCTGGGCTTTCTGGAAAACTAAACAAAACAAACAAAAAAATTATTAGCATTAAAACAACAACTTGTATGCGAGCCAGGGGAAAGGTGCTTGTCTCCCATTCATGAGGCACAGAGTCTAGGTCCTCAGAACCCACAGAACCCATGTAAAAGCTAGGCAGGCGTGGGGCTGGAGAGGTGGCTCAGGGGTTAAGCCTCTGCCTTGCAAGCAGAAGGTCCTGAGTTCAAGTTCCTAGACTCCACGTATAGACACCGAGCGGAAGCGGGATGGCCTGCATTTCTGGTCCTGGTGGAGCCTGTGAATCCTGGGGCAGAGTAAACACCGAGGATGTAGAAGCGGTCCATGGTGGTTCCTGAATTCGCCCATGGTTTTACACACACACACATGCACACATGCACAATTGAATAAAAAAAAAAAATCTAGGCAGGCATGATGGCCACCTGTCCCTCTAGCACTTGGGAAGCAGAGGCAAGCTGCCTAACTATCCAGCTGATTGGAGGGTTCTGGGTTCAGCAAAGAGACCTGGGCTGGCAAGTGCACTCAGTTCAACAGGTAGGACTTATCACAACCTGGGCACCTGAGTTCAAGTTACAGAAACCCACATGGTTTCCAAAAGTTGTCCTCTGTCCTCCATTGGTATGTCATGGTCTCTTCCCCCTCAATAAAAGTAGAGAGATCTGCCTTAATAATAAAAGTGGAAATCTATCAAAGAAGACAAGCGCTCCCATGTGCATGTGCAACATATGTGTATATGGACCAGCAATATGCAAAGGGGAGGCATTAGAGAATTTGCTAAGGACTTAAAGTCTTTGCCTCAAAAGTAAAAGGATCTGAGTTTAGATGGCCAGATCCCATTTAAAAATACTTGTAGGGGGGCTGGAGAGGTGGCTCAGGGGTTAAGCCTCTGCCTTGCAGGCGGAAGGTCCTCAGTTCGGATCCTAGACCCCACGTATAGACACCAGGCAGAAGGGGGGGCAGCCTGCCGTTTCTGGTCCTGGTAGGGCGGAGCCTGTGAATCCCCAGGCAGAGTAAACAAGGAGGAGGTTGAAGCGATCCATGGTGGTTCCCAAATTCGCCTGTGGTTCTACACACACGCACATACACAAACGCACATATATACACACGCACACATGCACAATTGAATAAATAATAAAAAAAAATAATAAATAATAAATAAAAATACTTGTAGGGATGGTAGTGGCCCACCTGTAATTCCAGTGGAAGGTGGAGCCTGGGAATCCCCAGAGCAAGCTGGCCAGTCAGACTAGTCCTAATGACTGCTCTGGATTTAATTAAAGTCCCAGGTTCACAGCAGTAAGGTGGAAGAGTGATTGAGGATGATTCCGAATACCACCCTTGGGTCTCCACAGGCACACACAGTCAAGTGCATTTTGTGTATTCACACACCTGCACATACATACACAAGACACACACATATATGAAAAAGTGAAGGAAGTCAATAACAAGAACATCCACGAATAAAATGTAAAAAGAAGACAAACTGAAAAATTCTGACTTGATGCAGAAGACCGAGCCAGACCAGATTATAAATCAAAAGCTAGCTTTAATGGGAAGTCTGGGGGGAGGGATGTTCTTCAGTCCAAACAGGCTCGGGCCGGAGAAGTCGCGCCCAGGGCGGGGCATGCGGCTTTTTTATAGGTCATGGAGGTCGCATAAAGATCGGAAAGGGCCAGGAAGGGGTCTCGGTGAGAGATTGGAGACATCCACTGAGGAGGTTACAAAAGTCACCCTGCGGGTCCTCCGGATTTCTGGGGACTTTCAGATAGGGCAGGGGACTAATAGAAAAATGATACCCACCCAGGGTTCAGTGTCTGGCTGGCAGTCAATGTCCTGCTGGGTACTGACCTGGCTGCTGTTGTTATGACAGGGTCCAATGTTGCTTGATGAGGCTGATCTCAAGTTGACCTTCCCACGCTGTAATCACAGCAGGGCACCACCAGACCCGAATTGTCTTTTTCTTTTAATTAATGTTGCGCGCGCGCATGTGTGTGTGTGTGTGTGTGTGTGTGTGTGTGTGTGTGTGTGTGTGTGTATCAGATAGCACTGCGTGTCCCTGTAGAAGACCTAAGGGTGACTTTGGGAATCATTCTGGATTTCTTTTACCTCCTTCTTGCTCTGCGCTGGGACTTCCCAGGCTCCACTTACCAGGACCGGAAGTGCAGGCGACCCCGGTTTCTGCCTGGCATTTTTTTACGTGGGACCTGGGATCTGAAAGTTTGCGATGCTGAGTCTTAACTCCTGAGCCATCTCTCCAGCCCCCGAATTTTCTTAAAAATTACTTAATCTGGAAAAAACCTTCTGATGATCACAGTTTTGTTTTTGTTTTTTGTTTTTTTTTTTTTTTTTGTAATGGTTTGTAGGTCTTTTAATTATTCATACGTGGGAAAGAGGTGAAATTGTTCTTGGACTCTGCACACCGCCCGCCTCCTCTCCGTCCTGTACTCCCCAGGAGGGCCACTAGGGGGAGATGCGGTTCCACACGGCTGCCTCGGAACCAAGTCAGCTGTGCATGCTGTTACCGTAGTTGACGCAGTTTATGTGTGTTGTAACTCTCAGATAAATGGGAGATAGGATTGAGTAGTACTAATTCATTATATTAATGTATGAAAGTGCCAAACAGTAATAAACAAATCTTAGATGATAGATGATAGATTACATAGTGTTGTAGCACTTTCATGTTGCTGATATGAATATATGATAAACACAAATTAACAGGAGGAGGTGTTTATTCCAACTTAAGATTCCCATGTCAACATCGGGAGCCGAGGGAACTGTTCACTACAGGAAGAGCTGAGAGAGAGGCAGACTTTCTCGATGGTTAGTATGCCCCTTTGCCAAAACACTCACTGAACCCTGAGCTGGAGAGATGACTCAAGGTTGAGACTCGGCCTCAAGAGAAGGACCTGTATTCAGGTCTCAATCACATGTAAAAACAACTGCGGCCTGCATTTCTGGCTCTGGGAAATCCAGAGCAAAGCTAGAGAGGTAGAAGCAATCCAGGATGATTCCCAAAGTCACCCTTGGGCCTCCACAGGGACACACAGTGTCCTCTGACATGCACACACACAAATAAGTTTTAAAAAATATTGAACCTGCTCTCTCCATATTATCTACCTGCTCAGAGAGTGGTCCCATCCACCTTGGCTAGATATTCCCACATCAATTAGATAATCTCCCACAATTATGCACAAATGTGCCAGAGCTCAACCCTTCGACTGTCAAGTTTATGACAGATTATGGATAGACAGATGACAGGTTATAGATGGATAGATAGGGAAATATATATATATGATTGATAGATAATAGTTAGCTAGATGATTGCTAGTAGATAAATGATAGATAGATGAATGTCATAGTCTAGATACAGTTATCAACTTGACTATCGAAGGTTCAAGCTCTGGACACATTTGTAAAGAATTAGTAGTTGAGTTAAGCCCTAAGCAAACCTGCAAGAAATTGTCTAATTGATGTGGAAGGCCCAGCTCATAGTGGGTGAGACTAGATTCTGGGTAGGTGGATAAGATGGTTAAGGAAGTTGACATTCTTCAATATACTTGGCCAAACTGGTCTGACAAATGAGGATTGTTCCTCTCTTAGCAGTCCTGTAGATATGGTGTGGCCAGTTCCCTCAGCAATTTCTGTTGGTGTGAGCTCTCCTGCCAAGCTGGACAAGGAACTATAATCAAGAATTGTACACTAAAATAAAACCTCTTGTACCTTAAGCCATTTGGTTGTGAATATATTGGCAGCAATGCAGGAGAACTGTGACAATGAATGAATGAGAAGAAAGAGTTCCACCAGTAAGAATTGCAGGTTTGAGGTCAGCCTGGTTAACTTAACAAGATTCTGGTTCAATAGAAGGCATTGACAATCCCCAAGAGCTATAATTTAAGGGGGCACACTTATCAATGTTTACTTAATCATTAAGCCAAAAATGAAGAAATTCATTTTAAGATCACGATATTTAATACTTTACATGCTAACTGTCATGGTTTGAAATGTGTCCCCCACAGTCTCATGTGTTTAGCAAGGTCATGGCACCTTGAGAGATGGAGTCTTGCTGGAGGAAGGCAGTCACAAGGGGTGGGCCTTGAGGTGGATTAGTCCCACCCTACCTCCAGGAGAAGTCTGCCTTTGCAGCAAGCAGTCTGCAGCTCTCAGCTTCCAAGATGTCTGTGGTGACTTAGCCTCCTCCAGCTTTGGCCAGCCAGCCATGCCGCCTCTGCCATGAGAAACTGCCTCCTCTCTGGAACCGTAAGCTGAATAAACCTCCCTTTCTCCCTTAAGTTGATTGACCTTGAGTGCTTTCTCACAGCAATAGTTAAGAGTAACTGTTACACTAACCTATTCCTCATCTTGTTCAACCAACCTTACTTGTCACAACCAAATCAGTGCCATTCAAAACTCATGTTTTGGGGAGAGGAAGGGAAATCAGAGTGAATACTCAATATGCTTGTAAAAGTAGGGAAAAAAACCCACCTATGTTGGGGCTGAGGATGTGGGTCAGTAGGCTCAGGGCTTACCTAGTATGCAGGAAGTCCTGGGTTCCATTCCTGATATTGAATAAACCCTGTATGGTGGTGTGCGCCTGTAATCCCAGCACTCAGGAGGGAAGTAGAGACTGATTAGAAGTTTAAAGTCATCCTCAGTTATATAAGGAACTCTGGACCAGTCAGATACATGAGACCCTATTGCAAAACACACACACACACAGAAATAAAAACATGCATACAAACCTCAATGTCCACAGGTGTGCCTGTAACTGTATACATATTTCATAGCAATGGCTGTGTGCCCTTTCCAGAAAATTCCATAAGAGCCATTCATAGGCACAAAACAGTCACAGAGGCTCAAACCATCATTCATCTATACAACAGTACAGTATAGTCAACAGTAGGTGGAGGAATGAAAAGAGGTAGCATTCCAGATTCTTCTGTCATGGGAAAAAAGCTTCCCAGGGGACTCAGAGTGTCCCCTTGGGTTCCTCTGGCTTCTAACTTTCTCTTGAGAAACCACTGGCAAAAAGAAATGAGAGAATGTGCCAATGGGTCAGTTAGGGCTTTAAGAAATTGGCACTCCAGTCCCAAGGTTGCTGGCTGCTGGCAAGGGTATTGAGCATGGCTGCCAAATAGTCCCGCAGAGCTTCTCTCCAGCAAATTGAAGCAGAGATTAATTGGACCACCCTAGGTCACACAGCCAGGGCCAAACAGGCAGGAATCAAACCCAGATCTGCAACTGGATGTCCCATCCTAATTCTCTTTCTCTAGAGGTCCATGTGGCATTATTTGAGAATGTGAGGAGGCCTGCCCTGAGACACAGATCATGGGGTGATATTTGTTGCCCTATCACTTCAGAAGTAGAGGTGTCAGGACCTCAGTTTAAAAGTGGTGTGCTGTACTAAGAGGGTTATCAGGGGTGTTCTAGAGAGGACACACCCCAGGCCAGACTCAAGCCAGGGGTGTTCTCAGAGACAGAGCTTGGGAACCAAAGGGCTTCAAGGCTGAACTTTAAGGGTGAACTCCAAGGCTGAACTCCTAGGAACCGCCAGGACGCTGGGTCCTCGAAAAGCAACATGATTCCTACTTCAGGGGCTCGGGCGGAGAAAAGGATAAGTAAGACACTTGATATCTTGTTCTTTGGCATTTTATTTCACAATTGCAGCAAGGACAGAGAAAGAGAGAAAAAAAATCAACTGTAGAATGGGGAGTCTGGCCTGAAAACGGAGATGTGGACTGGAGGCCAGAGCGCACCCCTGTCCACCAGGACACGCAGCAGCTGGGGAACCTGAGTTCTGAACTGGGATCCAAAAGCCCAGGGCCTGCCCTTAAAGCTTTGGAGTGTAGCGACCACAAGGGGGAGGCAGAGGTCCAGGCAGCTGGCCTTTCCTTATTGCACTTCAGGTGAATCACTGGGAGACAAGGGTGACTGTGCACCGGTCGGTTGATCCTGCAGCATCACACCTGTAACATCCACTCGTGGGGCTTGGTTCCATCCTGCGGGACAACATAGGTAGCTCATGAGGGGAGCAGAACTACAACTCCCATCAGGCCCCAGAATATTGCAAGCAGAAAGCAGGCGAAATATCACCCAGTGCCCTATGGGAAATGTATTCCATGTCTCAGAAGTCGGCCAACAAAGGGCGGGCAATCAAGACAGTGGCACAGAGGATGGAAGGAAGGTGAGTTCAGAAGAAAGGAATTATTGCGAAGCCCTGGAGTCTTGGTAAAAGGGGTTTCAGCTCGGGTGTGTAGCGGCATTTTCGTCCTAATGAGGAACCAGGAAAAGGTCCTACTCCAGGTCCCCTCACCAGGAAAGTAACCCTGAGGTTCTCAGAAAGTTCACTTGACCCAGAAGACTGCTCCAAAGGCTTACAGGAGGAAGACTTCCTGGCCAGGAAGGGGCCAAGGGAAGAAAACTCATCAAACAAAAGACAATCTCATAAGAGGCCCACACCTGAAGAGCCATGGAGAGCCAAGGAGAGCCAAGGCCCCTGGAGGCCTATGGGAGGGGACTTTCTCCATTAGAAGACCAGGGTGTTAGCAGATATTTCGGGACAGTAAGACTCTTTCCCATCAGGAGACTCTGAGCAGCAAAAGTTTACTGGAAGGAAAGAGTGGCTCTCTCCCACCCAGAGAACTAGGGTAGAGGCTCATGGGAAGCAGAGAGTGGCGCTCTCCCACCAAGAGACCCCGTGCCACAGAGGCTCATGGGAACGGGCCTTCTCAAGCCAGGGTTGTGCTGATTAGGAAAGGGGTAGATGCTTCTGAGCACAGGAATTCACGGAATAACCATTCATCCCCGCTCTTCCTCCCTTCCCCCATCATGCTCCTCACCTGAATGGCCTTCAGCTCTTTCTGGAAGCGGAGGATGAGCTCGGGCCCGTTCTCCATGGTGGGAATGTGCAGTTGCTGTAGAAAAGGTCCCGTGAGCACAGGGCACTCCCTTCCTCCCTCTGCAGCCCACAGGAACGGCTCCGTCTCACCTTGCCTTCAAACAGGATGCCATTCACGGGGCAGACCTGGCAGGCTGTGCCCGAGCCGAAGACTTCCCGCACTCGGCCCTCCTCCAGTGCCCGCTGCAGCTGCTTCATGGTGATCTTGCGCTCAACCACCCGGAACTCACCCTGATCAGCAAGAGGAACCAGCGGGTTCCCAGAGGCCTGCCCTGCTGTGGACCCCAGTTCTCCCTCCCTAATGCTGCTGGGAAACATAAGAGCTCAAGGAAAGGAGACAGACCCAAAGAAGGGAGGGTCAGGGACAAGCGGAAGCCCCAAGTCCCCCCTCCAGTCCCCCTCTCTGATATCGAGTTCCAACCCGTAGGCCTTACCCAGGTCTCAGCCAGGTCCAGCAGGCTTCTACGGATCACTCCCGGCAGGATGATGCCATCCAGCGGAGGTGTCACCAATTCCAGCACTAGGTAGGGGTGAGGAACAGGGTCTGTTGTCTCTCGCCCAAGTAATCTTCTCATCCTTTTAAGAGTCACCACCCAGAAGCCCTGTTTCTCTGCCTGCTAGGAATCGGGCATTACACCATTTACCATGCGTGAGTTGGGCCAGGTGGGCTCACCTCCGTCCTCGTGGGTCCAATAGATGAAGATGTTCATGTTTCCCACTTCGGTGAGCTGGTGGTCGGGTCCATACAACCAGAGGACCTGCTCGCAGCCCTTCTTCTGGGCTTCTTGCTGAACCACCACTGTGGGTCCGTAATTCCTGGTGGAGGGTGACTGGTCAGGATGCACCAGGGACCATCATCCTCCCCCCACATGGCCGCAGGATACACTTTTTAAAAATATATTTGATTTGTTTGATGTGTGTGTGTGTGTGTGTGTGTGTGTGGTGTGTGTATCAGAGGGCACTGTGTGTCTCTCTGGAGGACCAAGGGGAATCCTGGATTGCTTCTACCTTCTTTTTGCTTTTCTCTGGGATTTCCCAGCCTCTACCCACTCGGAAGTGCAGGCTGCTGCTGTTTCTGCCTGGCGTGTTTTTTTTTTTTTTTTTTTTTTTTAATATGGGATCTGGGATCAGAACTCAGGACCTTCTGCTTGTGAGACAGAGTCTTAACCCCTGAGCCATCTTTTCAGCCCTGCTTTCACTTTTTTACTTTTGAGAGAATCTGGATATGTTGCCCCTGGCAAGCCTTGACTTCTCTGCAACCAGACTGCTGCAAACTCAGGCGCTCCTCTTGCCTTGGTCTCCTGAGTACTGGGATTCACTTAAGTAACTCAAGGCCCCCTGCTGCCCCTGGACAAGATCCTAACCCAAGTCTGGTATTCTCAGCTTTGTAACAGACTGGTTCTTTGTCTTCCCTGTGGTTGCTGAGATCCTATCCCTCCAGCCGACACATGTGGACCCAAGAATTAAGGGTCCAGAAAAACTGCCTTCTTTTGGTGCTAAGATTCGAACCTGGGACCTCAGGTATGCTAGGCAAGCACTTCATCACTGAACCCTGCCTTCTCCTGCAGTTTTATTCCAAACTGGGTTTTCATTATGGTTGCCCAGCTAGGTTTTTCCTTTGTAGTCTTTTTGGCTCAGCCTACCAAGTAGCCTCAGCTAGTTCACTCACTGTCTCTATTCCTAGGAACCCACAGGTGAAGTCACATCCTTCCATATGATGACTGTTCCCCTCAATCAGACACATGTAGCTCTAGACATGGAGTGCCCACCAGCCTGGGGGCCCCAAGAAGTCAAGGCCTCATCTGTGTCCCAAGCTTCAGCCAGCACAGAGCCTGACAACAACAGACCCCACAGGAAGTGTGCAGAAAGGACTTGGATGGCCTCCCAGCTGGGGCTACCATTCCTGTCCTGACATGCTAGGGCCCTATGCCTGCCCTGATCTCTTGTGAGATTTGGGCAGCTCCCCAAAACAAGCTGAACCAAAGCCTCAGCTGATCTTACCAACCCGGGACCATCTCCAAGCTCACTTCTTTTCTAAAAGCTTCTACGGCACCAATCCTTTCCCCCACCTTGAGCTGATTTCACCGGCATGGGCCATCTCTGAGTTCATCTGTCTGTATGTAAAGGAGCCTCTCTTCCTTCCACCTGTTACCAGAAGCTAGGAGCCAGCTGTGAACACAGGGCAGCCAGCACCAGGACAGCTCTGCTTCCCAACACCAAAGTACAGCTACCTCACCTGGAAACATGGGAAACCCACCCAGCAAGGTCTCTACACTGCAACTCCCATGTCTAGTGCACAGGACTCTGGCGTTCAGGGTGCAACTTACCCTCCCAATTTGTGGTTGCCGACACCTCCTACCCAGGCTCGGATGAATGTGGGGTCGGCCAGAAGGGAGATGGGGTTCATAGCATCCCCACGAAAGTAGGACCCCACAGGGCAGAGGATGACGTACAGGAGGGCTCTGGAGGCGGCGCCAATACCCAGCGAGGGCTATGATGGGCAAAGGGACAGAATCAGACCCAGGGTCCAGCCTAGCCTTTCCAACCACCTGGCTCAGAAATTTGTAGGGTCCAAGTCTGGTGGCACCCACCTCATTCCCAATGAGCACAGGCCGCACATAGAGGCTGGTTCCAGCACCATCAGGAACCCAGTCCTTGTCCACCTCGATGAGCCGGCGGATGCACTCAAGCAGCTCCAGCTTGTCAAAGCTCTGTGGAGACCAGACAGGAGTCAGAGTTTCAGCTCCCCTTACTCTACCCTCCTTCCCTCCCTGGGCCA
Source organism: Typhlomys cinereus (assembly GCA_023101885.1). Lineage (NCBI taxonomy): Eukaryota > Metazoa > Chordata > Mammalia > Rodentia > Platacanthomyidae > Typhlomys > Typhlomys cinereus. The sequence continues at coordinate 466,386 of JALPQD010000554.1, read as the reverse complement.
CCGAGGCTGCTCACCGGCAGGTAGAGGCGCCTGGCAGAACTAAGCATCCGCTCCATGTTGAGCCAGGGTCGGAAGAGACGCACCTGCTGGTCCCTGCCTTTGTATGCCTTCAGGCCCTCAAAGAGCTGAAGACAGATGGGGGAGGGGTGTTACTTACACCGTCAAGGATACAGATAGTGAGAGACACCAGGAAGACACTGAGAAAGATACAGACACACGGAGCCAGGGAGGGACAGAGGGACAGACAAGAGAAAGACATGGGGACTCCAAAAGCAAAGCACAAGCCTGACAGGGCCTGAGGCAGGAAGACCACAGTTGGAGGCCAGCCTGGGAAGTCCAATGTGACCCTATTGCAGGGTAAGTAAAAAGGGGCCTAAGGGGATGGTTTGTGGTCTAAGCATCTGCCTGGCTTGTACACACATCTCCCTTGTTCAGTGAGTGTTAAGGGGAGACTGTAAGGGCCCCAGGGCTGGGACCACACTGATAGCAGAGAATCACCTGAGTCATATCCAGGGCAGGGTTTGGCAGTGAGGTTTTGTTGGAGTGATTGAAGAGAAAAATAAATAAAAATAGGACATCTGAAACTGGTGAGGTGCTCAGCAGGTGAGGCATCTGCTAGTAAATCTAGACACTAGAGTTCCATCCCTAGAACCTTACATAGTGGAAGAAGAGAATGGACTTGGAAAAGTTGATCTGACCTCCACACATGCACCTGTGTGTGACACTCTCTTCCTACCCCTTTCAAGTAAATAAAATTTTTTACTTACTCATTCATTCATTCATTCATTCATTCAGTGTGTGCGTGTGTATTTAGAGGGCACATGTGTCCCTATGAAGGACCAAGGGTGACTTTGGGAATCATCCTGTATTGCTTCTACTCTTTCTTGCTTCACTCTGGAATTCCCCAGACTCTGCCCGCCAGGACCAGAAGTGCAGGCCGCCGCCATTTCTGCCTGGAGTTTTTACCTGGGACCTGGGATCTGAACTTAGTCCTTCTGCTTGCAAGGCATCTTTCCAGCCCCAATACATTTTTTTTTAATTCTTTTTAGTTTTACGTACATATTAAGTACTTACCCCTGCTTCCTTCCATTTCCCCTTTACTCCCATTTTCCTCCCTATTAAAATATATTTTTAAGGGCTGGAAAGATGGCTCAGGGGTTAAGACTCTGTCTCACAAGCAGAAGATCCTAAGTTCAGATCCCAGGTCCCATGTAAAAATACCAGATGGAAACATCAACAACCTGCACTTCCAGTACTGGTAGGCAAAGCCTGGGAAATTCCAGAGCAAAGCAAGGAGGTAGAATTGATCCAGAATGATTCCCGAAGTCACCCTTGGTCTCCTACAGGGACACACAATACCCTTTGACACATACACACACACACACAAACACACACACACACACACTTTTTTTTTTAATATTTTTTAAATAAGATTTTTGTGGGGAAAAATAACAAGGTTCAAGCAACATTTGATGATATTAAAATGAATCCTAGCAGGCGGGTATGGGGACACACCTGTCATCCCATACTTGGGAAGCTGAGGGAGGGTCCCCTCAGTTCAAAGCCAGTCTGGCCTGCAGAGTGAGTTTGAGGCAAGCCTGGCTACAGGATGAAACAGTGTTTAAACATACTGTCATAGTTAGACACAGATGTAAACTTGACTGCTGAGGGTTTCAGCTCTGGGCACATTTGTAGAGAATTAATGGTTCAGTTAAGCCTAGAGCAAACCTACAGCAGACTGTCTAGCTGATGGAGAAGAAATAGCCCATGGTGGGTAGGACTAGGCCCTGGACAGATAAATAAAATACTGAGAGCCAGTTGAGGAAGTTGGCATCCTTGTGTACACTTGGCCAGACATGCTGGTCTGGCAAGTAAGGATTGTTCCTCTCTCAGCCATTACATAGAGATGGTGTGGCCAGTTCCCTCAGGCCTGGTGTTGGCGCATACTCTCCTGTCAAGCTGGACTGAGAACTGTAACTGGACTGTCGTAAGGAAATAAACCCCTTGTTCTCTTAAGCCATTTGATGGTCATTTGTCAGCAACCATGCAGGCTGACTGTAACACATACATATATCTGCATGCACACATGCACGTGCACACTCATACACATGTGCACACAGTGGAGTGTGTGGACAGGCTTACATGACATCAGAGAGGCTCCTACAAAATGACTTTTAAAAATCTCACCTGTGAAAAACTCAGTCTGACAAATGGAGAGTGTACAGAAGAGGACACATTGACCCTAAACACGTAGCATGGCCAACATTACTTATGTTTAGAGCAAAATGCAAACTGCAAACTAAATTACTATAAGGGAACTGGGGAGAAGACATGGCCAGCCAAGTCTTGTCATCCGAGCATAGGGACCTGAGTTCTATCCTCAGCATCCATGTGAACAGCCAGGTGTTGACAACATGCATGTGTGCATGTGCACACACACACACACACACACATCCCAAGGATAAATCACTTTGAGATTATTTAAAAGCACTTTGGTGATCGGAAAGCTTCCAAAAGTTTTGCAAGGCTTGCCCAGGGTCTGGGAAACAGCTCTGGCAGGAACTGACTCAACTTCTAAGGAGAATGATGTAGTAACACCTTCCAGTGACAGGCCTGAATACCCTTTGACCCACTAGCTGTTGGAAATGGGCAGATCCACCTGCGCTTAAAGAAAATGGCATGGGCGCCAGGCAGTAATTGTGACACTTTCCACAGAAGCATGAGGCTGGAGGGAGCCCAAGGGTCCCATGATCACTGACTGGCTGACTACAGATCCACTGAGATGAGATAGTATGCTGCCCGCAACAAAGATGGGCAAAGCTGCCTACGGGCTGCTGCAGATGAATACCTCCCCCATCTCAGCCCAACTCATCTTTGTTTTGTATTTTGAGTTAGATTCTTACTCTGTCCTCCTGGATAACCTGGTACTGACCACACAGTCCAAGACGGTCTCAAACTTGTGACAAGCCTCCTTCCCTGGCCCCCAGTGCTGGGAGTACACCTCCTTCCACAGGGTCCGAGAAGGGTCTTACTACGTCCCGGTTGGTTCTGAGCCTGTTTAGACTCCCCACAATCCCTGACAGAGTCCAACCCCTCACATTCTGTGTGACCTTGATGAAGTCTGGGGCCTTCTCTGACATGCTCTGCCTTCCAATTAAGTTCTGGTCCTGGCTGGGACTTTCAGACGCTGTCCGTCCTCCTCTGTTTGCAGCCCTGAGCTTCTCTTTGCCAGGAAAGGCCCTGTTTTCCTTCAGATTGGACCCTCCTGACTCATCAGAGCAGAGTTCCATTGAAGCCAGGATCTGCTGGCCCTGGGAAACCAGAGTCACCCACCTGGAATCTAGGAGATCGTGGGTCACAGTGACAAACCCACAGAAAAGTGACGCATGCAAAAGCACTCACCAGGGCTGGACACAAACAAGCAGCAGTTTGTGGGGGAAGATCAGTGGAGAGAGGAATTGGGGGGGATGATATATGTCCTCCTACCTGCAGGGAGTAGTGGAGGGCAGAGCAGGCTGGGTGCAGTGTGAGGTTTTGGAAGGGTTGGATCTGGGGCAGGCCCCAGCCTGTTGTCCCACTCCACTCCACTATCAGCATGTGGTCTGTGAACGTTTTTCCAAAGAGCAGCGACTCACTGGGGTTGGGCTTCTTCTGCGGCTCCTTTGTCATCTGCACCTGCAGGTCCACAGCCTGTAGAAAAGATGGGCAGCCAGGGGACATGGAATCCAACCAGCGTCCATGGTGGCTCCCATGAGGCTTCAAATAGAGAAAGACCAGGTGCCTGAGAGACCTCTGGGAGCCATGCCGCTCAATGCCAGGCTCTCAGGCTCCACCGTCCCAACCCTCCTCGTTTCTGAAACATGGAGTTCTGATGTGAGTACTCTCCTGTCTGTCAGTGGCATTTGCTTGAGACACAGCTTGAGACTATCTAACCCTCACCCTTACTCCTGTAAGGAACCCCAATAAATTCATTGGTTTGTTAAGCTGGACATTGGCATAATTATTACTTTGGTCTGTTGTCAAACTCTTATCTGGGATGGTAGATGGTTGTGTGGTGTCCAGGTTCACACAACACTCCTGGAGACCAGGAGTTCTCCCAAACCCTCCTCCCTCAGACACCAGGCCCCCCCTTTCACCTTGAAGTTGGAAGACATGCATCTTCTAGATCCACCACGAAGCCAGGGAACAGGAAGAAGTTTTGGGGACCAGATCTGGAGTGGGAAGAAAAACGAGGAAGATGGTAAGGGCAGGGGTCACGCAGAGTGGGGCCTGGCACAGCATCCCTTCTGCTTAGAGGCATCTGTGGCCCGCTCTGTCACCGTCCCAGTGCTATACACAGGGCCTGGGGTTCTGCCAAGTCTCCGGCCAGCAGAGCTATCCCTAGAAAGAGCAAAGTCAGCTACAACCCCTCCGCCACACAGGGCAAAGTCAAGGCAAGCACCTCCTACTAGGGAACTTTGGCCCCAGTCTCTGGCTGGCTCAGACGAGAAGAGGAACCATACACCATGAGCAGGTAAGAAAATAGCAGACCCAAATCCTGACAAAAGGTAGGAAAGAAAGGCACCTGCTTACCTCAGAACCAGAGGTCCAGACTCCCTCAGACCCAGGGATCCTGGCCCCAACCCTCCTCCCAAGGCCCAGGAGTCCAGGGTCCAGCCTCCTCCCTCAGGCCCAAGGATCCTGGCCCTAACCCTCCTCCCTAAGGCCCAGGAGTCCAGGCCCCAGTCTCCTCCCTCAGGCCGGGGGTCCTAACAGTTACTCTACAGGGACTTCTGTGAGCCAGGCTGGCATTCTTTCAACCCCATTCTCAAATCTGGAACATGTGTGGTAATAGCTACTATGTTCCTGGAAGTGGCTCAGGGGTCATCACACGACCCTAGCCATGGACAGTGCTCCAACTGCAGGTTAGTATGTCCGGCCTGTGTCTAGGGGGATATCCCCTGCCTAGTGGTCTTTGACTTATCATGCCTCCATCTTGGGTCCTGCATGGAAGCAACTGGGTAGGGAGGTTGAAGGAGGCAGGTTCAGTTGCCCATGGGCTGGTCAGAAGACCAGAAGGGACCAGCAGCTGATGGTGACAGGTAAGTCTCAGAAAAATAAGGTCTGTATGTGGACGTCCAGGTCGTGAAACCTCAAATGACTTTAGTGTTTTTTCTGTTTTTGTTTGTGCTTTCTTTTTTCTAATTTATTATTGTTGGGGCTGGAAAGGTGGCTCAGGGGTTAAGCCTCTGCCTTGCAGGCGGAGGGTCTTTGAGTTCGGATTCTAGACCCCACATATAGATGCTGGGCAGAAGCGGAGGGGGGGGGCTGCTTTTCTGGTCCTGGTAGGGCGGAGCCTGTGAATCCCCAGGCAGAGTAAACAAGGAGAAGGTGGAGGCGGTCCATGGTGGTTCCCGAATTCGTCCATGGTTCTACACACACACACACACACACACACACACACACACACACGCACACACAATTGAATACATTTTAAAAAAAATTTTTTTTAATTATTATTAAGGGAGGGGGGTGCCTGCTGCAGCAAAGTCCACAGCACATGTGTGGAGGCCAGAAGACAACTCTGGAATTGATTCTTTCCTTCTACCTTTACATGGGCTCCAGAAACCAAACTCAGGCAGGCAGGCTGTGTAGTAAGTGCTTCATCCACTGAGCAGCTCACGAGCTCTGTCTCTGCTTCTGTGTGTGTGTGTGTGTGTGTGTGTGTGTGTGTGTGTGTGTGTGTGTGTGTGTGTGTGTGATCAGAGGCATTATGTGTGCCTGTGGAAGCTCAAGGGTAATTTAAAAAACAATCCTGGGGGCTGGAGAGGTGGCTCAAGGGTTAAGCCTCTGCCTTGCAGGCAGAAGGTCCTGAGTTCGGATCCTAGACCCCACCTATAGACGCCGGCGGAAGCAGGGGCGGCCTGCGTTTCTGGTCCTGGTAGGGCGGAGCCTGTGAATCCCAGGGCAGAGTAAACAAGGAGGAGGTGGAGGCGGTCCATGGTGGTTCCCGGATTCACCCGAACCCGTGGTTCTACACACACCCACACACACGCACAATTGAATAAATAAATAAACAAAAATATTTAAAAAAAAAAAACAAAAAACAATCCTGGATTGTTCTACCTCCCTAACTCTTTTTCCAGACCAGAAGTTCAGGCTGCCACCATTTCTGCTTGACATTTTTACCTGGGATCCAGGATCTAATCCTTCTGCTTTCAAAGCAGAGTCTTAACCCCTGAGCCATCTCTCCAACCCTCTTTGCTGTTTCTTGAGAAAGGGTCTCACTAAGTCACGAGGACTACCTTCAAACTCACACTTGTAGCCCAAACATTAAGTCATAATCCTTCTGCCTCATTTTTGGGATATGCAGCACATCTGGTTCAGAGGGATCTTTCCATGTCTGTGTATCAGTATGGACGTGTGTATGTGTGCATGCAGGTGTGCATGTGTGTACATGGGTATGTGTTTGTGTGCATGTATGCATGTCTTATGCACATGTGAGTGCAATTGTGTATGTATGCATGTGTGTACATGTGTCCACGCATATGTCCATCCTTGTGTTTATATGTGAATGTTTATGTATGTCTACATGTGTACATGTGTATGTGTGTGTACGTGTGTGTGTGTGTGTAGGCTGGTGGGAAAACTCAAATGTTACTCTTTATATCTTCCACCTTGTTTTTTGAAACGGTCTCTCACTGAGATCTGGGCTCGCTGATTCAACTAGGTTAGCCACCAACAAGCCCTAGACATTCTGTCTCTACTTCCCAGCACTGGGATAATTAACACCAGTAATCACAGCAGCATTTTTTTTACATGGGTCTGGATCCCAAACTCAGACCCTCATCTCATGTGGCAAGTGTTTTACTGACTGAGCTATCTCCCGAGTCTTCAGAAAGGTGCCCGAGGGTTTCTGTGTGATCTTCTGATCCCCACCGCCTCACCACCACCACCACCTCCCAGTCTGGGTGGTGATAAGGAATCTGCTCAGCTGAGGAGAGAACATTCACTGCATATTGGTAGCATGGGGCAGGAAGGCAGAGGGAACAGAAAGGGATGGAACCAGGAAAGCAGAACTGTGAAAAAAAGAGCTATTGAGATGGAGGAAAGAAATGAAAAGATAGACGGGACTAGGGCTGGACTGAACTGGTAGAGCTCTGGGTAGCATGCAAGAGACACCACATAATCCAGGGGTAAGGGCGCAAGCCTGTAATCCCAGCACTCTGGAAGTGTAGGTAGAAGGATCAGGAGTTCATTTCAACTGTGTAACAACTTTTACACTAGGCTACAGGAGACTCTTTTTTTTTCCTGAGTCTATTTAAATAAATAAATATACAGAAATGGAAGCCAAGAGGTGCCAACATAGATCTGCTCTTAGAGGGGGTTGGGAGAAAGACAGGAAGAGTCAGGAAAATAATGAAATCAAAGCTTAGTGTGGTGACACACATTGCAACCCCAGCACTTGGAAGGCTGAGGCAGTGTGGGCCAGAGAGATCCAAGGGAGATCAAGATGGAGATAGAAAAACACTGACAGCCCCTGGGCAGAAAGGCCTGAGCTGGAAGGTCCAGGAGATAACCTTCAGGACAGTGGACAGACTACCCTCCTCTTCTCCAGCAATTCTTTGAAGTTGTGATGGAAGTCTCCTCTAGGCTAAAGGAAGGTGTTTCACATCCCACGCCTCAAGTTGTGGAGACTGAGCCCTGAAGAGGGGCCCAGAAAGCAGGTGAGATCCTCAGACAAAAGAACTAAGACTGAGTTAAGAAATGGAGAAGGTATGCAGGGCAGGGCTCTGTGGTATGACAGAAATTTTTTGTATCCTGGGGAGCACTGTCCTGTTTCAGACAACTGTCTCTACCAGGCTATCTTATCGAATCCCTGAACTGCCCACTGTCAGAGCCCCCAAACTGCCCTTATCACAATTCGGGCTTATCTACAAAGGTCCTTTTGCAATCCAGAATTTTCCAATCTGTGGAACCCCAGATTGTCCCAGTCGAGTCCTGAGACTGTACCCCCAATGTCCACACAGGACACTCTCAGTCATCAGACGTAGAAGCCTGTTCCAGAGAGGGCAGGGAGAGAGCTCAGTGGGGAAGGCGCTTGCTTGCAAATTTGGAGCCCTGAACTCAATCCTCAGATGCTTACATGGTGGAAGGAGAGAACCAACTTCTGAAAGTTGTCCTCTGACCTCCACTTCTGTGACATGGAATGCTTGTTCTCTCTCAACCTCTTTCTCTCTCTTTCTAACATAAAATTAAAAATAATAAAGCCTGCTCATGACCTCTGTAGCCTAGGATAAAAGCAGCAGATAGGAATTCACTGCCTGGACTAAGAGCTTCAGATAATGTCAGGCTAAAAGCAACTTTTCTCCCAAGGTTATGAGGCGGGTGTTACCTTCCTCACTTAGAAACCGCTCTCTGTAGGATCAAGGCTCTGCCCCGCGCTGCGGTCCCATATGAGGACAGCAAGAGCGAATCGGCCCACTCTCGCCTGGAGGATTTGTGTCACTTAGCAGCTGCTTGGATTTCAACACCAGGTGCAGAGCCTCGGATGAACATCCCACAAATCTGTCTGTACACGGGGTTCCAAGAACTAAGACATGGGTCTAATTCCCCCCACCCCCGTCATATCCCTGAGGTCCGGGGGCCCCCTGACTCAGGCGCCCAAGGGAGGCTGCGGTCCCACCCATCACAGTTCCCTCCTCCACGCTTCCCACTTCCTATTTTCCCGTCCTGGCGCCCAGGACCCGTCTCCCCGGCTCCTCCCGCACCCCGTCTGCGGCGGCCCACTCTCCAGCCCATTAAAGCCCCTCGCTCCTTTCCAAGGAGCCCCATCCTTGTCCACGCCCCACGGCGGAACCCGAGACACCGAGGAACCGCGCCTAGCCGGAAGCGCAGCGCGCTAGTGGTCCTTCTGGAAGTGCACCCCCTCCTACGGGGTTCCCCAGGCCCCCCGCGTGGGGCTGCCACGCACCCACCTGCCTCAGGGCGGCTGCGGCCATGATCGGTGTGGCGAGTAACTGAGACCGCCAGGGGCGCGGCCAAGAAAAAGACTTGCGGCCCCGCCCCGTTCACGCCCCCTCCCGTAGATGTTTCCCCTGGGGGCCCCTACTTCAGCTTGGCCTTTCCCAGTTATGGCACCCCAGGGAGCAAGGCTCTACAGGGGAGGACAAGTGCTGGAAAAGACAAGAATTGAGATGCACCCTTCCCTTCCTCCCAGCCACACATCCTGGAAAGTATTCAGGCTTTCTATTGTTGAGTTTTGCTTTGGTTTTGCCCAGGGATGGAATCCAAAACCTTACGCTGTGCGTGTAGGCAAGCATTCTACCACTGAGCTGCTTCCTAGATTTTCTCTTTTTTCATTTTATATTTTATGTATTGTTTGGAATAGAGAAAGAGAAAACAGACACAGGCATGTCATAGAGCATGGATGGAGGACAACTTTACCAACACAATTCTCTCCTACTGTGAATTTGCAGAGGATCAATTTAGGTGGCTAGGTTTGCATATAGGTAACTTATTCGCTCAGCTATCTCCCCGATCTAATCTTTCTAATTTTGTATCTTGAGAGTGGGTCTCATTAAGTCCATGCTGGACTTGAACTGACTCTGTAGCCCCTGGTGTTCTCCAACTTGCAGTCTTTCTATAGAGATCTTCCCAGTAGCTGTGTGACAGATTTGGGCCACCACACCCAGCTTTTCTGCAGTTTTTACAAATTCATAAGGGACTGTTGCAGAGGTAAGAGGTGGCCAGGACAAGGGGCTGAAAAATCTGTCATGATCCTTTGTGGGAAGGAAAAGTTCACTATAAATGTCAGCAGACTGAGGAATTGGGCTTTAGAAACTGATCTGCTGATACATGTTTATAATCCCAGCATTCTGGAAATGACAACAGATTTGCCAGCATATCAGGGCCAGTCTTTATTACAGAAGTAGATGCTGTCTCAGAAAAAAAAAAAAAAAAAAAAAGGTAAATCTGGTGTGGGTAGGAAATGAAAGCTGCTTTACCCAACCATGTGGATATTATAGGGTAGGTAACAGTATTTCTTTTCTAGGAGGGACATAATACATTCTAACTCTTGAGATAAAAGTCCATGGAATTCACCATGCCTCTTACCTTCATCAGTAAAGTCTGAAATTTTTCACATGCACCCACTCTTCATAGCCCATGTGTCCATACCCTTTGGTCTGCACCTTCTCAACTTCAGAATGAGCTAGTTAGCCAATCACAGTCCTTTAGATCCTGTCACTGTTGCTTTGAGGCAAGGTCTCACTCCATATCCCATGCTTGTCTGGCTTTAAACTCACAGTCCTCTGATTCCACCTCCCAGTGTAGGAAGTACAGGAATATGCCACCAGGTCTGATTTGCAAAAGCAATTCAACCAGCTGCTTGGTTGCTCACTAGACAGGCATGATCAGCCTTGGAAGACTTTGAGGATGGAACCTTCTTTTGTGGGCTCTGCTAATTGTCTTCCCAAAATTTAAAATACCATTTAAAAAAAATGATAGCTCAGGGTTTGCTGAGGACCCCACTTACTGTACTCTTAACACTTATGTAATTGTTTAGGCTGGCCCACTCCCTATCCCTCTTAATATTTAAAATATCAAAAGGTAAGGAATTATAGGTTCATTGAGGCCCACTGAAAGGAAAGTAATTTATTTTTGAAAAAACAAAACAAATCTAAATTCCACTACCTAGTCCCAGGTGGAGCTATGATACACTGATTGTCCACTTCCTTAAGAGGGAATCCAGCAGGGCCTGTCAATCATCTGGCCAAGGAGACCACCCCTCAGGAAAGCTGGAGATTTGATACCAAGATGGGAGGAATAACTATTTCCTTGATAGGATCATGCGCTTCTCCTTCCCAGAAGTCCCTCCCTTCAAGCAGTCACCTGTAGAACATTTTGTAGCTCTGCTGTCTGCCCTCCCACTAACTTTTCCTTTTAGTTCTCTTTTTTCAAACTGGCCAAGGTCTGGGCATGTTCCTGTCTCTGAACCCCCTTGTGTTTTTCTGAATGCACTCCCCAAATCCCCATGCAACTGCCTAGAGACTGCCAAATCTATCAAAAAAAAAAAAAAAAAAAAAAGTCTGATTCTTCTCCCTTCCCTTCACTCAGCAGCTGCCCTTTTTTTCTTTCTCTTTATTATGTATTTATTTATGCATGTATATATTCATGTGTTTTAGTTGAGCTAGCTCTCTGTTGTTTTTTTTCTTTCAAACTCTAGTAAAAATATTCTTTGATTCAGGAGTCGAATATTGAAACCATAACACGTTAGTTATGGTTAGTTCATATTGGGGCCCAACCCAGTTGATCTTGTGCCCACCTCATGGTCAAGCTGTTTCTTTTGATGGACTTAGTTTATCTGTTATGGAGAATTCATCGCCATATCCTTTCCTATAAGGAAAGGGATGGGGGAAGTTGACCACTTTATCTCTGTGGACGACTGGAATCAGTTCCTCCTTATCAACAGGGGGTGTTCCTTGAGGGTAATCCCAGCAGTAGCGGATAGCTTTCCAAGACCTTCAGAGGCCATCCCAAAATACTAAAACTAACACGCACACACACACGCACACACTTTTGCATCCGGGTTCCTTTCTGCCACCAAGATGACATCTCTGCTGGATTCCCATTATTGTGTCTGAGGTTTTCTGGGGCACATTCTTTCTAAATACTACACCCAAAGTTGCCACTGATCCCCAACCTCAGGTCTCCTTTTCTCAAACATCCTCAGGTCCCAGCATCCAAACACATCGCTCTTCTGGCTCCCCCACCCCCACCCCCGCGCGTCTCCGGGTTAGCAAAAAAAGGCGGAGCCCGCAACCGCCCCCACCACGGCCAATCAGCGATTGCCGCACACCCCCCGCTTTGGCCAATCCGTAGCAGCCCTGCAGCCCCACCTCCTCATCTGGGGAAGACAAGGCCAGGGGCCCACCCGGGAAGCTCTAGAACTCTCAGTTCCTAGCGCGTCCCCAGCGCAGCCCCCAGGACGCTTCCCCCTGACCCCAAGTCGCAACTCCTCGGCGTTCAAGACGCTGCGTCCTCCCAATTGGCAAAAAGCCCGAAACTCCTTTCCCCTAAGGACCAAGAATCCAGACAGGCCTTTTGCGCCCTCTTCATTATCTCTCAATTATCGCTTAATTTATTATTCTCTGTCTTTTAATTAGCGGCCAGGTGAAGCCGAACTGCTCTCCCTGGAGACAGGCCTTAGCAACGCCTGCGCCTGCTACAAGGCCTCCTGGGAGTTGTAGTTCTTTGGGGTCCAGGCAGCAAGTGAGCGCAAGAAACTGGGGAGGGTCGACCTTCTGGTGGGGCCGGACTTGTATAAAAGCAAGAAATGAATATGAAAGATGTTTTCTCATTGGCTGACATGATTTTTATGGGTACAGAGTGGTCGGTACACTTCTAAATGGACATGGAGGAGGGGTAGTCTGAGGGGCTCTGAGCTGTACATGGGAAGCAAATGGCTTGAATTTGGGTTGAGAATGCTATGCAGGGAGACTGGAGCTCGGTGCTAGAGCACTGGCCTTGCAACCCTTGTGAGGCGTGCTCAGTGGTAGAGTGCCAGTCCAGCATATTCAAAAAGTTTAGGGACACACACACACACACACACACACACACACACACACACCCTAAGTTGGGTGGCTAGGTGGAGGAAATTCAGGAAGCTAGGAAAGGGGAGGGAGAGTGGGGTCTGCTACTGGGGCCCTGCGCCCAAACCCCAGCTCTGCACCCCCTATCACAAGCAGCTCAAGGCCTGTGCAGAAGGTGGCTTCAGAGGCCAGGAACACAGCTGCAGCTTCCACTTCTGCTGGCTGGCCCATGCGGCCCAGAGGCTGGGAAGAGAAAGGGGAAAGGAGATCAAGAGCAGCCCCCTCCTTAGCCAGACCCTACTGCGTGCCAGGAATCCTGTTCCACACCTGGGAGGTGATGGCAGAAAAACCCTAGGTAGCAAGCGATAGATAAACACCTGAATGCACCCGAGAACAATAACCAGGAACTTAAAATTCCTCACAGCAGCTCCCAAAGTGAAAAATTAACCAGCCATCTGTAAAACACCAGCCCCAAGCCAAACCCATGACGATTAGCACCAGTTGTGCAGAATGAGACCCCGCCTCCCCATTCCCTCCAAACATACTTTAAACTCCACTTTTCTTCTCCCCGATGTGACAGGTGCCAAACTCTCACCTGCCAGACTTGCGGTGGCCCTTCATTGGCTTAATAAAAGTCAGTTTGGTCTGTTGAGGAAGTTTTTCTATTCTTTTGTTCCCCTCTTTTCCCTACAGTAAGTTCAAGGACAACCTGGACTACCTGCTGTGTAAGAAAGGAAGGAAGGGAGAGAGAAAGGGGCAGGGGGAGAGAGAAAAGAGAGAGAAAGAAAGATAGAAAGAAAAAGACAAAGAAAGGGAGAAGGAAAGAAAGAAACCCCCACCAGCTGCCTCCATCCCACCTGGCTGTTGACCCCTCCCACCTGAGCCAAGGCGCCTTCTTGGATGGTGGCTCTGGGATCCAGTGTTGAGGCTGCCAGTCCCTCCCACAGAGGAGTCCAGATGTTTCCAGGGGAGATGCTAGGCAAGGTAGAGAGAACTTGAGGAAAGTGTCCAATGAGTAGCATCTATCTCAGCATCCCAGGTTGTCCTAAACCTCTCGATCCAGTAGGATCAGCTCACCAGTTGACTCGGACGCCATACAGGCTCTCATCCAAGGCTAGGGCTTTGGTCATGGCTGTCACTGCCTCCTGCGGAGATGGAAGTGGGAGAAAGTTTAGGCCAAGGATAGGGCTCTTTCTGTCCTGTCCTTCCGCCAGGAGGCAGCAAACTGGTGGCCTGGCCAGACGGACTCACAGACATTCTCTGAGGTACATCGGCTCTGGGGATACTTGGCACAGCAATTCCTCACAACTCAAGGCTGGACCAGGGAGACAGGATGGAACTCTCCTGGCTTCTGATACCTGTCATTCAACATTAAGGAGGAGCTGCCATGAAACAGAAAGAACCCTGGGCTACAGGTTCAAGACTAAGGCCCAAAGAGCCAGGTAAGGAGGACGGGGATAAATGGGGACTCACCTACCTTGGTGGCACATAGAGAACTGCCTGCCACTGGCCTGTAGCCCCAACCAAGCGGGAGATGTTGATGATGTTGCCCTTGCATTTCCGCAGGTAGGGGAGGGCAGCTGTGAGAAAGAGGCAGGTCAGCTGCCTGCACTTGGGTCTCCTGGCCACAGAGTGTAGCCACCTATATCTTAAAGGCCCACAGTAGCACCCAGCATCCTCCAGGGGATAAGCTGGTTTTGGAAGCCCACACAGACAGTGGCGGGCTTTATCTGTGATTTGCCATAGGATTTCTGTATCTCTCCTACTAGGTCTCTGGCTTTGTCTCTGTTTCTCTGACTTTCTGTCCATCTCTCTCTCCATCTTCCCCTCTGTCTTGTCTTTCTCTTTCCCTCTAGTTCTCTGTCTCTTTTCCTGGAAATCTGTGTGTGTGTGTCTCCCCCTCTTCCCCCTCTGGGTAATCTTCATATGCTATTTAGTCTCCAGCCCTAACCAAGCCAGGAGAATGCTAGTAAAATACAGAAACATGCTTGTTTTGTAAGAATGGAAGGACATGCTTTTTTCTCCTACCGTGTAAGCTAGCATGTCTGTGTTCAGAGTGTAATGTGAGGAGGCCTCATGAGACACACCCCACCTTCTGTCTACTCTTGACTCCCTCGCAGTGCCCTGGAACCCCTGTGTTCCCTTAAGGCATAGGACCTTGGATAAACTCGAATTCTGCCCTTCCTCTGGCTTGCCATGGGATGCTAGCTGCGCTGACCAGACACAGCCTGTTCCTGCTGTGAAGCATTCCTGAGCCCCAGCTGGCATTGCAGGGGGTGGGGATAAGGTCTCAGAGGAGGAATACAATGCGACTCCTTTGTGGTTCACTCCACTAGCTCTCACAAACCTCCTCCATCCTTCACCTTTTCCTCTGTGTTGTTTCACAATCCTGGGGTCTTAGTAACTGCTGCTTTCTCTGTCTGGATGGCTGTGTCCATAAAAAGGCAAGGGATTCACTTTCCTGATGACAAATAGGTCCTGTTTGCATAGGACTGATGGATCTTGGAGATGGTTCGGGATATTTCACGCCCTCCTGTGTACATGCAGTCACTTCCACAGTGAGACCACCCTATGTAAAATGGCACCCTGCCCAAGACATCCTGCTGGCCAACCCAGTATTTGTGGCCAGTGGCCAGCCCACACAAAGCCAAAAGCTGCCAACAGATGAGTTTGGACGGCTCTTAAGGGATCTGAACTGTGAGCCCCATGTGTGCAGACACTGGGCTTCCTGGCTTTCCTCCTGTGAACTGGTTAGGGCTCTCCCCTCTGGCCTTTGGCCAGAAAACCTGGAGCCAGCCCCAGGAAACCTGCCTGCCTCCACCCTATCTAGCCCCACCCAGCTGCCCTCCCTTCTCTGGAATGGGAGGTCTTGGAGAGTTGGGCTACTCTCCTCTCAGAACCAGGCGGGCAACTGCTATTCAATAAATATTTGCCCCCACACTCCCTGACCCTTCTCAGGGATCCCTGCTGATGTCCTCTGGCAATTCAAGGTGACTACAAGGTGCTGACCTTTATTGTCTACCTCTCGCCCTCTATCTGGCTGAGGTCTGTCCCACTGCAGCTTATTCTGGCCTGAGCTGGGCTCTCCTTCATGCCTGGTGGGGAGAAGGGTGGAAACTTGTGTTTGTGTACCCGTGTGTGTATGTGTGGCAGTCAGAGATTGACAGAGACAGAGAAAATGCAGGAGTGGAAGACACAGGGTGTCTAACAATTGATCTCCACCTTATTACCTTGAGATAGGACCGCTCACTGAACCAGAAGCCACCTGCTACCCAATCTTAGGCTGGCTGACTAGTGAGTTTTGGGGTCTTCCTGTTTCCAATTCCCAATGCTGGAGTTACATACAAGTTCAACTATGCCTGGTGTTTTTTAAGCAAATTCTGGGTATTTGAACTCAGGGTCTCACACCTACAGAGCACTTGCTCTTACTCACACCCATCTCTTCAAACCATCCCTACACCTTATTTTTTGAAACAGTCTCATGAAAATTATGTTATGTGGGGTTCTTCCAGGAGGATGTTGTGTAGCAAGTTGAAACCTTCCATTTGGAGGAAGATTCAATTTAGAAGTTTAGAGAGAGTCTCTTAGGAGCAAGGCCTGCTCTGGCTGGCTAGCAACTTCTGTGGGTCTTACCTACGGTGGATTTTCTAGTGATACAGTTGCCTTTGAGCTATCCCTGCTCCTGTAACTAGTCCTCACCCACACTCCTGTAAGTAATCCCAATAAAGTTACTGATGTGTCAAGTTGGACTTTGGTATAATTATACTTCGGTCTATGATCGAATTCCTATTTGGCGTAAATGGATGCTCATGTGATGTCTCCCCTGGAGCAGTGTCTCACACAAGCTAGCTGATTTGGGCTATACTGACTGGCTAGCAACCCCCTCCCCCCATTGTTCTGTTTCCCCAGGCATCAGGATTTCAGGCATGCACCGCCATGCCCAGGTCTTTAGGTGGATGCTCAAACTCTTTGCCCACTGAGTCATTCCCTTTCGAGGAGGACACTTGGCTGGTTCTCCCCAGCATCTTCTAAACCTGCCTGGGAAACCCGGTGCAAGACCTGCTCTCCATTTATTTCAGCATCTGTGTAGCGGGACAGAAAGGGTAGGAAAAGTCCAGGACCTGAGGGTCCAGGGCTCTCACGCCAGCAGACAGGCAAGGATTCCTGGAATCACCAGCTGCTGAAAGTCTTCTAAACGGCAATGTGCCGTTTTCTCGGAATTGCACCAGAAACCCCATTCATGAGGCAAAACCTAGACTAAACCCTGGAGCTCAGCGGCTCCCAGTTTTGCTTATCTGATGATGAACCCATCCCAGAATTTCTGATCTGCAGAACGGCCCTACAATCTCAGTTATCAAGGGAAATAGAAAAAGGGGCCTGAAGAGATGACTCAAGGATTAAGTCTTTGCCTCACAAATAAAAGTCCTGAGTTCAAGTCCCAGATTCCACATGAAAATGCCAGATAGATGTGGCAGTAGGCTGGAATGTGGAGCCTGGGAAACACCAGAGCAAAGCAAGAAGGAGGTAGAGCCATCCAGGATGGTTCCCAGTGTACCCTTGGGCATCCAGAGGATCACACACTCAAGTGCCCTCTTCTATTCACACTTCCCCCACAAGCACAGATACACACATGCAAAAACAAATAAAAAAGGGACACTGGAAAAGTTTCTTAGCAACCCTCTGAGATGAGACCTGTGAGCCAGGAGATGTTCTCCATGGCCAAGGCCCCAACTAGGGCTTGCAGCCCCAAGGAGCCCAGAACAGGGTTCTTCTGGAATAAGGACTAGAAGCCAAGAGGCACAAAGCGAGGTGCTTTGGGATAGAGCCAGGGTCACAACCGATGGCAGCCAGCATCCTCACCTTGATCAGGGTGAAAGTTCCCAACAAGTTCAGTTCCAGTAGCTGGCGAAAGTCCTGGTCAGAGATCTCCTCAGGCAACTGAGGAAGGGGGGTCTGAGGGAAAGGAGAGAGTAAGGTTGGGACAAGATGATGGACAGAGAAGAAGGGTGGGATGGGCCAGGGAGTAGGCTGGGAAGGAGGCACAGCAGCTGGTAAAGATTGCACTGCAGATATGCAATACGCAGTACATATTGGCCCAAGCCTGTCACTGTGGATTCTATATAGGAGCTCTACCACTGAGCCACGCTCCCAAACCATCACTGTGGATTCTAGGCAGGTGCTGTACTACTGAGCATCGCCTCCAGCCCCTCAGTGTGGATTTTAAGCAGGTACTCTATCCCTGAGTTACACTCCTAACCCCTCACTAAGGGGATTGTAAGGGAAGCTGAGGTTGAGAGGAAGGAATGGGATCCAAGATATGGGTAGATGTCAGTGGGCAGCAGCCCACAGACCCCACAACTCACGATAGCCAGCATTGTTCACCGCGCAATCCAGGTGGCCAAATCGGTTGATGGTTTCAGAAACCAGGGTCTGAGAGGAAAGGAAACAGCATGTAACGAGCAGTGAGGTGCCATCGTTGGAAGAGCTGCAAGGCCCAGGAGCAAGGGGTGACCTCAGCTGGGGGAGAGAAGGAAGAGCCTCGAGGGTAGAGGGAGATACCAAGGTTAGAGGGAAGCACAGAAGAATAAGCCTCAGAAAGACAGGTGACTGGACTCTGTTATCATGACAGACATTTAATTTTCTTTCCTCTGTGTGTGTGTGTGTGTGTGTGTGTGTGTGTGTGTGTGTGTGTGTAGTGGATGCATGCATGTGTGTTTGCATGTGCATGTGTAAATCATCTTTTTTGACCTATTTACATTTCTGGGACAGTGACCCAGAACTGGGGACAATCCTGGGGGGGGGCCAGGTCACAGATGCCAGAGAGTACAGAATGAATCTCTCAATGAGGGAAGTCAAGGCTGTCACAGGAGGGGCAATATTCAAAATTTAACTCATTCTCAGATACCAGACAGGTGAGAGGTGGGGGTCCTGAGAAGACCAGTAAGGGTACTGGGAACCCACGGAGCTCCTGGGACATGAGAAAGGAGGAGAGAGAAGGTCGATATGGGGATGGCAAAGTGACCGAGAACACTCTCACCTTCAAATCTTCTTCCTTAGTCACATCACTGGGGATGAAAACAGTGCCCAGGAGTTCTTGCTCCAGGACCTGGCCCACAGCCTCTGCAAGGAGAGATCCTAGGTCTGAGGGGGGAGGGCTGGGGAGGATTCCTGGGTCTGAGGGAGGAGGGCTGGGTCTGAGGGAAGAGGGCTGGGGAGGATCCCTGGGTCTGAGGGAGGCAGTGAGGAACTGGACTGTTGGGCCTTAGAGCAGAGGATTGAAGTGTGACCTCTGGGCCAGAGGTTAGAGTGCTGGGATGAGAACTGAGGTACTTACCATCCTTATCACAGAAAACCACCTGGGCCCTCCACTGAGAATATAGAAGGAACAGGTTATCAACATCTAAGGACTTTGGTCCCGGCCCTCTGCTGCCCTCTGGTGACCAACTAGAGGGGTACAGGTCTGTGCTGCACTGGTGTCCCAAGGAGATTCCCTCCCTACCAAGGGACAGAATCTTAACACAGGTTTCCCTCCTCATACAAGGAGTGCCGGGCCTCTATTACAGGCTCTAAAATAAACCCAGAACCTGAAAGATGGATCTTTCCAAACCTCCTCTTTTTAATAAAGTCACAGCCTCTGGAGAGGAAGGGACTGCTTCAGGTGTGCCTTCCATCAGCAAGGACCCTGGGCCTACCTACGGCTACAATCAACTGTAACAAAGGGCCTGGGATCTCTTCATCCAACTCCATGAACTTCCCTCATTCAATCCTTTCTCTCCTTCACTCCTAACATCTGGCAGGCAGGCCCCGAAGGACCTGACAATCCCGCGTCCACACCACCCCACCCAACCCCCGTCACTACCACCACCTTCCCAGCGTAGCGGGTTCCCGCAGCCATGGAAAGTTCACCAGTTTCTCTCGGATGCCCTTTAGGCTTTTTCCCACTTCCAAAGTCCAGGAACACAATGGGATGGGACCAGAAATACAGGCTGGATCCTAGCAGGCCAGCCCAGTGGGAACGTTCCCAGATGACCTCACGCCAGGGAGCACATGCGGCAGCTCCTCCTTCAGACCTGGAGGACTGCTTGACTCCTCCCTCAGACCTTGAAACTATAAATTAACTGTCTTCCCTCAGACCAACCGTCCTCCCTCAGACCAGTCCTCCTCCCTCAAACCCAGAGGTCCAATCCCTGAACTGTTTTCTCAAACCCAGTACTTTAAGACTTGTGAATGTAAAGTTCCTGGCTCTTGGTGAGAACTCGGTATCACAATCAGAAACAAACAAAACTATTTGACTGACAGTTCAAAGTTTTAATCCAAGTTGGGAGAGCGTTGAGACAATTGAGGCAACCCAGCCCCTTCCAGGCCACAGGCTGCAATAGCACCCAGCATGCTGAATGGCCTCAACACAGGGTGGCCCCTCTAGGCCAGGCCTCCCACTACGAGGCCACTCAAAAGCTGGACTGCAGCAGAGTGACTCTCAGGGTAGGGGAGGCATTCCCAGGGTCCCAGGTGGGCTCCCACTCAGCAGGTCCTCTGCCTCGACCACTACCCTGCCGAGAAAATCCTGTGGCAACAGAGTTGGCTTTCTGTGATGCTGGGGACAGGGTGCCCGGAGGCAGTTCTTCCTTGGGAGGCTGAGGCCCTGCAGAGAAACAGTCTCCTGTGGGATCGGAGTTTCCTGCTGGAGAGGCTGAGTGAAGAAGGAGAATGGAAAACTCAAAAACCAGTACTCTCCCCTCCCCCCTCAGACCCCTGGGTTCTCCAACCCCTCCTCCCTCAGGCCAGAGGTCCTCCCTGGTCTCCTCCCTATCCCATTCCTCCCTCAGACCTGGCCCGCACCTGTCATCAGCCTATGCCACTGGGATGCTTCGGTGGCCAGGGCTTGGGAGAGACTGAGGACGCGCTCTCGGTGACCTTCAGACACTGGCATGTAAGGCATGGGATGCCTGGGACTAGAGCAGATGACAGTGGAGGTCAAGCGGCCCCCATGGCCAAATTGTGTGCCCTGGGAGTTGTAGCCTTTTTAAAAATATTTTTATTAGAGAGAGCAAGAGTATGTGCTATGGCATTGGTGTGGAGGTCAGAGGACAACTTTTCAGAAGTCTGTTCTCTCCTTTCTCTGTTTGGGCTCTGGGAATTGAACTCAGGTTGGCAGACTTGCACCCTCATGCCTTATCACTGAGCCATCTTGCTGGGCCCCCAAGAACTGTAGTCTGTTCATGTCTCTAAAGGACTCGAAAGGTATTGAGGGTTTGTGGTTCAGCTGCAGGGTGACTACTACAAGATTACCGAGTGGACAGACAGGGTTTGTGGAAACTGCAGGTGCCTAAGAGGCAGGAAGGTTCCTGGGCTTGTTTCAGGTGTCCCAGGAATCGAGAGACTCTAGTTTGGGGAGATGTATGGTTGGGCAGGCAGGAGACTCTGTGATAGCATTATCATCTCCCACCAGCACCCAGACTTCCCTCCTGGGTCCTTACCTACTCCACGACCCAGAACTCCTGAGCCACTTGGAAGCGCCTACAATAGGCTGGAAAGGAATCAGAGCATTAGGATTCCTGGCGTAGAGAGTGATCAAAAGTTCAAGGGCGATCTGGTCTGAGTAGCTCAGGAAACTCTGCCTCCAAGAAACTGAAGGGAAAGGGGGTAAAGAGAGGGGAGAGGGAAAAGAAGGGGAGGGGAGAGGAGGGAAGAGAAAGGGAGGGAAGAAAAGATGAAGACAGAGGAAGGGAGGAGAGGGGAATAGAAAGGAAGGAAAGAAGAGGAAAGGGAAATAAGAGAAAGAGGGAAGGGGAGGGAAAAAAGGAGGGGAAGAAATAGAATGAAAGGGAAGGGGAGGGAAGGAAGGGTAGGAAAGAAAAGAGAGTGGAAGGAGGAAAGAGAAGGAGAGGAAAATGGAAGGAAGGAAAGGGAAGGGGAGAGGAGGGAAGGAAAGGGAAAGAGTTAAATAGAATTCCTGGAGTGTGTGTGTGTGTGTGTGTGTACATATATATGCACATGCATATGGAGGTCAGAACATGACAACCTTGTGTATTGCTCCTCACTCACTGGCCTGGTTGATCAGGCCTGCTGTCCCATGAGCTTTCGGGGATGTGCTGTTTTTGCCTCCTGCCAAGGTAATCTGGACTCAAGCCCCACTAACACCACCTGGGGATTAGGAAACTGACAAGCACAAGTTGGAACCAGGAAGTTTGGGACAAGGGTGATGGTCTTGGCTAGATTCTGCTTAGGGCTTCCCTGGTAATGCTAAAATCACACACTCCTTCTTTAATTCTGCTTGGTCTGTCAATCATCTGTCCAGGAGTCCAGCCCCACCCTCCAGGGGCTCAGATTAGCCAGATGGCTAAAGAGATGGGGGATCCTGAGCCCTATCCCTTCCAGAAACCCCTTTCCTCAGACTCCTTAGCAAGACCTACAGACCTACCCCCATGTAAGTCCGCTGACCTCTGCACTCCAGGCTAGGAGGGTAAAGCTTTCTTCTGCTTTCTGTCTTTGTGCTTAGTTCCAGTCTAAAGCTTTTCCCTGCTCACTTCCTTCCTGTCGGCAGCCAGAGGGATTCCAGGCTTGTAGCTCCACATTTCCTGCTGGTTCTGCTCAGTTTTAAAATAAACTTGTACATTCTAAACTCTCTTCCTGTCCTATAATTCTTTAGTATCCCTGATGAATCTCAAAGTGGGGGAAACATTTCCATGTTATCAAGGGGTTAGGGTTGTCTCCAAGTAGGTGGAACACTCGCCCTCGCTTGCACCTAGGCCTGGGTTCCAATACCAGAACTGTGAGTCTCGGTGGCAAGAAGCCCCAACCAGGCAACTTGGCTAGGAATCAAGATCAAGGCTAGCCTGGGCTACCTGAAACTGTTTCAAAGAAAAAGACAGGAACTGGGTTTCGACGTAGCCGTAGAGGACCCCAGCACACCCTGACATGGCTCTCCTTACCCTTTGTTCAGAGTCGGCCTGGTGTCCGGCTGGTGTTGGCACCCGCCCCAGGGTCAGACGCCCAGGGGAGGCAGCTCGGGGAAGCGGGAGCCCGCACTCCAGGTTCCTGCGCATGCGCTCTAGCTGCTCCTGGGCACTCATGCGCGACGGTGCCACCCGGGCCTACACAGACGAGGACCCAGACCCTTGAGCTTGGGCATCCTTTTTCTGTTTGAGAACTTCATGCTAGCTGCCTGGCCCCTTCCAGAAAACACAGTTCAGTGTGCCCTCCCCTCTTCCCCCACACACTTCCTCCCTTTCCCACCCTACCCACAGGTTACGCGGACCTTCCCCAAGCCTGTGGATTCTGGGCCGGTGCTCTACCTCTGAGCCATGTCCACACACATTTATTTTGTTGTAAACTTCGCATTGTTTTTCTGTGTGCTGGACTGGCCTATCAGCCCCATTACAAAGATGAAACACAGAGGTACAGGTTGTTTATCAACGACCAAAGTCGCACAGCCTAGAAGTGGGCTGGATAACAGTCCAGCCCCTGTGGGTGTGTTTTGGGCTGATATGGATTTAGAACCTCTCTGGGGGTTGGGAGTCCACGGTGGCCACTGCAAAGGGTTTCAAGGTGGTCCTCAGGGATGGTCTACCTTGATTCCCAGCTGTGGTGACAAGGAGCGGGGACCCTCCAGGTTGGATGCCTGGGAGACACTTGGAGATGGGAGACCTTGAAGGACAAAAGAGGACGTAGTAAGGAAGGCAACAGGACAGGCACCCACCCAGCAGGTGCTCACCTGCTTGAGGGCTGGCCAGTGCCCTGTCACCTCCTGGTGGCTGTCCCCAGTCCATGTCAGTGGTCCCAGGTGACTGAGGGGAACTCAGTTCCAAGGACTCAGGAAGGCTCTGGGAATACAGAAAGAGACTGAACACTGCATTTATTGCTCTTATTATAATTAGCATTTTTTTCAAGTGCTTAGCAGTCAAAGGACAACAGAACAAAATTAAGATCCCAAACCCAGAACCAGATATCCCAGCCTCAAGCCTTTACTTCTGTCATTTATTAGCTGTGTGATTTTGAACAGGTTGCTTGACCTTTCTGGGGCATATTTCACCTTTACATCTGTAAGGCACTTACAACAGTGCCTGATACATGTAGTGTGAGGTTTTTCTCATAAGCATGTATCGACAGGATGCACACAGTTGACCTGGCTCATGTAGTAGTGCAGCTGCCCAGGAGTCACCCATGCTCCTGAAAATGATCCCAATGAACTCATGAGCTCTAATAGCCTCGGCCATAATTTTGTGAAGTCTTCATCTTCACCATTGCTACAAAGACTACAGTTCCATTCTTCTCTTCCTAGTAGCCATGGGCAACTATTTAGCAATGCCTGAGACTGTAAGAGATTTCGACTCCACCCAGGTTCTCCCTCTTCTGTTCCCCAAGCTCTTGCATTTTGCACCCTCTCCTCTCTTTTTTCTTTCTCTTCCTGCCAGGCTGTCATGATGACTCTCTCCCTGTCATTTTTGACCTTAAGCTCTCTCTTCTGTTCTAATGCTCACCCATCTCAAGGATAAACTAAGGCTCCCTTGGCTGCCAGGTCCCTGACTCTAAATAAACTCCTATTTCTTAAGTGTCTCCCTTGTGTCAGTTTCTCTTTATGTGTGGGCCTCCATGTGGAGCCCACACATGGTCAGAGTAGCTTTCTGTTCCTTTCCCCCATGAACATAACAGTTTCAACAAGCTGGACTGGATGGAGTCCTTCCTCTGGTTTATGGGCTCCCTCTCTACCTGGTGTGGATAGGCAGTAAACCTTTCCTAGATGAGTTAGGAGACAGGTGAAATCCCAAATACTGAGAAAGTCATAAAGTAGCTGTATGAATGTGTGATGAAACCATAGGCCTCAGACTGACATTGGACAATAGCGGAGCTGCGATCTGAGTGTAGGTCTTCATTTCATGGTTTGAAGATCAGAACAAGAAGTAACTCTACCAGCTGGAAAAACAAAGGGTCTAACTTCCCAAGGGTCAACTCCATGCTAGGCACTCGGAGCTCATCCTTTTTCTCAGGTGTTTAACAAGTGCCTCTTATAACTGGTCTGTCACTTTCCCATGGTCTGTGGTATAAATCTACTGTGAGCATTCACACTAATTGTCACTGAGTGAGGAGATGAAAAGAGATGTAGACACTGCGTTTTTGGGACAGTAGCTGGCACCAGTGGCCAGCCCTGGAGTATGACAGCAAGAGAGTGGGTTTCCACTTGCATGTATTCCATGCACAGATTCAACACGTCGAAAACTGAAGATACCCAGACAAGAACAGTGTGTCTGTATTGGACATGAGCGGATGTCTCTCCTTTGTCACTGGCCCCTGAATCATACATTGTCCAACTATTACCTTGCACTGGCATATATTCAGTAACCTAGTGGTGATTTTTAAGTATCCTGGAAGATGTGCACGGGTTGCATGCAAATGTATGCTATTATATGTTAATATAGGTAGATATACGGATTTAAATAAGGAACTTAGGCATTTCTGTATTTCCAAAACAGGTCCCTGTTGTGGTTTGAATGTGACATGACTCCCAACAGGCTCATAAGTTTGAACATTTGGTGCCAAGCTGGGGACATTGGAAAGGTTATGGAATCTTTAGCAAATGGAGCCTCACTGGAGGCAGTGGGTCTCTGGGAGTGGCCTTGAGCATTATAGCCCTGCCCCACTTCTACTTTACACTCTGCCTCCTTAGTGCTAATGCAGTGTGACCAACCACCTCCTGCCACTGTGGGCTGTCTTTAATAACCACACTATAAACCCTTTCTCCTTCAAGTGGCTTTTGTCAGAGTCTTTTATCATAGTAATGGAAGAGAAATGAAAACTTGTTGGTAGCAATCTCCCAAGGATACTGAAGGACAGCTATGATCAGGTTAACAAAAGCATTGGGTAAGTGATGGAGGGAGAAGTGGGTGAGGCTGAGTTGGCTGTGCAATGGGGTGGGCAAAAGGGGGTCCCAGCCAGTGGAAGTCTCACCTCCCGCTCTGAGGACTCCTCCCCTTGGAGCCCAGGGGACAGGGACTCAGGCTCAGTATGTGGGGGCTGCTTCTTGGGGCTGCCCAGACCTGCCAGCGTGTCTTCCACCATCCACAGCTGATGCTGAGCAGAAGCTCTGTCCTGGGGGAAAGAAAGGAATTTGTTCAAATGGAAAATACAACCGGCCACTCAGGAGGTCCTGAAGTCAGCCAGGCAAGGAAGCTGTCATAACTGTTCCCTGGTCTTTGGTACTTCTGTGTGTAAACTGGATCTGCTTGTCAATCTGCAGAGAAAATGCTTGTGAATTTGTACAATGGTTGCAGATCACCACTGGGAAAGTAATGTGGGGAGACTCCTCGGCTCCACACTGTTGTATACCCATTCATGCACATGGTAAACCTCTCCTACTGAACATTATTTCTCTTAAGCATAGTTTGTGGGCTTCAGAAATATCCTGCTGGGCTGGGAAGACAGCTTGGGGATAAAATGCTCGCCACATAAATGTCACAACTATATTTCAGACCCCTAGCTAGCTAGACTGAACCAGTAAGCTCTGGGTTCAATTGAGAGACCACAACCTCAATAAAGGACTGGGGAGTGACAGAGTATTCAGTGTCAACTACAGGCCCGCCAACGTACACACACACACACACACACACACACACACACACACACACACTCCCCCACATATACACACATGCACATGTACACACACACGACTACACACACAACACTCATGCACGCACATGCCCAGATATACACATCTCCCACACAAAAACATGCAGTCGGGCTGGAGAGGTGGCTCAGGGTTTAAGCCTCTGCCTTGCAGGCGGAAGGTCCTGAGTTCGGATCCCAGATCCCAGTATAGACGCCAGGCGGAAGCGGGGGCGGCCTGCATTTCTGGTCCAGGTAGGGCGGAGCCTGTGAATTCCCGGGCAGAGTAAACAGGAGGAGGTGGAGGCGGTCCATGGTGGTTCCTGAATTCGCCTGATACACACATGCACACACACACACACAATTAAATAAATAATGATAATAAAAAAATTTAAAAAAACATGCAGTCATGCACACATATCATACTTACACACACACATACATCCATACACATACAAACTACACAGCAAACACACATATTACACATACACACACATGCGTACATAGTCACACAGATACAAGTATGCATGCAACATGCACACACATTTCACACACACAAAGAAATAGAGCTACAGATACATAGATGATAGGTAGGTAGGTAGATGAAAGATAGATTAGATGAAAAGATGATAGATATAGACAACAGAGATGATAAAGACAGATTCTAGATAGATAGTGGTATGGTTTGAAATGTGAGTTGACCCCACAAGCTCATGTGTTTGAACCCTTAGTTGCTGCCAGTGTTTGGGAATTTCAAGGCATCTTTAGAAGATAGAGTCTTGCTAGAGGAAGGTCGTCACAGAGAGTGGGCCTTAAGGTTGGTTAGCCCCACCCTGCTGAAGTGAGTGAGTCTGCTCTTGAGCTTGCATACAGCAGCCTTCAGCCTCCATGAAGGACCTGATTTAGGTTGCCTCCAGCTTCTGCAAGCTAATAGATTGTTAACTCCCCCCAGAATCAGAAGCTGAATTAATCTCCCTTAAGTTGTTTATATCTGAGTGGTGTCTCACAGCGACACAAAAGATTAACTGTTACGGATAGATCAATAAATAGATAAATAAATGAGAAATATATAGATACAGATAGATGACAGATGAATAGATACAGATTATAGATAGATGACTGATACATAATGAGATGATAGTTATATAGATATAGATAGATAATAGATATACGGAATAGATGGATAGATATAGATGACAAATAGGTAAAAGATTAGCTATAGATACAGATACAGCTATACATACAGATGATAGGCAGTCAAGAAATTCTAAGTATAATGGAACAATTTAACAGCTATTGACTGGAATAGCTTGTGAGATGATGGAGACACAGTTTACCAGCAGCACTTTAATGGCATGGGCAGGTCTTCAGTCAAGGGGAGAGACAGACCCAGCAGGAGAGTGACTCTCTGAAAAGCAGGTCAAGTAGGAGCTTAGAAAGGAAGGAGGAGGAGCCTGGGATGAAGCCTGTGAGGGTTGATCCTGGCAGTCTGACTGGAGTTGGAATCACCACTAAGATGTGCATGTGTTTATGTGTGGGGTGTGTGTGTGTGTGTGTGTGTGTGTGTGTGTGTGTGTGTGTGTGTGTTTCCAGAGGTTTTTATTGAGGAGGAAAGATCCACCCTGAATGTGAGCAACAAATCCCGTGAATAAAAGCAAAGGCTAGGTGAGTCAGCAACTTCCTGGCCTCACCGCACCCCACTTTCTGATTCTTGATCCATGAGGTGAGATGTCCCTGCGTCCCTGAGAACCTGTCTTCCCCACGGTGATGGGCTGCACTCTGGGTAGTAGGAAGCAACTAGCTACACTGGGAGGAGCTTCAGCTACACTGGGAGGAGCTTCCGCTCCAGGGTGAGGTGGGAAGCGCTGAAATGTCCAGAATTCCCAGGAAGAACAAGTCTGAGTCCATGGTGGGACTGGGGGAATCAGGGGTGAGGACATACCTGGGGAGACCCGAGGTGCAGCAGGTACTCCAGGGTCTCTCTCAAGGTGCCCAGCTCCTGCTCCAGGCCACTGTAGGTGTCCCAAACCTGCTCTCGTTCCTGGGGTCTCAGAAAAGGGGAGACACGGGTAAGCACTGTCAGAAATTTCTTGGTGGAGGAGGAGGTTTGACTGTGCTGTTCTTCTTCCATCCAATTTCAACTTGTGGTTCTCCTCACAGTCCTTCTCACATGGGCAACCAGGAACCCCAGTGCATATAAATCCCGTGTAGAACCCACAGTGAAGGGCTGAGGGTGTGGCTCAGTGGTAGAACACCTGCCTAGCATGCACACACGAGGCCCTCCTTTTCCATCCCCAGAACTACAACAATATTAATAATACAGTAACAGCAGCTAGTAAATGTGTGTGTGTCTGTGTGTCTATCTGTCTATCTGTTTCTCTGTCTCTGTGTGAATCTGAGGGTGCAGTGTGCGTCTGTGGAGGCCCATGGGTGACTTTGGTAATCATTCTAAATTGTTCTATCTCCTCTTTGCTTTGTTCTACAGTTTCCCAGGCTCTGACATTCAGGGTTAGGAGTGCAGACCGATGTTATTTCCACCAAACTCAGAACCTTCTGCTTGCAAAGCAGAGGCTTAACCCCTGAGGCATCTCTTCAGCCCCCAGTAGCTAACATTTCTTTGCATCCTTCCTGTTCAAAACATTCTTGTAATTCTTGTGAGATAGGTACTCTTTCTGCTGTCATTTCATAGATATTTAAATAATCCTTTATTTACAAAATTGTCATTATTTATAGATAATAACCATAGCTGACACAGAAATTTTGAGTATATTACTAAATGTTAAATATGCATTGATTTACTTATATGTGTTAACTGAGTATCACCATGACAATGTGAAGTGGATATGACTTAGCATTTGGGCTTCTTAAATAACATTTCTTTTTTTCCATTTTCATGTGAATTTATATATATATCTGTATTTGCAGGTGTGTGGACGTCTGAAGGTGATATCAGGAATCATCCTTCTTGCTCTTCAACCTTATCTTTTGAGACCAGTCTCAAAAGATAAATTAAATTAAAACCAGGGCTTGCTGGTAAGGCTAGTGTAGCTAACCAGCTTTCTCTGGGGATTCCCAGGTTCCACCTTTGAGCTGGAATTACAGGCAGCCAGCATATCTACTTGGCATTTTTGTGGGATCTGAACTCAGATCCCTTTGTATATCGTGCATGTTAAGAACTCAGTGTGAATCCCCAGAAGCCATGTAAATCAGGCATAATAGGCCTCTGTAATCTCAGTGCTCCTATGGCAACATGGAAGGCGGAAGCAGAAGAATCCTCTGAAGCACAGGGCAGCTGGCCTAGCACAGGCAGAGGCGAACAACAAACAGACAATCTGTGTCAGTCAGATACAGTTGTTATCAACTTGACAATCGAGGGCTGAGTCTTCAGGCACACTATGAGCTATTCTGTTAAGGCAGGCCTTGAGGAAGCCTATGGGAGATTGTCTAATTGCTGTGAAAAGACTCAGCTCACAGTGGGTGGGATCATTTCCTGGGCAGGTGGATAAGATGGAGAAAGAGTTGCTTCAGTATTTTGGCATACGGTATGATGGAAAACCTGAAAGCATATTCCTCTCTCAGCAATTCCTGGAGAAATGATGTGAACAGTTCCCTTGGCTCCTGATGTTGGTATTAACTCTCCTACCACGCTGAGGAATATAACTGAGAACGTAGGCAAGAGCAATCCCTTGTTCCCTGGAGTTGTTTGGCCGTTTATATCAGCCACAGAGAAGAAAATGGGACACTGTCTTTTTTTTTTTTATTTTTTAAACTTTATTTATTTTGTGCTCGCACGTGTGTGTGTGTGTGTGTGTGTGTGTGTGTGTGTGTGTGTGTATGGTGTGTGTATATGTCAGAAGGCACTGTTTGTCCCTGTGGGGGATCAAGGGTAACTTCAGGAATCATCCTGAAATGCTTCTACCTCCTTTTTGCTTCCCTCTGGGATTTCTCAGGCTCCACCCACCAGTGCCGGAAATATAGGCTACCACCCTGTCTCCCTGGTGTTTTTATGTGGGACCTGGAATCCAAACTCAGGATTTTCTGCTTGGGAAGCAGAGTCTTAACCCTTGAGCCATCTCTCAGCCCCAGGGACACTATCTTTAAAAAGGTGGAAGACAGGATCAATATATTGGACTGTCCTCTGACCTCCACACATGCACACATGCCTGCTTTCACACACACAGGAACATGTGTGTCACACACATGTCACACATACACACATCACACATACACTTTTATACACAGTTTCTGTGTTTAAAAGTGGAATGGGGATTCAGAGGTTAGGACTCTGTTCTCTCCTTCCCTCCCTCTCTCTCACATGCATAAATAAAATACATTGGAGTGCAGCCGGTCAAAAGCCCCTTTCTTTACATCCTCACCATTCCTCCTGCATCTGCCTAGGGCTCCTCCCTTTTCCACACGCTCACCTGAGCCAGGTGACACAGGGCAGCCCTCACACTGACCAGTCGATCTTGTAGAAGGCGCTGACGTCCCCAGGCCCTCCCAGGAGTCACTGCATCTCTGGCTGCCTGGCCCAGCTGCTGCCGGGTCAGCTCCAGGGCTGCCTCCAGCTGCTCCTGGGTAGGTAGGGATGGATGGCAATTAGACTCCTGAAGCCACTGAGAACCCATGGAGAGAAAAGTCCTCCCAAGTCCTCTCCACCCAAGACACCCTGGCTTCCACAATCAGAAAGGACTCAGGGCAGCCTCCTGGCCCGGCACCTTCTCTTCCTGTCTCTTGTCTATGTTTTCCTGCAGTCGCCTCAGGAGTCGGTCCTGCCCACACAGCTTGGTCAGCAGCATCTGAAGAAAGGAGAGAATGGGCCTCAAAGACCCACCCCTCCCTGCTCCATCTAAAATTTTCTCTCTTCAACTCTGGGAACTCAATGGGGGCTTGGATCTGGGAAGACTTACATCGGTTTCCAGGCTCTGATGAAATGTTGAGTCCAGTGGGGGACCTGGCTGAGAGGAGAAAAGTCCCATCAGAGAGGGACACTTGGACACTGAGCCCCACACCGTTCCACACAGACACCCAGCTGATATGCCTCTCCAGATTAGCATTCCTCTAAGTGTTGGTGGACCTCAGGGAACCCAACTGCCAAATTCTTGGCTTCAGAAAGAATTTCATAGGCTTGTTATCAAACATATAGCAAATACTATTATTGATGGGAAATTATTTTTTTCTTTTAGTCTTTATAGTTTTGCTTCTTTGTTTTAGTATTTATTATTTTGAAAAAGGAGAAGAAGGGACAGGGAGGGACACATGACTGGCATACATGGCACAGGTCAGAAGTCAGAAGAAAAGGAAGCATCTGGCTGGGGAGATGGCTCACAGGTTAAAGCCTTTGCAGCACAAGTGAAAAGACTAGGCCCTCAGCTCTGACACACTTGCATTAGCTTCTTTTTTTATAATGTTGATCTTACACATACACATTGCCATACAGTTGTTTGATTCCTTTCCCCCTCCCACCTAACACCCAGCATTGAAATTATGCCCATTGTCTAAGTTCTGAGGAACACTTGATGATATCTTTGTACAAGGAGACACAAGCACACAAACAAACAGGGAGGAAGACGCCCACATAATGATGGGAGAAGAGCCCAGTGTGGTGCGAGGAAGGCCAGCATGTTTTCTGACAACACTAAAAGCTAAGGGGGATGAGGAAATACTTCTCCCAGGGCTTAGGGAGGGAGTGTGACCTGCCTGACTCCTCAACCCCCGGAAACCTGCCTTCAGAACCCAAGCAAGCAGATTTCTAGTGGTCTTTTCTTTCATCTACCATGGGAGACTAATGATACCTACTCTGGGGTTGGTCTTCCCTAGGCTACTAGGCCAGGAGACAATGTTTTTCGTGCCAAAGAGAGCAAGAGACCAGCTCTCATAGTTTTGAGGTACCCCAAGATACTTACCAACAAAACCATGGAGGCTCGGGTCGAAGGGGGTCTTGGGGGCAGCTGGAGATAGGTGGATGAACCGGATGAAGCCTGGGAGGAAGACTGAAATAAAGAGACTTAGAAACTGGCATGTCTGATGGCCTAAGTCTGTCATCCCAACTTCTTTAGGGGATGAGGCAAGGAGGGTCACAAAGTCGAAGACTTCCCTGAGCTACATTCTGAGTTTAAGGACAACCTGGACAATTTATAGAGATTCTGCCTTAAAATAAGTGAAATAAACCTGGGGCGTGGCTTGGAAGTAGAGCACCTGCCTGGAATGCACCTGTGAGGGTCTGGCGGAAGGCTCTGTTGCAAAGCTCTTGTGTAGGATGTCTCAGACTTTGGATTCAATGGAGGAAGGAAGCTTACTCTCACAGAATTGTAATAAATTGACTATTCCTGGGTTAGCCATGAACATTTTCACCTACAGGCCCATAATGCTTAGAGGAAGTAAAGGCGGCCATCTTGAACAATAACCTGTGATCCAAGCGGGTTGGCCTCACTCTTTTGGTAAAGAGCATTCTGGACTACAATACCCATGGTGCTTAACAGACATTAGCACAGAAACAGTCCTGTGGCATCATGGGAGATAAGCTCCCTTCTGCCCAACTGACGTCCCTGACCATGTGTATTGCACTACAATCCCCATAATGCACAGTGAGTGTTAATAACACAGCCACTGCAAGGAAGAAGAACTTAGAGACCTGATGGTAAATGTAATTTTCTCTCTTCACGTACCTGTAGTCTAGGCTCCTGCCTCCAGTGTTGGGGACTTTTGGGAGGTCGTCCACCGCTAATTTCGGAGACGGGCCCTCGGCGGGGGGTGGAGGGCCGGGAGAGGGTCTGTCTCTGGGGTCCCCAGTCCAGAGGAGGTCGGACATCAATGCGACTCAAGGGGGTGTGAGGTCGGGCAGGGAGTGAGGCGTCTCCGGACGAAGGCGGGGGTCGCCTTGCAGGAGCAGACCGGGGCCGGGGAAGACTCAGAGGGGACGGCGGGCGGGAGAGGGGTGAGAATAGACTGTGGGAAGGAAAGGTTCAGGAAACTGAGTCAGCCCGAGGTTCTGCCTCGAATCCACCTCGTAAACCACAAGCCTACTTGAAGGACGTCTCTGGTAGACTGGAATAGGGTTACCCTCTGGTGGGAAGATCTTGGTGACATCTTCCTTAACTCTTTCTCACATGTAGATTGTGAATCCCTGCAGCTCCCACACAAAGTGGCAACCCACACCCCCCAACCCACCGTCCTTCCCTCAAGCCACGCCTCCAACCATTCCTGAATCCTAATCATCCCTTGGACCACGCACCCAATTTCCTTCCTTGCTACTCACTCTGGGCTCCTGGTCCGCTGACTCCTGACTCCAGACTGAAAGTCCACTGTGGGGCTTGGAGTGAGAAGCCGGTGCCTGCCACGACCTCTGGAGAGCCGAGTCACTTCTGGCGACTCTGAGATGCGCCCCTCTTCACCTCTGCTCACCTCAGGCGGACCCCCGGGGCCTCCGGGGCCTTCCCCAGGCTGGGGGTGTGCAGGTGACCTGGGGCGTCCACTAGCAAATGGGCACAGCAAAGGACATCCGTCTTTTAAAGGCCCTGTTTTCTTTATACAGGTAAGGGGCAGTGACCTACCCCGAAGGAGAGTCGTGCATTAGAAATTATTGCCTTTGTTTTGCAGGTGGAGACGCCCAAGCACAAAGGTGGGAAGATGATGTGTATCAGGACACTCGGCCC
This sequence comes from Typhlomys cinereus, assembly GCA_023101885.1. NCBI lineage: Eukaryota > Metazoa > Chordata > Mammalia > Rodentia > Platacanthomyidae > Typhlomys > Typhlomys cinereus. Next base: position 432,560 of record JALPQD010000554.1, on the reverse strand, counting down.
ATCCACTTCACAGAACCCAGTGTACTGGGGTATGAGAATTGGGGCAAGCTGGCGAAGAGTGGTATTTAACGTTTTCTTTAAAATTTAAGATATTTATTTTTAAAGAGCTAGAGAGACACACACATGCATACCATGGTACACAGGTGGAGGTCAAAGGACAGCTTTCAGAAGATGGTTCTCTCTTTGTACCATGTGAGCTTTGGGGACTCTAACTCGGTTCACCAAGTTTGCAAGCAGGCACCTACCCTCTGAGCTATGTCACTGGCCCTGATAGTTAACTTTTTTTTTTTTTTTTTTTAACAGATTCTTTGTAGCTCTCAGGTGTGGTCCTGTTCCTACCTCCCAAGTGCTAGGAATAAACACTTTAAAAAATATATATATATTGCCCTAGTTAAGGCAGAAGGAACCCCAGTTAAGGTCTTCCTAGGCTATATAGTGAGTTTGAAACCAGCCTGAGGTACAAATTTAAAACTTATCAATAACAAAAACGAAAAATAGGGCTGGGTGATATGGTTCACTTGTTAGAGTACTGTCCAGCAAACAGAGAAACTCTGTCCACAAAACAATCAACAAAACAAATAAAGAGTCTTTAAAAAACAACAAAAGAAGGCTGGAGAGATAGCTCAGGGGTTAAGACTGCCTCAAAAGCAGAAGGTCCTAAGTTCGGATCCCAGGTCGCTCGTAAAAATGCCAGGGGGAAATGGTGGCAGCTGCACTTCCGGCCTACTAGGCAGAACCTGGGAAATCCCACAACGAAGCAAGATTGAGGTAGAAGCAATTCAGGATGTTTCCATAAGTCAACATTAGTCCTCCACAGGGACACACAGTGCTCTTTGATAGATGGACGGATGGACGGATGGACGGACGGACACACACACACACACACACACACACACACACACACACACGATAATTTTTTTTAAAAATTTAAATAACAAAAGAGCTGGGGAGATGGCTTAGGGGTTAAAGTCTTTGCCTCACAATCAAAAGGATCTGAGTTCAGAACCCAAATCACACATAAAAATTCCAGAGGTCTGTACTTCCAGCCCTGGAAATGGAGCATGGGAAACCCCAGAGCAAAGCAATAAGGAGGCAGAGCAATCCAGGATGACTCCTGAAGTCACCTTTGGGTCTTCACAGGGACACACACTCAAGTGCCCTCTTCTACATGAGCCACACACCTTCACCTACACATCCCCCCCCAAAAGGATAGTCCTGGGCTGGAGAGGTGGCTCAGGGGTTAAGCCTCTGCCTTGCAGGCGGAAGATCCTGAGTTCGGATCCTAGACCCCACGTATAGACGACAGGCGGAAGCGGGGACAGCCTGCGTTTCTGGTCCTGGTAGGGCAGAGCCTGTGAATCCCAGGACAGAGTAAACGAGGAGGTGGAGGCGTCCACGGTGGTTCCCGAATTCGTCCGTGGTTCTACACACACACACACACACACACACACACACACATACACATGCATACATGCACAATTGAATAATAAAAAAAAAAAGACAGTCCTGAGAGATAGGTGCCTGCTCACAGATGTGCTGACTTGCGTTCCATTCCTGGACCAGAGAACTGTCTTCTAAAGTTATCCTCTGACCTCCACCCATGCACATGGCAGGTATTTCTCTCTCTCTCTCTCTCTCTCTCTCCTTTCCTCTCCTCCCCCTTTATCAAATAAGTAAGACATTAAAAAACCACAAAAGGAAAAAGTCAACTTAAAAAATAAATATATATAATTTTTAGGCCTCAGAGTTGACTTTAGATGGTAGCCATTGGGGATGGAGAGTTCTGAGGAAACCAGAGAGTGGGACATGTTGATAATTCCCAGGATGGAGCTAAAAATGTATAGTGGAGCCCATAATGAAGAGTAGCTCTGCAGGCAGGGCTGGACAAGTCAGTAGGCAGATTTTAAGAGAGAGAGACTTTGCTGATTGGAGGAGTGGAAGTTCCCTAAAGGAGGGGGGCCTGGAAGACGGAGTGATTGGATATGCAAATGCACCTCTTCAGGGGGAAAGAGCTTGGGATGAACTCGCAGGGAATGGGAATCATGGGCATGGCCTTGGCCTCTACTCACCTATCCTCCCCTTCAGCGCGTGAGGCTCTGCCCAGCGCCCGGAGCCAGCCACGGAGGTCCTCCAGCGTGTCAGCTGCCAGGACATATGTTCTCATGCCTGGGTGCTCTGCCTGTATGACAGAGGAGTGCTCAGGACAAGAACGCACAGAGGAAGCCATAGATGCAGGTAAACCCTGTTAGCTCCAATAGCAAAGACCCTAGGATATGTACATGCATCTCCCTCCCCCAGCCAGCATCCACAGACTCACTCACCGTGAAGGTGAAGCGTCGTCCCCGGGGGGCGCCAGGCCCATCCGGCCTTACGCTGTAGCTGGGGAGCAGGACACTGCCCAAGACACTTTCCTCTCTGCTGTCTGCAAATGGGGGGGGGGGAGAGCACTGAATCAAGGCTTGCAAAGAAGCCAGGGGAGCCTCGTGGGGAAGGACGAGCGGGGAGTACTGACCCTTGTAGTAGAATAGGCAATGGCCAGAGAGGACAAACCAGCGGCGTTTCCAAAGCCGGAGTCCAGAACTGTCCTAGGGGAGAAAGACAGGAGGAAGAAGCTGGGCAGAGAGCAGGATAGAAGATGGAGACTGTGCCCCACGGTGACAGACATGCAGAGAGACCTGAGAAGAGACGGAGACACAGAGATGGGAGAGACATGAGAGGACAGAGATGCAGAGAGACTTGGAGACAGAAAGATGCGATGGAGACTCAAGAGAAGGACAGAGATTTGGAGAGAGGATAGATTGCAACTCTATTCAAAGTTTTATGGGGTTTTAAAAATTTGTTTGTTTGTTTGTTTTGAGACAGGGTCTTATATAGTCCAAACTAGCCTCAGACTTGCTTTGTAGTCAAGGATGAACTTCCGATCCTTCTGTCTGCATTTCCTAAGCGCTAAGATTGCAAGACAGTCATACTCAGTTTATGTCTCAAGATGGAGCCCAGGGTCTCCTGCATGCAAAACAAGCATCCTGCAAACTGCATTGAATTCTACAGTTCAGTGAGTTTCTCTTTGTTTTGCGTTTAGTTTTATTCATTATTTTTATTTTGTGTGTGAGGATCTGTGTATGTATGAATGATGTGTAATTGTGGGTGTGTGCTATCTGGAAGTCACTTTCAAGGGCCCATTCTTTCTTCCACAGTGGGCTCCAAGGATTGAACCGAAGCTTGACTGCAAGTGTCTTCACCATCACGGATACATCACTGTCCCCCATGCCCTAACTGCTTTTCTCCTTTCCTTTCTCCCTCCCCTCCCCTCTCCTCCCCTCACCTGTCCTTTCCTTCCCCCCTTCCCTCTTCCCCATTCCCCTGACCCCTGCCCCCTTCCCTCTTTTTCCTTTTCCCCTTTCCTTTCTCTTTTCCTTTTCCTTTTTCCTTTCCCCTTTCCTTTCCTTTCCTCTTCCTTTTTTCCTTCCTTCCTTCGTTCCTTCGTTCCTTCCTTCCTTCCTTCCTTCCTTCTTTCCCTCTTCTCTTTTTTTTCTTTTTTGAAAAGATTTCATGTAGCTCTGCCTTCTCTCAAAATCAGTATGTGGCCAAGGATGGCCTTGAACTGGTGATCCTCCTGCTTTTACCCTTTGGGTTGGCTGTTTATTTACTAAGTATTACTGCTCCCTGCCACACCTGACTTTTTCTAATTTTTAACATCCTTTTAAAAAATATTTTATTTACTTGAGAGAGAAAGAGAAACGGAGACAGAAAGAATGCGCATGTCATATCATATGGGCAGAGGTCAGAGGACAACTTTGACAGTTCTCTGGGGATTGAACTCAGGTCTTCAGGTTTGTGAGCAGCTGCCATACCCATTGGGCCATCTCACCAGCCCTCTCCCCCACCCATGATCTTGATCCTGAGGTAGATGCTGGTACCTTGTATTGGCAGGGGTCTATGTCTAGTGACCAGGTAGGACCAGGTAGCTTGTGAATGTGCAAGATATAGACAGAGATGAATGACATTCACACTGGTGGACCAATGAGTTAAGGAACTGGGGGAGCAGTGGGACTGTGAGGAAGAAGCATGTTGCTGGTGTAGAAGGACACATCGATCAGCTGAAACACAGTATCCTAGACCCTCTGCCTTCCCTGCTGACCCCACCTGCTTATGGAGCCAGCCACGGATGTGCACGGGCAGGTTGGGGTCCCTTCGAAGCGCATTGCTCCTCTTCCCAAAGGCGTGGACCTTGTGTACCGGGCGGGTGGACTTCTGGGGAAAGACAGATGGAAATGAGTGCATCCTTCTTCAAGACTAGTTCCCAAGTGGGACTTTGCTGGGCTACCCTTAGAAATCAGGCAAAGAGGCCAGACATGGTGCCTCAGAATCCCTGAAGCACCTTGGGGGGTGGAGACAAAAAGATCAGGAGTTCAAAGTCATCTTCAGAAACTCAGTTCAAGAGACCAGCCTGAGCTACATGAGAATTTTTCTCAAAAAATAAATAGGGGCTGTAGAGATGGCCAGGCAGAAAACGGCAGTCTACACTTCTGGTCCTGGTGGGTGGAGCCTGGGAAGTCCCAGAGCAAAGCAAAAAGATACAGAAGCAATCTTGCATGATTCCTGAAGTCACCCTTGGTTCTCGACAGCGACACACTGTGCCCTCTGACACACTCACGCACGCACGCACGCACGCACGCACAGAGATGGCTTAGGGATTAAGAGAGATAGAGAGATGACTTAGGGATTAAGACTCTGCCTCATAAGCAGAAGTCTTGAGTTTGGATCCCAGGTCCCATATAAAAAATGCTAGGTGGAAATGGTGGCATGCACTTCCAGCCCTGTTGGGCAGAACCTGGGAAATCCCAGAGCTAAGTAAAAAGGAGGTAGAAGCCAGGATGATTCCCAAAGTCACCCTTGGTCTTCCACAAGGACATACAATGCCCTCTGATACACACACACACAGGCACACATACGCTAAATAAAAAATAAATAAATGTAAAATATGCATTGCAGTTAAAATTTAATTAATTGATTAAATAAAATTTTAGAAAGGTAAATTAGGGGCATAGGTCAGTTGGTAGCATTCACAATGCCTTGGATCAGTATATAAACCAGGGGTGGTACATATCTGTCTTCCCAACACTCAGAAAAATGAGGCAGGAGGATTAGAAGTTCAAGGTCACCCTCAACTACATAAAGAGTTTGGAAGCAGCCTGGGCTACATTATGTTAGATCAAAATCCCTGTAGCTGCATCTCATAGAAACCAGACCTTGCCTCTCTGGGGTTTCTGGCAGCCTCCTTCCCCCACCACCCAGGGTCAGTATCCACCTGACCTCAGGTATTATCTATGACGCATGATGCTAACTATCCAGTCGCACTGGAAAAGCTATAAAGGTTAGATCTCCCTGTGTCCTATGGGATTTCTGCAGAGATTCACCTCTCTCTTTTCTTGAAGCTTTCATTCCTATCTGAACACTCCCCCATCTTTAAGTCAAGCCATGACCCTTCTACAGCTCTCTGTTATAATAAGACTTCCATTACCATGGACTTCTGCCTTCTTTTAAAAAAAAAAATACACATTAGATCCTGTATCAGTTATTCTTCATGTTGTCAATAAACTCATGGCTAGGCTTAAAAAAAAAAAAAACAAAGGAGGGGCTGGAGAGGTGGCTCAGGGGTTAAGCCTCTGCCTTGCAGGCGGAAGGTCCTGAGTTCGGATCCTAGACCCCATGTATAGACACCGGCAGAAGGGGGGGGGGCCTGTGTTTCTGGCCTTGGTAGGGCAGAGCCTGTGAATCCCGGGGCAGAGTAAACAAGGAGGAGGTGGAGGCGTTCATGGTAGTTCCCGAATTCGTCCGTGGTTCTACACACACACATGCATACACACACATACACACACGCATACACGCACAATTGAATAAATAATAAATTTTAAAAAAGGAGTTTTATTCTAGATTATGATTTTCAGTTACAGTTCCTTGTCCAGCTTGGCAGGAGAGCTCACACCAACACTAGGAAGTGAGGGAACTGACCATGCCATAGTCATAGACTGAAAGTGGAATAATATTTGTTTGACAGATATACATATGTCATAGTTAGACACAGGTGTCAACCTGACAGTTAAGGGTTTAGGCTCTGGGCACATTTGAGGAAATTAGTGGTTGAGGTGGCCCAGAGCAAACCTGCAGGAGATTGTCTAACTGATGGGGAAGGTCCAGTCTATGATGGGTGGGATAGGCCCTGGAATAAATCACAGAGAGCTGGTTGAGAGAGTTGGCATCCTTCTGTACACTTAGTCAGACATGCTGGTCTGGCAAGTAAGGATTGTCCATCTCCCAGCCATTATGTGGTAATGGTGTGGCCAGTTCCCTCGGCCCTAGTGTTGGTGTGTGCTTTCCCGTCAAGCTGGACTGAGAACTGTAACCAGACTATCAGTAAGAAAATAAACCCCTTGTTCCCTTAAGCCATTTGATGATTATTTATCAGCAACCATGCAGGCGAACTGCAACAACATATATGGTCAAGTATACACCAAAGGATATTAACTTCCTTAGCCAATTCATCTGTCCTACTCACTTGCCCAGAGTCTAGTCCCAACCACATGGGCTGGGCCCTCCCCATCAATCAGACAATCTCCTAAAGGCTTGCCCAAGACTCAACTACCAATTTTTCTTTTTAAATTTTTTTTTATTATTATTATTTATTCAACTGTGCGCATGTGCGTGTGTGCGTCTGTGTGTGTGTGCGCGTCTGTGTATGTGTAGAACCACAGACGAATTCGCGAACCACCACGGACGCCTCCACCTCCTTCTGCCCCAGGATTCACAGGCTCCGCCCTACCAGGACCAGAAGCGCAGGCCGCCCCCGCTTCCGCCTGGCGTCTATACGTGGGATCTGGGATCCGAACTCAGGACCTTCCGCCTGCAAGGCGGAGGCTTAACCCCTGAGCCGCCTCTCCAGCCCCTCAACTACCAATTTTTCACAACTGTACCCAGACTTCAAGTCTTTGATTGCCAAATTGACATCCATATCTAACTAGGATAAACCCTGTCTCAGAAAAAGGGGTGGGGTTGAGGTCATCCAGATAGACCGGTAAGGTGCCTGCTTGCAGACCTGACAACCTGAGTTCAATTCCCGGAAAGTCCACATAGTGGAAGTAAAGAGGTAATTTCCCAAAATCCTTTGACCTCCATCTGTGCACCATGGTATGCATTTCTCTTTCTCTCTCAAGTAAATAAAATATTTTAAAGGGGCGGGTGGTGGTGGTGGAGAAAAATTAGAATAAAATAAAAGGGGGTTGGGTGCTAGAGAGAGATGGCTCAGGGGTTAAACCTTTGGTAAGCCTTTGAACTTGTTGAGTTCAGATCCCATGTAAAAATGCCAGGTGGGAATGGTGCCAGGTGGAGCCGAGGAAACCCCAGAGAAAGCATTAAGGAGGCAGAGAAATCCAGGGTGGTTCCTGATGTCACCCTTCATAGTGCCCTCTAACACACGCATGTACGTGTACACACACACACACACACACAAATATGTTTGGGTGAGAGGGGTTACAAGAGGTTCTGCTGGCAAAAAGATGCCCCTGGCCACCACAGATAAGAGTGCTGGGGAAGCTTGGAATCTGCACTGCGAGCCGTGGGCTTTGTGAAGTCCCCAACAGCAAAAAAAAATTTCATGCCAAGTACCTGATGGCTGAAAGAGTGAAAGGATATACTGACACTGGACGACAACATCCCTCCCACTCAAGGTGGGAAAGGACATTTTGTCTCTTTTCCCCCTCCTTAGAGGGTTCTCCTTTCCTGAAGCACAGGCTGGAATCAAATCTCTAAGCTCTGAACTTGGTAAACTGATCAGCGCAGGAGGGACAGTGGAAAAGCATGAGCTGTGAGCCCTGGCTCCAAACAGACGGGCCCTGGGGATGTTTCAGACGACTGGCTTTAATAATGCCACTGGGCAGAGAGAGAAGCTAAGATACAGCAGATTGCACAACCCCCTACAGAACAAAGGAAATGCCTATGTTTGTAGATGTCAGAGGTGAGTGAAGTCTCAGGAACTGTGCGAGGAGGGGCCCTAATGTAAAAACTAATCTCATAGTCCCTCACTACCTTAGGGATCTTGAGAGTAGATAGAGATGTAAGGTGTACCTGAATCTCCCTCTGGGGACAGCCTCGGATCTGGGAAGTAACTGATATTCCTGTAGCCAAGGCTGCGGACTTCTGGTCTCAGCTTCCTGAGGGCTGGGATTACAGGTGTGTGTCCCCAGGCCTATATATTTTATTTGTTGTTTGTTTAGGGGCAGGATGTCAGCCCAGAATGGCTTCCTGTAGGTTTAGTAGCCAAAGATATCCTTGAACTTCTCATTCTCGTTACACACCCAGTTTATATGATGTTGTAGACCAACTCATGCCTTTGTGCATGCTAGGTAGGCCCTCTACCAACTGAGCTATGACCCCCGTACTTAAGCTTAAAAAAAAAAAAAAAAACAGGTTCTTGCTACATATCCCTGGCTAGCTTTGAGTGCACACTAAATAGGTAAGCAAGTGTGATAGTTAAGCCTAGGTGTCAACTTGACACACCCGGTATTAACTAAGCTGGGCTGAGACCATCTCTGGAAAGGATCAACTGAGACTACTTGAAAGGATTATACCCACCCCAGATCCTATCAGAACCTCCAAAGCTCTCATAGAATCCTCCCAGTACTGTATCATATAAAAAGGAGCCACCAAGGAGAGCGGATGCCTTCTTGCAACTGTGCTAGGAATCGTTCTTCCTTCCGGCCACACGGTTTTTTCGACCTTCTAGCCTTCGACTAGACTAAGACTCTAGGATTTCTCCAATCTTCAGCCATCACCCACTTGACTACCGGACTGAGCAGCTAGCTATTGGTAGCCATCGTTGGAACAACCTCAGATACTGGCAGCCATCGTTGGACTACCTCAGCTACTGGCAGCCTTCGCTGGACTACCTCGGCCATATCTGTAAGCCAACTCAATGAATTTCCTATATATATATATATATATATATATATATTCTGTGAATTTCGTGACTCTAGAGAACCCTAACTAATACAGCAAGGATGGCCCTAAACTCCTATGCTGACATCCTAAATGCCAAGATGACAGATGTCTGTCACCATGCCCATTTTCCAAGTGACAGAAGATATATATATCTTGAAGGGGGGATCACAGGGGTCCATTCCATGGCAAGGGTCTTCCTTCTAGTCCTCCTCGCTTTTCAAGGTTACAAGAGAGCTCTTTCTTCTGGCTTAGAATGAGGAAAACCCAGAGGGGTGGGGACACTAGGAGTGTCTCTGCATTCCTGGCTCCAGTCTGGCCCACGATCATCTGTCCTTAACAACTGGAGTCTCTAGAGGTGGCAGAAACAGGGACTGCACGGCCCAGAGTCTGCCTTCCTTCCCGTCACATCTTGGAGCCCCGACAGACCTTGGTGCTCAGGCTGCTGAGTGAGGAGATGGTAGAGGCGCTGCTGGCCAGGCTGAGGCTGCTCCGGGGTCGGCCCTCCTCCATCAAGAGCTGAGAGAGAGAGAGAGAGAGAAAGGGACTGTGTGTCTCTTAGCTGACCGGGGGCTGAGGGACAGAGATGGGGTCAGGCTTGGCGTTTGATACAAGACTGAGGAGAAAGAGACTGTTGTTTGGGGGTCGGGGGCTGGGGGAGGCAGTGGTAGGGATCACATACCAAGAGCGGTGCCAAGAGGGGTGGGCGGGTGGGCAGCTCTGGCAGCTGCTGGGAGGGGGCAGCTGTCTACAGCTTAGCCATAGAATAGGGGTTCCTTTATTCCTGCTCATTGAACTCTGGCCAGGAATGCGACCCTCTCTATGCTTAGAGATCCCCCATTCCTCACCTCCTTTCTGGCCCCAGGTTACCTGTTTCTTGCCTTCCCACACACAAACCCAAACCATCCTTACCAACTCCCCAACTCAAGCCCAGAGATACCAGGAATGTGCACCCAGGCAGTCTCTCCCAGCTTAGCCAGTACTTACCCAACTCTGGGGTCCCAGTGATAGGGGTCTGCTGCTTCCTTTTGTGCTCTCAGAGTTCTTGGTCTCTCTCCTCACCTGATCACGGTATCTCTCTCTCTCTCCACCCCCTTATTGCTTCTGTTCAAATCCCCCCACCTCTGTCTCTGTCTCCTTCTTCTGCTGTCCCTCTCTGTCCTTTGCACTCTTTTCAGTCTCTTTCTCCTCTTCTCTCTCCGGTCTTCCCCATCTGCTGTTTCCTCTTTTCTCTTTCCAGTTCTCTTCCTCACTTTCCCTCTCCCTTCCTCTCCTAGTTTCTCTTTCCTCTCTGCTGGGCTTTCCCTCTCTCTGCCAGCCGCCCACGCTTCTGTCTCCCCTCCCAGTTCTGACTGTCCCGCCCCTTCTGGCCTCCCCACCACAGCCTGACCTCTGGCTCAGCCACCCCCTCAGCTTGAAGGGAGGGACCACTCCCCCAAACTTCTGAGATTCCAGAATTGGTGTCCTAAATGTCTGAAGCTGAGGTCTGAACCCCAAGACTGTATAGGTTTGTTGTAACTAGGGAGTGAGCAATCAGCATCCTCAAAAGAAGAGACTGGATCTTTCAAGGGATGGAGGAACTCCTACTCTTGAAGCCCTGGAAAGAAGAGGTTCTAGCTAGGAGTCAGGACAAAAGTGCCCGTGACAAAAAGTGCAGCTTTGGCAGGGTGGGGCTGGGAATGATCACCCGGGTCCTAGAGAGAGGGGGAGGTAGTCCCAGAACTCTGGGTTCTGACTAGGTACTACCCAGCAACATCAGATCAGATCTCAGAGAGAATTCTACTCTGGAATGAAGATGGCTCCCTCCCTATGTCTGAGGGAGGAGGCTGGGGTCTGGCCCCTGGGTCTGAGAGAGGAGGGCTGGGCCTGGACCCTGGATCTGAGGAGAAAGACATCATGGTTTCCAGAAGATGTAGCTTTCTGGGAGAGCCCGACCCAGCATGGGTTCTAGACTCCATCCCCAGCAAAACACACACACACACACACACACACACACACACACACAGAGGTGTCGAAAGATGCATGTTTGGGGCTAAGAACTGGATTCCTGGGTTTGGAATACTACCCAGTCTGAATTTTCAATTTGAATGAGCAGAACTTGTACGTAAGTTTGAAACAGTGTCAGCATCTGCCTGCTTGTACAGTTATGAGCAGTTGTTATTCTCTACACACTATCGAGCTGTCACCTATGACCCCTAACTCCAAAGATCAAGGCGAAAAGATTGCAGAGATCCCTAGGCCAGCCTGGGGCTACATACTGACAATATTCAGTGTAGTCCGATGTAGGCTAACCCAGAATATAAAATAAGCTTCTGCTGGGAAGTAGGGGGTAGGAAAAAGAAGGAAATAAATAAACTCTTAAAAAAAAAAAAAAAAAGCCAAGGGCTAGGAAGATGGCTCAAGGATTAAACCTGTGCCTCACAAGCAGAAAAACCTGAGTTCAGATCCCAGATCCCACATAAAAATGCCAGGCAAAAATGGCAGTGACCTGCACTTCTTGCCCTGGAAAATGGAACCTGGGAAACCCTAGGCAAACCAAAAATGTGGCAGAACAATCAAGGATGATTCCTGAAGTCACCCTTAATATGTACGCACATATAAATAAATAAATATTAAAAATTTAAAAAAACCCTACCCTACTTTTTAGTAACCCTGCCTGCCTGGTACAGAGCAGAAGGATTGCCCTCAAATCCAGATCGAGCTAAGCTACGTGGTGAGTTTCAGGACAGCGTGAAATACAGCGTGAGATTTTTGTCTCAAAAGTATAAAGAAAATAAATACAGTGAGTTGTCCCAGAAATCCTGATTGATTGACAGTTCGCTTGGCTGGGGGCGTGGCCCACGCTGGGAACGGCCGTCGTGACGTCACAAAGCCCGGAATCTCCGCGAGAAGTCCGCGGTCATTTTCCAGTTCCCACCTTTCCCCGGGGCGGGTTTCGAAGCCACGTCTTCCGTGACGTCAGCGCGCCGGCCGTGCCGCTCTATAAATGGCCGAGGCGATCTCAGGGTAGATCGACTCATCTCTCCTGGCCAGCAGAGGATCACATGCGAGACGTCCCGCGACCCCGCGCCCTTTCGTCGCGCCAGCCTGCCAGACTTGGAGTCGCGAAGTCCCACGCCTGAGGGCGACATGAACGCGCGGACCACCCGAGCCGCCCCGACCCGCGATCGCCTCCGGCAGCCTGAACCTGCGCTCCTGCCCCCGGGGTGACGCCCCGCCCGCCGGTGGGTGAGCGAGGAGGAGATTGGTGTCAGGACTCCAGAGTGAAGGGAGAGGCTGGGACCAGGACCCCTGGGTCCGAGGGAGGAGACAGGGGTCAGGACCCTCGGTTTGAAGGAGTGTTGGAGTCAAAATTGCCGGGTGTGAGTGAGGACGACTGGGGTCCGAAGGAAGGGACCAGAACTCACCTGGGTGGGGTAGGAGAGTAAGGATTTAGGGGTTTAGGACTTAGGCAGGCAGCAGGAGGGTTTGAATTCTGGTTTTCTAAGTTTTGGGGGAGAAGGGGTCCGGAGCCAGAAGCTTGGGTGTCTAGCAAGGGTTGGTGAAAGGTGTTTTAGCTTGGTGGCACAGGGTTCTATTCTAGTCCACCTACTGGATTTGCAGAGGTAGGTGAGTCACAAGTTGAAGACCAGTTTGGGCAATTTACTGAAACTCATACCACAAATAGTAACAAGATGACTATAGCTTTGCTTACTTTAATCCCCAGATAAAAGAACGTTTTGCATCTCAGAAACAGGAAGACCGCGTGTTTGATTTATTTGCCAGTCCTCAGGAGAATGATTAAGCTGAGGGACTTATTTTTGTCCACAAAGGGAACAATCTTGACTCTCAAAGATTGAGACTTTCAGGCCTGAAGAATGGGTGTCTGGGTTCTAGGATCTAAGGCTGGAGAGAACCAAGGGCTAAATTCCTAGATGCTGAGAGAAATGGTAACTGAGGGGCAGAGATAGGTATGGTCAGTCCTATTAGATGGGAATGTGGGGCATAGATTCTCACATTGTTGTTTGTTGATGTTACTAATGTTACTATTTTTGTTGCTGTGACTCATGCATGCCCTGATACCATTTCCTAAGTGGCTTGTAAACTAACACCTTTTTTTTTTTTTCTAGCCCAGACATATGGCCCCAGGCCCAGTGCCCCATCACACTCAGCACTGGAGATATGCCCATTCCTTCTACCTCCTGTCCCCACTGATGGGCTTCCTCAGCCGGGCCTGGAGCCGCCTAAGGGGCCCAGGAGAGTCAGAGCTGTGGCTGGTGGAAACAGCAACAGGAAGAGATCAGATTGAAGACCAAGCTGTGCTGCTACCTGGCCTTGTCCCCTGGGGCTACCGCTCTCAGGAGAGTGAAGCTGAAGACAATGGAGTTCCTAAGGAGGTTGGAGGAGTGGCCCTGAGTTACCCACCAGAAACTTGGGGACATTCAACTGGAGATGATAAACATACTGAGACGCAAGGACAAGATGGTTCCAAAGAACAGGAAAGTACAGATGGTCTGTCTGCACCCCGGTGCCCCTGCCTGCAAGGTGCAGATAAGAACCCTGAGGAGGAGGTGGCTGGAGAAGAGGGAGTGACCAGGTTTGCTTATCCCTCACCACACTGGGAGGGTCTTCCAGTAGTTGAGGAAGAGAATGAGGAAAGTTTGAAGAAAGAAGCTGGTAGAGCCTCTACTTGTAGCATATCTCCAGGATGCGGACCTAGCATTTTGGTGTATTGCCCAGAGGCAGCAGAATATCGGACCACGGAGGAAAAAGGAATAGAAAATAAAGCCAAGGAACCTCCTCTTTCCCATTCATCTTCAGGCTCCCACTCCAGGGTCTGGGGGGGAGAAGCCAAGGCCTCATCCTCCCATACCACCACTGGGAGTGACTTCCTGAAGGCCTGGGTATATCCCCCTAGAGAGGACACAGAGGAAGAAGCCAGTGATTCTGGATCGGCAGAGGAAGAGGGAGAAGCCGAGGCCCTGTCTTCCCTCACTCTCACTGGGAGTGCCTTCCTGAAGACCTGGGTATGTCATCCTGGAGAGGACACTGAGGAGGAAGAGGAGAGCGAGTTGGAATCTGTTGATGAAGAGGGAGAAACTGAGGTTTCCTCTGCTGACCCCCCTGCAAGTACTTCCCTGAAGGCCTGGGTGTATCCACCAGGAGAGGACACAGAGGAGGAAGATGATGACAGTGATTGTGAATCAGCTGAGGAAGAGGGAGAAGCTGAATCCACCCACACAGGAAGTGCCTTCCTGAAGGCCTGGGTGTATCGACCTGGAGAGGACACAGAGGATGAGGAAGAGGATGGTGATTCAGGATCAGCTGAAGAAAAGGAAGAAATCCAGGCATCCTTGGCCACTCCCTCCATGAGTGCTTTCCTGAAGGCCTGGGTTTACTGCCCAGGAGAGGACGCAGAGGAGGAAGATGAATGTGAAGAGGAGGAGGACCTGGGTGATTCAGATGCAGCTGACTCCTGCCCCAGATCCCCTAAGGCTCAGGGCACCTCCTCCTGCAGGAACTGTCTATCTGGAGCGGAGACTAAGGAGGAGGAATGTAGGGAAGCAGAGCCCTCCTCCTTCCGGGTGGCCTTCTATTTACCTGGAGAGAAGCCAGCACCCTGGGCAGCTCCTAAATTGCCCCTCCGACTTCAAAGGCGACTACAGAGGCAACATAAGTTCTCAGAGCCCCCCATCTGTGATCAAGACCCAGAGACTGGCCCAAAGGCCAGAAAGGTGAGTGCCAGGGGCTGGATTGTTTTGTTTTGTGAAATAGGTCTCACTTTGCAGCTCAGAACTCATCCCAGTGTTGGGGTAATTCTGAGAGCCATCACACCTGGCTTTTCTTTTTGCTTTTTGTTTTTGGAAGACTAGTTTATTGGGGGGCACAGTAAAAGGGGTAATAGAGTATAGCCTGTAACATAGGACCAGGTTTAGATTCTCCAGTTAGGGAAGAGATGGCTGAGAGCTAGAACTCCCAAGAGTGGGTAGAGTGGAGGCGGGGACTCCTGGGTCCAGCATGTTGCAGGAAGTTGCATAGAAATTCTGCTGGGAAGGCTGTTGTTCACCTTCACGCAATCCTCTGTAAGAGATGGGGCCCTGTGAGAGGAGGTGACAGCTGTGTCTTAGGGCAGTCCCAGAAACTGCCCAGTAAATCAGAGTGACTATCTGGGTGGCTAGCAGGTGATTTCCCAAACACCATAAGTAACAAATTTTTCTGGTTCTCCTCTCCCATCCCATCTGTCTCCAGGTGCAATTTTCTGAGAAAGTCACAGTCCATTTCCTAACTGTCTGGGCAGGGCCAGCCCAGGCTGCCCGCCGGGGCCCCTGGGAACAACTTGCCAGAGATCGAAGCCGCTTTGCCCGCCGCATTGCCCAGGCCCAGGAGGAACTGGGTCCCTGCTTCACCCCAGCCTCCCGAGCCAGAGCCTGGACACGATTGGGAAATTCACCCCTTCCTCTGCCCCTCAGGCCTGCCCTTGCACAGACATTGCCTTCCACAGAGGTCCTACCCCAAGCCATGCCCTCTCCTCACACTGAAACCCCACCTCCTAGCCTGAGCCTCAGTGAGAGGCGTGGCTAAGTTCTCATGCTTGTGGTTGCCTGTTATTTATTAATTATTTAAGTGTTGGTTTATATAAAAAATAAAGCCTTTTGATTGGTAGTGCTCAACATCTTGGTGTATTGATAGCATCCCACGGGATTGTCTTCCATGGAATATACACAAAAATATTTTCTACCACCCTTCCCCTTAAAGGCTACTGGAATTTGTAGTTTTTTCTGACATCAGTCTAAATGTCATTAAGTATAGGACAGTTATCTCTATCGAAGAATAGTAGGCTTGACTCTGATTCCTATGAGCCCTGTGTCTAATCAGGTGGCTTATGCCTGTAATCTCAGGAAAAAAGAGGTAAATGCATAGAATGTGTTTAGACTCATTTTCTTACTTGAATTTGTCCAATTTCATAATTTAAGGGACTACAGAGTATCATAAGTATTAAAGTTTGAAAACATGCTCATCTAATAAATGATGAGCAGATTGATAGACCCATTCTCTTATCATGAATGTTATTTATCCAAGAACTGAGAACAGGATCTGCCTAATTTCAACAAAGTAGGCCAAAAGTCCAGCCTTACTCTGCCCCTTTCTACTGGTTCTAAGCTTCCTGACATACCAGCTGGTTCTTTAAACCTTGTGAGGACTGAGCATGACTGAAGTCTGTGATCCTGGTTCTAGGAGGTAAACGCAGGAAGATTATGAGTTCAAGGTTAGCTGAAGCTAAGTAAAATTTCCTTTTTAAATTGTGTGTGTGTATCAGCAGGCACTGTGTGTCCCTGTTGAGGCTTTAGGAATCATCCTGGACTGCTTCTATCTCTTTTGCTTTGCTATGGCATTTCCCAGGCTCTGACTTCAGAGTAAGAAGTGCAAGTCACTGCCATTTCTGCCTGTTTTGTTTTTATTTGTTTTTTTGTTTGTTTTCATGGAGGATCTGGGATCTGAACTCAGATCCTGCTTGCAAGGCAATCCAGGTAAATCATCCTTGGCCCTCCACAGAGACACATATTGCCCTCTAATACACACACAAGAAAAGAAAATTATAAAGTTAAAAAAGGGGGGGGACAAGCTAGGAATGTAGTTTACCAAGTGCCAGGTTGGTTTTAAGACAGTGTCTCTTGTAGCTGATGAAGGCCTCCACCTCACTATGTAGCTGAAGCTGGTGTAAACTGATCTATCCTGTCTCCATCTCCCAAGGGCTGGGATTACAGTCATGAACAACTATGCCAATCAGAAGTCCTGGGTTTGATCTCTAGGCACTGCATAAACTTAATAACTCTGGCCACTAATCCCAGCACTCAGGAGGAGAAGTTCAAGGTCATCCTCAGTTACACACAGAGTTTGAAGCCAGTCTGGACTACTATAATAACATGTTTTGTTTTGTATTTTTTTACTTAGAGAGAGAGAGAGAGCATGTGTGTATTACAGGGCACCATGTGTCCCTGTGGAGGACCAAGGATGACTCCAGGAATCATCCTGGATTGCTTCTACCTACCTTCTTGTTTCGCTCTGGGATTTCCCAGGTTTCACCCACCAGGGTCTAAAGATTTTATGTGAGACATAGGATCCAAACTAGGACCTTCTGCTTGCGAGACAGAGTCTTAACCCCTGAGCCATCTCTCCGGCCCCTACCTGGTGTTTTTATGTTGGGACCTGGGATTAGAATTCATATCCTCCTGTACGTGAGGCAGTCTTAATCACTGAGCTATCTCTCCAGCCGGTGAGATCATATTTTTAAAAAAGAGAAATAGTTCAGCAGGTAACTTTTTTGCAAATCTGACTTCTATCTGCAGAATGTCACATGGCGGAAGGAGAGAAATGACTTCCAAAAGCTGTCCTCTGACACCTGAGTCCCTTTCCTCTCTTGCAAATAAGTAAACAAACTATTGTTAAAAATTGGGAGGTTAATGGAGTGATGGATATGAGCAGATTATGAGGATACAGGTGTGTGATGTCATAATGAAACCCTTTATTTTGTACTGTGGCAGCCTATAAAATAACATAAAATAATGGGATAAAACTTCTAACAAGGAAACCGCTGTGGCAGGACTTTGTAAGAATAGGAAATTTACTTACCAAGAATGTCAGAGCTCCCTGGCCACTGATAAGTCCTGGGAACTATCTCCCTAAGGCACAGGGCTTTCAGAATAACCGTTATAAAACCAGGTAATTGCTGATCTTCGCTTCTATAAAACACTATTTGCTTCACAGTACCAGGAAAAATGTTTTGTGTGAATGTTGTCTGCTTCACACAGATTACCAAATCCCTGACATCCAGGGATATAGTGTTTTGTCTTTATAACCTTAGGTAAAACAGACGTTAAAACTCGCATTCTGAACCCCCGAATTTCAGGGTGCAGTCGCTGATCCGCTAATAAAAGTCTCTCCCCTTTTTAAAAATTTATTCGGTGTCAGAGTGAATTCCTGAACGACCAGACTCCATTACAGTACACTAACTAAAAAATTAATTTTAAAAAAATTTATTGAAAGAAGGCCGGGCGTCCGATGTGCACGCGCCCAAAATCCCAGCAATCGGGAGATGGAAACACGGGGATCCGGGCTTCAAAGACAGCCTCGGCTCCTCAGTTGTTCAAAGCCAGCTCGCATATTCAAAAACTAAAAATAAGAAGATAAAACAAAAGAAGGCATGTTGGGGATCTTTCTCCAAACACACAGGACAGAAGCTAGTGAGGGATGGTATTTTATTCGGTTACTCACACGCCAGTTTCGCATCGAAACTGGATAAGCAGATGGCGAAAGCTTGGAGCGGGCAAAGTGGGTACCGGAAATCCATAGTGAATATGTTTGGGGCCACTCGACCGAACTGGAGTATCAGGTACTCCGCTGAGGAGGAAGTTAGGAATTCAGCCTTAGACCAGACCCATCAGGCTCCTGCCCAGGAGGAGGCCTAGAAGGAGCACCCACACAAGATTCGGGAACCCTCTCCAAGAGCTGTTTCAACTCAATCTCCAAAGTGGTTTTTGGGACAGAGAGGCGCATGCTCTGCCTCAGAGCGTTCAAAGCCTCATGGGAAATGTAGTTCTTTGTGCTCGGAACGCCCTCCCCCTCCCGCTTCCCCCCAGGCCCTAGGTCTGCACATTCCCAGGAGCTCACGGTCATCGGGGTGCACGATCTGGAAGTTCTTAACTGAGGCAAGAGTGACCCGACCGTGAAAATTGAGCACGTAGGCGCCGCTTTGATCGCTCCAGGAAGGAGTTTTGTTTTCCAGCAGGAGCAGCCCGTGTCTTGCACCCTTCTGGAGGCGATTCAGAATCGAATCCTGATCCTTGAAGGTACAAGGAGAGAGCAATTTGTTAGTCTACCACTGAAACCCTTTTTACCCCCCACTCCCCCCCCCACATTTCCATTGTTTCTGTCTGGCATTTAACGTGGGACCTGGGATCCGAACTCAGGACCTTCTGTTTGTGAGGCAGAGTCTTAACCAGCTCCACTTTTTTTTTTTTTTTTAATTGGGACATTGGATGGCTTTCCCAGCCTTTTTAGCTTGGATTAAGTTGCCCTCAAATTTACTTTGTAATTCAGGCAAGGCCTTGAACTTTTAAGTCCTCAGTTTCCTAATTAACAGATTTATTTATTTACGTTTGAAGGTATGGGTGTGTGTAGAAGTGGGCACTCTGTGTGCCTGTGGAAGCCTCCAACAGTGTTTTTATGGGGGATCTGGGATCCGAATTCAGATCATGCTGCTTGTGAGGCAAAAGTTTTAACCCTGAGCCATCTCTCCAGCCACAATCAACAGACTTTTTGAGTATCCATGCCTTACTGTATGACAGTGTAGGAGTTGCCAAAGCCCTTTGTGTTTCCAACAGGACCTGCAAACTAATGCTCAATCTTCCCAAAAGAAGATCCCAATACTTACTTTTCCATCAGCCCAAAGATCCCCAATATTCCCTTAAGGAACTCACATTTTTTGGTTGGACCCTGATCCTCTGCTTCTGGCAGTCCATTCCCGGAATGATCACTGTCATTTTCCGGGGCCCCCGGAATCCCAAGACATTAGTCTCCTGAGAGAATTAGATTATATTCCAGTTGACCTGGTTCTTTCTCATTCCCTACCTCCACTTCTACTCCCACCACGGAAATACTTACATAGCATACAACTCCAAGCTCCTCTCTGATCTGGCCACTGTCCTGGATCCAGTACTTCCGGTCAGGGTTCACCCCACCGTTGAAGATGGTGAACTTTGTGCCCAACACATTGGATCTGTTCCCCAGAGAGCAGTTGGTATGATGATGATGATGGTGGTGGTGATGATGATGGTGGTGATCATTTACTGTTTGTATGTTAAAATGCTTTCCAAAACCAGTTCCCTAGGTAGGATCACTTTCCTGCATGCACATTCCTGCTAATCTCCTGCTCCTCTGTTGAGCCTTATATTTTAGCCTTCTACTTGGACTGTTTAGGAACTCTCTTCCTCTAGGAAACACAAACTCACACATCCCAGACCTCCTGAAAGAACTTTAGGGGTCCCAATCCTCTCCTATCAAAAGCTCTTTCCTTCCACAGGACTGACAATCTATAGAACTACAAAACCTATCAGGTCATAGGTCAGGTGTCGCGTGTGCCCTGTGGCTGGCTGGAAAATGTAGTCCATGTGTCTCCTTCCCTCCCCAAGTTCTCCCTGTCTCTTGCTGCTTAATACACACCAGGGTTCTGCCTACCTGACTTTGCCCACAAAGTTGTTCCCGTTCCGAGACATGTCTTTGGGGTCCAGAGAGATGAGATAATTAGAGGTTTTGCTCCTTTTCCTTTTTCGGCCAGCCAGGAGGAAATGCTGTGGATGGAAAGAATAGCCCATCACAATAGATTTTTTAAAAAATATTTATTTGAGAGAGAGAAAAGTACATACATGCACCACATGGGCTTCCAGGGATTGAACTCAGGTCTTCAGGTTTGTTAGCGGGCACCTTACCCACTGAGTTATCTCACTGGCCCCACAATATATTTCTTCTGGCTAGAATAACTAGGAACCCAAAGGCAAAGAGATTGCATGTCTCCTGACAGGAGAGGTGTAATGGTCTAGCAATACTAGAACTTCCTGGAAGGTGTTCTCACTGGAGGACTGGGTCTTCTCTGCCAGAGGGTCTAGCAGGGCTTACTTAGTTCCTAGTTTGTTCCCAGAATGAAGAGCCTTATCTTTATTTCCATCCATTGGTTCTGAGTGGGGAGGAGGCTCTTTCTGGGGGAGATGGAGGAGGCCATGTTAGAAGACAAAGACAGGTGTGGTTTAACTCTAGAATGGCCAAACCAGGGGTGAGTGGGACTCATCCAGGATTGAATGGCATTTTAACTCAGCAGGGGTCAAAGAAGAGACCCAGGGGGAGGGGGGGTGTTGGTAAGATAGCTCAGAGAGTTAAGGCACTTGGCTCACAAACCTGGCGACTACAATTTAATTCCTGCAAGCCCACATGGCACGTGTATGCATCTCTCCCTTCCTGTCTCTCTCAAATAACTTTTTTAAAATGACCCACATATCTCAAGTAGGGAGTGCAGAGGGTGTGATCTGAGATTATAAGAGGCCAGTTGAACTCTAGAATATGGACAGGCTACTGCATTTTATAAGCAAAGGGAAGTAGCTCTGAAGTGGACAGGGTTTGGAATTGACAAGTGTGACCAGAGAAGCCCGAATCCAGAAACTAACTTTTCTTTTTAAAGTATTTTCCCTTATTTATCAGAGATGCTAAAGAGACAGACACATGGGTGGAGGTCAGAGGACGACTTTTAGAAGTCAGTTCTCTCCTTCTACCATGTGGGCTTCTTGGGACTTGAACTTAGGTCACTAGGTTTTCGAACAGGCACTTTATCCACTGAATTATCTCACCAGCCACTTAATTTTTGAGACAAGGTCTTCTATAGTTCAGGCTGGCCTCAAGCTCCTTGTGTAGCCAAGGCTGTCCTTGATTTCCTGATCATCCCCCTCTAGCTCCCAAGTCCTAGGATATAGGCATGTGCCACCACACCTGCTCCCCCCACACTTTTCTTGTCAAGAAAAGTGAGATGTGAGAGAACCCTCTCCCCTCTCTACCCCTTACGCCTTTCACCCCCCCCCATGCCATTCATCCCCTTGTGATGATAACCCCACCCCCAAGGGCCTGGACCGCACCGTCCCGCCGTGCTCTGCCTCCAGGTAGAGGTAGTAGGAGGGGAACATGCTCTTGTCCACGCCGTGCTTGTTGCGCACGATGCGGCACTGCACCACGTAGTCGCGCAACGCGGGCAGTAGCACATAAGCATGCATATTCTCGCCCAGGCGTGGGCCGGGGGCCTGGGGCAGAGAGCGCTTGCTGTCCTGGCTGCATGCGTCCCCGTTGTCTTTCGGGACCTTAGACACCTCAGTCTTCGCTGCCGCCCAGGTGTCTGTCCCGTCGGACTCAGAGGCCACTGTCTTCCTTTCCAGGTTCGGGTCACCCTGGTTCATCTGCAAATCAGAAGTCCAGGGGCAGCAGTCAGGTGAGGCCTTGAGCCTCGATGACCCACAACTTCCAGTTAACTAATCACCTATGTCAACCAGCTCACCCAGTCAAGTTGGTACCATCTGTGGGCTGGCCAGTTCTGTGGGCTTCTCCCTCCTTCCTTCTCCACTTTGTCAGCTTCATGGGGGACCTGTGTGCGGTGAGCACCCATTCAGCAAAAACCAGAACTGAACCCAGAACTGCTGGCCAAGAGTCCACAGTGAGGGGCTGGGGACGTAGCTCAGTAGTAGCACACACCTGCCTAGCATTCCCTAGTGAAGGGCTGGGGGCACAGCTCAGCAACCCAACCCCTGCCAGGCTTCTATCGCCAGAACTGAAAGCAGATCTACCAGCTCTTGCACTTGTGCCCCCATGAAATGAATACCAAATGACCCTTCTCTATCACTGCTCTGCCTTCTCTAAAACAGTTCCATCTGTCCACGATGGAACACTTTGTGGGAGGACAGAGTGTCCTATAGCTCAGGCTGGCCTTGTACTCTGAAGTCTTCCTGTCAGTCTCCTGACTACCAGGATCACAGGCCTGCTTTTTCAGGGCAGAGAAAAAGGCTCTGCAGACTAAGCTTCGGGGCCACCTTACCCGGGTATCAGTGCCTGGCACACTTCGATCTATGTCGTTCATTGTAATGTCTTTCTCCACCGTGCAGGACGCCAGGTCTCCATGTCCCCTCTCAGAGGTCACTGCAGGGATCGGGTTGGGACTGGGAGTCCTTGGTTCTCCTAGGACATCCTGGAATGTGCTCTCGTCCTCACCAATGCCTACAGGGTGGAAGGAACAGGAAACAGAGCTCAAGACAGCTGGGGCCCAGAGGTTTGGGAAGAAATCATCAGTGTATGTGCCTGTGTACATATATCTGTACAGTGGTGGGGGGAGACACTCTGTGTCTGGTGCTTGTGGACCTTCGAGGGTGACTTTGGGAATGATCCTAGATGGCTTTTAACTCCTTAT
Organism: Typhlomys cinereus; assembly: GCA_023101885.1. Lineage (NCBI taxonomy): Eukaryota > Metazoa > Chordata > Mammalia > Rodentia > Platacanthomyidae > Typhlomys > Typhlomys cinereus. The sequence continues at coordinate 409,597 of JALPQD010000554.1, read as the reverse complement.
TGCTTTGCTCTGGGGTTTCCCAGGCTAGTCTTCCAGGACCAGAATTGCAGGCCGTCACCATTTTCAACTGATCTTTTCACATGGGATCTGGGTTCTGCGCTCAGATTCTTTTGCTTGCAATGTAAAGGCTTTAACCTCTGAGCCATCTCTCCAGCCCAAGTAGATAACTTTCAAAAGTTTGTTCTCTTCCACTGTGTGGACTCCAGGATCCAATTCAAGTCACCAGGTTTGAGCACAGGTGCCTTGATTCACTGAGCTATCTGGCTGACTGTTTTTATTATTTTTATTTTTTTTAAATGCACTTTCACTATGTATCCCAGACTGTCCTGGAACTTGACTGTAGTCCAGCCTGGCCTGGAACTTGAGGTCATCTTCTTATCTCTGCCTCCCAAGTACTGGGATTAAAGGCACACAACCCAGCTCTCACTATCTCATCAAACTTAAGACCTTGTCCACATTACGATCAGGATCTGTAACTGAGCTGCATCCCCAGCCCCGTACATTCTTTCCCTTTTTCTGGAGGAAGCATCATATAGACAGGGGATTCAATATGGAGACACAGTGGATTTTGGTGTTTAAAGTACTAGTTCTAGCCTGGTCTGGTGGTATATGTTTCTAGCCTCTAATTCCAGGAGACTGAGGCAAGAAGAATAAATGTTGAAGGCTAGCCTCCAATGTAGAGTGAGTTCAGGTCCAGCCTTGGCAACTAAATGAGACCCTGTCTCAAAATGAAAAGTAAAAAGAGGTCAGGAGATGTAGCCCAGTGATAGAGTGCCTGCTAGACCCCACTAGTGAGGGCGTGACTCGGTGGTTTAAGCATCCTGTCTAGCATGCTTTCAAGGTTTTGGGTTCCATATATAGTACTACAAAATAAAATTTTAAAAATGTAGGTTGGCGAGATAGCTCAGTGGATAAGGCTCCTGCTCTCAAATCTCATGACCTGAGTTTGCTTCCCTGTAGCAAGGAAAGACCTAAGTTCCAAATGTTGTCTCTGACTTCAACCTCCCTTCCTTCTCCCTCCCTTTCTCCACAATAAATAAATTTTTAAAGTTTATTTTTAAATATTTGCTTGTGTATGTGTGTGTGTGTGTGTGTGTGTGTGTGTGTGTGTGTGTGTGTGTGTGTCCAAGGGCACTATGTATACCTGTGGAGGCCCAAGGGTAACTTTGGGAATCACCCTGGATTGTACTACCTCTTCTTTGCTTTGCTATGGAGTTTCCCAGGCTCCCCTTTCTAAGGCCAGAAGTGGAGGCCGAAGTCATTTCATGTTTTTTCATGGGATGCGGGATCTGAACTCAGGACCTTCTGCTTATGAGGTACAGGTTTAACCCCTGAACCATCTCTCCAGCCCAAATAAATTTTTGAGAATTAAAAATATAATTGACTATGACATTCACAAAGATGAACCATGGGGCCAGTTACCAGAATAAGGGTGAGGACCTGTCACATGACTCAGTAGTCAGATTTCACTGCTGTGTCCAGGAAATTACCAGGTGCTGGTGGGGCTAGCCAACCTCTCCGTCGAGTTGCCAAAAGTGCTTTATAAGGTCGTGGTATGACAGGAATGTCTTCCATGATGACTTCTTCCAAGTCTGAGTCAGAGGTGTCAGGGAGCGAACAGAGATGGCGAACTGCAGGGTGAGTTTCCCCAGTGTACACTGAGAAAGGAAACGCTATAGACTGTCGGGTTCTCGGGTGCCAGAGGAGGCTCAGGTCCCGATTCCTCCACTCTAGGGACAAGAGGTAAAATCCTGAATTCCCCAGGACTTTGGAGAAGAAGGATTGGGGCTCCAGCCCCCAAGGTCAGTGGTCTGGGGCACAGTTTAATGACTAGAAGTACCTGCCCCTCTCCGCTCGCCACTTCCATCTCCAACATAGTTCAGGTTGACCACAGTACTGTGGGGCCCAGAAGGCAGATGTGCCTGTGGTACGCTCTCCTGGAGAAAAGGGTTGCCAGGGCCTGGGAGAAAGTGTAGGAATGTTGCCATTAAGTGCCACCTACATAAGGCCTTCAAGAAGGTTGTAGGGGTAAAGACACTGACTGGTCAGGCATGACCTAATGAAAATTAATTTCCTGGCTCCCACATAAAGGTGGGAGGAGAGGACCAGCTCACATACAGCATGGTCCTTTGACTTCCATAAGTGCTCTACAGTATATTAATAAATTAAATTTAAAAAATTTTAAATTATCTATATAGCTGGGCCTGGTAGCCCTGATTGAGACACGCAGGAGAACTACCTCAAGTAAGAGAATAGTCTGGGTTACAGAACATAAGGCTAACCTGGGTTATAGTGTGAAAACATTCTCCAAAGAAACAAACCCAAACATAACAACAAATACAAAAAGGGTCAGAGGTAAAGCACTTGCTTAGCCTGTGTGAAGCCCTAGGTTTGATCCATAGGGTCCCAAAAAAGAAAGAAAGAAAAAAATCTGGAATCCCTGCTTCAACTGTGGGATTTCATATGCTCTGGAGGTCATGTGCCTCCTGGGCCGTCACTGGACCCCCTGATCTCAAAAATCCAACTTCCTACATTCTCATAGGGCAGAAACCCTACTATACATAAAAAAATGATAATCAGCCTCGCCCAGAACTTCCCTTCCCATTCCCACTGTTGCCCCTTCTCCCTCCCTGCTGGCTTTGAAGCAAGCCTCTCTCTACACTTCTACTAAGTCGCTGTCCAGTGCTCCAACTAGACTCCACCCCTAAGCCCCCTTAGCCTTAACTCTAAAGCAAGCCCTCCCTCTAGGCTCCGCCCCATGGCAAAACTAGGTCAAGGTTCCCCAAGTCAAACGAACTCCAACTCCATCCTCTCCAAACCCCTCCCGTGGCTCAACTAAGCCCCACCCTATGCTGTCATTGGCGCCGCCCTGGCAGCTCATAGGCCAATTTGTGCAACCCCGCCCCATTCTTCCCAAGACTCCGCCCTGGGTGCCACTAGCTCCACCCCTCCAGTTTCCCCGGGCTTCGCCTCCAGGACTTCCAACAAACCCTCTCCTGAAGACCGGGTGCTCACCGCTGTCAGTCTGGAAACGCTCTTCCCCGCGCCGCGGACCGCGGTGCCTCAGGGAAGCATCGGGGTTGGCCTGAACCATGAGTGGTTCTTGGCGTTTCCTGCGCCGCTTCTTCTCAAACAGCAGTCGCTGCAGAAAGCAAAGGAAAGGCGTGGGTGGGTAGATGGGTGAAGCTGCCGGAGAGAGTTCAGGTTTTCTTTCCTCCATTGGGTCCTAGATCTGCTTCTCCCTTAGATCCAACCTATGGCTACCAAGAACCAGGAGTCTGACAGTTTTCACCCCCCGTTTCTTGGGACCTTTGAGGCGGAAAAGGAGCCTGGGGGCAAACCTATTGACCTGAATTAGATCCCCAGAAGCCCACATGGTGAAAGAGAAAACAGTTGACTTTGTTAATCCTCCGATCTCCAACCTGTGCACCACAGCATGCACGGGTGTTCTCTTTCTCTTTAATAAATATATAAATGAAATTGAAAAATTTGGAATTCCAAAGGGAAGATTTGCTTCTTTAAAAACCTAAATTTCAAGTCAGGTGGAGTGGTGTATAAACTAATCCCAGCACTCGGGAAAGTGAGAAGGGAGGAGCATGATCGTGAATAAAAGGTCAGCCTGGAATTATAAAGTGAGGTCTGTCTCGAAATAAAATAAAAAACCAAGTTTGGTGGTTCACGACTGTAATCCCAGCAGAAACACTGAGGCAGGAGGATTGCTGTGAATCTGAGGCCAGCCTGGGCCAATAGATAAAACCAAAACCCAAATGACAAGTTCAGTCGACAGAAAATTAACGCGATATTGGTTCTTAGCCCTGGGGAGGGGGCTTCGGGAAGATTCCAGGCCATACCTGTTGTTCCAGCTTCTGCAGCCTCACGCCCATGAGCTCATCCTCCAGGGTTCTGAGAGAAACAGACTGATGGCCCCAGCATCTTCCCAGCCCTGGAGCCCCGCCCCTTGCCCAACTTGGGGGGGTGTGAGCGCCTATGACGTCACAGACAGTGGGGAAACCCGGGTTTTCTCAATCAGTATGAAGCTCTTTCTATCCAGAGCCGGTCTAAAAGTTCAGCAGCTAATCTCAAACTCTTGCTGTCTCTGGACTCTTAGGGGTCCAGACAGATCCCTAGACTCTTCCTCTTTGAGACCTAAAGGCCTTTAACCTTAATCCTCTTCCAGTGGGACACCCGGAGTCTAGCTGCCCAGCACCAAGGGCTGTGGATGTCCCTAAGGGGGCGCAGCCACGTTTTAACCTCTCCATCCCCAAATCCACCCATTCCTCCCTCCCCCACTCACTCCTTCTTCCAGGTGTCATTTTCTTGAGACATTCTGAAGGATCAAGAAGATAGAATCAAGATCTAGAAACTCACATCCTCCCTTCAACAGACTATCTGGACCGATGAGTTCAGGTCTTGACTCCCGAGAATCAGTAACTCGTATCCATCTTTAAGCACTGACAGGAGCCCAAAAATACTTTTTTTTTTTTTCTCGACAAATACCTAATGCTGCCCAGTACAGAAGCATTGGAACTCAGGTTCAAGGTTCTTTAAAATCTGGACCCGCAGCGCCACCTGCCTGCGATCCTTGAGAACTCCTTTTTTTTGCCTTTGTGTTCAAACTAAATATATCTAGATCTTTTTCTCTGAAAACCAAGGATCTAATCTCTGGGTCTTTAGAAAAGTAGTCAGGGAAAGAAAAAAGGGCTGTGCGGAAGAGGGGATTCATACGGGACTTGCCCTTCTCTCGGCACTTCTGACCCCTCACGATCCATGTCCAACAAGGTAATGCTCCCAGGCCACTGAGGCAGAAGAGAACTTTTGTTCATGGGGTTCTGAGTTGGAACACTACGCCAATGTTCCTTAAAGGACCAAGCAGAGTTGGCCTCACAGTCTACATTCCTGACTTTAAGACACTTACAGGACTGGCAAAATAGCTCAGTGGGTAAGAGCCTGCTTCAAAAGCTGGAGGTCTGAGTTTGATCCCAAAAGAAGCCTGCATGGAAGAAATAAGAGAGTTGAGCTCCAAAATTCATTCCCTGAGCTACGCACGTGTACATGCCTGCTCTTTTCTCTCTCTCTCAAATAAGTACATAAATAAAATAGAAGATCATTCATGCATTGTTGGCAGCAGGATCAGGAGTTCAAGGCCAGACTCGACTACATAGCAAATTCGACACCATGAGACACTGTTTGAAAATACAGGAAAAAAAATAGAACAAATAGGCTATACAATAGACCTTCAACTTGCAGGTACTTTGGGGATGAAAATGACTATAAAAACTACAACTCCCATGAGGCACAGCGGTCAAGATGTCCACAGAGGTTGCTTTTTCGGAAAGGGGCGGAGCCTCTAGGCAAGGGCGGAAGCGCTCACAGCCAGCGTGGACCAATCAACGGGGGCGAGTCCTCTGCGGTCGGGAGGGGAGAGTGGGCGTGGTTTAGGAGGGAACCCTCCAGAAACGCACCGGAGGTCCCAGCCTGGTAAAACGCCTTCTGCGGAAGGAGAGGTGAGGCCGCCGGTGATGACGGACTCGAAGGGAAGCCGGAACTTCAGTTCCTAGGCTAAGAGGAGCCCGGGATTGGGGTCTTGGCTCCGGGAAGGAGGATTCCGTAGTCCGAGGGAAGAGTATTGGCATGCGTGTCGGAGGACCTGCGCTCCGGGAAGGGGAGACTGCAGGCCTGGGGCCCAGGTGACGACGCACTTGGAATCTTCATTCCTACAAATGGCAGAGGCACCGGGATAAACACTCTTTGGTTCACATAATATTGGCACATCCTTAGCCTCGGGCAGTAACGCAGATCTGCATTCCCGGTGCTTTGCGAGGGTCAGGCAGGAGGATTTGGAGTTCGAGGCCAGTCTGAGCTTTATGAGACTATCGAAGACACAAAACGAACAAAATATTATCCATCTCTCCCAACAGACCAGCCAGGATGCTTGCCTCTCCGCCCCGCGGAGCCCTCTTCCTTCTGCTATCACTGATGCTGTATGGTGTGCGGGCTGTACCCCTGGACCGCAGGACACCCCATCAAGAGGATAACCCAGCGACTGAGAGCCCGGTGAGTGGCCCTGTCTGTGCTTCAGATGTACAACTGCCTGCCCATTCCCAAGGCTATAACAGAAACCCCAGAGACCCCTTATCCATTATGTAGTTTGCCGTTACTCCTTTATCCTTTGCAGCAATTGGGGGGAGGGAGTGGACAGTTGAAATAGCTCAGTGTCCGCTCACAAACCCTGTAAGCCCACATGTGGAAGGAGATGACTAAGTTTGAAAGTTGCCCTCAGACCTCCACCTGAGTGCCAAATAAACACATGCATAACCCTCTCTCTCTCTCTCTCCTTTCTGTCAAATTTTAAAAATTAAAATGTTAAAAAATAAATAAATGAAAATAGGGAGTGTCCTTGTGTGGGAATTTAGCAATCGACTTATCTTTCAAGCAAAAAATAAAAAATCTGTTTTGGGGCTGGAGAGATGGCTCAGGGGTTAAGCTTCCGCCTTGCAAGCAGAAGGACCTAAGTTCAGATCCCAGACCCCATGTAAAAACTCCAGGCAGAAATGATGGAGTTTGGCTCTGCAAAACTCTAGAGTAAAACAAAAAGGAGGTAGAGCAATCCAAGATAATTGTGGAAATCACCCTTGGCCCTCCATAGGCACACACACTCAAGTGTCCTCTTTTACACATAGCCACACACACCCCCAAATCTGTTTAACTCTCTACCTGAAAATATGTTCTTTTTAATATACCTAAGAAGAAATCTAGAAAATAAACAAAAAACTACATTTTCCAGTAATGCCAGCAGCAGTTCCTGGGTACCCTTGCTAGCTGAGTATTACTTCATAGAGCTCATGGAAGATGTAGTTTCAATATTTATTCATTTATTCATTCATTCATTCATTCATTCATTTATTTATTTATTTATTTATTTATTTATTTATTTATTTGTGTGTGTGTGTGTGTAAAAGAGAAAGAATGAGAGTGAAAGCATGCATATGCATGCCATATGCATGGGTAGAGGTCAGAGGACAACTTTTGGAAGTCAGTTCTCTCCTTTGGTCATCTGGGCTTCTGGGATTCGAAATCAAGTCTCCGAGTTTGTGAGCAGGCATTTTATCTGATGAGCTGTCTCACTGGCCCTGAGAGAGGTAGGGATGTGTACTGATGCTGACTCAAGAGATGTTTTTGAAATCTTTGGTGCTAGCAGAGTTGGAACTTTAAAGGTCAGGGTTTTGGGGCTGGAGAGGTGGCTCAGGGGTTAAGCCTCCGCCTTGCAGCTGGAAGGTCCTGAGTTTGGATCCCGGATCCCACGTATAGACGCTGGACAGAAGCACAGAAGCGGGGGTGGCCTGCGCTTCTGGTCCTGGTAGGGCGGAGCCTGTGAATCCCAGGACAGAAGGAGGTGGAGGCGTCCATGGTGGTTCCCAAATTCGTCCGTGGTTCTACACACACACACACACACACACACACACACACGCACACACACACGTACATACATACGCACATGTGCACAGTTGAATAAATAATAATAAAAAAAAAATAAAGGTCAGGGTTTTGTGACTTGGATCTTCTAGTAGCTTGCCTTGGAGTAAACAAGTTGCTGACCTCCTGGGACATGGGATTCAGGATCCTGTGTGCTGGGCCTCCCACAGAGTGTTTTCCTTTTCTCTGTGTAGACACAGATCACGTTACTGAGCATCTTCTGGGTTTTTTTTTGTTTTTTTGTTTTGGTGGTTATGTATATTTTATTTATGGAAGGGGGAGGGAACACACATGTGGAAGCTAGTTGACAACTTTTGGAATTCAGTACTCTCATTCCACCACATGGGGTCCAGAGATAGAACTCAGGTTGCCAGGTTTGCAAGCAGATGCCTTATCTACTAAGCTATCTCTCCGAGCCATATTTTTCTTTTCTTCCTCTTCCCCATGTGTGCACATATATGTGGAGACAAGGGGTCAACTTCAGTCATTGTTCTCTAGGAATAGTCTGTCCTTATTTTTTTGAGACAGGGTTTCTTACTAGGACCCAAAACTTCTTGCCAAGTAGTCTAGGTAGCTGTCCAGTGAGCTCCAAGAACACTCCTGTCTGCATACTCAGAGCTGTTTTTTTTTTTGTTGTTTGTTTTTTTTTGTTTTTTTTAATTGTGTGTGTGTCTGTCAGAGAGCACTGTGTATGCCTGTGGACGCCCAAGATGGCTTCCTTTTTACTTTGCTCTGGGATTTCTTAGGCTCTGCCTTCCAGGGCCAGCAATGCAGGCCACTGCTATTTCTGCCTGGCATATTATGTGGGATCTGGGATCTGAACTCAGGTCCTTCTGTTTGTGAGGCAGAGTCTTACCCCCTTAGCCATCTCCCCAGCCTTGGTGCTGGGATTACAAGTACATACCACCATATCTAACTTTTTATGTGGGTCCTGGGGATCAAACTCAGGTCCTCATGAATGTGTGTCAAGCACTTCCTACTCTAAGCTATTTCCCCAGATCCACTTTCTCACAGGGTCAGGTGAATTGTCTGAGGTAACAGCACAGAGGGTTGGAACCCAGATTGACTAGTTTTGAGATCTTATTCCCTAAAGGACACCTCTTATTCCATGCAGATAGTTCTTGGTGTAGTCCTCTTGTAACCGTGCAGATGGTTCTTCAGCTGTTGCTTAGGAGCTGAGCCATTGCCTGCAGGCGAGGAGCCAGAGAGGATCACATGGGGGTTGCTATGTCTGTTCTTGTTCCTCAGGACACAGGCCTGTATTACCACCGGTACCTGCAGGAGGTCATCAATGTGCTAGAGACAGATGGGCACTTCCGAGAGAAGCTGCAGGCTGCCAATGCTGAGGATATCAAGGTACACTGGATATGGGGCAGAAAGGGAGGGCATACTGACAGGACAGAAGGATAGAGCTGGGGTTGAAATGACCACGTGATTAGAGCTGTGCCCATGTTCTGGGAAATCAAGGAGAAGAGGATGTTTTTTGGAGTCACGTGGCTGAGAAGAAGTTTGGAAAACTCCAAAATGTTGTTAACTGTAGACACAGCTCTTGGTTCTCCCATTTCAAGCTATTGGCTGTATCTCAGTTTCTCCACTTACAAGGAGGTAGTACAATTCTTTCTAGAGCTCCAAGGGGCCCTTGTATTAGTTACTTTTCTTTTTCTTCTTTTCATGTATGTGTGCATGAGGTGCATTCATGCATTGGAGGGCTGTGTGTTTGGAAGTGTTTCATGTGAGTGGAGACCCATAGGTGGGTATAGGTACACAAGTACACTTGAGTTTGTGTGTCTGTTGGAGTCCCAGGGTGTTATCAGGAATCATTCTCCATCACTCTTCCACCTCACTGTTGTGAGCCTGATTAATTAAACCCAGAGTACATCATTAGGTCTAGTCTGGCTAACCAGTTGCTCTGGGGATTCCTAGCCTCTACCTTCCAAGGCTAGAATTACAGGTGGGCTGCCACATCCACACTGATCATTTTTTTAAAATTTTATTATTATTATTATTATTTATTCAACTGTGTGCATGTGCATGTGTATGTGCGCGCGCGTGCGTGTGTGTGTGTGTGTGTATGTGTGTGTGTCTATGTGTGTGTGTGTCTATGTGTGTGTGTGTCTGTGTATGTGTAGAACCACGGATGAATTTGCGAACCACCATGGACGCCTCCACCTCCTTCTGCCCCGGGATTCACAGGCTCTGCCCTACCAGGACCAGAAGCGCAGGCCGCCCCCACTTCCGCCCAGCGTCTATATGTGGGATCTGAGATCCGAACTCAGGACCTTCCACCTGCAAGGCAGAGTCTTAATCCCTGAGCCACCTCTCCAGCCCCCACTGATCATTTTTCTGAGATCTGGGGATCTGAACTCAGATCCTTTGCTTAGAAGGCAAGGGCTTTAACCACTGAGCTGTCTCCCCATCCCCATAGTTACTTTCTTGCCACTCTTCAATTGCAGTCTGTCATGGTGGGGAATTCTTAGTGGTAAAAATGTAAGGTGATTGATTTCCCTGCATCTACAGTCAGAAGCAGAGAGAGATAATACTGGTGTTCGGCTAGCTTTCTCCTTTGTGTCCAGTGAGATACCAGTCCATGGAATGGTGGGTTAGGTCTTCCCACCTCAGTTAAAGGAATCTAGATAATCCCTCCAAGACATGTCCAGACACTCATTTCCTAGGTAGTTCTAGGTTCTGTCAGGTTGACAGTATTAACTACAGGGGTATCCACAATGGAAGCACTCACAGAAGTGGTGGTGATTTTAGACCCCAGGGTCTGAATGTATGAACCAAGTTGCCCAGGGTCCTCTGCTGGTCACTGGTGGCAGCTCCTCATGGCTGACCTAGGCAGGGGGTGGGTCATGCAGGGGCCTGTGCTGAGCTGAGAGATGCCAGGGGAGGGGAGCTATGAGTAGGAGAGGGACAGAGTTCACTCTGATGGAGAAACACACGGTCAGGTGACAGTTCACATGGTCAAGAGAAGGCTTGGGGCTTAGCACTCTGGGTGGTAAAGGGAACATCTGGGGACTCTTCCCAAGGGAGGTGCTGTCCACAGTGAATACTGAAATACAATGTAGTTTGGAAAGGAGTAACATGGTGCATGCAAAGGCCCTGAGGTGTGTGTGTCCAGTTAGCGCTGGTGGAGCCCACTGGTGATTGGAAGTAGGACAGGACCTGGAGTCTCAGAGGTGGGCAGGGCCTCACTGCCATGCTGAAGGGCTCAGGGAGTACAGTTCAGCTGCAAGCAGAAAAAACACAAGCATCGCGGAACCCCTAGAAGGTTGTGACAAGAGACTATGAGTGAGGCCGCCCAGTGATCCCCTACTATGTCCCAGCAGAGCGGGAAGCTGAGCCAAGAGCTGGACTTTGTCAGTCACCATGTACGCACCAAGCTGGATGAGCTCAAACGACAGGAGGTATCGAGGCTTCGGATGCTGCTCAAGGCCAAGATGGACTCGAAACAGGAGCCCAGTGAGTGAGAAGGGAAGCAGGGAGGAAGGGGGATCTGACGGGGAGCAGGCAGGCGGTTGGGGGCCTGGACTGTGAAGAGGGGTAGGAAGGCAGTTCTAGTTGTCTTTCTGACATAGTTTCACAGTGACAGTATCTGTCTTTTATTAGATTTTCTTTCCTTTCTTTGTTGGAAGAGGATTTGTTTTTTTGAGACATGGTCTCAGATAGTCTCAGGTTGAGGCTGGCCTCAAACACCTATGTAGCCAAGGGTGACCTTGACCTTCCTGTCTCCCCCTTCTGAGTGCTAGGATGACAGGTGTGTGTTATCAGAACACTTGGCAGCTGTTTCTTTTAAATACCTGCACTGAAATGTAATGAGCACCCTGTACACATCATCATGCAAGGCGCGCAGCTCAGGAGTCACGGACACAGCTCAGAGAGTATAGTCTTTCTATAAAGACAGGACCTGGGCTGAAGAGATGACTCAGGTGTTAAGCCTCTGCCTCAAAAGCAAAAGATTCTTCAGATTTCATGTGAAAACACCAGGTAGAGATGGTGGCAGACTTCTGGCTCTGGAAGATGGAGTCTGGAAAACTCTAGAGCAAAGCAAAGAGGAGGTAACACAATCCAGGGTGATTCCCAAAGCTACCCTTAGGTTTCCACAGGTACATACAGTGCCCTCTGATATACAGACACCAGAGAGACACGTGCAAAATAAACAACTAATTAAATTAAGCCAAAAAAAAAAAGACTGAGGACCTGAGTTTTATCCCTAGAACGCATGTGTGGAAGAAGAGACTTCTGCCAGCTATCTCTGAGTTCCACAAATGTGTTGTGATGTACACACACACACACCCATGATAAATAAGTATAAAAAATTAAAATAGAAACTTAAAAAAATAAATAAAGCACAATTCAGTGATTTTTTTTTTTTTTTAGGGTATTCATAGTTATGTACAAACATCACCACTTTTATGCTGTATCATCTTAGTCCTAAGAAATGCAATCCTGGGGCCACCACAATAGCTCACCTGCTCCTAAACCTGGTGACCAGAGTTCAATCCCTGGAAACCCATGTGGTGGAAGGAGGGAGTGGACCTCTGAATGTTGTCCTGACTACACGTGCACCATGCCACGCATGTGTGCCTTTTCCCTTCTCTCTCTCTCTTCCCCCTCTCACTCTAATAAATAATAATATACCTTAAAAATAAACCAAATATAGCTCTTCTAGGGATGTAACTCGGTAGCAGAGGTCTTGCTAGAATCCCCCAGTGAGGGGCACAGGTGATGCTCAGCAGAACTTGTCTGTATCCCGCATGACTTGCTCTGCAGTCACTTTCCCCATGGCTACTAGGAGCCTTCTCCACATCCCACACACCGCCCTGATCTTGGGTGTGTGCCCTCTTGGATCACAAGTGTTCAGTGCTTGCCTTGTGACAAGTCTCTCTTCCTAAGGACCAATGCCAGATCTCCCTCTGCCTGATGCTCCTGGCTTGGCTGATGTTTGATCTTACTAGATGTGTTGGCCTCCCTGTGGCAGCCTGTTCCACTGCAGGAAGTGCTTTGTTGATATCTTCTGAGGTCAGATGCTATCAGTCTTTAGCCCCAGAGCTGAGCTGTGGGGAAGCAGATCTGGCCAATGCCTGGCTTCTTGCTGTGCAAGTGCAGTGTACCTGTCATCCTAATATTCAGGAAACTGAAGCAGTAGAATTATTATGACTTTGAGGCCAACCTAGGCTATGGATGGTTTCCAGGCCAGCCTGGATAACAGAATTAGACACTGTTTCAACAAACAAACAAACTGAAACAAAAAAGGCAAAACAAAACAACCAACACAAGAAGTTGGGATAATCATGGAACCTGTGACCTCACATAACTGCCAACTCCAGGATTCTGGCCAGGCATACACTTGGATGTGCTTATGTGTTGGTTAATGTGGTTATTGTTACTTGAAGCCCTCAGAGACTAGCTCACTGCCTCTGAGGGGCCCGAGCTGGCTTGGGCCCTCCTGGACTCTGAGACTTCCTGAAGCAGATGTAGCTGGAGAATTGTGATAAAAATGTCTGACTTCCTCTTCCAGATGTGCAAGTAGATCATATAAGCCTTCTAAAGCAGTTTGAACACCTGGACCCCCAGAACCAGCACACGTTCGAGGCCCGGGACTTAGAGCTGCTGATCCAGACGGTAACACCAGGGTAGGGTGGAGATAGGCTAGGGTTTGGCTCCCCTGGAGCTGGTTACATTCCCTGGCTGTGTTGGTGTCGTCCCCTTCATGTCCTCCTGATGACCAGAACCCTTTCAGAGTGTCCATTCCTTGAACCTGCTGAAATGGAATTTGCAGAATTTGGTGGCATGTCTTAGTGGCAGAGCACCTGCTTAGAATCCACAGTGAGAGACTGGGGGCATTGCTTAGCAGTACAACTGCCTAGAATCCACAGTAGGGCTAAGGGTACTGCTCAGCAATATAGCACCTTCCTAGAATGCACAGTGAGGGACTGGGGCACCACTCAGTGGCAGAGCACCTGTCTAGAGTCCTTCAATAAGGGGCTGAGTTTTCTACTTTAGTTAACCTGACCAAAATAATCCTTTGCAGGTGAGCCTGGGGTTGTCTCCTAAGCAATTCTAGATGTTGTCAGGTTGACTATGACAATGGCCAGCTCAGTACCTTGGTGCTAGTGTGAAGATGTTACCTCTGTGCAAATATCCAGGCATATGCTATGCACACTACAGTCAAAGGAAGTAAAACAAGGTCAGGCCAGGCCACAGGTCACAGACTAGTGACCGTCCTGCCTCCCCACAGGCCACCCGAGATCTTGCTCAGTATGACGCAGCACATCACGAGGAGTTCAAGCGCTATGAGATGCTCAAAGAACATGAGAGACGCCGTTACCTGGAGTCGCTGGGAGAGGAACAGAGGCAGGAGGCTGAGAGAAAGCTAGAAGAGCAACAGCGCCGGCACCGGGAGCACCCCAAAGTCAATGTTCCTGTAAGGACCTCCTCCAGTGCTCCACTCTGTTGGACTCAAAGGCATAAGACCAATACAGATGCAGAACTACAACTCCCAGGAACTCCTACAGCTGTGTAAAACTGCCCCAGGAGCTATTGTGAATTGTAGTTTTCTGATTCAGTCTGAATGAGGTTTATTACCTAACTCGATCCCATGGCTCATGAACTCCTTGCTCATGGATTCTCTCTCACCTTTGTTCTTCACAGGGAAGCCAAGCCCAGTTGAAGGAGGTATGGGAGGAATTGGATGGATTGGATCCAAACAGGTTTAACCCCAAGACTTTCTTCATATTGCATGGTAAGATGGGTGGGGGTTGTGGTAGGCCCAGGTTGTTTGAAGGGCTCTGAGAGACAGGAGGAGCCTCCTCTTCCATGAAAGGATGTTGCCCCCCCCCCCAATATATTAGACCTCTGGGTTCAGAGTAACAGGCTGTCCATTACCTGAGCTAACCAAGCTTAAATATCAGGTGAAGAACTACAATCCCAGAAGCCCTAGAGACAAACATTACCTATGACTATATGACACTATCTCTAGGCTGCTGGGAATTGTAGTTTACTGCCTTGAAGATAATGAGCTTTGTAATTGAAAGCTACAGTAACTCAAAAGTGCTGGTCCAGAACCCTACTACTGAGGATGGACTGTCCTCTAGTGAAGAGGCTTCCAGAATTTGAAGGGTGAAAGATAGTAGTGTCCAGAATTTGAAGGGTGAAAGATAGTAGTGTCACGCATAAGCATGGCTCAGTGGTAGAACACCTGCCTAGAATTCTCCAATAAGGGCTGGGGTGTGACTCAGCCATTAGGTGCTTATGTAGTATGTAGAAGATCCTGAGTTTCATCTCTAGCACCACAAAAACAAAAATCTTGTATGTAAAGAATTGAGTTAGTGAGATTATTTTTATTTGTTTTGTGTATTGTTAGAGACAGTGTCTTGCTATGTAGCGCACTCTGGCCTCAAACTCAGAATTCTCCTGCCACAGCCTCTGAGTGCTGGAGTGTCCACCATAGCTGTTTTCCATGCATTGCTGTTGTTCTACTCTTCTGTTTTGTTTTGTTGTTTTTGGTTTCTTGATCTTTGAAATGGAGTCTCACGTGGCCTAGGTAGGCTTCCAACTCGCTCTGTAGCTAGAGGTAGGGCTGCTGTCCTGATCCTCCTGTGCACTGGACTACAGGTGCCTGATTCATTTTTGATAAATGAATAAAAATTGAGGGGTGAAGAAATGGCTCGGAAGTTAAACCCTTTGCCTCACAAGCAAAAGGACTTGAGTTCAGATCCCCAGATCCCACATAAAAATTCAGGGTAGAAGTAGAAACAACCTGCACTTCTAGCCCGGAAGGCAGAGCCTCAGAAACCCCAAAGCAAACCAGTAAGGAGGTAGAGCTATCCAGTTATGTCACCCTTAGGTCTCCACAGGGACACACTTTCAAATGCCCTCTGGGACACACACACACACACACACACACACACACACACACACACACACAATTGCAGGCTGGTGAGATTACTCAGTGGGTAAATTAGGTCTGAAATTGGGTCTCTAGAACCTGTGTAAAAAACTAGACACCATGGTATGGTCCTATAATCCCAATGATGGGGACAAGTGGATTGCTGGAATGGGTGACCATCTAGCCGGGGCTAGTTGGCCTAGTGAGAGGCCCTGACTCACATCAAAGGTGAAAAGGTTGAATGTACCTGAGCCACAGCCTCTAGAGTTGTTATCTGATCTCTATCATGCACCGTGCATGTGAGTACCCACACCATCACAAATGTGGACATGCACACACAAATAAATAAGTAACCATGCTAAAATATCACAAGTTAACTATATTCATCACTTTTATTTATTCATTTTCATTTTAAAGTGTTGTTAAGTTCATTTGTTTTTGATAGAAATAGAGACAGTTGCCTTTATTTTGCATGGTTCCTGATAAATTCACCACTAAACAGTTTGAGGGAACAAGGGATTTTTATTTTTAGCTTATGATTCCTGGCTACAGTGCCTTGCCCAATTTGGCAGGAAAGTCGACACCAACACCAAGGGCTGAGGGAACTGGCCACACCATATCCACATAATGATTGAGAGAGGCACGATCCTTATTTTCAAGACTAACATGTCTGACCAAATATATAGAAGGATGCCAATTTTCTCAACCAGTTCCCTCCATCTTATTAATCTACTCAGGGATCAAACTTACCCACTATGGCTTGGGCCTCCCTATCAACTAGACAATTTCCTGCAGGTTTGCTCTGGGCTTAACCCCAACTACTAATTCTCCACAAATGTACCTAGAGCTCAAACCCTCAACTGTCAAGTTGACACCTGTATCTATGATAACTACCATATTCATAATTTTATTTATTGGTTTTAAAGGTTTTTTTTTTAAAGTGTATTTGTTTTGATAGAAATAGAGACAGTTTAAGGGGCTGGAGAGGTGGCTCAGGGGTTAAGCCTCTGCCTTGCAGGCGGAAGGTCCTGAGTTCGGATCCCAGATCCCACGTATAGACGCCAGGCGGTTCCCGAATTCATCTGTGGTTACACACACACGCGCACATACATACGTACACATGCATAATTGAATAAATAATAATAAAAAA
The DNA here is from genome assembly GCA_023101885.1 of Typhlomys cinereus. Classification (NCBI taxonomy): domain Eukaryota; kingdom Metazoa; phylum Chordata; class Mammalia; order Rodentia; family Platacanthomyidae; genus Typhlomys; species Typhlomys cinereus. The sequence goes on along the minus strand of JALPQD010000554.1, from coordinate 393,083 downwards.
AAAAACTTAAAAAAAAAAAAAAAAGAAAGAAAGAAATAGAGACAGTTTAAGTAGAAATAGGCCAGAAATCTGAAAAAGGTCTGAAGCTTACAGTCGGCTGCTGGGAGGGTTTTGAGTCTTTACAGATCACTTACGTATCATCTGCTTCTCATGCATTTGTTCTTGGGGCTTTTTGTGGCATGTGCTCTGTCTGGTACATGCAACCCTGATGTGTGTAAGAAGGTTTCTTCAAGCTGGTTTCTTTCATATATTAATCTTTTAAAAGATATTTTATTATTTGAGAGAGAGTGAGATGATCGGCTGCTAAAGGCACTTGCACACCTGGCAACCTGAGTTCAATTCCCAGAGTCACATAGTGGAAGGAGACACCTGACATCCAAAAGTTTCCTGTGGCTTCACACTCATGCTTTGGCATTTTTATATTCTCTTCTCTCTCTCTCTCTCTCTCTCTAAAATAAACCCTGACATAAAGTGCTGTAGAGGACAGCTTTCAGAAGCTGATTCTCTCCTTCCACCATGTGGGCTTGGGGGATCAAGCTCAATCCCTAGGTTCACAATCAGGTTACCTTTGCCCACTGAGCCGTATCCCCCAGCCCCAGATATTAATCTTTTTTTTTTAATTTTTTTTTAAATTTTTTTTATTATTATTATTATTTATTCAACTGTGTGCATATGTGTGTGTATGTGCGCACGCGTCTGTGTGTGTGTGTGTGTGTGTGTGTGTGTGTAGAACCACGGACGAATTCGTGAACCACCATGGACACCTCCACCTCCTTCTGCCCCGGGATTCACAGGCTCCGCCCTACCAGGGCCAGAAGCGCAGCCCTCCCCCCCCCCCCCGCTTCCGCCCAGCATCTATACGTGGGATCTAGGATCCGAACTCAGGAGCTTCCGCCTGCAAGGCGGAGGCTTAACCCCTGAGCCACCTCTCCAGCCCCCCAGATATTAATCTTGATGCTTCTTTCCCTTAACTCCTACTGTCCTGCTTGTGAACTTCATAGTCCTTTAAGTGCTGGGGTGCTAAAGATGGTGATCCATCTTCTATGATGACAAGGGACATAGCTCATGCTTAAGAACAACCATTTTATGCTTTGGTTGGAGAGGAGGCTTTGGGTCCCCTGAAATAGGAGTTTGCTGGATTCACTGCATGGTAAAGGGTTTAGCTGCAATTATTACATATTTTCAAGGCTAGTGGTTACTAGTTATCACACGCCTGGGTCTGAGTTCAGAGCGTCTGCCTCAGTCTCTAGGTTGTTGTGTTTCAGGGAAAAAAACTCGGACCTGGGACACATGGACAGTGATAGATATCCAGCCCAAAGAAAGACTGTATTAATCATTTTCTAGCAGGCATCTCTGTAGCACCCAGCATGTTGTGTTTTATTATTGGTGCCAGAGATGGAATTCAGAGCTTCTTCTATGTATATGCACAGTAAGGGTCTCCCACTGACTGTACCCACAGCCAGTATTAAGCTCCTCTGTAGCATTGTGCATCCAATTTCTAGGAATCTTTCCATCTTTAAAAATTGGAACTTTGAGCATTTCAGAAGTGGAGGTAGAAGGATCACCCAAGCAAGTCGGAGGCCAGCTTGGGCTGCCCTGAGAATGGCCCCTTCCACCATGAGCTATATCTTTCCACATCTATTAAATAATTTCTCACAGGCTTGCTCAGTGACTTGCCTTCACTACCAGTTCTTCAGATATGCCCAGAGCTCAGCCTTCAGTCATCAGGCTGATACCTCTACCTCACTGGCACAGCTGCCCCATTGGATCAGATTATGTCAGAACAGTCCTCCACCTTCAGTGGTAACATATAGACAGAGATCAGTCAGAGGATGGAGTTGACCACTGGCAAAGGAGGCTGAGAGACAACTGGTTCTAGAAGCTGGTTATAGAAGCCAGGGGCAGAAAGTCTAGACAGATGTACACAGAAAATTAACCACCTACTTGTGGGATCAGGTCCCTGGCTGCTATCAGGACTGAGCGGGGAGGAACAAGAGGGGTCCGAGGCAAGGAGTGTGGCTCCGGCCACCTGTAGCTCCACAGCCTCTGAGGTTGGCACTGGCCTGGATTTGTGAGAGGCAGAAGTTACAAGTCCCCTGAATCCTGGACAGAGGGGCCACTGCTGAGTTCATAACACCAGGCACTAGGTATCTAGACAGTCTAATGGGATAGTGGTTGTAGGCAAAGTTTGATTTCTATAGAATGGGTTCTTCTGGCCATAGGCCCCAGTAATATGCCAAAGCCCCCAGGCCACCATTCTATCACTTATAACAGGGCCCACACCTACCCCAAATTCCCTGAGACCAAGACCCATCCTACCCTCAGTCCTGTAAGACACTCTGTTGTCTCGTCCCTCAGATATCAACAGTGATGGTGTTCTGGATGAGCAAGAACTGGAGGCCCTCTTCACCAAGGAGGTGAGCATATGGGACACCATTGAGCAAGAAGTACAGAGATCCTCAGGGTTCTGTAGAAAACTACAATGACTATTAGCCCTTGGAGCAAATAAAAATTGCCAGTAGTGGTGGCAAGCCCCAAAGCCTGCTGGGAGTTGGAGTTTAGTCAGTGTGTCCCAGGAATGGGCTTACCTTGGACCACTCAGCACTTCATACTTTTCTGCAGCTGGAGAAGGTGTATGACCCTAAGAATGAGGAGGATGACATGCGGGAGATGGAGGAGGAGCGGTTGCGCATGCGGGAGCACGTAATGAAGAATGTGAGCGGAGGACCTGATTGGTGGAGTGAGGGGGGCGCTGGGCTCAGCTCTGTGCCCTGACCCTGAACTGACTCCTCAGGTGGACACCAACCAGGACCGCCTTGTGACTCTGGAGGAGTTTCTCACATCCACACAGAGGAAGGAGTTTGGAGACAACGGAGAGGGATGGGAGGTGAGGACTCTGGGCCTGAATATCTCTCCCTCACTCCCAGTCTTTCCTTTAGCTCTTCTGTTTCTTTCTTGCTCTGCATCTCTGCTCCCCTCTGCCCCTAGGATTCTGTCTGTCTGTCTTTCTCTCTGGGTTACTCTCTATTTACCTGACTCCCATTCCACATCTCTACAGCTCTTTATCCAATTCCCCATTCTGATTATGTTGGTGCCTGTGTCTAAACACCACACACACAGACATGTACACACGCACACAGCACACTGCCCCATCCTCTCACCTCCACCTCCACTGACATCCTTCTGCACGGGTGGGCCATGACTGCTGTTGCTGAGTTAACGGTTCCTACCCTGGGCCCTGCAGACAGTGGAAATGCACCCAGCTTATACGGAGGAGGAGCTGCGGCGATTTGAGGAAGAGCTTGCTGCCCGGGAAGCTGAGCTGAATGCCAAGGCCCAACGCCTTAGCCAGGAGACTGAGGCCCTGGGACGTTCCCAGGACCGTCTGGAGGCCCAGAAAAGAGAGCTACAGCAGGTAACCAGCTGTTCTAATAGGACCCTTCTCTTTGATCTCTTGGGCATTCATGATGTCCTCAGGCTGTGTCTGCCATGACAATCATGGCAGACACACAGGTAGTAGTCGTCATCTTTAGTAAGGGCAAACAATTTCCCATTCATGACTGTGCTTTGGAGGTCCATCTTAGATGAAAGCTGTCAGGACTATAAACAGAGCAAGGGTCAGGCCCAGGATAGGGGATAAATGTTCATCTAGGGAGAACGAATATTAACAATGAATCCCAGCTTTCAGTGACAGAAACCAGGTTTGTGGGGAAGAGAGGACTGGTAACTTAACAGGTGGCTTTGGAGTCTCCATTTAGGGACTGACCTGAGTATCTAGGAAGGCCAGCACCATGATCATGCTGTGCACATGCCTGTTGCAGGCCGTTCTGCAGATGGAGCAGAGGAAGCAGCAGCAGGAACAGCATCTCCCACCCCCCAGTCCTGACGGACAGCTGCGGTTCCATGCGGACACAGGTGCCAGCTCTGCACCCCAGAGGAGGCCAGGTCTGAGGGAGGAAGCTGGGTCTGATCCCCGGGGTCTAAAGGAACAAGGTGGGGTCTGGACCCCAGGGTCTGAAGGAGGAGTCTGGGGTCAGGACTTCTGGGTCTGAGGGAGGAGGCTGGATTGGCATTTATGTGTTCAGGGAACTCCTTGCCTAGTGTAACCCCCCCCCACTTGTTCTCCAGATGATGTACCTGTCCCAGCCCCAGCAGGTGACCAGAAGGAGGCTGATGCTGCTGAAAGGAAGGCTCCAGAACAGCACCCTGAGCCCCAGCTGGATTCCCAGCACCTATGATGTGTCAGGGACTTCCACCCTCAAACACCTACAGATAGCTACAAAAACTGGAGAGTCCCACAGCCTCGTTGGAGGCCAGAGCCTGTGTGGCCTCCTGGAGGGATGGATAGTGGTCCTCCAGCACCCCTGCTCAGGTTCCCTCTCTCTGTGTCTGTCTGTTCCGGCTCTCGTGGCCGGCAGGTCTTCGTCCTTTTCTGTCTCTCTCTGTGGTGGCCGCTTTCTTGCACTACAGTCAGTGTGGCTGAGGAGCTGACACTGAAGGAGGCCTCCATCTCTCCTGAGCGCCTGGTCCTGGCTGTCCGTTCTTTGCCCCAGGCTCCTTCTCTCCACATGCTATGCCTAGCTTTTGAGGGTTGCAGGAGTTTGGTTTTGTGCTCCAGCATTCTCCCTTCTGTAGGGCCAGCAATCTGTATCCTCCCCATGGCGGAGGCCAGGAGGCTTCTCATCTGTCAGCCCTGCCTAAACTCTTAATTTCTTTCAGTGACTGCTAGCCTTACCCCAGTCTTCCTGGCTCCAACTCCCCATCCCATGGACCCCGGAAGATTCCCAAATAGGGTCAAGCCCCTAATAAGTTCCCAGCCCCTCAGTCTCCTGTGGGAGAGGCACTGAGATTAGTTTGTCCATCTCTGACCACATCTTACACTACAGTGTTCTGCTGTGGGATCCGGTTCCATCCAAATACAGCCTGGCATAAATACACATTGATGTGTGTGTTGTGTGCGTGTGTGCGTGCACATGCACTATCTCGGGGAGGCCACACTTCCATATCCACCTCTCTCTATCCACAAAGGTTCAGGCATGCATCTGAGACCCTGCCCAACCAGCAGCAGCATTCTGTCTGCTCACTGCAATTGGGGCAGAAAACAAACCCGAGCTTTAGTAATTTTTAAAGTATTAGTTTGGGACTGGAGGTGTAGCTTAGTGGTAGAGTGCTTGTCTTGCATGGGTAAACCCCTTGATTCCCAACACCATATGAACTGAGCGTGATGGTGCATACCTGTGATCCCAGCACTGGGGAGGTGGAAGCAGGAGGATCAGGTTTTCAAAGTCATCTTTGGCTACAAAAGAAATTGACACAAGCCTGGCTGTGAGACTTTCCAAAGGGCCTGGGGGTGGGAGGGGAACTTTGGGAAAATGGTTCAGTTGGTAAAGTGCTACCTTTGAGTATCCAGGTTCAGATTACCAGCACCTACCAAAAAACACACCTGTAATCCCAGCAGCCAGGGGAGTCAGAAGGACCCTTAGGCTTATTGCCCTCCTGGCAAGAACTCAGCAAGTTCTGGCCAGTAAGAGATCCTATCCCAAAAGCAGGTGATTGGGCGTGGAAAGATGGCTTAGCAGTTAAGATTGTGGCACAAGTAAAAGGTCCCGAGTTCAGATCTCCAGTCCCACATAAAATGCAGAGGCCTCTATTTCATCCATGATGGGTGGAGCCTGGGGAATCCTAGAGCAAAGCAAAAAGGAGGTAGAAGCAACTCAGGATAATTCCTAAGTCACCTCTGATTTCCACAGAGACATACAGTGCCCTCTGATACACATACATACACTAAATAAAGTTTTAAAAAAAGCAGATGATGGAGAAAATAACCTGATGGTGACTTCTGATGTGTACCACACAAATGAACACAGACACACAGAAGTTGGATGGGAGCCAACCTCTCCCACCCACTTGTGTGGCTGTGTTTTCTCCAGACATCACACATCCCTATAGCACATGGTCCTGAGCATCCACAGTGGGAGGAAATCTATTTGAAAGCCCTTCTATGCTGCTTCCACTGGCACAAGGTACAAGTGACAGTCACTGGTGGATCAAAATGGTGACCACCCATGGCACTTTGTCCTCACTAGGAATGGAGAGGTTACCCTTCCATGAGATTGGGGGTCTGGAAAAGGGACAAGGAGAATACTCTTAGTTAAGAGTGTTTTTTCTTGGTTGTTGGTGCAGATAGAACCCAGGGCTCTCTCTCCGCCATCTTGGAGCCTGCGAAGGCCTGCTGGGAACAGGACTTCTAAAGGGCAAATATGTCTGGAAGGTTGTGGTGCAAGGCCATTTTTGCTAGCTATAAGCACGGCCTCTGGAATCAAAGGGAGCACATTGCTCTTCTTAAAATTGAAGGCGTTTATGCTCGAGATGAAACTGACTTTTACTTGGGCAAAAGATGTGCTTATGTGTACAAAGCAAAAAACAACACAGTGACTCCTGGTGGCAAACCAAACAAAACCAGAGTAATCTGGGGAAAGGTACCCAGGGCCCGGGAAACAGTGGCATGGTTCAGGCCAAATTCCGAAGCAATCTTCCTGCAAAGGCCGTTGGACACAGAATCCGTGTGATGCTGTACCCCTCACGGATTTAAAAAATGGAAAGTAAATAAAGAAAAATAGGGGCTGGAGAGGTGGCTCAGGGGTTAAGCCTCTGCCTTGCAGGCGGAAGTTCCTGAGTTCGGATCCTAGACCCCACGTATAGACGCCAGAAATGGGGGTGGCCTGCGTTACTGGTCCCGGTAGAGCGGAGCCTGTGAATCCCGGAATAGAGTAAACAAGGAGGAGATGGATCATGGTGGTTCCCGAATTCGTCCGTGGTTCTACACACACACACATCACACATACACACGCACAATTGAATAAATAATAAATAATAAAAAATAAATAAATAAATAAATAAATAGATTAAAAAAAAAAAAAGAACCCAGGGCTATGACTTCACAGCCATGACATACTCTAAGTCATTGATTTTTGCAAGGAGACCTAGGAAATAGGTCTTGCTCCAACTTCATAGACAAGAAGATTGCAGCACAGAACAGTTAAGTAACTCATTTAAGGTCACATTGTAGCAGTTTATCTGCATGATTGCTGATAAATGACCATCAAATGGCTTAAAAGAACAAAGGTTTATTCTCTCTTATGATTCCTGGTTACAGTTCTCAGTCCAGCTTGATCGGAGAGCATGCACCAACACCAGGGCTGAGGGAACTGGCCACACCATCTCTACATAATGGTTGAGAGAGGAATGATCCTTACTTGCTAGACCATCATGTCTGGCCAAGTGTACACCAGGATGCCGACTTCCTCAACCAGCTCTCAGTATTTTATTCATCTGTTCAGGGCCTAGTCCCACCCACCATGGGCTGGGCTTCCCCATTAGCTAGACAATCTCTTGCAGGTTTGCTCTGGGCTTAATTCAACCACTAATTCTCTACAAATATGCCCAGAGCTCAAACCTCAACAGTCAAGTTGACACCTGTGCCTAACACCTGTGACACACAGGTATAAGATTTACAAGTAGTATTTACCAGTATCTATGGCTCAAGTTTAGGGACAACTTTGGGGCGTGATATACTCTGCTTTTCTACATACTTAAAGGAAATGGAGAACATCTTGCCTGGTTGAAACATTTATGAAGATTAAGAGAGGGTACAGGTCTGAGGCCAAATTCTGGGGCTTTATTTATCACACTGGATGAAGAACCCAGAATCTTGTATGCCAGGTAGGTGTTCTACCATTAGTCATGCCCTCAGCCCCTCACTGGTGAATGGCATCATATTAAAATCTCTATACTATACGACACAGGAGCTACACAGTGAAGGAAAGCCCTCCTCCAGCAAACTTACCAGCCTGTAGATCTCAGTGTTTGACTTGTAGGGGAAAGGAATTGACTCTGGGGATGTGGGAGACCGGCCTGGAGGTGCACTGAAGAAGAAGATAGCAGCACAAGGGAGAGATGTTCATTAGAGCTACGGGTCTGGGGGCCATGGCAACCACAGTTTAGCTTTAAGATGGGAGAGCATTAGAACAGAAGAGACAGCTTAAAGTCAGAGAAGACAGGGAAAGCTGCCATGTACCTCATGATGAGAGGAAATCTGAAGAGAACCCAGGGTAGGGTGGGAAGAGGAGAGAGGGAAAAGGGGGGGGGGGAGCAAGAAAGGAGACAGGAGAGGGGAAGGGAGAAAGAAGCAGAGCCAGATTATCCAACCTCAAGGCTACCCCCAGTGACTGCACTTCCTCCAGCAAGTTTCTACTACCTTCCCAAAGTTCCATAACCTTCCCAAACAGCTTCACAGGAGCCAGTGGGTGCCACATTCTTAACCAACCATGTAGTTATGACAAAGTCACAGCATGGGGAAAACTGCTTCAGGGAAAGCTTTTTCCGGAAAAGGACATGGCTTATCTAGAATAGATAAGGGCTATAGGACGTTGTCGGGCCTAAAGCATGCTCTCTGCAGAATGATACATTAGCATCTAAAATGGGCAGTTGTGAGGGATTCCTCCCTTTTTGTAAATTGAGTTTTGCCTCTTGTCTGCATAGACAATGACAGGCGAATTCCTCCCTGTTCTTAGATCTCTTTTGTTCTTCTCAGGACTGCCAAGGTTATCACCTCCCCCTACAGTTTCTTCCCTATGCATTTGAGATATGTTAATGCATGGACCAGGTAAACTGCTTTGAGGCATTCATTGTTCCCTTAGCAACTAAGTGTCATGCCTGCTTTTAACTCTACCTGGAGACATCAAGTCTAGTCCTATACAAGTAGATGTCACTCCTGCCTTTTCTTTGTTAACCAGAATGCATACATTTTACATAATCTCTGTGACTATTTGGTGGAGCATTATTGAGTAGATAGATTTGGAGATACTGGGGGAATGGAATGGAGCCTGTTAATGTGTAATGGACTGCAATAGGTCCTGTTTGTGCCTTTTCCCTCAAGCAATGGGTCAGGTTCTTAAAAATTGTTTATACAAAGGGTGGTTCTTGCTGAGCAAAGAAAAGGAGATCGGGGAGGGCTATGTGTCTCTTTGTTTTCCTCTGCTTGTGGGCCTAGTGATGCATTCTTTGCCCCCTACCCTAGATTTTCTAATATAAACTCTGCTGTAAGCTTCAATAAACGAGTTCAGATTCACTCAGCCTGGAACTGAGTGTCTGCTGTTCTACATTCTCCGCCGACTCCTTGTCCACCTATCGGGTTCTTGGATCCAGACTGTGGCCGGACCGCAGCAAGTGCAGATCAATGACATGACAGCACTGTTCTTTTTTTAATTTTTTTTTTATTATTTATTCAATTGTGCGTGTATGCGTGTGTGCATGTGTGTGTATGTATGTGTGTATGGACAGCACTGTTCTTAAAAGACTCAGTTCTCAGATGTCAAGTTGGCACCTAAAACTTAATCACCCCCCCTGAAAGAATTCCTTTCCTCAGTACCTCATATTGAGCCCTGCAGCTATAGTCCTTATCTAGAAAGAATTGCTTGTTGGTGGTTGTTTCTAGGGCCAGCTGGCAAGCCCAGGTTTACACATGGGGGGAGGGGGGACAGGGCAATGGAGGGACTGACCACACACTTTGTGGTCCAGCAAGGCACCAGAGTTTCACCTTATAAGGGAATAACTCACTCCCCACCGCTCCCCCACCCTTACCTCCCGAAGCCCTTCAGTCTAGCCACCAGCCCTGAGAGTATAAAACCTCCCTTGCCCCCTGCTTTTTCTTCCTTCTTTGAGACTCTTTGTCGGTGAGTGATTTATTGGCTACACTTTACAACACCCAAACCCCCACCCCATCTTCATTAACCATCCACAAAGTCAGAGAAACCAGCTACTCTATCTTGGGCATCAGTTTTTACTAATAGTGGTTCCCTAGTACATGTGGGATGCATGCTACATCATAGAGTTTGGTGGATCCTTTCAAGGAACCCATTTAAGTCAGTGCTTTGACTTCTGCTTTCCAACTACAAGAAAAGCATTCTGCTAGGTCTCAACCCTGGGTTGAAATTACAGGCCAGAAAAAGGGTTTGAGGTGTGAAACCAGGACTCCCTGCTGGACCCAGTGGCTAAGGGTCTTCATCCTAGCTGCTTGGGAGGCTGAGGCAAGTGGATCAAGAAAAGACCAAGTCCTATGACAAAGGAACAAGCTGAAATGCTATCCCCGACTTTCCTTTGTAGTCACTGGCTTTGTCCTCAGGGCTATTCATGTATTGATCTAACACCTGCCAGGCTGAACTACAGGCAAAGTGCTTCTTATCGACATTTCCCTATGCTAATATTCCCTGCCTAGTCAGCCAATACCCGTGTCACTAAGATTGGACACAGTACTTGGCTCCTGCCCAGTGACTGTCTCTTGGCATGAAGAGGAAGGAGTCTGGCTTCAAAGACCTTTCACATGGGAAGTACGCTTTGCTTCTATTGTAATCAGCATCAGAAAGTGCACATCATGTGTGCGTGTGTGTGTGTGGGGGTGTTTCTGGGTTTTTTTCCTCTTTCATTTTTTAAAAATATTTTATTTATTTACTCTGTGTGCTTGTACGTATATGTATCAGAGGGCACTGTGTGTCCCTGTGAAGGACCAAGGGTGACTTCAGGAATCATCCTAGATTGCTTCTCCTTTCTTTGCTCTGGAATTCCCCAGGCTCTGCCCACCAGGGCCTGAAGTGTAGGCCACTGCCTTTTCCACCTGAATTCAGGACCTCCTGCTTTCGAGGCAGAGTCTTGATCCCTGACCCATCTCTCCAGTTTTCTTTTTTTTTTTTTTTTTAATCTTCTATTTTTGTTGTACAATTCTGCAGTTTCCATTAAATTCAGCCAGAGACCATTGCTGCTGTGATAGCTGCTGGGCTTTGCAAGTCTATCTACCTTGGTGATTTCTAGACTTCTGGTTGTATTTCTATGTTCATTTTTTTAAAATTTTTTTAATTCATTATGCGTGTGTGCGTGTGTGTGTATGTGTGTGTGTGTGTGTGTGTGTAGAAACACGGACAAATTTGGGAACCACCATGGACCGCCTCCACCACCTCCTTGCTTACTCTGCCCCAAGATTCACAGGCTCTGCCCACCAGGACCAGAAGTGCAGGTCACCCTGCTTCCGCCAGTCTATACGTGGGGTCTAGGATCCAAACTCAGGACCTTCCACCTGCAAGGCAGAGGCTTAACCCCTGAGCCACCTCTCCAGCCCCCCTATGTTCATTTTTAAATATACTGTGTGGAGTATTTAGCATGTATGTCTCTTTAAATCTGAATTAGTGTTTCTAACATAGTAGCTATTTTGTGTGTCACAATGGATCAAGGTATTAAAGTGGGTCCCTTTCTATCTTTCCAATCTGAGCACTAGTACTATTTTAAACAATGCTTGCAGTGTCTATAAATTGCATCAATATCTTAAACCAGATGTTTATAAAATCTAATCTTATTCTGGGGCTGGAGAGGTGGCTCAGGGATTAAGCCTCTGCCTTGCAGGAGGAAGGTCCTGAGTTCGGATCCCAGATCCCACGTATAGACGCCAGGCGTAAGGGGGGGCGGCCTGTGCTTCTGGTCCTGGTAGGGCGGAGCCTGTGAATCCCGGGGCAGAAGGAGGTGGAGGCGTCCATGGTGGGTCCCGAATTCGTCCGTGGTTCTACATACACAGACACACACGCGCGCGCGCACACACATACGCACACACACAATTGAATAAATAATAAAAAATTAAAATATAATTATTTAAAAAAATCTAATCTTATTCTAATAAATGTACCACTGACAGAAGGTGGAGCACCCCAACCCCCCCCCATTAGCTTCTAGAAGTTAAGCAGCAATTCCCTTTGGATAAAAGGAAAAATCTAGTTAAAAGTCCTGTCTCTGCTCCTCTTGTCCTGTAGCCATTGGTAAAGGGGCTGAGAGAGCCCTTAATGGACTCTCTGTGGAGTCCACATATCACTTCTGTAACTATCTGACACATTGCAGTTACCTTCAGGGCCCCTATCTATCTGTATCAATCACACTCTGTAAATCTCTGTAAGTCTATAACCAATCAGTATTACCGAAATGCCCAGGAAATTACCCCGTAACTAAAGAATATAAAATTTCTACACTGTCCCAGCCAGTCCCAGCCAGATAAATCAACTTCACTTCTTGAGGTCATGGTGTTCTACTTTCTTGGAAGGGAGGAGAAAGAGAAGGAGGAGAGGGAAGGGAGAGAGGAAAGATAAGGAGAGAGGAGGAGGAAAGTGGGAGGAGAAAGGAGGGAAAGGGGAGGAGGAAAAAAGAGAAAGGGAAGAGGGGAGGGGAAGGGAAGGAGAAGGGAGGAGGAAGGGGAGGAAGAGGAGTGGACAGGAGGGGAGATCAGGGAGAAGGGAAAAACGCACCGCTGGGGTCGCACGGCTGGGGTCGCGTCCCCAGCAGCTGGGGATCCCCCTCACTCCAGCAAGTGCAGAAAGTGAAACACAGCTCGGGAGGTGTGGCCAGTTGGCGCGTACATCCAATAGGGTCAGGTTCTGCCTGGTGGTGGGCGGGGCATAGGCGCGGGGAAGCCACTGATCACGCTGTTGACAGCCGCGGGCGAGCATGGCGCTACGCTGGGGCATCGTGTCCGCTGGCCTCATAGCAAGTGATTTTGCCACGGTGCTGACCTCACTGCCTCGCTCTGAGCACCAGGTGCGCCTCTCTTGGAGGTCCGGGCTGGGGAGGGAGTCCCGGGTGAAGGAGGAGGGAGGCCAGGGTGAAAGAGGAGAGAGGAGCCCCGGGTGAGGGAGGAGGCTCCTGGGTCCTAAGGGAGGAGGAATCCGTGAACAAAGGGTTGAAGGAACCCTGAGATCTGTTCTCAAGGTCGTTGGAGGCCTGTTTCCCCTTATTTGGTTGTTATGTCATTACCGTAAACATGGGATGCTTGACGTTCATAGGGCGCTGATCTCAACTGCTGGGATGAGAAGTTGGGGAGTCAATTTCCCAAGGTCTCCTCCTTTGTATTAGTTCTTGTTGGGGAGCCTTGAACTCACTGTATAGCCCAGGCTGGACAGGAGCTTACAATCCCCTTGCTTCACTTCCCAGAGTGGGTCTGGTTTTCCCATGATCTGAGTGTCTGTCCCTCCTGCCTAGTACTCCCCATGGGGGCATCTTCCCCAGCCATCTTGGAGGAGACTGGAGCTTCCCTATTGCAGCCTCCTCTATAGACCTGCTGCTTCCCATCCACCTGGCCTCCAAGTCCCCACCACATACACACACCCAGTCTGATACCAGTGAACCCTCAGGTGGTGGCCGTGGCTGCCCGGGACCTGAGCCGGGCAAAGGAATTTGCACAGAAATTTGACATTCCAAAGGCTTATGGCTCCTATGAAGAACTGGCCAAGGACCCCGATGTCGGTGAGCAACCTGGATGGTGGGGTTGTGGGGAAGGGGTAGGGATTGCTTTGCAGTAAAGGTAAGACTCCAGGTTGCACTAGTCCCCAGGGGTGGTCTTCAGAAAGGCCTGGACTAAGCCAGGATGGGAGGTAGACTTACAGGAAAATCATGAGTCAGAGACTAGTTAGTGATCAGGCCTCAAATTTCTCAAGGAGTTAGGGATCTGGTGAGGATTTGTTTGGCCATGTTGCAAATGGAGCCCAGGGCTTCCCCTGCACTTGGCAAGTGCCCCATCACTGAGCTGCATCTCTGGCCATGTGGGACCCTGAGACCCTCGCCCTAAAATTCACAGAACAAGCCAGTCCAGGCCCACAGTGTAGATATTTGCTCATAGCTAATCAGGCATAGCTATAGTTAGCTATTGCTCATAGCTATTCAAGCGTAGCTACTGCTAGCCATTGTCTAAAACTATGCACCTTGCTACTTCCCTCCCTGCCCTGAGACCCCTGGTAATGGGAAAAGGAGCTGTAACCCTTAGTGATGGGAAAACAGGCTGTAACCTCAAGATGACTAGCCCTAGGGAAAACAAGTCTTGCAAGAAAATTCTGTTAATAGCATAATTGCCACCTGGAGCAAACTTCCTGCTGTTAAGCAGGTAGACTGCATCAATCACGAAGGCCTGGACTCTTGCTGACCAACGAGACCTCCCACCCAAAACCCCTTTATAAGCCCCTTGCTTCAGTCGCTAGGGGCCGCTTCAGTCTCTCCTGCGTGAGAGGTTGCTGGAGCCACCCGGTGAGTCGTTAAATAAAACCTCATGCTATTGCAGCGAGAAGGGTCTTGGTCTTTCTCTCGGTGGCCTCGGTCCTGTTTTTTTTTTTTTTTTTAATTTCATTTATTTATGAACTAGAGAGAGAGAGAGAATATATGCTATGATACATGGGTGAAGGTCAAAGGACAACTTTCCAAAGTCAGTTCTCTGCTTTTATCATATGGGCCATATAAGCTTTCAGAGATTGACCTCAGGTCACCAGATTTGCAAGCAGGTGACTTACCCATTGAGCTATATTACTGGCCTTGAACCTTGATTTTTTTTTTTTTTTTTTGAGATAGGCCATACTATGTAGCCAAGTTTGTTCTCAAGCTGAGGACCCTGCTGCGTCAAGTCTCCCAGGAGGACTGGAGTGGTGCTCAGCACTTCCTGTCTGGATGCTAGGACTGGGCTTCACTGCTGACTTCTTGCCCTCCTTCTTCCTCCCTCAGAGGTGGCCTACATCGCCACCCAGCACCCACAGCACAAGGATATTGTGCTCCTCTGCCTGGCTGCAGGCAAGGCCGTCCTTTGCGAGAAACCCATGGGTGTGAACGCCGAGGAAGTTCGGGAGATGATTACAGAGGCCCGATCGAGGGGTCTCTTCCTTATGGAGGTAAGCCTAGAGGGGCTTTTCTGACATCCATGTAGCACACCTTGCCAGTACTAAACATGATCACCAGAGTACAATTTGTGTGTGTGTGTGTGTCAGAGGGCACCGTGTGTCCCTGTGGAGGACAAAGAATGACTTCAAGAATCATCCTAGACTGCTTCTACCTCCTTTTTGCTTCACTCTGGGATTTCCAGGCTCCATCCACTAGGGCATTGCCAAGTCCATCTGTCGTTTTGTTGTTGTTGTTGTTTTTTAACATGGGACCTGGGACCTGAACTCAGAACCTTCTGCTTGTGGGGCAGAGGCTTCCTTTACCTTTGAGCCATCTCTCCAGCCCAGAGGACAATTTTTTGATAAACACAAGGGAAAAGTTTGCCCATAGTTAAAATGGCTACAAAAATGGCTCTGGGTCTGTGTATATCTGTCAAGATAGTTGAATGTAATACTAGTGAAACCACAAACCAAGTTCAGTTCATCATTCCCCACTTAGGTTAAATGGCTAAAGTTCAAAAACAAAAAAAAAGAAAAGAAAAAAAAATGACTAAAGTTCAAATTGTTGGGATGAGGAAAAGGCTTTATTTGGAATACAAGCTAACTAAGGGAGAAGCCACAAGGACCAACTTGTTCAGAGGCTGCAAGTTCAACACCCATGGAGGGAGCTGTGGGAGGCATGTCAGACAGACCAGCAGTGTTAATTTCAGATTCTAGGAGCTTGGGATTAATGATTTACTTGGCTGTGGTGATTTGTGGCTACTGAATGTTCTAGAAAACTAAAGATTATTGAATAGATGTTTTACCCAGGAAAAGTTAACTGTTGGTATTTAAAAAGCATCCTTCCCCAAAGATAGGAGAAGACAATGACAAAGACTACTTTTCCCCCAAACACAGGAGAGGTTGCTTGCAAATCCACTGTGTCTCAATTTGCCTGCATACTGCTGACAAACTCACAGTGAAAGAGCTCAAGAGAACAAGAGGGTTTTATTCTTTCTTATAATTCTCGGTTACAGTTCCTAGTCCAGCTTGGCAGGAGAGCTCATGCCAACACCAGGAGCTGAGGGGACTGGCCACACTATATCCACAGGGATTGTTGAGAGGGGCAAACTTCACTTGCCAGACAGTAAGTTTGCCAAAGTATGCTGAAGAATGCCAAAGTACTGAACCAGTTCTCCCCAGTTTCCTCCTACTCGGGAAATGGTTCCATCTACTATGATCTGGGTCTGCCCACATCAGTCAAGCCTGCAGACTTGCTCAGGGCTTACTTTAACAACTAATTCTTCATAGATGTGCCCAGAGCTCAGCTTTCAGTTGTCAGATTGACACCTGTATCTAACTAGCACACACTGCATGGCTCCAGTAGGGATGTCATCAGTAGCAAAGCTAGTGGAAGACTAAAGATGAACCACACAACTGTGTGACTTCCAAAATTAGAGATATTAAGAAAAAAAGTCAACCTAGAAGGGATACAGCTGTGGCTCAATCAGTAGAGATCTTGCTTGTGTACATTCACATACACATACAAATGCATGTACATATACATAATGCATGTATGTATGTACACACATGCACACACAATAAAAACTGAAAAAGATTTTGAAAAACCCAGTCCAAAAACGCAGAATTATGACAGTCAGATCTGAACAGATGTGGTGGTGCAGGCAAGATTGTGTGGAATTTTCTGCCACTTTCCAGTATGGGCTCCATGATTTCCAGAGATCCAAGTTAGCTTTTAGAGGACTGAGGGGAGGTGCAAGAGAAAAACACACAGAGACACGTGCTCTTTCCCAAAGGTCTTTGACAAGTCCAGCCTGTGAGGAAGCAGGTTTGACTAATTCCTAGCCTTCATTAAGGAGAAAAATGTAACTGATTCCACACTCACAGAGGTATTGGTTAGGACAGTAGGGCTGATTGACAGGTGACAACAACCCAGCTGCCTACGGCTTTAGACTACAGCAGTAATGCCTTCCCCCCACCTCTACTCCTGCACCCTTGTGTTGCCCAAAGCTTCTGCTGAAGGCCTACAGGGTCTAAGTAGTCAACAGAGGTCAGAAGGATCAGAGACCTCTCTCAGCCCTCATCACCCAACAGTCTTAGCTTCGCCCTTTTCAGACCTGTCTTCTTCCACTGTCACAACAAAATGCCCAAGAGAAGACAGTCTGGGATTTATTTTGGCTTATGGTTTCAGAAGACTGGGGCAAAGTAGAGCTGCTCACCTCAAGATAGACAGAAAGCAGAGACATGACAAGGGTCTATACCCTTTAAAGACATGCCTGTGGGGATGTGGTCTTCTAAACTGGCCTTACCTACTAATTACACCAACTTATGATTCTATCAATGGATTAATCATTAACCATTAGTCCATTGGTTAAGAAAGAGTCCTCAGGTATGCCACACACTATAGACCAAGCCTTGGACACACATTGGAACTCATTCTCTTTTTCTTTCTCCTTCTCCTTTTCTTTTTCTCTCGTTATCTTTCTTTCCCTCCTTCTCTCCCTCCCTTCCTTTTATGATGGGAATTAAGCATTCTACCACTGAGCTGTATACTCCTAGATCGGAGGAACATGTCATAGACCTGGGAATATGTCATATCCAAACCCAAGCATCTACCCAAAGGGTCTGGGAGATGGCCAGCTGTGCACCAAGCACTTTTACCTGCTAAGCCATTTTACTCAGTCATTTTTTTTCTTTTGAGACAGGGTATCAATGTAGCCCAGGTTGGCCTCAAACTTACTGTGCAGCTGGGACTAGCCTCGAGTTCTGCATCCCCCTCTACCTACTAAGAGTAGGATAGCAGGCATGCACCAAGGTGCCCAGTTTATATGCTGAGGACAGAACCCAGGACTTTGCACATGCTTAACAACGTACTCTACCAACTGAGCTGCTCCCCAACCCTGTGTTCTAGTTAGCTGTTGTATATATGCAGAGTTCCACGTGCCTGAGAGGAACATAGTCCAGACCTGATAAGGCAGCTTTGTGTCTTCTGGCTCTCGCCGGCTCCACAGTGTCAGCAATCAGTATTCACCCCCTCCCTCATTTCTCCAGTGCATCCCGGGCACCTGACACTAGGCTAGAAGGTGAGGACTGAGGACAATGGAGGCCACGGACAGTTTTTGAGTTCAGGGTTCCAGTGCCAGGACCATGGTCTTCACGGACATGGGCTTGCCAGTTGACAAAGCACAGAGACCTTCACTCAATGTGGATGATGGTCGTAGAGTTTTTTGTTTTTTGTTTTTTTGCCGGGAGAGACTGACATGAGTCTTAAAGGAAAAAGTCAGTTGTGCAGTGGGAGAGCCAAGTAAAGGAAACACCATGTAGGCTTTTGGCATTAAATTTAGGTTGCCAAGTTTGCCCACTTTGCACACTGAACCATCTCAGGACCCTGGTCGTATTAAATTGGAGAGGCCTTGATGAAACTCTTCAAAAGCAATTACCCTCTGAAAACCCTATTTCTTTTTTTATTTATTTATTCAATTGCGCATGTGTGTGCGTGTGTGTGTAGAACCACGGACGAATTCAGGAACCACCATGGACGCCTCTACCTCCTCCTTGTTTTACTCTGCCGGGGGCTTCACAGGCTCCGCCCTACCAGGACCAGAAACAGGCTCTGTCCTACCAGGACCAGAAAGGCAGGCTGTCCCGCTTCCGCCTAGCGTCTATACGTGGAGTCTAGGATCCGAATTCAGGACCTTCCACCTGCAAGGCAGAGGCTTAACCCCTGAGCCACCTCTCCAGCCCCTGAAAACCCTATTTCTACTGAGTTTGATGACAGCTTAGTCTGGGACCGATCCTAGGAGTTTGAGACCAGTCTGCACAACTCAGCCAGGCTCTGTCTTAAGGAAAACAAGCAAACAAGTTCTCCTGTTATGCCAATCCACTCCCTTTTGGAGGTTCTGAGGGGTTAGGATTTCAATATGGGCAGAACTTGGAAGGTGGAGGTAGGAGAATTAGAGTTCAAGGTCTTCCTTGGCTACATAGTACATATGAGACTAGGCTGGGCTACCTGTTGCCCTATGTCAAAAAGCAGAGAAAAATCTGTTGAACTAGCTCAACAAAAGGTGTTTGCTCCCAAACATGGCAACATGAGTGAATCCCTGAACCCCACATGGAAGGAGAGACCTGACTTCTTTTTTTTTTTTTATTACACTCATACAAACTTAACAGGTACACTAGTCCCTTTCCTCCCTCCACCCCCCCCACCCCTCTGTGCCCCCCTCCCCTCCCCCTTCCCTCCTCATCCCCCAGTGCCATCCCCCTCCCATCCCCGGAGCATCCTTTAATGAGCATGCCAAACTCTCCTCTGGGTCCTCCTCTCCGATGAGGTGCAAGGACCCAGCGGCATTTCCCAGAACCGTTTCCTGTGTTCCCTTTAAGCATAGGAACACTACTGTGGCTGTCAATCCCTTGCTGCCAAGGATCCTAGTGCCTTTAGCAAACGCTAGACTTTGTAGGCTCGAGACCTGACTTCTGAAGGTTGTCCTCTGGCCTTCCCTGTACATACCTGCTCTCTCTCTCTCAAATAATTCAATTAATTTTTTAGTGTGTGTACCTGTGGATGCACAAGGATGACTTCAGGAATCATCTCTACCTCCTTATTACTTTGCTCTGGGGTTTGCTGGCCTCTGCCCTCCAGGGTCAGAATCCCAGATGGCTACTATATCTGCCTGGCATTTTCACATGGGATCAGGTCCTTTTGCTTGAGAGGCAAAAGCTTTAACCTCTAAACCATCTCTCCAGTTCAAAAATAAAATTTTTTAAAGCTCAAAAAAAAGCTGGATAGATGGCTCAGGGGTTATGACTCTGAGTGGAACCTGGAAAATCCCAGAGTGAAGCAAAAAGGAGGTAGAAGCAACCCAGGATGTTTCCTGAAGTCGCCCTTTGTCCTCCACAGGGACACAGTGCTGTCTCTCTGTCTCTGTCTCTCTCTGTCTCTGTCTCTCTCTCTCTCTCTCTCTCTCTCTCTCTCTCTTACACACACACAAATAAAGTTTAGCTAATAATAATAATAATAATAAAAGCTTCAAAATATGGATGGGGCAGAAATCCAGTTCAAACCAAGGATGCTAGGGTGATGGTCCCTGCGGTGATGCTCAAGGCAAGAAGAGGCAGGAGACCTTGGCGTGACCTGCAGGCTGTGGAAGTAAGTTGGTGGTCTTTGGAGAATGGGAAGCAATGGGGACCCCTCAAGATCGGGAAACTGAGGGAGGCCTGACTGATCACCTGGTGGTCCTGACCTGGCCCCTTCTTAGGAATCCTTTTCTCTGGTATACAGGCCATCTGGACCCGTTTTTTCCCAGCTATGGAGGCTCTGAGGGAGATTTTGGCCAAGGGAACTTTGGGAGACCTGCGTGCAGCCCGGTGTGAATTTGGGTTTAACTTGTACAACGTAGCCCGGGCCACTGACTTGGCCCAGGCTGGAGGCAGCCTGCTGGACCTCGGCATCTACTGTATCCAGTTCCTCTCCATGGTCTTCGGTGGGCAGAAGCCAGAAAAGATGTCGGCTGTGGGAAGGCTTCATGAAACAGGTATCCACAGATGCTGGGCTGCTGGTGGTTGTAGAAATGGTTCTCTCTCAGTTCTCCTGTACTAAGGGAACAAGGTTAGACATCTAGGGGATTTCCTGTAGGGACACCCTCCCATTCATCTGCCAGACACTGAAAGAACCACCATTCCCAGAGTCTCTGTCAGTGAAGGTATACATGGCTTGGGCAGGTGATTGCCCCATGGTATCCTGGGAGATGTAGTTCATTTTTAAATTTTGAGGGCAGGAGGTGTGCAAGGGAGGAGATATGTCATGATACACAGGTGGTGGTCGGAGGAATATTTTCAGAAATTATCTCTCTCCTTCCATCTTAAAGACTCTGGGCATCAAATTTAGGTCACCAGCTTTGTAAGCAGTGGCCTTACATACTGTACTATCTTGCCAGCCCTGAGATGTAATTCTAAGTAACTGTTCAAACATCTGAGAGAAGATAAGTGCAGCATACATCTCCTCTGGAACTCCCCTCTCCTCCCTCCCCTGTGCTGTTCTTCACATCCTTCTTTGTATGCCTGTGGAGGCCCAAGGGTAATTTCAGGTATCATCCTATTTTGCTCTGGGATTTCTCAGCTAGCTTTCCAGGGCTGGAAGTGCACCTTTTCCCCCTGCATTTTTTTTTTCTTTTTTTACATAGGATCTGGGATCTGAGTTCAGGTCCTTAGGGGAGGCAGAATCTTAACCCTTGGGCCCTCTTTCCAGCCCACCTTCTTACCCTTACAAATAGGTCTTCCCAGGTATTGTTCGCTGCAAGTTTACTCTATGATCTCAGACTCTGCCCTCTGAGTGTTAATTAGTTGGCAGGGAATGGTTGGTAAGGGATTATCATGGGCATTAAGGAAGTAAGTGCTGAGGCCAGTGATCAGCTATTAAAAATGTAAACAATCATTAGTTTTGGAGGCATCTTGGTTCCAGCCTGGTTGAACTCTGGTCCTTCTCCGTAGGCTTCTCAAGTACAGGGATCACATGCTTGTACCACCACATCCGCTGTCCAGGGTTTTGCTATGTCTGGTGTTTGTTGCTGGAGTCTTACTAAGGCGGCCCAGGATGGCCTCAAACCCATCTTCCTGCCCCAGTCTTCCAAGTGTTGCATCTACATACATGCTCCACCACACCGCACCATTTTCCCCCCATCTCTTGAGCTGAGTGTAAAACCCAGGCATAAATGAATGTATTCTCTTTTTAAAAAAATATGAATTTCCTATCTTCTTCCTTTCCTATCCCTTTCCTGTCCGTTCCTTCCCCATCTCCCCCCCCCCCCCAGTTCTTTTGATATCGGAGATGGTATCCAATGCCTGACATGCTGGGAAAGTCTTCTGGCTTCTTTTCCTTCCTTCTTCTCCCCCCATTTCCTTCAGTGCTGGAGATGGGGCCTGAGGCCTGCACACATGCTAGGACTTTTAGTCTCTTTTCTTTCCAGCACTTGTCAGTTGGTTTGTTCACTTACTTTCCTGATAATTCAGGGAGCACACAATTCATTTATTTGAAGTCTGTACTTCTGCCAGGGTGTGGTGACTCGGCCCGTCATCCTGGCACTTGAGAGGTTGGCATTGGAGGTTGTTCGAGGCCAGCCTGTTGTGTGAATTACTTTTCCTGGGGAGACCCATACACCGTCTTCCCTCCTCAGACAGGGCTTTAAGGAGAGACCAAACTGACAAGGAACCAACCAGTTATTGAGTTTTCTTACAGGCACAGGGGCAGCTGGTCACATCATGGCTCGCAGCTTCCTCTCAGTGCCTCCATGGAACTCTCTCATGCATCTGCCTCAGTTTACATATTCTAGGGCTCCTCCCATCCTCACGTCCACATCCACATCCGTGGCCATGGGGGCAATCGGGGCAGATTACATGTGGCCAGTTCAGAGTCCCAGGTGAGGGCCCAATAACCCTTTCCACTCCTCTGTCTTGAAGGAATCTGTAACGGTTACTCTTAATTATTGATGTGAAAGAACACCCAAAGTCAAATAACTTAAGGGAGAAAGGGAGAGTTGTTCAGCTTACAGTTTCAGAGGGGAGAACAGACTTTCACTGCAGCGGTGACATAGCTGGTGGCTGAAGCTGTAGGCAGGCTAAGTCACAGCAGACATCCACATAGTTGGAGTATTCCTGGAGCATCTCTCTCTCTCTTCTGTGGCTCCTTTTATCTGGTCCACTACTGGGAGTTTCTGATGGGATCTATGGAGGTTCTGATGGAATTTAGAGCTGATCTTTGTATTATCCAGATATTCTCTTTAGGTGGTCTGAACTGAACTTGCCTGGTGTGCTCTCAGCTGATCTTGGTTAATGCCAGGTGTGTCAAGTTGACACCCAGGATTAACTAGTGGACAACAGGTGTTCCTGATAGTCTCAAAACAAAGATGGCTGTCATTTGTTGGGAGGGGCTGTTTATTGGGAGGAACATGCCGCTCAACACTATACCCTTTCCTCCAGCTCCTATGTTTTTTTCCTGCCCACCTCTTCCACAATATTCCCTGAGCTTTGGAAGAAGCAGCGTTTATATTTGTTCACAGTTGACAATAGTTCCTCATGCTGCACCAACAGTCTCTTGTTCTCGGGATCTTCACAGTTATTATTCTCACCGGCACCACCACCACTGTTAGAGCTCCTCCATGGTCAGAAGTAACAGCAACAATACTCACACAGTCAGAAGTAACAGCAACAGTACTCACACAGTCAGAAGTAACAGCAACAATACTCACACAGTCAGAAGTAACAGTGACAGTACTTACACAGTCAGAAGTAACAGTGACAATACTCTGAGTATAAGTACAAATGTTTAGATAACAATTTCACAGATATGTCATATCCATTTAACAAAATGATTTCACAGACCTCCCCACTGGGGCCTATGGTCTCCCCAGCCACATAGGCCTTTGTTCTGGTTGATAGTACCAGACATGAACTTTCCCTGTGGAGTGACCCTTAAACCCAATCAGAAAACTGTTAGTTGTACCCAAACCAGCATATATGTGCTGATGTCCATACTCTTTGGACTATGCCCACTTGCTACTAGGGCTGCTGGCCTTCCTGGCCAGGGCCATCATCCACCTAATCAAGCCATAAGAGATGCACTCTTGCCTGCCAGCCCATCGGGGCTACACTCTTGCCTATCAGGGCTATGCTCTTGCCTATCTGACCAGCAGTCCTGCATGTGATACCTTTAGCAACAGGGTCTTACCAGCTACTTTGGGCTTACAATTAACAGTGGTGGCAATAGCCTTTATTATTTGTGAGACCTCTGGGTCCTGGCTAATAGCTCATAGGAGACAATCCATCCTAAGCACTGTGATCCACATTCAACTACCATATGGCTTTCAGGAGTACCTTCCATCTCCACAAGTATGTACCTTAGCTTCTTCAATGATTGCTTCAATTCCATTCTGGTGGATGTTAGCTGTGTCTTGATATTCATTCCTTCTGTGAAATGTTGCTCAGGCTTCAAAGCTTTCCAGAATTTGACTTTTTGTCGATCTTTCTCTTAAGAACGCCAGCTTTACACAAATCTTGCCACATCTGCCTTCAAGAGACACAAACAGGGGGCTGGAGAGGTGGCTCAGGGGTTAAGCCTCTGCCTTGCAGGCGGAAGGTCCTGAGTTCAGATCCTAGACCCCATGAATAGACACCAGGTGGAAGCAGGGGCAGCCTGGGTTTCTGGTCCTGGTAGGGCGCAGTCTGTGAATCTCTGGGCAGAGGTGGAGGCGTCCATGGTGGTTCCAGAATTCGTCCGTGGTTCTACACACACGCGCACGCATACATGCACAATTGAATAAATAATAATAAAAAAATTTTTAAAAAGACACAAACAGATCTCTTTTTCAATCCTTTTTTCTAGATTGCTTTAAATTTTACAGAGTTGATTTACATGTTGAACCTGGTTTAAATGCTAGTCTAAGTCACTCAGATCTGTCAGAGCCTCTCCGAACCTGTAAATACCGAATCCCACCAAAGGGGGTCAACAAGCCACTAAATCATCATACCAGTCCTGAGGTCTGACTGAATTAACTTCTTTCTTAATTCCCTTGTAAACACAGTTCTATCTAATTCAGCAAACTGGACATCAAATATTGCGTCTCTTATTCTCAGTTTCCTCAGCAATGCCTGTCCTTCCTCTGTAGTCTTCCATTCCCTGACAGTCATGGGGACCTTAGTAGATGATAACCATGTGTTTCTAACTGCTCATGTGAACCAATCCATCAGGGACTGATTTCTCTCATGCTGTCTCAGGTTTGCAGCCTTTGTCTCATGAAGGGATGGGTAATTATGTTATAGTTTCTCTGCTTTCATAGCACTTAGGCTAATCCTATCTGCCCCCAATGTCTCACAGCCTCACTAGCCAGGCTGTCACAGGCTCTTTAGTCCTTTGCTTAAAAGTCTTTTCCAATTCCAGAAGTTTGGGTGCTGAGTATTTCCTGACTATGATACTTTCTTGAAATAGACCATTGTTAGGGCCCCTGTAGATATGCTGAACCATAGGTTTCCCCCTTTTCTCCATCAAAGGTCAGACCTGAGCAGAAACAGCCACCTTGTTCTCATCTTCCTCTTTCTGACTCGTCCCATGGATTTCAAATTTTTGAATCCCAGGCAGGATTCTTTAGCATAGATATAACTTGGATTCTTTTTTCCTTCTAGCCACCCAGCCATAAGAAACAAGCCAACATTTCCATCTCATCCTCTTTTATCCAATTTGCTCAAGTCAAAGCTAACACAGCAGAACCTAGCTGCATCTCCTTTTCTCTTTTTAATTCCTCCCTCGCACAACTTAATGGTTACTCTTAACTATTGCTGTGAGAGAGCATGCAAAGTCAAACAACTTAAGGGAGAAAGGGAGATTTATTCACTTTATGGTTCCAGAGGGGAGACACAGTCTTTCATGGCGGAAGCGACATGGCTGATGGCTGAAGCTGACAGGCTAAGTCACTCCCATCCACGTGGCTGAAAGCTGGAGGATTCCTGGAGAGTCTCTCTTCTTCCAAGTCTCCTGTTCTATGGTTTCTTTTATCTAGTCCGATACTGGGCGGTTCCAATCGGATCCATGGCTGGTCTTTGTATTATAAATGTAGTGATCCAGATAATCTCTTCAGGTGGTCTCAGCTGATCTTAGTTAATGCCAGGTGTGTCAAGTTGACACCCATGATTAACTATCACATACAAACTAGCTCCCTGTGGGCAACTGCTTCAGCCTCAGATGCATTTCTCACAATATATAGCAGTGGCCAGGCATCCTCCACAGCCACTTGCTGATATCTTCCTTGTTTTGCTACTCTTAATGACTACAGTATCTGCTCCAGACCCTTAGATATTCTTGTTTTGTTTTGTTTTTACACAACAATTTATATTAGTAAAAATGCTTATTAATTGCAACATGAAAATGAATAACTTTTTAAATTAATTAATTAATTTTTTCCACTCATACAAACTTAATAGGTACCCCAGTCCCCTCCCTCTCTCCACCCTTCCCGGGACCCCCTTACTCCCTCCCCCCTTTTCCTCTTCCTTTCCTTCTTCCCTCTCTTTCTCCCAGTGCCCCCTCCCCCCATCCCTGCAGCATCTTTTAGTGTGAATGTCAAGCTTCCCTCTGAGTCCTCCACTTTAATGAGGTGTAAGGACTCAGTAGCATTGCCTAGAGCCGTTTCTTGTGTTCTCCTTTAGTATAGGAACACTACTGTGACTGTTAATCCCTTGCCTCTAAGGATCCTAGTGCCTGTGATGCATGCAGACCCTTAGCTATTCTTAAAGTACCTCCATACTCACTTGGTGGGCCCCACTCATCAAGCAAGCCACACCATACCACACAAATGACAACTGCCACCCTGGGATTCCCACCACAGATGCTCTGCTTCCTGCTGGCTCAACATCAGCTATACATGCGAGCACCCTCATAGCCAGAAGGCACATGAGGAAGGACTGCCATCTCCCCATGGATGCTTCTCCTTCAGACTGCTCAGCCTCAGCAGCAGGTCCTGTTACCCATGGCAGGAGCCATGCAATCACTCCTCCCCAAGCTGTTCTTGGTTCTGTCGCCAATGAATCTGTTGGGGTTACTTGAAAGAATCTATATTGGGCTTCCCCCACCCCATGCTTCTTCCTGCCCGAGACTGAACATTGTGAGCCGAGTTTATCTACAGGAGCTTGTCAGATGCCATTCCTCTTATCCAGAATATTGGGCTATCCCCCACGGACACTCCTCCAATAACCAGACAGAACACTGTGGGCAGAGGTTAACTACAGGAATTTGCTAAGCATCAGTCCTCCCTTATCCAGAATATTGGGCTTTCTCCCACGGATCCTCCTCCCTTACTGGAAGCAGGGTTTATCTATAAGAGCATGCTGGGCACTGCTCCTCCCTTACCCAGGCTAAACACTGGCAGGGTTTACCCACAGGGACTTGGCAAGTATCAATCCTCTCTTATCCAGAATATCGGGCTTCACCCCGTGGGTGCTCCTCCCTCACCCAGTCACTGCGATGCCTGTGACTGTTCCTTCCCACTTGTCTTCCATCTGCTGTGATTCTGACGACTACGCCATGTGTCATGTGAATTACCTTTCCTAGGGAGATGCCACACAACTGTCTTCCCTCCCTAGATAGGACTTTCACGACAGAACAAATTGATGACAAACCAACCAGTTTATTGGGCTTGTTTATGGGAGCAGGGGCGGCTCACCACAGCATGACTCACAGCTTCCTTGTTGCTGCCTCCATGGAACTCTGTCAATGCCATTACCTCAGTAGTGTACTCTAGGGCTCCTCCCATCCTCAGATGTGAGGCTGCATGGGTGGGCACGTGCAATTAGAGAAGAATTGCATGCGGGTAGTCCAGAGTTCCAGGTGAGGACCCAGTGATCCTCACCACCCCGTTCTGTCTCTGAAGGAGTCCATAGAACAGGTGCTCCTGACGGTCTCAAACAAAGATGGCAGCTGGCTGTTTGGAGTACTGTACCACACATCACCTAGGCTACATAGCATGACTGGAAAACACACACACACCTCAAGCCAATGAAACAAACAATAAGAAAACACCAGCAACAGCATCAGTAGGGACGTTTCTGGCTCAGGGTCCTCAATGAGGTTTGAGGCATGTGCAGTCTGACCCAGGACCTGGGACCTGGCCCTCCTTCCTGACTTGTGCCTTTTTCCCAGGTGTGGATGACACTGTCAGCGTGATACTTCAATACCCAGGAGGGGTCGTGGGCAGCTTCACCTGCAGTATCGGCACAGAACTTTTCAACAGTGCCTTTGTGAATGGCACCAAGGGCATGGCCCAGGTGAGGCAGGACAAGCCACTCCATTGCTAAGGAGTCCACATTCCTTAACACCCAAGGGATGAAGATCAGGCCTCAGGAGAAACTTTTGGTCAGTCATGTATCCTTGGGCAAAGGAAAAACCAGGTGTGCTTGGTCTGTTGATATGAGGTATGGACTTTTCACTTACTGAACACATTCTAGTATCCCAGCACCAAGACATCAGTTCTTTCTAGTTCTTTTCCATCAATGTGACAGAATACCCAACCTAAGTGGGGAACAGTTCGTATTTAGCCATTGATTGTCAGTTCACCATTGTGGGGAGAGCAAAGTAGCTGAAGCAGTTTGGTCCAAAGCCCACATGGTGGCAAGAAAGACTCAACTAATAAATATTTTCCTCTGGCCTACAAACATGTACTGTATCATGTACATGCTTGCTCTCTCTCTCTCTCTCTCTCTCTCACACACACACACACACACACACAAGTAA
This sequence comes from Typhlomys cinereus, assembly GCA_023101885.1. Taxonomy (NCBI): domain Eukaryota; kingdom Metazoa; phylum Chordata; class Mammalia; order Rodentia; family Platacanthomyidae; genus Typhlomys; species Typhlomys cinereus. Next base: position 365,087 of record JALPQD010000554.1, on the reverse strand, counting down.
ATAAAAATTTTAGAGATAAATAAATGAAAAGCAGATGCTATGCGGAAACCAAGAGAGATGCCCCACCCATCTGCAACCCTAGTGTTCAGGAGTGGGGGGCCCAACAAACCCTCATCACTTGGTCCTCAAGAGTCAGGTTACAAATCATCTCTTCTGGAGATGGCAGACAGGAGGTGGGGTTACCGGGCCAGGAAGATAGCAGATACAAACCTGGCAAGGTGGATGGGAGCCAGCTCTTAGCCCTGAGGTGCCACGGTCAGCCTCTGAGGCCCATCTGCATGGCATAGGGCAAGTTACCTTGTTGGCAAAGCAGTCACTTAAAAAAAATTCCCTACAGGTTTTCAAATCCTGGAGCCCCACAGAGCTGGTGGTGAATAAGGAGCATCGACAGTTCCCGTTGCCCCTCCTGGGGAAGGAGTACAATTATATAAACGGGGCAGGCATGAGTTATGAGGCCAACCACGTCCGGGAGTGCCTGCGGAAAGGTGAGGATACAAGACTGAGGACCGGGTGGGAAGTCTTGGAGGGGCATGATTGGTGGCACCCAACTCTACAGATATGCAAGTATTTATTGAGCATTAAATCTCCCAGGATTCCATGGGACAGTTAATTCCCAAAGGGATTTATACCTATGTCTTGGGGCCTTCTGGGAGTGGTAGTTCTCTTAGCATCATGTCGTGGGTAGGAAAGGCTCTCCAACAAGTGTTCTGCCCTTGCAGGTCTGAAGGAAAGTCCTGTGATTCCTCTGGCAGAGAGTGAACTCTTGGCTGAAATCCTTGAGGAGCTGAGGAAGATCATTGGAGTCACTTTCCCGCAAGACAAATGCTGATGATGTCCCTGGGAAAGCCGATCCAAGACAAGTTGACCTACAGGTTCCTACCCTAGCCTTACTGGTTTATTACCTTGGAAATCACTCTCTTTCTGGACTCCAGAAACTCACCCTTGCTTTTATTCTCCCTGTCCCACTACAAGGTCTCTCCCCACACTCATCTGCATCAGCCAGAATGTGCCTTAGGGACAGGTTGGAAATAAACAAAAATTTAAAAAAAAATACAGAATATTCCCATTTCAACGATTTGACTTATGAATTCTTTACATTATTAATGAAGTCTATATGCATTTGACAGGACTATGTGTTGAGTTCATTTTACTTATTTGAGAGAATAAGTAAATAAGAATAAAGAATTACAAGGCAGGAAAGAATCAAGGATATGTAAAAGCAGTTAATTTTTAAAAAAAATTTAGAGTACAACTTTTGTTTATAATTTTTTTTATTTATTCAATTGTGCGTGTATGCGCGCGCACGCGTGTGTGTGTGTGTGTGTGTGTGTGTGTGTGTGTGTATGTGTGTGTGTACAAGTGTATGTATGTGTGTGTAGAACCATGGACGAATTCGGGAACCACCATGGACCGCCTCCACCTTCTCCTTGTTTATTCTGCCCCGGGATTCACAGGCTCCGCCCTATCAGGACCAGAAATGCAGGCTGCCCCCGCTTCCACCTGGCGTCTATACGTGGGGTCTAGGATTCGAACTCAAGACCTTCTGCCTGCAAGGCAGAGGCTTAACCCCTGAGCCACCTCTCCAGCCCCTTGTTTATAATTTTTTTAAAGTGTAGTGTGTGTATGTGTGCGTGCGTATGCATATATCAGAAGGCACTCTGTGTACTTGTGGAGGCCCAAGGGTGACTTCAGGAAACCTTCTTTTTGCTTTGCTGTGGGATTTCCTAGATTCTGCCTTCCAGAGTCAGAAATGCAGTAGCTGTCATTTCTGCCTGGTGCTTTTATGTGGCATCTGGGATGTGAACTCAGGTTCTTCTGCTTGGGAGGCAGAGTCTTAATATCTCCAACCCTCAAGGTTTTTTTTTTATCATTTAATTTATTTATTTGGGGTGGGAGGCATGCATGCCATGGCATATATGTGGAGTTCAAAGAGTAATTTTCAGAAGTCAGTTCTCTTCTCCCACCATGTGGGTTTTCTGGGATTGAATTTGAGTCTCCAGGATTGTGAGCAGGCACTTTACCCAATGAACACTTGTAAACAGAGCACTGGAGAGGCAGGTCCCTGGGACTCACTGGCCAGACAGCCATGTGGAAAAGTGAGAAACACTGCCTATCTCAAAAAACCAAGGTGGACAGCAGGTGTGTTTTCTCCAGCTTCCATACATGCATGTAGACTTTCATGAACACACAAAACCTTAATGGCTGAGAACATGAATTAGTGCTCCCTACTCACAGTATCTGGTGATTACAGGTCCCTGGGGGGCTTGCCTGTTCTGACTCAGGGTCTCTCACTAGGTTATGTTAGCATTCCAGCCAGGGTTGCAGTGCCTTGATGGCCTGAGTGAGGGAAATCTTTCCATCTTTCCTGAGTGGACACATCCTGAGGCTAGTAGATTTGTCTCCTGCCTGTCATGGGTATTCTCAAAGGATAATCAAGTGTCTTCACAAATGACTGTGGAATTCCTAACATGAATGGTATTCAGGGCAAGTTGGAGGAAATGTGACTTTTATAGCCTAACAATGAGGTCACACTGGTTTGTCCTGTTCATTGCCAGAAGAACTACATGGGGCCATCTTGGGTGTGGAGTGTGGTCTTAGCAGCTTCCACTGGCTATGGCTGTTAATGTAACTAGCTTGGATGTTGGCACTAGTGAGAGTTGGACCAGCTCCATGGTCTCCCTTTTGACTGGGGGAGGGAGGCACGAAGAGAAAATAGGATGCAGGGATGCAGAAGACCCCTTTAGAGAAACTGTTCTCCAAAATGGTGAACTGTGGGAAACTGTTCATAAAAGGAAACATCACACTCTTCCTGAGGTTCTCAGTCCTTGAAAGGATGCATTAATTACTGTTGTTGTTAGCCTGAATTGTTGCTGATAAATTCATAACCAAATGGCTTAAGGGAACAAAGGATTTTATTCTCTCTTATGATTGTCTGGTTACAGTTCTTAATGCAGCTCGACAGGAAAGTCCACATTAACATCAGGGACCAAGGGACTGGCCACGGTGTTTCAGGGGACCGTTTTTATGTCCAGGTTCTTGTGATCGGGAGTGGAAGATTGAAACCAGAACACTTGGAGAGGATTAAAGCCAAGTTTATTAGAGGAGAGAAAGAACAGAATTCATGAACACAGATTCTTTGAGAAGCAAGAGAACTGTCTGATAGGTGGCAGGGTCTGGAGTATTTATAAGGTTAGGCAGGTGGGGGGAGTGGCTTTTCCTTATTGGTTAGCTCCAGTTTTTGCAAACCGGATTGGAGCTGTTTTGCCTCTACATCTCAGTGGACTATATATATCCGGGCCCAACCCAGTTGATCTTGTGGCTGACCTCATGGTCAAGCTGTTTATTTTGAGGAACTTAAAGTTTATCTGTAATGGAGAACTCATTTCCATGTCCTTTCATGAACATAGGATTAGGGGAAGTACAGACCTTAATCTCTGTGAAAGATTAAAGCCAGTTCCTCAGATTAATGGAGTGTGTTCCTTCAGAGTAATCCCAGCAGTGAGGGATCACTTTCAAAGACCTTTAAAAACCTTCATAGCCTGGGGAGATGGCTCAGGGGTTAAGACCCTGTCTCAAAAACAAAAGGTCCTGAGTTTGGATCCCAGATCTCACATAAAAACTCCAGGCAGAAATGTCGGTGGCCTGCTCTTCCATCCCTGGTGGGCAGAGCCTGAGAAATCCCAGAGTGAAGCAAGAAGGAGGTAGAAGAAATCCAGGGTGATTCCTGAAGTCACCTTTGGTCCTCCACAGGGAAACATATGCCCTCTGATACACACACACACACAGAATTAATGAATGAATAAATAGCTTTCTTAAAACAAACAAATGAACTTTCAATGACCTTCTAGCATGGCCTTGTTGTAAAATTGCCTAAACAGGACTGTTAAGAGATGGACAATCCTCATTTGCCAGACATGTCTGGCCATAGATACAAAAGAATGCCAACCTCTTTAACCAGTTCCCTCCATCTTATTTGCCTGTCCAGGATCTAGTTGCACCTACCATGGGCTGGGCTCTCCCCACCAGTCAGACAATAGACTTGGCCAGGGATCAACTCACTACCACTTCTTCACAACTGTGCCCAGAGCTCAAGCCTTCATTGCCAAACTGACGCCTGTGTCTAACTATGACAGGTACTTTATAGTTGTTGTGACCAGATGGAAGCTACTTAAAGGAAGAAGCGTTCACAATTGGACAGAACAGCCTGTCCTGGCGGGGAAGACACAGAGGCAGAAGCAAGAGCCTACCCTTCCAACAGCTAGAAACCAAGTGTTCAAACCACAAGATTGACAGCCTCGTAGGGTGTGGTGGTATTTGTCTATAACCCCAGCACTCAAGAGGCAGAAACAGTAGCCATGCATTAGAAGCCAGCCTGATCTAAATAGAGAGTTCCAGGCAATCCAGAATTATATTATGAGACAGTGTTGTGGCTACTTTTCTTTGCTGTGAGACAATACTTAGACTCACACAACTAATGTGACTTACAGTTTCAAAGAGGATATATTCCGTTATGGCAGAAATTGCAAAGCAGAAGACATAGTTGGAGGCCAAAATGGGAGACTGATTCACTGCAGCCATCAGCAGAGAGATCAAGAGCAAACAGAGGAAGCAGGGACTGGCTACCTAATCTCAAGGCCCGCCCACTGTGACACGCCTTCCTCCAGCAAGGGAATCAGGAGAGAGCTGCTGGAAGAACACACAGGTCGATAGTCTTGTAGTCTTTTTTTTTTTTTTTTTTAACTATTTTATGAGAGAAAAGGCACATACATGTAGGCTATGATGCACAGGTGGAGGTAAGAGTACAATTTTCAGAAGTGAATTTTCTCCTTCTACCATGTGGGCCTCTGGGGAATCTCTGGGATTTGTGAGCAGGCACCTTTACTCGCTAAACTATCTTGCTGGCCCCTTTTAATTCCTAAGGACACAGGATCTTGGCTTTCTTATCTCAACCTGATGATTCTGTTTTAATTCGAGTCTGTTCCTAAGTTGTTGAAACCACCACTTTCTCTTCCCCTTTCATGCTGGGATGGCAAAAGGGACTGGCAAAAACAACTTAGCGGGTAAGGCACCTGCTAACAAACCTGGTTTAATCCCCAGAGACCCACATGGTAGAAGGTAAGAACTGCCTTCCAAAGTTGTCATCTGATCTCCATCCATGCGCATATTTGTGCTCTTTCTCCCCTCCTACATCTAGAAAGAAAGAAAGAAAGAAAGAAAGAAAGAAAGAAAGAAAGAAAGAAAGAAAGAAAGAAAGAAAGAAAGAAAGAAACCAATCAACCAGGGCCCCTTACATGCATCACTTTACACATCAGTCTTATCTATACCCTTGTCTTTTCTTGGTGTATGGAATCATACAGTTCCCTCCATCTTATTCGCCTGTCCAGGATCTAGTTGCACCTACTGCCTCCTAGGTATGGTGCTGGTATGTCAGTGCTGGAATTGGTGAGGCCTGTTAACACTAGAAGGGAGTCTCAGTTCTGAGACCTACTTTGGACTCCTTCCTCTGTGTGTGTGTATGTGTAAACCCAAGGGTGATTTTTGGGAATCACCTTGGATAGCTTTTATTCCCTGTTTACTTTGCTCTAGAGTTTCCCAGGCTCCACCTTCCAGGACCACAAATACAGGTGGCTGCCATTTCCGCCTAGTGTTTTTACATGGGATTGGGATCTGAACTCAGGACCTTCTGCTTGCAAGGCAGAGGCCTAACTACTGAACCATCTCTCCTGGGATCCTTCCTTAAGATAATTCAGCTTGGCCTGGCAATCACCTGGCCAGGATTCCTATCCCCCAGGGAACTGACCCTCCTGAAGGCGTGCTAAGGTTGTCAGAGGGGCCCCTTCTTTCTTGAAGCCCTTCTTCCTGCCTCCTTGATTCAGTGGACATGGGTTGCCATCATAGAACTGGAAGCTGCCTGCTCTCTGAGCTCTAAGTTCAGAGAGTGAAACTTGTTTTCTCTCATTTCTGTGCTTTTGCCTCCAAGGTCTAACATGCTTTCTTCATCTTCAGCATTTTCCCTCTCTCTGCATGGATTTTTGCCCTCCTCTCCAGACAGGAGTCTTGCTATATACCCCAGGCTTGTCCTTGGCAACCCTCTGTAGCTGACGTCTGATCCCTGATGTCTTCTACTTCCTGAGTGGTGGGGTTACAGGTTGTACCACCATGCTCAGTTCCTGAGATGCTGGGGAATGAGCTATATCTGGGGCCCAACATCCTGTTTTGAGAACCCACTAGGATCCTATGAAACCTATTTCTAAATAGAACTAACTACTTCAGTTACTTCTAATGGCAATGCCCCAGTGCCCTCCCACTAGGCTCCACCTTTGAGAAGTCACAGTATTCGGTCACATCATACTAGAGATACTCAAACCCTGTCTTCAGTTTCAAGTGAAACTGACCTTTCAAGGCCTCAGGTGGACACTGCCTCTGAGAAGCCTTCTCTGAGCCTCAGAGGCAGCTATGGTCTTCTCCATCTTCCCAACAGTTGAACAGCAAAGGATATATTTGGAGGGATAAAGCTGACAGGCAGTGCTGGCTTCTGGGGAATTGAGGACAAATGAACCAGCTCTGTAGGAATTTTAGGTAGGCGAGAACCACCAACAGTTAATTAAAACATTGTCCACAGAATTAATTACTGCTGTGGTAAACCATATAAATCTTGATGCTCTGAGAGGCTTTCCCCAAAGGATCCAAGCCACGTTGCTTCTTGACATCTCCACTTGACCGATGCATCATCCCCCTTGGAAGACAAATTTTGCTAGATCACAACCACCCCATAGCACCTTCTGAATCTGACTGTCTTTGGCTTTCTTTCATTGTTTTATTTTGAAATAGGGTCACACCATGTATCTGTGATCAGCTTTGAATTCACCAAATCCCTTCTGTCTAGGCACAAGCTATCATGCAGTTCCCCACTCTCACTTTAAATTTTTTTAACTGTGAATGGGTTAGTCAACCAGAGAACCTACAGAAGGAGTCTGTGGGCTCTAGGAATCAAGGTCATTCGGCTTGGGCAGCCCATGCAATTACTTTGCAGCCCAGGCTGACCTCAGTCTCACTATTTGGCCAATCTGCCTGGTCTACTTTCTGCGTTTGTTTGGAACAGGGGCTCATTTTGTAGCTCTGGCTGGCTTTGAACTCATGGGCATGCTCCTGGATCAACCTTCCGAATGCTGGGATTACAGGCATACTCAACCTTTGTTTTTATTTATGACTAGGTATCGCTGTGCAATCCTGGGAGGCCCTGAACTGGAGGCCATCCTCCTGTCCCAGTATTTCTTGGTTTATTAAGTGCCGTGAATTTAACGCAGGGATATGAATTTGTTAGGTCAGCTTCTATCAACTGAATAGCCCCATTCCACTCCTTTAAAAAAAAAAGAGTCTGTGCTTTTGAGACAGGATGTTGCTATGTAGCCCTGTTATTGTGGACTGAACCCGGGGCTTCGTGCATGGCAGATGTTCTAGCAACCTTTCTATCCCTTTTCTTTTCTCTCTTTTTTTGAGATAGGCTCTTTAGACTCAAGGCAATCTTCCTACCTTGGGCAGACCGCGGAGCTGCACCACACCAGCCCTGCAAACACACTAAGGCGTGAATACCCATCAGGTACCGCAGTTCCCGCGGTGGGCTGCGGGTCGCAGCTACACATGCGCGGTCCCCCCCCAAGATTCCCCGCCGGTCACGTGACCGTCCCTGCGGGGCTGCGGCCATGTTGCGGGGCGCCCACGTGAGCGGCGCACAGCCGCCGGCGGTCACGTGATCAGGACAGTGCTGCAGCCGCCCGGGCGGACCCGGCTAGAGGCGGCGGCGGCGGTGATGGACGGGTCCGGGGAGCAGCTGAGAGGCGGCGGTGAGGCGGGAGGCGCTGGGAGTGGAGGGCGAGGCCAGCCGCAGAGTCCCCGGGCCCTGCCCGCGGCGCTGCGGACACCACGCTCGGGGCGGGAGCCCAGGGCGGGGCGCGTACCTTCAGTCTCGGGCCGTCGTCCCCGTGCCGACCCCGGCCCACCCCGCTCCTTGCGCGCACCCCGACAGTCCCGGGACAGCCCCTTGGCCCTCTCCCGGGGCAGGCCCGGACTTGTCGCTGGCCCTACTTCCTGCTGTCGGCTGGGGCAGGGGTGGGTCCTGTCTCCGCCCCTCGGGGGTCCGTTTGCATCAGTCCCTTCAGCCTCCGACCCCGAGCAGCTTGGATTAGAGCCTCCATCCAAAGCAGGCCCCTGGCCTCCCATATGTTCACTGATCGCCAGGGTCCCCAGCCCTATTTCCCCTCAGGGATCACTACGATCCATCCAGCCCCCTGACCCTCCGCCTGGGACCCAGGAGTCCAGGCACCTCTTCCCTCCTCTCTCCTCCAGGGCCCACTAGCTCTGAGCAGATCATGAAGACAGGGGCCCTTTTGCTTCAGGGGTGAGTTCGAGGCCTAAGTGATGGGGTGGGCGTAAGGGGTGATACACAGTTCTTACTTTGTCCCCCACCCCACCCTCCATCGCATCAAGTTTCATTCAGGATCGAGCCGGGAGGATGGCTGGGGAGACACCTGAGCTCACCTTGGAGCAGACACCCCAGGATGCATCCACCAAGAAACTGAGCGAGTGCCTCAAGCAAATTGGAGACGAATTGGATAGCAACATGGAACTCCAGAGGTGTGCTCCCTATTAGAGGTGCAGCCAAGATCTCCTGTAGGAACCAGTTGTCCCCTTCATTCAATTGAATGCTCTGAACCCTCTTTTCACATGAACATTTATGGGGATGAAGCCCAGGGCCCCCTGCCTATGCTGTACCAGCAAGCCACGCCCCTTGCCCTAGGCTATGGCTCTGAGTGTCGCTGGAGGCTTCTCACTGGTGGATGCTTGGCAGGTGCAATACTACTGAACCTGCCTACAGGCTTTCACTAGTAGACTCTACACTGACTACTGCTGAGCCACACCTCAGGCCTCCTATGGTGGGTTCTAGGCAGTAATTGTGCTATTAAGCCATGCCCCCAACCCCTTAACTGTTGGATGCTAAGCAGGTGCTCTAAGACTGAGCCCTGCACTCACTGGAGGATTCTAGGTAAAGGCTGTACTGCTGATCCACATCCCCTACTCATTTCCAGTGCCTTGAAACCTGCATTTGTGGTTCCTTTTTTCCTGCCTTCTTAGATGTGCATTTTGTTTCCTGCCCAGCTTCTATATCAGGCTCTTATTTCATCCTGGCTCCTGCCTGTTTCCCTCTCAGAAGTTTTTGGGAACTTCAGATGGTTTTGCCCAGCATCAATTATTTTCTTTTCTGTAGGATGATTGCTGATGTGGACACAGACTCCCCCAGGGAGGTGTTCTTCCGAGTGGCAGCAGACATGTTCGCAGATGGCAACTTCAACTGGGGCCGGGTCGTAGCCCTCTTCTACTTTGCCAGCAAACTGGTTCTCAAGGTGCGTAGTGGCAGAATCCTGGGCTTTGTGAGATCCAGGGAGTGGAGACAGGTGGCTGTGGGCTCCACGGCTGGATCTTCATTTATTCATTCAGCAAATAAAATGGGCCTACTGTGTGCTAACCTGTTCTTGGTACCTAAGCAAAGCCAGTGAGGTCCCTGCCCTAGCGGAGATGCTGAGGCAAAGCCCTGTGAACTGAGAGATGGTCCAGAGTCAGAAAAGGCTTTTCGGGGAGACTGAGGCAGGACGATACGAAGTTGAAGGGCATTCTCAGCTGCACCATGACTCTTGATTCTCCTTGGGCTACATGAAACCCTGTCTCGGAAACCCTCCCTCCCCATGTGGTTTCACGATGGAGCTGAGGGACAACCATCATCTTGGCAGTGGCTAACCCTCGGTTTTCTCCCCCTTTGGAACTCACAAAGGGTGATGGACCAGGCCTCGAAGGGAACTTGGGAGTTGAGTGGGAGCAGGTATTGGGTCTGCTGGGAAAAGCTCTTTCAAAATTGACATAGGACATAAGTTTTGATGGGTGAGACTCGTGAGGCCTATTCAGTCAGGAGAATCACACAGAGAGAGTCCCAAGGCAGTACAGGATGGGAATGGCGTGGACTACTAGGCCTCTGGCTGTGTCTGCAGTCCCAGCTACATTGGGGGCCGAGGCAGGACCACTTTCAATCCAGCAGTTCAAGAGCAGCTCGAGTCATGTTAGAAAAGCTCTTTCCCAAAAGAAAACCGGAACAATGGACCTTGTGGGCTTTGGGTCTCTTCTAGAGAGCAGAGGTGTGGCTCCCAGATATCCAGAAGTCTCTTTCCCTCTGGGGAAAAGAGTGGGGGAGCTCCACACTCCTTCTTCTGTAGGAACTAAGAGTCTGGGGCCTATCAGTCACCCCAAATATTCTAAACTACTGGCTTCCTTGAGCGCCCAGGATGTTTTGTTCTATGTGGGGGGGGTGGAATTCGGGGTTATGCACACACTAGGCAAGTCCTCTACTCACAGAGGGCACTGGGGAGCCACAGAGAACTCCAGAGCAGGTAAGTGAAATGACCCAACTTACAACTAATAAAGCTAATTGAAACTAAGGAAGAGGCTACTAATGGAGGTTGAGAATTGAGATGGAAGCCATAGGGAACAGGGCTCAGCCCCCAAGGGTATTATCTTCCCACCCTGCAGGCCCTGTGCACCAAGGTGCCTGAGCTGATCAGAACCATCATGGGCTGGACACTGGACTTCCTTCGTGAGCGGCTGCTCGTCTGGATTCAAGACCAGGGTGGCTGGGTGAGACCCCTCAGCCCACCCACCACCCCCAGCCACACCTCAGACCTGAAGTACCTCCCCTTCAACAGTGCCCCTGATCAACAGATGTGGTCTGCATGTGTTTTCACATGTGCATGTCACCTGGTACCTGCTGACCTATCTGGTGCTCCAACTTGACTAGTGGCCCTCTGAAGTTTCCACTCTGGGAATCTTAGGGTCACTGACAACCCAGTTTTGTGTTTTTTCTTTTGGTCTTATTATTTTTGTTCATGTGGTGTGTGTATGTATGTACTTAAGAGGGCACTCAAGTGTTTGTGCTTATGGAGGCCAAGAGTGACTTCTGGAATCATCCTAAATTGCTCTACCTCCTTATTGCTTTGTTCTGGGATTTCCCAGACTCCATCTTACAGGGCCAGAAGTGCAAGCTACTGCCATTTCTGTTTTTAGGTGGGATCTGGGAACCCCCAACTCCAGTCTTTTTGCTTGCAATGAAGACTTTAACCCCGAGCATCTCTACAATCCAATCCCTTTTCTCTTGTCTTGGCTTTGTATTTGAAGATGGCCCTTGTGGCCTGCCCAAATAGCCCCAAACTCATTGTGTACATTATGTAGCTGAGAATGACCTTGAACCCTCATTCTCTTGGCCTCCTCCCCAGTGCTGGGATCACTGGTGTAGCCTACCATCCTGGTTTATTCAGCACTGGGGATGGAGCCCAGGGCCGTGAGCCTGCTAAGCAAGTTCTTTCCCAGCTAGCTGCAGCCTTGTTCGTTTATTTATTGAAGCCAGTATCAGATCCAACAAGTGGTTCTCCAGTCTCAGCCTACAATTACAGTTGTGGCCTACCACTCCTTCCCTTTCCCCCTCTGTCTCTCTCCCCCTCCTCTTCCTACCCCCTACCTCCCTCTCTCCCCTTTTTTCAAGAGGGTCCCAATAAGTTACCAGGCTAGCCTTGAACTTGTAATCCTGTCTCAAGAGTCCTGAATGCTGGGATTTCCAGCCTGACCCAAGGACACAGCTCCTTAGCTCTCTCCTGCTTGCGGCCCTTGCCTCACAAGCGCCTTGTCTGACACCTGCTTGCTGCAGTGTGGCTATTGGCATTGCTGAGGTGACCTCCCTGTTCCAGGATGGTCTCCTCTCCTACTTCGGGACCCCTACGTGGCAGACAGTGACCATCTTTGTGGCTGGAGTGCTGACCGCCTCGCTCACCATCTGGAAGAAGATGGCCTGACGCTGATGCTGCCTTGGACTGTGTCTTTTATGCATAAATTATGGCATTTGGGGGGATGAGTGGGGACTGGGGACAGGCATTTTTATTACTTTTGTAATTATTGGAAGGGGTGGGAGCTGTGGCCTGGAGTGGGGGCAATAAACCTCTGGTCCACACATGGGGTGTTAGCGTGGTCCTGCAGGCACCAACACAGGCCCACCTTCACCTGTCTTGAAGTGTCTATCCAAGGATATGGGTGGCTCCACTGGATTTTTCTGCTCATTAGAATGAAGGAGCCCAGAACACCGGTGGAGGCCCACAAGGCTTTGCCTTCTTCCAGGAAAAGTGAAACTATGGATCAGGCCTACAGCAGTAGGTTTAATGGATCAGAGCTTACAAGTTGCGGAGCTGATAGCCCTGGAAATAGCTGGTACAGGAACTAAAACAATGGGAGGGAGGAAAATGGGAAGAGTGTCTCCAGGACACTAGGCTTCCAGGAAGTCCTGGAAAGCGAGAACCCAGATTTTCCTGGGGGCACACCGGCAAGGTGGAGGGAAACCATAGTAGATCATGGGAAGTCTGGAGCAGCTTTCTAGATGCTCAGGAGAGTGGCCCAGGGTTTGCACACCAGGGTCCTTACACCTGAATGGGTCCTCCCAAGGCCTTCCTGTTCCACCCAAGGCCCGCTGGAGGCCAAAGATCAGCCTCTGCCATGCCCTGTGGTTAATGAATAACTCCTATCCTACAATCAATGGGGCGCCAGCCCTCTTGTGGCTCTCCGCAGACACCTTGTCAAGGGAAAGATATGAGGGCATGACCACCTCCAGAGGCAGGACCTTCCCACAACAGCACAAGCGCTCAGGAAAGCGCCTGCTAGCAAAACAGGCCATGGTGAGGCCTCACCACCGTTTTACGGCTGGGAGGGGGACTGCAAGGGAAGGCTAGACTAGCGCCCCGCCCCTCTCCCTCGCTGAGTTCAGCGTGACTCAGCAATGTTGGTCTTGTCTGGACCCCTTGCTTGTGACTCAGCAGTGCTGACCTCGGGACCCCACATCTGGCCTGGCCTGGCCCCGAGATGGAATCCCTCTGGCCACTTTGAAAGGTTCCCTGACTATCCTCTCCACCAGTTGCTTTCACGATATGGGTGAAAATGTTGTTCAGTACAAACAACTCCCACTTAAGTCAGGGACTTCCAAGTCCTGAATCAAACTGGTCCTCAGATATCAACCTGGATCCTATATGTAAGTGTGGAGTCGGCTGAAAACACCTTGCCCTGATCTCCAGGCTTTGTTCGTCCAGGACTCAGGGCCTCTGCAGACGACAGAACGAGGAAATGGCGGGAAGCCACTGGGACCAGCCCCCAGGAAAGGCTACCAGAGATACTTCAAAGCGGCTCTCCCTTTTCCCATCATTCTCTGTTATCACAAAGACTGGGTCCCTGAAGTAGCGGCAGGAAACCCAATCAGCCTGTCTGGGCTCTAAAAGTCTGCTCAGAGCTCCACGTGTATCCCTGATACTAGCTAGCCAGACACAACACATGAAAGTACACATCTGCAAGCCCCAAGACTTCCCGGCTACCCTTTTCATTCTGTAGACCATTTCAAGACTTTCCTTGGAAAGTTCCAGAAAAAAAAAAAAAAAAAAAAAAGACCTTCCCATTGTGTACTTGAAGCTCTGTATCTCTCCAAGAGATACCTAAACTTCTCCATGACGTGGGCTCCCTTATCGTGCGTGCAACACTCGGACCCAAGGAGATAATGCAGTGGAGAGACAGACACCCCATACCAGGCAGGACTCCTCCAAACTGCAGGTTCTCATCAGTAACCACAAATGTCACATTCTGGAAACACCCCCCAGGATCCCAGAGTCATCATTCCCCAGGGGTACTCAGTACCTCACCTCCAGAAAGACCCCCTTCCAAAAAAATGAATTTCCCAAATGAGAACCAGAACGCCACCCACCCCTCCCCCAGGCCGTGTTTCGCAACGGCCTCGCGCTTGAGGCGCGTGATTCTTCCCTGAAGGGAGGGGGCGGGTGGGCGGAGACTCATAACTGCTTGGAATTGGTCAGGCACAGCGTCCAGGTCCCACCTTCTGCCACCGCCAATTGGCTGATCGTTGGTCCCGCTTGCCCCGCCTCCGAGAGTCCTCGCGCTATAAAAGAGTCCGCCTCGCTTCAGCCCATAGCTGCGCCCGCAGAGGTCCCCAGGATCTGTGTCTTGCTTCAACAGTGTTTGAACGGATCAGACCCGGGGACTTTCTCTTTTTTCCCCCAACCACCTTCCATTTCAGTCTCTGCAGCCGCGCAAACCTCCGGGACCATCTACTTCACCGCCTTGGACTCCCAGCGTTTTTGTGGTTTGCTCCATCCTGCCAAGTCATGACCTCTCAGATTCGTCAGAATTATTCCACTGAGGTGGAGGGTGGCGTCAACCGCCTGGTCAACTTTCATCTGAGGGTCTCCTATACCTACCTCTCTTTGGTGAGCATCCCGGCCCAGTGTAACTGCGCACTGATCTCTCCTACGCATGCGCTGAGATCCTGGCCTCCTTTGTTCCTTCGGGTAGCCCTAGGGCGGAGGGATCCGGCCTTCCCGCCTCAACCTCTGTTGTTCCCTTCCTTCACGCAGGGCTACTATTTCGATCGTGACGATGTGGCTCTGGAGGGCGTGGGCCACTTCTTCCGCGAGTTGTCGGAGGAGAAGCGCGAAGACGCCCAACGTCTGCTCAAACTGCAGAACCAACGGGGCGGCCGTGCTGTCTTCCAGGACGTACAGGTAAGTATCGCGGCAGGAGTACATCTCTAAACAGGTCTTGCATCTCTCCCCCTCTGCCCCCTCACTTCTAGTCTCTTCCCAGTTGACAACCGGGGACTTCCAGGAAAGTAGATTCAGCAGGGGGTTGCATGCACCAGGTCACTAAGTGATCTGGGGACATAATAGTAGGTAACCATAAAATGCACTTATCTCTTGAAGATTGTTGGGAAATGTCCAAACTCAACCCACCTCCTCCTCCACGACTTTTGGGAAATACAACACACATTCATATAGCCCTATGGACTGCTGGGAGATGTAGTTTTGTCTTTTGCTGGGTGGATGTCGAGCTAACTTGGAACCGTTTTTCTCTTCTGTGTAGAAGCCATCTCAGGACGAGTGGGGTAAAACCCAGGATGCTATGGAAGCTGCTTTGGCCCTGGAGAAGAGCCTGAACCAGGCCCTGTTGGATCTTCATGCTCTGGGTTCTTCTCACACAGACCCCCATGTAAGTACCTTCTCTCTCTCTCTTGGCTCTCAGGTAGCATTTGTAACGGAGTTGGGATGCTGACACCACCACACCCAGGCTTCCCTCAGGCCTATCTGCTCAGGCTATCTCCAAGGATTGGGTTTCTGATGTTTTCATTTCCTTCACAGCTCTGTGACTTCCTGGAGAATCACTTCCTGGATAAAGAGGTGAAGCTTATTAAGAAGATGGGTGACCACTTGACCAACATCCGCAGGCTGGCTGCCCCCCTGCCTGCCTCGCAGGCCACTGGGTCTTTCCTGGGCGAGTACCTCTTTGAGCGGCTCACCCTCAAGCATTAAGAAGGCCTGGCCATCCGACCTCTAGGGGCTTCTTGCTGCCCTCCATGGGCTCTGCTTTGTACCAGCCTGCCTCAGGACCTCTGCCTAACCCTCTTCAGCCACTAGGCAGCTTTGTAACCGCCTTGGAGCCCCTCCTAAAACTTTTGGACCAAATGAAAATAAAACTTTCTGAAACAGCAACTGGTGATTTTGTCTGTGTGTGTATGTGGAAAGGCATAATCAAAGAAGAAAACCTGTCCCTCTTGCTTGTTCCAAGATGGGACCCCTTTGTGGGATGGGGGGATTACATTACTTTGTGTGTGTACAAAGAAGGGCACTTGAGTGTGTATGCTTGCAAGGGAAGCACAAGGGTGACGTAGGGAATCCTGGATTGCTACCACCTTACTTTTGCAGTGGAGTTTCCAGGGCAGGAACTATAGGCAGCTGCCATACCCTCCTGGAGATCAGAGCTCAGATCCTTTTTACTTACTGGGCAAAGGCTTTATTTACCCTCTGAGCCATTTCACTACTCCCAGGGCATAATTTTGCACTGAATTCTTTTTCCAGGTTATTTGCCTATTTAGGTCCTGGTTGTCGCTGGTTGTTTTTTTTTTTTTTTTTTTTTGAACAGTGGTGCTGGGGGAGTTAACACAAGTCACAAACTCAGAAACCTTGAGCCACACAATTCAACCCTGAAAGGACACCCAGCTGAAGTATAAATACAAGGTACTAATAATTCTCATAAGGGCAAAATAAATCTAGGATGCAGGTTGCCTAGTTTCTAGGACTCATATACTACAGGTGGGTGAACTTTGAGCACAAGGCAATCTGGGAAAAGCTGTCAAGGAAATCTGAGAATCCAGGGTTATGGGGTGCCCAAGACGGTGCTGAGCTGAAGGTTGGGGCCTATTAGAGAGGATGTGAAATTTGGACTACTGCCCAAATGGGAACTAAGGCTTTGCCAAGGATGCACAAGGAAGAGAAGATTGCTGAGTCAGCCCTCATCCGCTTGCCTTGATGGTGAAAGAAGACTCGTGATGCTGAAGGAAGTGGGGCTCTGGGTCACAAGCTAGATGATGAGGCAAATCCAAAGTATTGTTCTGGTTCTTTTGTTTTTAGATTTGTGTGTGGGAGTGTTTCCATATGTGTGTGTTTTCATGGTGAGTGCACATGTGTGTGGGTATATGCACAGGAGTATACTTGAGCATGTATGCCTGTGAAGGTCCAAGGGGGATTACTCTTAGTCATTTCCATCTCACTATTGTGAGCCTGGGTCTCTAATTAAATACCATTACTGGGGCTGGAGAGGTGGCTCAGGGGTTAAGCCTCTGCCTTGCAGGCGGAAGGTCCCGAGTTCGGATCCCAGATCCCACGTATAGACGCCAGGCGGAAGCGGGGGCGGCCTGCGCTTCTGGTCCTGGTAGGGCAGAGCCTGTGAATCCCCGGGCAGAAGGAGGTGGAGGCGTCCATGGTGGCTCGCGAATTCGTCCGTGGTTCTACACATACACACACACACACACACACACACGCACATGCGCACAGTTGAATAAATAATAATAAAATATAAAAAATAAATAAATAAATAAATAAATAAATACCATTACTGTCTTCCAGGACTGGAATTACATGTGGGCTGCCACATTTACCGGGCATTTTTATGTGAGATCTGGGGATTCAAACTCAGGTTCCTTGGCTTAGGAGGCAAGGACTTTAACCTTTGAGCCATTTCCCCAGCCCAGTCTTCTAGTTCTGAGTGGTAGTACCATAGAAGGTGAAATTAAGGACTCCAGGTATAGTGACAAAATGAACAGAGCCCTGAAACATTGCTAAAGCCAATCTGTGAAGTTCTTTTTTTTTTAATTATTTATTCAATTGTGCGTGTGTGTGCTTGTGTGTATGTGTGTGTAGAACCACAGGCGAACTCGGTAACCACCGTGGACCGCCTCCATCTCCTCCTTGTTTACTCTGTCCGGGGATTCACAGGCTCCGCCCTACCAGGACCAGAAACGCAGGCTGCCCCCCCTTCTGCCCGGTTTCTATACATGGGGTCTAGGATCCGAACTCAGGACCTTCCACCTGCAAGGCAGAGGCTTAATCCCTGAGCCACCACTCCAGCCCCCCAATCTGTGAAATTAAGGGTAGTCATGAACCAGTATTACCTCAAAACTGGATTTAGCTTTATGGGGATAGAAACCGGGACCTCTTGTCATGAGTTAGACAGCCATCCTTCCAAGTCATGCTTCCATCCGCTCACAGATGGATGCTGGGTAGGAGCTTTATCACTGAGACACCTTCAGCAGGCTGTTGAGTTTATTTTGAGACAATCTAACTTGCTAAGGCAGGCCTTAAACTTTTGAGTCCTATTGTAGCTTTGAGAGTAGCTGGACTGCCCTTATGCAGCTGTTATGGTCATCCTGTGCCTCAACTTCCCTGTCAAGAGTACCTTTACACCCAATAGCACCAAAGTCAGAGCAGCTGCAACTTTTAACTCAAGTCCCTACCGAGAAGTCAAGAAGCACCTCCCTTGAAAAATTCTGGAATCTTGAAACAGCAATCCAGTTCTTTCTAGAACACAAGTATGAAATAAAAAATCAGGAACTGGGTTGAAAAGATAGTTCAATGGATAAAACAGTTGCTCATAAACCTGAAGAACCAAGTTCAATTCCTGGAAGCCCACATGGTGGAGAGAATTTCTGAAAGTTGTCCTTTGTCTTTTACTTGTGGGCAATGGCATGAAAGTGCACACATCTCTCTCTCTGATGAAAAAACAAAACACCAGAACTGAAAGCAGGAGAAAGCAGGTCCTGCTGGTGCCATGCTTATGATTCTGGCATTTGCAAGGCAAGATTAAACCACCCTGAGAGGACGGGGGGAGCCAGGTGTGAGCCCCACCAAGCGCTCACATCTGATGACGCTTTGAATTCTTAAATACAGGTGTATATATATTTTTTTTTCATCTCTGCATACGTTCCAATCACAGGCCTTCTGCCCTCCCCCTCCCAACTGCAAACCAAGCAGGGCATTGGGTCAGGCAGGCACAGCACATGTGAGGGGCCCTCCCATTCACCCAAGCTGGAGGCAGGAGACAAGCTTACAGGGGGAAAAGACCTTGAGGTAAATGTAGGGCTTCTGGGACTGAGGCGCAGCATAGTGAAGACACTCCAGGTTCTGCAGCTGGGCCCAGAACTCAGTGATTTCACAGTGGGCTGTGGAGCCAGTTCCGTCAACAGATTCATTCTTTGGAGAAAGGGACCCAGGGGACTAAGGGAAGATGCAGGATCTGGTCCAGAAAAAAAACCAGAAAAGTGTCTAGTCTGAGACCACATGTTCCTGGTAAGAAATGAACACAAGATCCCCACGCGAGGACAGCACCTGCATCTCGCCCTGGAGCTTGAGTTGAAATGGAGGACTCTAACCTTTCAGTTATATTGTTTTTGTGACAGTCTCACAAAACCCAGGCAGGCTGGCTTCTGACAGTCTACATAGCTGAGAAAGTTCTTAAAGTTCTGCTCCTCCTGGACTACCTCACCAGTGCTGGGATTACAAGCATCTGTCACCATGCCTGCTTTATGCAATACTGGGGATAGGAAGCCTGGGCTCCTTACACACTAGGCAAGCACTCTATCCACTGAACTGCACCCCCAGCCTGTGTTATATTAATCCTTGAAGTGTCCCAGCTCTGGACTTGGCTGTCCCAATTTCAGGGAAGCCATAGTGTCCAGCACTGGGTAGGCTCCAGGGTAGGCCTGGGGCTCTTAAAATCTCTGGCACTAAAGAGTAATGGCTGATTGTTGGCCTCTGGGACCCAGCTGGAGCCTGGGATCTCCAGAGCACGGAGAATACATTCTGTAATCCAAAAAGGCACAGTGTAACGGAGTGCAAAGACTCCATGAGTGAAGTGGAAGGGCTGGAGTGTCTGGTGAGGGGGCTAGGCTGTGGACCACACAGGGTAGAGGGCAGTTCCTCTCCAGGGTCTGGGTTCAGGCAGTGCCCATCTGCACAGAACCTCTGCAGTAGGAGACACAGGACCCGCAGGAAGTGGGGTAGAGGGCTTAGTTGCGCTCCTCGCCCAGGGAGCTGGTGGGACTGAGGGGCTCGCTGGGTGTGCTGATCGAACTGGAGGGCCCAGTGTCCACTGAGTTGCTTCGCTTGCTGCCGCCGCTGGAAGAAGCACAAGAGGCCCTTCGAGGCCACTCGGGCGCACGGATATTGCGGCGATCCTTGGCAGCTTCCTCCTCTTCATCATATCGTTCACTGTCTTCCCCCAGCGGGCCGTCCCTGGTCTCTTCCTCATCCTCACTGTGGTGTGGGCTCGAGTGTCGGGACAGCGAGGGCGAGGGTGGGACCGACGCCGGCCGTGGATAGCGGTACCCTTGAGCCTACACATGCCGAGGAGACACAAACCAGAGTGAGTGGGCGCTATTGGAGTCCCAATTGACGTCTGCTCAGAAGTTTTTTGCTCTCCAGAAGAGACCCCAGCCCTTAGCCCAACAAGCCCTCTTGCTCCTGGCCCAGCTCTGGGCCCACATGGCTACTCACCGCATCAGCCTCATGGGGCTCGTAGGTGAAATGATCTGGAAAGGCCTTGGCCAGTGCCATGTGGCGGGCGGACATATAGTACTGGGAGAAAGGAGGGAATATGTGTCAAGGGGCATAGATGCCAGACCCCTGACCTGGACAGGTGAATCCTAACCACATTTGTTTTTGTTCTTGTTTTGTTTTTTAAATCTATGAGTCAGGAGTCTCACTGTGGATTCTAGGCAGGTGCTCTCCCATTGAGCACCTAGTTGTCCTGGGCAAGATGACCAGGCTTGTCTTAAACTGTGTGTGTGTGTGTGTGTGTGTGTGTGTGTGTGTATGTGTGTGTGTGTGTGTGTGTGCAGGACGGCACTTTGAGTGTGTATATACAAGAAGGCACTTGATTATAGGTGCCTGTGGAGGCCTAAGGGGTGACATTGGGAATCATCCTGGGTTGCTCTATTTCCACATTGTTTTGTTCTGTGGTTTCCCAGGCTCCGTCTTTTAGGGCCAGAAGAGCAGGCCGCTGCCACTTCTGCCCAGCATTTTTAAGTGTGATCTATGGGATTTCAACTGAGTTCCTTTTGCTTGTGAGGTAAAGGCTTTAATTCTTGAGTCACTGGCCCCGTTTCAGACATGCATTCTCAAAACAGCAGCAACTATCTCAGTAGGAGACTCCCCCGCCTCCTGCCTGTCTCTTAGGACTGCAGGATCCAGGTGGCTAAGGGAAGGGAAGGGATCATACCCGGCCTAGGTATTTCCAATCCAAGAGGTCTGACAGGCGCTCGGTGCGGTTCCTCTGGATGATACGCTGCCTGCGGCTCTGCTGACAGAAGCTGTACAGGAAGGAGGTAAGTTGCGAGCAGGAATCGTCAAGGCTCCGGAACCTCCGGTCCAGAATGTAGATGCCTACAGAGGTCCAGATCAGGATTTGGAAAAATAAATAGTTCAGGTGTGGGGGCACAGCCTACATTTCCCCAAGGACTCTTGCTCCAATGAAAAAGCTCATCTCCTCCTCCCCGACTCTGGCTATGAGACTCTCAAAAAAATGAATCCTGAGAAACTGGAATTTTCCCCAGGAATCGCTTCCACCAGGAACAGAAAGAGGAATTTCACGGAGTTTTGAAATCTGGTGCCACTAAAAGAAGAAATTGTTTCCCAGGGGGGAAA
Source organism: Typhlomys cinereus (assembly GCA_023101885.1). Classification (NCBI taxonomy): domain Eukaryota; kingdom Metazoa; phylum Chordata; class Mammalia; order Rodentia; family Platacanthomyidae; genus Typhlomys; species Typhlomys cinereus. The sequence continues at coordinate 343,974 of JALPQD010000554.1, read as the reverse complement.
AATTCATGGGGCTGGAGAAATGGCTCCAGTTAAAGTCTTTGCCTTAGAAGAAAAAGAACCTGAGCTTGGATCCCCAGATTCCATGTAAAAATACAAAAAAAAAATACTCAAGGCAGAAAAGGAACTAGCCTTCACTTTTGGCTCTGAAAGGTGGAAACCCCAGAGCCAAGCAATAAGGAGGCAGAGCAATCCAGCAACTTGAATCTTACCCAGCTGGCTGTTTGGATTCAAAGATGGACTTCGGAGTGACATTCCTTTTCCCAATATGGCCATATTGAATACATTTTCTTTTTATGCTTTTCACTGTTAATTTGGTTTCATTTTGGGGGACTGATACATTAAGTGGCTGGAGAGTGGCTGAACCCAGATACAGACCTATTTACAGTAGGGTAACACCAGAGACCTCCCAGCTATCTCGCTTTTCCACTGACCGTAAGCTGAAGGGTCCGCGATGTGCTCCTCCATGAAGCAGCCAAAGCCGGAGAGGTTGGTGGAGATGCTAGGGATGCCCATAACGGTGCACTCGGCTGAGAAGGCAAAGCGCACGACGGTCGCACTCACCTCAGGCGCCCACCACTCCTTCCCTCTGCCGCACTCACCTTCCTCTCTGGGCCTCCAGCACCTTCCTCCCTCCGCGGCCCACACGGCAGCGACGCTTCCACAGCGCCACCTGGCGCCCGAGTCCAGAAAAGAATTCACCCGCCCCAAAGCGGCACTTACGGTCACAATGTAAAGTAACCATCGCAATCTTTAGATATTTTTGCACGAGTATAATGTATGGGTCATCACAGATCATAGCCTGTTTTTTTTTGGGGGGGGGTTGTTTTTGTCATTTTTGTCTTTGAGACAGGGTGTCATGTAGCTTAAGCTGGTCTCCAACTCACTATGACTTCAAACTCATGGTCCTCCTGCCGCTCCCTCACCAACCTCCCCCACCCGCCAAGTGCTGGATGACAGATTTGCACTTCCATGCCCAGTTGTTGTTGTTTGGTTGGGTTTGTTTGAACTTTGCCTCATTATCCAGAATTCGAAATGGAGATCTCCCTGCCTCAGCTTCCGGTAGTGCACTACCAGGGCTTCTACCATAAGTTCGAGGTCACTTCCGGCTACAGAGCCAGACCCTGTCATGAAACATCATCCACTGGGCAGAGCAGCCATTTCGTTACCATCTCCACCAGAACAGCTGTGACCACTTGCAAGCTAAGCCCCGTGGACATTCCCTTCAAGAAGGGTGTGGGGAGAGTCAGGAGACCCTCCTCTGAGATTCTGGACATTCTCTTCCCCAGCTGGGTGTAATTCTGCCCCAAATGCCTGTGATCTCGTGGATTTGGGACACACTAGTAGTACAGACTTCAGAAGGCTTGGTGTAGTAGAGAATCATTGTGCATGCCAGAGTGAAAGTTTCCAGCTGTGTGGTTACTTTGGGTCACCAGGACCCTGTAACCTTTCACCCATGTGCTGTGAACAAGTTGGATTTTGTGGGGAATTGTTACTTGGTCTATTGTTGATGCTTTATGTGGGGTGAGTAGGTGTTTGTCCAAATCTCCCAGAAAAAGTTTAACATTATAGATGTGGAGATAGAGAAGGAAAACAGAAAAGAGAGAGAGAAAGAGAGAGGGAGGAGGAGGAGGAGGAGGAGAAGGAGGAGGAAGAAGAGGAGGAGGGAAAGGGAGGAGAGGAGAAGAGAGGAAGCAACCCAGGGGTATTGGAACATGCTCAAGAGGTAGAGGCAGGAGGATCAGGAATTCAAGGTCATCCTTAGATACAAAGTAAATTTAAGGCCAGCTTGGGGTTGCATGAAAACTCTTTCAAAAAAAAAAAATCAAACCCAAACCTCCCCAAAAACAGTATGAAGAAAACCTTTGGGAGTCTAGGGGAAATAGCTTCTAAACAAGATGGAATTATACAAAAGTAATTTCAGCTCACAGCTCAGGACTGAAGAAAGGCAAAGGGTGAAGTTCAGTGGGTGGAAGGAATCCTCGAATAACCTAGACACATTGTTATTCAGTACTTGGGAATAGAAGGATGAGAACAGGAGTCCAAAGCCTGAGAGGCCCAAGGGAAGTGGGGATAGCTGAATCAGCGAATCTAGATGATGGAGCTGTTATTTTGGGTCCAAACATCAGTGAATCAGGGGGGATGAGGTGAATTGTATCATCCACTTGAAACACACCTTGGATTCAGTCCTGAGCTCCGCTATTTTCATGTCACAAAAGCATGCACTATAGCAGAACGAGGTGCTACCACTGCTTCTAAACTGGGAAGCCTACCCAGGTTCATGTCAGAGCTAAACAAGATCAAGCAAGACCCCCTTCATCCCCCTTGCACCTACCTGGCGTGTAGCCCCAGGGCTCATAGTAGGAGGGGAAAACGCCAAGATGGCAACCTCGGACAAACTCCTCATAGTCCACAGGGAGCAGGGGGCTTGTAGATGAGAGGAACTCAGGATGAAAGATGACCTGCCCATGAGAGAGAAGGACTTAGCTCTAACAACTCGAGAGTCCCGGAGAGGGGCCACACTGCTCTAAGCAGCAAGTGGACCAGATGATGAAGACTTAAATTCAAGGCCTCCGAAGCTGGGGTTCTTTCTGAGGACAGCAAAGCTTTTGACGAACCAGAGGACGGGAACTTGATTTCCAGGGGAGCAGCCATTCTTCCACTCACCCTCCCTCACAACGCCCATCCCACCCCTGGCCAGTAACCTCCTCACTTTCACCCGGTCAGCACTACTGTTGAAAAGGCCAATTCGGCGGATGGTGGTGAGGATGGGGTCTGAGGAGTCGTCCAGCATGTTGTGGGTGCACACAGGAGGAAATGACTGCCGCTGCAGAAGCCACAAGTGGGGAGCAGGTCAGGGAAGAGATGGAGGACTCCCCATTTCTCACTGACCCCAGCAAAGAAGCCATAAGAGGTCCACAAATCCAAGAATTTACTTGGAATCATAGATGTCCTTGACCACCACAAGTTTAGAAAAATTACAATTCCCATCTGTTTTTGAGGTAGAACCAGGGTTATACATCCTACAGATTATGAGGTAGTATCTCTATTGTGTTATATGTTTTGTTGATTGTGTTATTAAAAGAAACCCAAGTTTGGCATTCACACAAAAAGATGCTCAAGGGAATGGGAGGGGGGAAGGGACAGCCACTGGGAGAAGGGGAGGGTGGAGGATGAAAGGAAGGGGAAAAGGGGGGAGGGTGCAAGGGGGACTGGGGAGGGGTGGAGGGAGGGAGGAGATAGGGTACCTATTAAGCTTGTACGAATGGGGAAAAATAAATATAATTAAAAAAAATTTTAAATTAATAAAAATAGTTTCATTCTTAAAAAAAAAAAAAGAAAGAAACTCAAGGAATTCTAAATCCTTATTTAAGGATCAAATTAGGCCTAGATGGGATGGTAAGCTGCAAAGGCTGCTGGGAATTATAGTTTTCTTATGGACTCATATCTTAAGACACAGCAACAGTGACAGGAAACACCAGTTTTGTCATGGATAGTTCTACTTCATCTCATTATTTTTTTAATTTTTTTATTATTTATTATTTATTCAATTGTGCGTGTATGCATGTGTGTGCGTGTGTGTATATGTATGTGTGTGTGTGTGTGTGTATAGAACCACGGACGAATTCAGGAACCACCATGGACACCTCCACCTCCTCCTTATTTACTCTGTCCCGGGATTCACAGGCTCCACCCTACCAGGACCAGAAACGCAGGCCGCCCCCGCTTCCACGCGGAGTCTATACGTGAGGTCTAGGATCCGAACTCAGGACCTTCTGCCTGCAAGGCAGAGGCTTAACCCCTGAGCCACCTCTCCAGCCCCTACTTCATCTCAGAGTTCTAAGAGTTCCAAAAAGTTACAACTTCCACCAGCCTCATGTAAAAAACATTCATTAAGGAGGCAAGTTGCCTTATTTTGTAAAGTACATCTTGGACAAAAGCACTACCTCAGGAGTGCACTGTTCTTATTCCCTAATGCTCGCCTCTCCCAACCAAAGGAGTAGTGAAAGAACTCTCACTCCCAGAAGTCTCTAGGGCAATGGAAGTTAGTGTAGCAAGGTAGTTCCAGCAACTAATGGGAGTTGTAGTTCTATGTGACCATCAAGTCTTTCTAAGTACACTGTTCCAAGGTTTAATTCTGTCACCCCAAGAATCAAAGACAACACAACTCCCAGGGTTGTGTAGGGAACCACACAGAGGCTGAGTTTTGAAGGTGTGCTAATTGACCTGGATCCATCCACAAATGGACTCTCCCCCCCCATTCCCAGCATTCCATGGAGGCTTAGACGCTGGTACGGAGAAAGGATCAAGGAGCTTTGGCACTGGCAATATTTTTCCAGTGATTTTGACTCTTGATATCTTTTCAGTTACTTTATCTACTGACCCTGGAGGACCCCCCCCAAAAAAAAAATTCCCAGAAGCCTCTGGGGCAAGATAATGCACAGAAAATAATTGTCCAAAATGCTCTTGGGAACTGAAGTTTTACCAGGCACTTATCATTCTGACATGGGCCTTAGAATTGCACCCTCTTACAGGGTAGGGGAAGGGAGAGACACTGGGAGAAGGGGAGGGTGGAGGGTGAAAGGAAGGGGAAAAGGGGGGTCAAGGGACCACAGAAGGTGTGTATGTGGGGGGAGACTGCGGGAACTCTTCTTTTCAGGGGTGGGAACTGTACCTGCGTGGCAAAGATGGCTCTCTTCATCATAGTAAAATCCTCCTTATCCAGCATCTTGTTCATGTCTGGGAGGCTTCCCCTGCAAGGGAAAGAAGGGCAGGCATGTAGGAATGGGGTGATGCAGAGATAAGGGGGGGCATAATATGAGGAACAGAGCTGGGTCCCCTGCACACTCACACCAGTAGGGATTCATAAAGCTTCCTGCCAAACTTCTCCTTCACTGTGTTGGCGGTGTCCCTGTTGGGAGCAGAGTAACAATGTCACGTGTGTGCCAGGTATCATTCACTGTCAGGGTTAGGGAACAGTAGGGGTACTGAGATCTGAGTGAGCCCTGGGGACTCCAGGTTGGAGGGAATGCTTGAGTTCCTTGAGCCATGTGGCTGGGGACAGCACCTTCAGTGACTCATCTATCAGAGGAATGTAAAAATAGAACCTCAGAGGTCTGCTGCAGTGAGGGTCAAAAGGGTCAGAAGAAAAGCCGGCACACGGAGAGACTTCCAGAAATGTCAGCTATTATTAGAGCTTGGATGAGTGTTGGATAGAGAGATGCTAAGTCCTGTCTCATAAACAAGGAAAATAAGATTGCGAGAGAGAAATATCTTGGCACACGCATTAGGAAAGAAGTAACCCTACTGTTTCATGGTTTACAAGCCTTCCGTCACTTCAATTTCTTTTTTTGCCTTGTACAAGCTGATCCAGTCACTCTGGGCTCCTTCACAGTTCTTACATATGCCTCAGGGCCTTTGTACTTACTGTTCCCAGAACTAGAACAACAAGGGGCATAGATAATCAAAGATTGATGGACAATGAATGAGTGGGTTCCTCAGAGCAGGAAACGGGCTGCATCAGGAGCAGTGCTTTGCCCAGATATGCAGAGAAAGTCACAACTGGTACCATGAGATAGCCCTCCCTGAGTGATAATCAGATTCTGGTCACCTGATTGTACAAGTATAGTCAGGGACTTGTTAAGTGATCTTAACAATGCCTTCGGTAGGAATGTATGGGGGTGCCTGACTGTGACACCCATCCATGTACAAAGGAGGGCATGGGGCACACAAGGTCCTGGCCCAAGGCTGCTGACCATAGCTGCTTGCGCACGGCTTGGCCCTTGAGGGTTTCCACGTTGAAATTGTTGGTTCGAGCTGGCATGATGAAGAACGCAACAACCGTCTGCTCACTGCCATTTACCTGGACACCAGATACGGGGGGGTCAGAATGCAGATAAATAGATAGATCCAATCACACTCCCACACTTTGCTGAAAAGGAGAACTATAAGGCCTCTCTCTCTCTCTCTCTCCCTCCCCCCTACAATTCAAGAGATTGAATCCAAGGTCTCCTGCATAGCTAAGCGTTGTACTGCTCAGTCACACCCCCAGCCCCTCACTGTGCATTCTAGGCAGGTGCTCTACAACTGAGCTATAATCCTCACTGGGGGATTCTGGGAAGGTGCTTTACCCCTGGGGAAAACCCTCCAAGTCTTCATTTTACTTTTCTTTTTTTTTTTTTTTCTCGTTTTACTTTTCATAATACAGGGCCTTACTAAGTTGATCAGACTGGCTTTGGACTCGCTATAATAGGTAAGGTTGCTTTGAATTTGAGACCCTCCTATCTCAGCCTCTTAGGTGCTGGGATTAACAGATATGATTACCAGACTAGACTTCTGATCTTTTTGGGTGTCTATGCTCTGCTCCTAATTATGGGTTTCCATAACCTCTCCCCTGGTCTCTGTACCCTCTAGCTATGCACTCATTTATTCTTCTCCCAGTGCCACTGGGAAAACCCAGTGCCAACTCCCTCCCATATCTCCTCCACCTGCCAACTTGCTCTGTGACACAGGCCTTACTTACTCTGAGTAGATAGTTGAGCCGGGCCAAGGCCTCCAGGAACACATCGGCTCCCTTGTTGGAGAACTCATAGCGGCCAGCAATAAAGAAATACAAGGTCTTGTCTAAGTTGAAGTCCAGGTGCCTAAACAGATTACAGGAGAGAATGAAGCCCATGATCCTGTCCTGCAAACTACAAATCTCAGAAGCTACAGGGCTGAAGAAGTTTTAAACAGTAGAGTAGGTACATCAGAAGCAACAGAGGGATTCTTGGGAGTTGAAGTACTTTTTTCCTCCTTAGCTGGAGTTTAAACACCCAGATTATAGGTCCAGATATCAGGAAACAAAAGATGCACAACTCATCGTTGTCATAGAACTCCCACACCAAGATGCCCAGACTCTAGCCTTCTTCCCTCCAAACCACAGGTCTTGGCTTTAGGTCTTAGACAGTCCACGTACCCATAAAAGTGGCCACGCACAAACTCCTGGATCCGTGCTTTGCTCTGAGCATGGAGGTTCTGGAACTCATGCATGGCAGAGAACTTCTTCACATTCAGTCCATTGGGAGTCACAATATCTACGATCAGAGAAGAAGGTTCTGGTGTTTCATGTCTTCATTCTGACCACTGTGGTCCAACGAGTAGATGAAGGAAAAAAAACCCTTTCCTTAGGCAATTCTATTGTTTCAATGACCCTTCCATGTACTCCTGAGGTGATCCACTCACCTCCTCACCTCAAAACTTGGGTCTCTTCTTGCTCAATATTATGCACTCACATTCCTATCAGTTTTCTCCTTCCACTATGTGGGCTCCAGGAATCAAACTTAGGTCATTAGGTTTGATCTCGAAATCACCTTGCTGGCATTTATTTACTCTTGAGCAAGAGTCTCATTACATAGCCCAGACTGCCCCTGAATGATCATTCTTCTTCAAATGCCCTAGTGCTGAGATTATAGCCAAGCTCCTCTACATAAGGCCCAGGATCCAATCTACCAACAGGTCTCCTCTAGAACACTAATCACTTCCTCTTCTAATAATTACAATTTTTGCAATACTGGGAATCAAACACAGACCCTTGTGCATGCTAGGTAAGCACCCTACTATTGATCTAAATCCTATTCCCCTCCTCAGAGAAGAAAAAAAAAAAAAATCAATGGTTCAATTAGGTCCCAGGGCAAAATTTTAGAATACACAGAGTAGAACAAACAAAGAAATTCTGAGAGGTGTAGTCTTCATCTGTCATTGAGAATGATTGGAAGCTTAGTTTCAATCTTTTCCCAAAAATAAAGTCCTCTCTACCTATATTTCTTCCAGAAATATTTCAACTATATTTCACCATTTCCTAAATCAGAATGAAAGAAACTACAATTCCCATTAACCTTCAGGATACAGGCAGCAGATTAGTCTCATTTACAGGTTACCATTTCAACCCAAAAGCTTTCTGGGAGTGGTAGTTCTATTGTCTCTAGTGACATAAAATTGGTATTTGCCTTGGGATGGAGGCTCTTACTTCACTCATATGTAGACACATTTCAGACCCTACCTGGTTTCCTCTTGAGGAGGTGCTGGGCCTCTATGGCAGTGATTTGGGACACGGTGGTGAAGACATGAGCACAGTGAGCTGCTGCACGCTCCATGCAGTATCGGTGGTATATCTGCCTCTCTCCTGCTTCTTTGTCCACGTTGAACTAGGCAAGAAGGAAAGTCAAAGTAGGAGGATGGGGAGCAGACTGAAAGAGTCAGTGGCTTGGACACCTCTGGGTCTTAGATAGGAGAGTTGGGACCTGGATACTTGGGCTTGAGGGAGGAAGTTGAAGCTTGGGCCCCTGGCATTTCCATGCTCTTGGCCTTCAAAGTGCCTCAGGCTGTCCTGTAGCACTGGCTCCCTCCCACACCCCTGGCTCACGTTCTCCAGGTTGTTGTAGAAGTCCACAGCACCAGCACACAGGTATCGTCCCAGCAATGTGGCGTGGGTAGTAAAGATGGTTGCAACCGGCAGCCGCCTTGCACGGCACAGACACAGTCCAACACCTGCCAACCACTCGTGGAAGTGGGCAACCACGTGTGGCTTCTCCTCGTTCTGGGCCAGGAACTATGAGGAAATAGGGACGGGGTCATGGTGTCTCCGTGTGAGTGGCAAAAGGACCCAGCAGTAGTCAGCATGGACACAAAAGCAGGGGAGAGGTAGCAATACGCACAAAGTTACTAAACCCCAAGTCAGGCTGACTTCAGGCCCAGAGGCTGATTGGGAACTTGGGATTTTGTTTTGTTTTGTTTTTTACACTGTCATAATCCTAGCAAAAATGGAATTGAAAGACTCAAGTTTTAGGGTCCCTAGATGGAATTGCAGGAGACCTTGTATCTTGATCAAGGTTATTAGACAACACTGGTAAAAGAGGAGCACAACTCCCAGAATGCTTTGGAGCAAGCAGCTCCTGTTTGTCCTACGACATTGAAAATTAAGTTTCCTGAACTTTAAAATCCATTTATTTATTTATTTATTTATTTTTAATTCAATTGTGCGTGTGTGTGTGTGTGTGTGTGTGTGTGTGTATGTATGTGTGGGTGTGAGTGTGTGTAGAACCATGGACGAATTCGGGAACCACCATGGACGCCTCCACCTCCTCCTGTTTACTCTGCCCCGGGATTCACAGGCTCCGCCCTACCAGGACCAGAAACGCAGGCCGCCCCACTTCCGCCCGGCGTCTATACGTGTGATCTAGGATCCGAACTCAGGATCTTCCGCCTGCAAGGCAGAGGCTTAACCCCTTGAGCCACCTCTCCAACCCCTGAACTTTAAAATCCTATTACGTGGAAGAAAAGAAAGACTCTTGATTCTAAAATAGATTTAAGACCTGTAGATATTCGGGTCCCCTACTAAGCACTTGGGTACAGCCTATACCCATCTAGAGAACTGTAACTCCCAGAATTCCTGGGGCCAGTCCTTTATTGACCAGTCTTCCTTTAGGCAAACAACTCAGTGTGTATTCACTTGGAAGAATGAAATCAATAAAGCTGACACTTGGATGTTCATGTTCTGGGATCCTGTGATCCCAGAATGCCAGGGAGAAGCCTACCCGCTGCTTCAGGGGCTGATTGCAATTATAGTTTCAGATCTGGGTAGGAAGGGTGAGAAGGGGGATGGAGGGGGACACCCTACCTCACCCAGGAACCAGGTGGTGAGAAAACCAAATAGGACTGCGTCGTTGGCCTCACGGTCATACCAGGGTACCCCGATGTTGCACGTGTCCCATAGCTCGCCCTTCCAGCGTTCCAGGGCCCAGGCTGAGGCCCCCACATCCAGGAGCACCACTAGAGGGCCCCCCTCGATCAGCCAGCGTCCGAAATACACCTAGAATGCAGGGCACAGGGTTTTGGGTGCTTGAAACCTTCCTGTCACCGGTGGCCTTATTTCTGCGTTGCGTCCTTCCCTTCCTATAACCACCTGTCTCACACTTGGGAACTCTATGTTCTTGCTGCCTTATCTCGCCACTATTACTCATTCCCGGCTTGCCACCCTATTTCTGAAGGTGAAGTCTGTCGCACCATCATGGTGGTCTCTGTTAATTTTTTCTCTGGTCACTCTTTCTTTCCCCTGGAAACTCCTAGCTGCCACATTTCTTCCTTCCCAGCCTCATTCATTCCTGAGAATTGACTTTCACTATAGAATTGTCAACCACTCTTTCTCCATTGGCCTATTTTATGATCTGTAGCCACATGCTAACATGCACATCTTGTCCTTAGACCCAGGACACATTTCTACCCATTGCTCCCTTTCTAAGACCCCTATCTCATCTTGTCCCCCACCCCCTCCTATATTTTCTGCACTGACCACTTTCCTCTCAGACCAGGGCTAGGGCTCTGGCCCACATCTCTCACTGGTGGACATACAGGTCCTCTGTCCCAACCTGGCTAAGTTCAGCCATCTCTTCCTTGGGATGCCCTGCCCCCTCCCAGCTGTTGTCTGCCCTTTTGCGGGGGCGGGGTCTATTCTTAGGAACAGTTGCTCTAAGAGAAGGACTGGGTTGCTCTAGGGTTCCTTAGGGACATGGCCTGACCTGACTGGACTCTAGACCCCACCCCAGACAGGGGCTGGGAATGAGTGTAGACAGTACATCTATCTTCTGGTCCTTCTCCTGTCTGTACTTCCTTTTGGTCCTCTCCCCAGCAGCAGCCTTCATCCTTCTCTCTGTTCTTTGTTTTTCTCTCGGGGTGCTTGAGATGGAACCTAAGGTGAGGCTCTGCTACTCAGCCACATCCCAGTCCCTCCCTCACTGTGGATTCTAGGCAGGTGCTCTACCACTGAGCCTCAGCCCCAGCACCCTTGTCTTCTTAGTCCTGTATCTGCTGGTCTCGCATTTAGTTTCTACATCCATCTCTCCTCTTTACATCAATACTTTGTCTTTCTTGCTCCCTCTGGCCTGACTTTTAGTCTGAGGCACTTGGTGGCCTGTGTTCTGGATCTGATAGAAACACACCCTTCACCTATGACACTTCCACCTTCTCCAGGTTCACCTAGTGATGGTGGTGGTGGTAGCAGCAGAATCATGAGCATGGCATTCCACACCCCAAGGCCAGCTTCATGCCAGCACTGTGCCAGAAACTTCAAGAACATCAATCACCTCTCCTAGCTGCCCATGAGCTAGATGCAGTCTGGGCATCCACATGGAGGATGAATTTCGACTCAGGCTCTAGAATTCTGTTCTACATCTGCCTCAACCCACCATGTCCCCTGGGCTCCATCTGGCCTCCTTTCTCTCTCTCTCTCTTTTTAAATTTCCCCCTAGTTTTACAAGCATATTGAGTACTTGTACCTGCTTCTCTCTATCCGCCCCTCCCATCCCTTCATCAATCCATCCCACTCTTTCCCACCTTTCTGCCTGACCACCTGGCTTGTCTACACTTGTAGGGTTTTAGGCGTCTGTGGCATACCAAGTTCCCCACTGAAAGGGGCATTTCCTTTCACTTATCCAACTCTAGTCCCCAAGGTTTCTCTCTTGAGTTCCTCCAGGGGTGGGTAGGTCCTAGAAGTCACTTCCAGACCCTACCTCCTCAGCCCGCCTACCATCCTTTCTTTATGCTCTCTTTTTCTTTTTCTCTTTCTCCTCTTCCTCATTGGGCCTGAGATTCTGGAATTCCAATTAAACGTCCATCAAGTTCATGGTGGGGTGCATTCCTATACTTTACAGTAAGGACAAGTCTCACTTCAGTGAGTTCCTAGATGCAGCAGTCTTGCCTTGAATGGAATGTCTTATCTCATGGTGGATCTTCCCATCTTTAGGTCTTACAAGCTTACTGCCCTCTTTTTGGCAAGGTTCCCTAAGCCTTTCTGGGTGAGCTTTGCCAGGCTGCTGGCCCTCTGCATTCTGACTGGCTATTGTCCACTTCACTGCTTTTCTACTGGCCTGCTGCACTCCTTTCCTTTTTAATGTGTGTGCATATGTGTATGAGTATTTGCATGTGGATGGGCACATAAGTGTGTGCATGGGTGCATATGCATATGATCGTGTGTGTATGTGTGTGTGTGTGTGTGTGTGTGCGTGTATGGAGGGTCAAGGTGAGATTAGGAAACATCCTTGATCACTCTTCCTCATTCTTTTTAAAATTTTATCTATTATTTATTTTTGTTTGAGTGTGTGATGGTGGTGGTGGTGGTGGTGGTTGTGGTAGAAGTTACTTGATTATGTGTATCTGTGGAAGCCTAGGGCTGGCTTCAGGAATCATCCTGGATTTCTTACCTCCTTTTTGCTTTTCTCTGGAGTTTCCCAGGTTCTGCTTTCCAGATCATTGCCATTTCTGCCCAGTATTTTTATGTGGAATCTGAGATCTGAACTCAGGTTCTCCAGCTTGGAAGGTGGAGACTTAATCTGAGCCATTTCTCCAGCCCATCTTCCAGGACCTACCCACCCCTGGAGGAACTCAAGAATATTCTTTTGAAACTGGGCTTTTTTATATCCAGAGCTTGCTGGTAGGACTAGGCTGGCTAGGCAGCTTGTTCTGAAGATTCCCAGGCCCAACCTTCCAGGGCTAGAGTTACAGTCAGATCATCATTCCACCTGTCATTTTACGTGGGATCTAGGGATCCGACTTCCAATCCTTTTGCTTGTATGGCAAGTACTGCAACCACTGAGCCATCTCCTGAGTCTTCTTTTTGTTACCATTTTGTTTTGAGGTAGCTTAGGCTGGCTTTAAACTCACGGCATTCCAAGGGCTGGAATTACAGACACATGTTGCCACCAGCAGCTCTGGCTATCTTTCTCACTAGCTTGTTTCTACTCCCTGAGTCCAAGGACCTCAGCTTTTTGGATCCATCCTCTGTCTGTCCGTCCATTCATATACATTTCATATCCACTGGCCCACTTTAACAGATCCCACATGTGCCAAATGTCTATTGCTCTTTCTTCCCTAGGTCTGTTTGAAAAGTACTACCTATGACTATTTAGGTGCCCTGCGGTCTCCAGCTGTCCACCCAAGCTTGTGTCCTACCTTACAGCCCTTGCTGTTCATGGAGTCCAGCGTCCTCTTGAGGGCAGCAGAAGGGGGCTCCAGCAGCTCCACCTGGGTCCTCACACCCTGCTCCGTATATGGTCCCACCAGATAGTAGTTGTCTCCCCATTCGTCTCCAGTCACCTTTGCCTTTGTCTGTAGTACCGTATAGATCCCACCCACTGTGGGCCAAAGCACAGGAGGAGAGACCCCAGATCAGTTCACACATCTGGCACCTGGGGAAGGGTGTGGTTGTGATGCTGGCACAGGAGATGGACAGGAGCCCAAACTTTAGAATCAGAGAAAATGAAGAGGGATGGAGACTTAGGTCAAGAGACTTAGGTTCTACAGAAGGGGGCTGGGATTGGGACACTGAGCTAGGAAGGTGCTGAAGCAAGACACTTAAGTCTGGAGAAAAGGGATGGGGAGCCCAAAGAGGTAGACCCATGTTCTTGAGATCCCAGTTTTTAGGAATTGTGTCTAAATCCTGTCACGCTCCAGGTCAAGTTGAGGAGCATGGCTCATGGCTTAACTTGTCATACGTATTGGAAGGAAGCCCGAATCAACATACCTCACCTCAGGGACCCTACCCTACCTATCATCTCCTTGGGCTGAGGATACAGACAGCTGGATAGTGGTCCCTTACGTGACCACACACACCTCAGACCCAGGAGTTCCTCTGCTTCCTGGGAGCACGGGCCCTGACAGTACATTCTGGGTCCACCAGCCCCCATCATGCTGTAAGATCCAGTCTCTTTTTTCTCCCCTAGACCCAGCAAAGCAAATCTTCAGACCCAAATAGTCCAACTCCTAGGGATTCCAGTCTAACTTCTTCCCAGACTAGAAGTGGAAGACACACACACACACACACACACACACACACACACACACACACACACACACATCAGGTTCTCAAACGCTCCCAACATAAAGCCCAGCCCCTGACTAACCTAGGACTGCCTTCCAATTCCATTACAGACGTGCTCCAGGTCACGGGCAGCCTCTGCCTAGAAACCCATGGTTCAAGCCCTTGGCTCCTTTAGAGCTAGGCATTCAGGTCTCTAACTCTTACTATTAGGGCCTAAGAATCAGGGTCCAGTCTTACCTAATCTTAACTCTCAAATGGCCAGGTCCTCAAATGTTCTTTGCCCAATCCATGTAGAACCCCCAGGGACACTCTTCCCCAGTCCCAAGCTCCTCAGGGTTACAATCGAGTATCAACTCCCAGCTTCCTCCCCATCTCAGGTTTCTCACCCTCGGGGTGCTTTCTTCCAGGACCTAAGGATCTTTCTTTAAGTGCCCTCTCCTCTAGATCGCTGGACTTAAGTCCCCTCCTACTCTAAAAGTAGCTCCTCACTTCATCCCCGCAGGGCCTAAGCCGCCTTACCCAGCCCCTCCCAAGGACACAGAAGTCATAGGCGCCTTGTCCAGGACCCGCGTCCCCCGTCTGAACTGGGAACTCAGGCCCCCATTTCCAACTGCCCTTCACGGCCAAGGTATCGATGTCCAGCATGCTCACCCTTGTTGGCCACTTCCCAGGCCACCTCGAAAAGCACCGAGTTCTCCAGATCGAACTCATCCTCCCAATCCTCCAGTCCTGGAAGCGAGGACATGGATAAGCTGCGGCTGAGAGGCATGGCTGATGCGATCAGAAGGCTCCGGGCACCACAAGTGGGGATCGCTGGGGTTTACAGGGAATTGCACCAGGCTAAGTGACGGCCCGATTAACGGGTATCTCACGGGAAGCTTGCAAAGCGCTCTGCTTCCTATTGCACGACCGCACCCCCGCCCCGCAGCTCGCGGTCCTGGGTTGGAGGCGGCCGCGAAGGCTCTGAACCCAGCCAGAAGACGCAGTGAGAGCTCACGGCCGCCAGGAGGCAGTACCCGCCCAATGGGACCACGCCATTGGTCCGCGCCTGGGGGGCGGGGTCTGCTATGCCCTCTCATTGGTGGAGAGGACCCAATTTGCTCGGTCTGAGCGGGAGAGGAGCCGGGTTCGTCGCTGCGCGATGCGGACGTGATTGGTGCGCACATCTGTCACTCTTAAGCTGGAGTTCCCCCAATGTGGGGCGGAAGAACGGAAAGAGGAAAAGGAGCGTGGAGAACGTGTGGTTGCTACACGAAATGCTGAGAATTTTGCAATCGGCCTCAGCAGGAGGGAGGGCCGGCTGAAAGGAGGAGGAGCCAGGAGACGTCAGGAGCCGACGCGCACTCCTCCCGCTTTCCAAGGGAGCCTCCAGGGGTGGGCGGGGCCCGTTGCGCTCTCTTGCCCCGCAGGAGAGTTTTACATATTACGAATCATCGAGACGACTGGACGACCGAGTAGCCTAGAGAGGCTAAACGCCGCGCTCCTAGCGCATTTCCGTTTCCGCCGAGGTATTGGCGGTTGATGAGCATCATGGCAACCGTGGTAAGTGCTGGCGCGTGTGGAGGACCAAGAGTGATCCTTTCTCGGATCTGAGGCGGGAGGCCGGGTCTAGACCACTGGTCCTGAGGGAGGAGTGCTGGGGTCTATACTCCTGGGTCTGGGGGAGGAGGCTGGGATCCGGACCCCTAGGTTTGAGGGAGGAGGCTGGGGCGTGGACGCCAAGGGTCTGAAGGAGGAGGGGCTTAGACACCTGTGGGTCTGAGGGAGGAGGCTAGGCTCTGTACTCCTGGGTCTGAGGGGGGACGGTTGAAACCTGGACCCCTTGAGTCTTGGGGAGGTAAGGGAGAAGGACTGGGTCCTGGAATCTCGGGTCTGAGGGGCGAGGACCTCTGGAGCCCTGGATGTGAAGGAGGAGGGGCTCTTCTGTGTCTGGTGGAGGGGGCAGATGGATGCTTGGGCTTAGCTCACCCCAATTCACACCCATATTGTACGAACTTTGTCTCCAGATTCTGCTTGGTGCAGTCAGTGGCCAACCCCAGGGGTATTTTTTGCATCAATGTTGATGAGGGTTAAGGGACCCTAGGTTCAAGCTCTTTGGCAGGTTTGAGCTGTTGAAAGGGCTGGGATATCTGAGTCCTGGAGAATACAAGCAGAGGGGAATATAGCCCCTTATTTGACCATGAAGTCACTGAGATGACTGTATCCATGGGCAAAAGTAGGAGGCATTATGTGCTTGGTGAGTGGTCAGTTGTTTGAATGAGTGTGAGCCCTGGGTTGAGGGACAAGACCAGACATAAGGGTCCTGGCGTCTGCTCCACAGACTTCTCAGGATAGAAATATGTGGTCCGAGGGAGGAGGTTTTCTGACCTCATTGCCTCAGTTCCCATAGAAAAAGGGCAGGGGAGAGATCTGTTGCTGTTGCCATAATGAGGAGGAGGTAGAGGATAGGGAAGCAGAAGAAAGGCCCAAAGCCTGAAGTCCTTTGGAGTTAGCAGTGGATGAAGGAGGTGAGCTAGGGATCTGTCTCGATTACTTTCTCGTTCTGGGACAGAATGTCCAACAAAAGCCACAGAAGGAAGGAAGGGCTTATTGTTGGGGGGATAAGAGTCCATCATGGCAGCCAGGGTGTGAGGCAACTGGAAACATTGCATCCACAGTTAAGAAGCAAAGAGCAATTTAGGGTGAGTCTTCCAACTTCAGTTTACCTATTCTAGAATCACCCTTGCAGTCCTACCTAGAGGTTTGTTTCCATAGTAATTCTAAATTCCATCAAGTAATGTATAGTTGCCAAACTAAATCTGTACCAATGATTTTCACAGCTATGATTATATATGAACTGGTAAATCTTCCTTTTAACTATACCATTATAATTAGTGATAAAGAACATATCCTGGAGTTTTCCAGACATAGGAAGCCATGCTGTACATATATCTAAAAATGGGTCCAGTTACGGAGTCTGGGAAATCCCAGAGCAAACTATAAAGGAGGTAGAAGCAATCCAGGATGATTCCCAAAGTCCCTCCATAGGCACACACAGTGTCTTCTGATACACACAAACACACACACGCCATCAAGTTGAAACCATCATGGCACAGAATCCAGCATCTGGCAAGGGACTAGCCAGAGCTCCACCACAGAGCCACACTCTTCCTATTCCTGAGCTCTGAAAAGACTGTTCCTTTTCCTCGGAGTTAGTGACTGCAGTGGCCAGTTTGGCCAGGGGTTTCTGATTCTGTCTCTTTACTCACTTATGAAGGATCTGGGGTTCCTGGTCTCAGAATGGTAGTGTGGAAGTGACATGGTGCTGCTTGCCCCCAACCTCCCACAAAAAGTAGGTAATGGGTAACATGGGCATGGACCAAGTCCTCCTGTATCTCTAGAGCTCCACAAGGCAGCCAGGAAGTATAACTGGCTGCTGAGTAGAGCCTACAGCAGTTCTCTAAGACAAAGTTGAGGGCTAATGAGCATCCTGGTTTCTTAGGTTTCCCTTTCCTTAGAAGTTGTGGGATCCCTGAAGACCAGAAAATATAAAAAACGGATCTGCTACCTTGTATTCTCATGTTCTCTTTTTCCCTTTGACAAACAGGGTCTCATGCTGAAGCTCAAACTGGCCTCAAGCTTGCAGCAATCCTCTGTCCTCAGCTTCCCAAGTGGTGGAGTTCCTTTTATTAACATCTCTGTTGAGACATTATTCAGCACTTGTGGGACTGAGAAGAATGGTTACCCAAAGTTTGAGGCCAGCCTGGGCTATGGAGTTGAGACCTTGTCTCAAGAAAACAAGACAAAAGAAACACCATTTTCCCTTTCTTACCTAGCACTCTCTGGTCTTCTCATACTTCCCCTCCCCAGCCTTAGTTCACAATCATCTACTCTCTGTCTGTGGACTTGCTTCTTGTGGACATTTCATACAGTGCCTGTTTTTTGTATAAACCACAGTCACTTAGTGTGGCATTTCCACAGTTCCTCCATGCTGTGGAGAGTATAGGGAATTCGTGACTGAAGAATGTTCCATTGTATAGTGGACTACATTTTATGTGTTTATATGCAAACTGGTAAACATATGCTTGTGAATTTTTGGCTGCTGTGTTTGTATTTCTATACATGTTCTGTGATAGCTTCAGGCAACCTGAATTATCCAAAGTGGTTTTACTTGTATCCTCCATGAGAAGGGATGAAGCTGAGTGGTGGCTCCTGTGGAGCTTGGAAAGCACAGGAGGACTGGGTGCATGCTGTTGAGTAAGCTCAGCATGCCACATGCCCTGTCACAGTTGTGCCCAAAGAGGTATGGGTGGTGCCTTCACAGGACACGTGCCCACTGCACCCCAGAGCATTGATCTGAGAGCTCTGGGTGTCTGTACAGTGTTCAGTTATAGGACAGGGAAAGCCTCTTCGTCCACATACTGGATCCTGCTGGACTTTGAAGAAAAAAGCCAGTCAGTTGACCTGTTCTTGGCCTCTCTGTGTAGTGAGGTCAGACAAGTGCTGCAGGTAAAAGTGCAGAGGGTGGGAATGAATAATTGTTGGCCTATCTTTGCCTGTGATGGGAGGGAAGCCAGGGATAAAATAAAATTGGAGCGCAGGGTTCCCTTATATACCCTCTTGCATCCTCAGACGGCTGCCACCAAGGTGCCTGAGGTCCGTGATGTGACGAGGATCGAACGAATTGGTGAGCACATGGTTAGCACCTGCTGGGTGCCTGACACCAGCTGGAGGAGGAAGTGGTCCAGACATACTAGCCCTTGTGTCCCACCTAGTTAGGCCACCTGGAGTTCCAGATGGGTCAGATAGTGGGCCAGTGTTAAAATTGGCCGCATATACTGGACTTCAGCCCAGGCTGTCTTGACAACCATCTGGTTGTCAAACAAGTCTTGAGCCTAGTGCCTCCTAGGCTAACACACAGGAGGACATGTACTCCTGAAGACAGGTGTTCCCCAAGGGTAGCAGCCCTGTGTCCTCCAGAGAGTGACAGTCCATCTATTCTCCATCAAGGGGACTGCATCTCAGAGCCCCAACTACTGGTTTGAGCTTACCTATAGTGAACCCGGTGTGCAAAGCAGGGCACTAAGGTGCGGGGCTGATGGAGTTTCCAGGCACATCGCCGTGGAAGAGGCTGTACTGCTTGCTCCCCCCCAGATGCAGAAGACTACTCCTTCAGAGGCTCAGAACATCCCCAAACTGTTTCTAGGGGATGGAAGCTGGGGCTCTAGCTTGATGTGTGATGTGGGATGAACACACCTGAGGGCTGGAAGAACCACTACAGCATGGCTGATCGAGGGCTTGCACTGGTAGAGTTGGCCCAGTACCTGAGCCCTGAGTGCTTACTGCCCAACTGTCCTGGCAAGATGATTTGTATCTCATTCAACCTAGAAGGCAGCCTAGCTCCAAGGGAAGCCCCACCTGAGCCACGGCTGCCTTGAGTTGGCCAGTAATCGGGTCTTTGTTTCTCCCACACAGGAGCCCATTCCCACATCCGGGGGCTGGGGCTGGACGATGCCTTGGAGCCTCGACAGGTAGAACTATGGGGCTGGGCCCGTCTTTATTTTATTTATTTTATGTGCATTTTGTGTGTATATCTGTGGAGACCCAAGGGTGATTTCTGGAATTATCTTGGATTGTTGTACTTCCTTTTTGCTTTGCTCTGGGGTTTTTCAGGCTCCATCTTCTAGGGCCCAAAAAGCAGGTCATCACCATTTATACCTGCCATTCTTATGTGGGTTCTGGGGATTAGAACTCAAGTCCTTTTGCTTGCGAGACAAAGGCTTTAACCCATTTTTAAGCCCATCTTTAAGTCTCTGGCTTGTACTGATACCATTCAGCCACATTAGAATTTTGTTAGTGTTGAGGATGGAAGCAACCAGCACAATGGCACTGGGCAGCGACTGCTGTGTGAGCCTGGAGTCCTGCATGGGATCCTAGGAACCTGTTTCTGAAAGTTTCCTGGGACCTCCACATGTGCTGCTGTGTGTATGTGTCCATGTACACATAATAAATAATTAAATCTATTTCAAAAGAAATGAGGGTGAAGTCCCAGTTTTTTGCTGGATGCAGTAGGGATGCTGTGGTATCCTCATAAGAGGTCACTTCCTATGACTTCTTGCTTCCCACCCACTTTGCAGGCTTCCCAGGGTATGGTGGGGCAACTAGCTGCCCGGCGTGCAGCTGGTGTGGTGCTGGAGATGATCCGAGAAGGGAAGATTGCAGGACGGGCTGTCCTCATTGCTGGCCAACCTGGCACTGGGAAGACAGCCATTGCCATGGGTAAGAGGCCTTGGGCAATCGAAACTCTGATCCCTTCTGGTTGATTCCCTCCCATGGAAGACACAACTAGGTTTAGCTTGTTTAAAAGAAATCAGATTGCTGTGACTGAACAATCTCACGGGGAGAACTTCCCATTGGTCCATGGGGTCTCTCTCTTCTGGGGTTAGAACCATAGCAGTGGCAGTTGTTCTTTTCGAAGTGACCAAAAGCCAGTGAGTTAGCCACACAGTGCTCCTGAGGGGTCGAGGTCTGCAGCTGGTCTTCTTGTCTTGCTTTAGCACTTGGATTTGGGTCATGGCCGCCTTAGTGAGATGCATCCAGGAGATAGGTGTTGATAAGTGCCCAGCAGGCTCTGTCCTCCTGCTCTGTGGTCACAGCTGTCCCTTCATTGAGCTGCCATCCCCCAAGGCTATCTCTACTTCTAAAGCTTTCTACCCACTTACTACTACCTTGCTCCCCCAATCTCACTGCAGGACCCTTGGAATTTACTCACAAAGTGTGCTTCCCGTATCCTAGGGAGGTGGCCTGGGCCACTAAGCCTTGTCAATGATATGCTGAGATAGGACAGCCTGGGACAGGACAGCTCCTGACAATGAGAGGGGAGTTTATCCTTGAAGGCAGGGTAGCTTCTGGATGCCAGGAAGCCTGGGTCACCCATGCCAAGGACACATGTGCACCTCCCCTGCAGGCATGGCCCAGGCCTTGGGTCCGGACACACCGTTCACAGCCATTGCAGGCAGCGAAATCTTCTCCCTGGAGATGAGCAAGACGGAGGCTCTGACACAAGCGTTCCGCCGCTCCATTGGCGTCCGCATCAAGTGAGTGTGTTCTGCCACCTGCTTGCCTGCAGTGTTTGGCCCAGAGCTGGGGGCAAGGCACATGCTGATCCGGGCTCTGTCAATCTGTCTGGCCAGGGAGGAGACCGAGATCATTGAAGGTGAGGTGGTGGAGATCCAGATTGACCGACCAGCCACAGGCACGGTGAGTCTGTGAGACATCTTAGTCCCTAACGCTTTTGAGTCCCTGGCCCTACCTGTTGGACCATCTGCACCTACTGCACTGAGAGAAGGTCCCAGCAGGTAGGAGCCACGCTGAGCCTGCCTAAGATGGGGCCCAGTGCATGATGCATGTGTGCATATATAGGGGTGTGAGAGTAGTGGCCATGAGCCAGGGAGACCCATACAGTAGGTTGATGAGAGAAGTTTTGTGAGAATCACATGGCTTATTCCCCCAATAAGGCTATAAAACCTGCTGAGTTCAGATGCGTGAGGTCGTTCATACTGGTAATACTAGCACATGTGAGGCTGAGGCAGGAGGTTTGCCGAAAGATGTCCTGGCCTTTCTGACACCTGAGCAGTATCCAGTTTTGAGTAAGGTCAGTTGGGTCCCTGCTGGCATGGCAACTGCACATGAGGATTGTCCAGCCGTACCAAACAAGGCATCACATGGAGCTTCCTATGTCAGCCCAGGAAGCTTGTGCTTTGAGGTTTGTGCACAGAGGGATGGGGAGCTTGAGCTGATCTCATCATCCTCTGAGTCTCCTTGACTTGTCTTCCTCAGGGATCTAAGGTGGGCAAGCTGACCCTGAAGACCACAGAGATGGAGACCATCTATGACCTGGGTACCAAGATGATCGAGTCTCTGACCAAGGACAAGGTCCAAGCTGGGTGAGCTGACGGCAACTGTGCTGGTACCAGACGCAGTGAAGGAGCGGGAATCTCACTCCTGCCCACTGTGCCCACAGGGATGTGATCACCATCGACAAGGCCACAGGCAAGATATCTAAGCTGGGCCGCTCCTTCACACGCGCTCGAGACTATGATGCCATGGGCTCTCAGGTGCGCTTTCTGGACCCCTTCCCCAGCACCGGGGTATTTCTGCCTCAGTTCTGTGTCTTTATGCTCTGACGCCTGTCCTTGTCCTGCAGACCAAGTTTGTGCAGTGCCCGGATGGTGAGCTGCAGAAGCGCAAGGAGGTGGTACATACCGTGTCCCTCCATGAGATCGATGTCATCAACTCACGTACCCAGGGCTTCTTGGCCCTCTTTTCAGGTCTGCTATTCCCCTGTCCTCAGTACCAGCTCCTAGATATCTCCCCAGCATGGCCTTGCCTCTGTGGCCCAGCTCACACCTCACCCTGCCTCTTGATCCCAGCCCACTACTTTTTGTTATCCTCCCATGGCTGCCTCAAACCCCTCCCTCCAGTCTCTGCCATATGCCCTTTTTGGGGACATTTCAAGGCTCCAGGCCCCTGCTGTTTGGCTCCATAGCCTTGTTTCCTGAAGTACAGCATTCTGTTTCTTCCCAACCTTGTTGACACCATCTCTGGTTTCCCTTATTCCATCCTACCTCCTGCAGGCGACACAGGGGAGATCAAGTCAGAAGTCCGAGAGCAGATTAATGCCAAGGTGGCAGAATGGCGGGAGGAGGGCAAGGCAGAGATCATCCCTGGAGTGAGTACAGGGCCAGGGGTGAGATGGGTATAGATGGAGAGGATGGGCAAGATGGGTTTGTCTGAGCAACGATGGCTTCCAGGTGCTGTTCATCGATGAGGTCCACATGCTGGACATTGAGAGCTTCTCTTTTCTCAACCGGGCCCTGGAGAGTGACATGGCGCCGGTCCTCATCATGGCCACCAACCGGGGCATCACCCGGTAAGTGCTTCAGAGCCCTCTATGAGTGCCAGAGGGGTTCAAAGGGTAAACAGATGTGCTCAGTTAGGGTGGCCGAGGGATAAATGGGTTGTGTGCTGAGGGTGTTTTTAACCAGGGTCTTGGTGAGAATGTCCTTGCTCCTCAGCGTGGTTGGGGGCCATCAGTGGGTGACAGCTCTATCTGAACTGCAGTTCCCCAAGGGTCCCTCAGGAAATCTCATTAAACTCAGCAGTCAAGTCACCCACACCTGTCCACATAGTCACCAAAACTCAGTCCTTTCAGCCTAAAGGTGCTGTGGAGGGCCAGGCATAGTGGTACCTGCCACCGATGGTGCATACTGTGGAGGCTGAGGCAGAAAGGTTTTGAATCCAGACCAGACTGGCTACATGAGACTGTGTCTCAAAAGAAAAAAGTCAAGTGCCACAGGCAAATCAGTGAGGCATAGAGCACCTCACAGCCTCTGCTGGAAGTAGTGGGCTCTGGGCCTGTCAGCTCGCATGCCTGCCACTGTGTTCCTATTATCCTAAGAAGGGAAAGCAGGGAGTCAGCATTCTTGGTGGACTGCAGGCCTCTCCTACCCCTCACACTACTCTTGTCAGTGCTGCCTGCACAGCTGACCCTGGGCCCAGGAAAGCTCACCAAAGACCTCGTGGTGGTGTTTGTATCCCAGCCCGCCAGAAGCCATCCGGAGGATTGGGCGTGGTTTGTCAGAGACAGGCTTGACATGCCTGCTTCATAGACTAGACCTGCAAAGCCCAGTGATACCCAAGGTCACAGGTTTAAAGGTGGCAGGGCCGAGAGAGATGCAGCCACAGAGCAGGGTGCAGTAGCCTCTGTGGAGGCAGCAGTCCTATATTCCACAATACTACAGGGCCCCTCCACTGAAGCCACTTGCCAGCTGACCTTTACTTGTGACCCCAAGTTAGCATCCCCACCCTCAAAGCTACTGAGATGTGCATCTGCTATGATCCTCCCTCCCCAGACTGCAATGCTACCTAGGTCCTGTTGCAGCTGTTTCTGTTGTACAGCTGTTTAGTGTACTACAGTGGGTCATTCTTGGGTTTCATTTGAAAGGTCCTCTGCACAAAGTGCTGAGTGCTGCTTGACTCTTAACCGTGGTGGTGGTGTGTTAAGTGACTTGGATATTGTATCTTCACCTTGAATGATGGCTTCTCACACTGGGTGACTACCCCTGAGTGGGGCTCCCCAAGACTGTGGAGTAGTCTTGTCACTGTGGAGGTCACCTATGGGTTTTGACACACTGTAAGAGATCTTGGTCCCAACCTGAGTGGGAGTGGCATGTTGATCCAGGAATCCCAGCATAGATGCCTTGCTCACCCCAGCCTCTAGGTAGCACCCTCGGGGCTGGGGAAAGTGACAGGGTGTCAAGGTTACATGGGGATGGGCTCTGGGAATGCACAAACAGCCCCTGACTGGCAGCTTCCTGACCACCAGGATCCGAGGCACCAGCTACCAGAGCCCCCACGGTATCCCTATTGACTTGCTGGACCGGCTGCTTATTGTGTCCACCTCCCCCTACAGTGAGAAAGACACCAAGCAGATTCTGCGCATCAGGTGTGCCTGCTCTAGCTGCTGGACCAGGATGGAGGGTGGGGAGAGTGGTACAGGCCTTGTAGGCCAGGCCAGTGGGGCCTCTGGCAGTGGGGAAGCCCTGGAAGAGGTCGGGTGGCTTAGTGGCTCTTCTAGCCACAGGATTTCTGCTTCTGATGTGCACTGTCTGTGTGAGCCACCCTGTCTAGCTGAGCCCAACCACCCCTCTCTACAGGTGTGAGGAGGAGGATGTGGAGATGAGCGAGGACGCCTACACAGTGCTCACCCGGATTGGGCTGGAAACTTCTCTGCGCTATGCCATCCAGCTCATCACTGCTGCCAGCCTAGTATGCCGCAAGCGCAAGGTCAGGCAGGCTTGGGGTACCAAGGAGGTGGGCTCTGAGGCGGTGAGTGTGCTATTTCTCCCTCCTGGGGGTGGGCAGTGGCCTGAACTGTGCCATCACCTCCAGGGCACAGAGGTGCAAGTGGATGATATTAAGCGTGTGTACTCGCTCTTTCTGGATGAGTCTCGATCCACACAGTATATGAAGGAGTATCAGGATGCCTTCCTCTTCAATGAGCTCAGTGAGTGGTTGCTGGGGGATAGCCCTAGGGTAATACTCGAGCCCCATCCTGGACCCTACTGACCTTGTCCTCCTCCTTCCACAGAAGGTGAAACTATGGACACCTCCTGAACCTGAGATTTTCCCCCTTCCCTCCCTCTGCCTTTTTTTCTACGTATTCTGACACTGTGACTTTGTATAAAATGGTTTGAAACTGGATCCCTGCTGTGTCCCTGAGCCTGTGAAGGACGCCCGCTTCAGTGTTCTCAAGAAGCCTTTATTGAAAGGACGGATGGAGTATCCACTAACTCCAGAGATGGCATGGGGGCTTGAGGGGCAGTCCTCAAAGGAAGAGGAGCCCAGGCAGGTGGGGGAGGTCACAGGCTAAGGATTGGGCCCTGGGACCCCCACAATCAGAACTGCTGAGGCGGCAGGGTCCACAACGGCAGCTGAGGGCCACAGGAAAAGAGACCATGGGGTCCACACCGGGAGGGCAGCCAGGGAGGCGGATAGAAGCAAAGCGCAGTTCACGGTAGGTACACACTGGCTGGGGTACTGGGGGCAGGGCAGCTGGCAGCACCCGCACCTGAAGACCAGGGTGGAGAAACAGTTAATACCTAAGTGCTCTCTACCCACCTCCCAGGCCCCAGATGGCGTGCCCCCCACCCCTGCAGCATTGGGTCAGGCAGGAGCCCACCTTCACCAGGAGCTCACCATGCTGGGACAGTAGCCTGCGCAGATGCTGGTGATGAAGGTGATGCACACTGGGCAGGCCTCGTTCTCGGCAGCCAGGGTGGCGTTGATGGGCTGGCACAGTGGCCGCAGGTGGGCCCTGGAGGCTCCACTTAAACATAGCAGGAGCAAGAGCAGCTGCAGCCCCTGAACATGGCAGTGCTTCAATCCAGTGTGTCCTCCATCTCAGAGGGTCAGAGCCTTGTCCCACCCCCACCTATCAGAAACACGCTTGGATCCTGGCCTTTAATCCCACCCCAGCCCACAAGCCCCAAATTGTCCAGTGGTGAGCCTATCCCACAGAAAGTCTGCTGGCTCTCTCTTCAGGTCACAGGCCTGTGTCTGCCACTTAGAGTGGTGGAGGGAGGTGCCCAGAACCCTTCAGTCTTACCTGGAGCCTCTGCATTCTCGATGCTTCCCTACCTCTGCCACTGGCTTTAAACCTGTGGGCTGTGGGGGCGGCAAGGCCACTAGTGGTGGTAGCAAGCTGGAGTAACCTGGACACTAATCTCCCTGGGGGCGAGAGACCGCAAGGTCGAGGTGGGGGTGGGGGGTCTGGCGTCAGCGCCTAAAGACAGACTGGAAACTGCCATGAGGTGAGTCTAGGTACCCAGACTTGCACCATTGTGCACCACCACATGCCCATCATGGGGGGGGGGGAAGCAGACAGCTTTCCTGGTGCTAAAAGCGTGGATGAAACCTCCAGCCCACTCCTATACCAGGGCGCCACCCTTTGGGGGGGGGTGCGGGACATGGCTCTGGTTTGGTTTTGCACAGGTTTAAGTTCAGAGAACGTTTAATCACACCCAGGTGCCTCTGGCCCCACACCTAATCCCAAATCAGGATGCTTAGGATGGGAGTAATTTAGGCCATTTAACTAGCTGATTGATAACTGCACCACAACGATGTATTTTCTGAGCTCTCAGTCCACAGAGCTTTCTAATAAGGGGTGGGTTAATGATAACTTTGTGCCTGGTTCCGCCCCTCTGGGGCAGGTCTGGTCCCTTGCTCAGACCAGTTCTGCCCTGGCGCTCCCATAGCGGGAGTTTTCCGTGCGATAAGCTTTGGGTACACTATAGATGCCTGGCAGGGGCTTCCTGTGGGGGCCGCCCCAGGGCGCCTCCAGCGGACACATGCGGTCCTGCCGGCGGAGTGGGTGCTGCGGGGCATCATAGGACTCTCGAGTCAGAGTCAGGGTTCCGTGGTGTGGCACAGGTAGCGGTGGCAAGGGACGTGGAGGAGGCAAGCGCGTCCTTGGCATTTCTGACCACAGCAGCCTTCTTCTTTGCCCGCAGATCTGAGCCTTCTTCTGGGAGCTCCAGCAGGTTATCGAGTCATAGGGAGGGTATTTCAACAGCTCCTTCCTGTGAGGAGCAACAGGTGGGGAAGTCTGAATCCCCAGGGTTAGGATCCCTGTATTTGGAGGCAAGGACCCCTAAGGACAGAGATTCCTGGAACCAGGAGTTACACAAGGGACTGGGTAGGGACTTCCACTGCCTTGGAAAGGAATATTGGGGGCCTCTCTGGTCTATAGGCACCCTGATCTTATCGGTCAGAGCTGGTGTCACACAAGCTGGGCGTAAAAGACAGGGTCTTCATTTTCTCTTTTGGTTGTGCAATTGAGACTAGGGAGCCAGGAGTGCTGGGGTCCTGCGGGTCATCAGAGCCACACAGGAGGCTGGCTCACTTCGGGTAGAGGTGGAAGTCGAGGGCCGTGGTGGTCAGATAAAGCTGAAGGCGGTCCAGAACATTGCGGTCCCAAACTCTGAAGGGCTGGCCAGCCATCTCTGGATTCCTGGTCCAGGGAACCAGGGACTGAGAGTGAATGGGGAGAGAGATGGACAAGGAAGTGGTTGGACATTGTGTTCCAAGCTCTCATCCCAACCAGACCAGGCTACTTCAGTTTCCCAACTTTCCAAATCAGGATCCTTGGGAGTCCTATGCTCCAAGGCTGCAAACACTTGCTAGTCATGAACTCTAATCTTGTGGAGGTGGCCACACACAAGCGCACCCCTTTCCCAGTTCCCACCTGTGTCACATCCACTCCTTTCTGCCCCATTATCCCAGGTAACGGGTCAGGTTGTGTTGTCACATCCCTCTCTCCCTACCATATCCACTCTACCTGGGAAGGGCCTCCGCGGAAGTGATCTGTGAGCTCCGGGGGCTGGAACTCCTCGAAGAGTGGGGTGCTGTGGTCCAGGCTTGGCCAGCCTGAGAACTGTGCCTTCGTCTCGCTGATGTGGTGTTTGGTAGTCAAAGGAGCACCCCAGCCCTGGAACCTTAGCTGCAGGGTGACACGAACTCAGGTGAGAGTGAAGGGGTCTCAAGTGTCCAGCTCTCCGGCCCAGTCTCCCTTCCGGAATCAGGAATCCTAGAACTTTACCTTTTCCCCAAACGTCTTGATCCCCATTGTTCGCCTGGGGTCCGCATGCTCTGCGGACTTGGGCTGTGCGCAGGGACCCCCGTGCCTCTTGGGTGTGTGAGCCGAGCCTGAGGTAGTTTCCCACGTGTTGAAGACCTCATCGAAAGCCTGGAGGCGCAAATCCTGCTTTCCGGCAGAAGGCAGGGGCGCTGCCATGGCAGACTAGGAAGAAGACTCGCAGGTCATCACAGAGACCCCAAAATAGGTCCTCCCAGCCCGTTCCTTCCCTGGTCTTTAGCATCTAGATTCCCAGGCTCCTCCTTCAGACAAGGTCGGAATCCTAGTTCCCCCCACCTCCCCAGGTTTCTAGACCATCACCATCGCCTCAAGACCCTCCGGGGTTTTCTCACCTGTAGAGTGGGTGGGGGGAAGGGCATAGGTGGGATAATGTGGTGGGCGACCCCGCTGCTGGTGAGATGCCAGTTATGCCAGGTTCCAGGCATCTCTTTTTCAGTGATAGGTGACCACGGAGGCCCATAACGCAGAGCTAGGGTGTGAACTCCCATGGTCCCAACCAGGACTCGGAAGCGAAGGAGAAGCCGGTTTGTTGTGGCTGTTGCCCCAGGTAACAGAACCCGCCCGCCCCAAGCCCAGCCAATCAAAAGAGGCTGCTGGCGTGTGGATCGACCTAGGAACTGAAGCAGGGATTTTTGAAAGGAGGTTGGAGACTCCCAAGAAAGGGGCACAGAGACAGACATGGGGAGGAGGGATTCCGAAGGAGGGCTACAAAAGGAAGAAGCAGGGGGTAGGAAGCCGGAGAGAGGAGAGGCCGATTCACAAAGGGTGGGAGTATTTACAAACTTTTTTGCAGGGTCCCGGCACTCTGTCTGCTTCCCCCTCTGCCAGCCCTGCCCACCTCTGCATAACGATTTCCAGACATCCGGGACCCTCCCTCTTCCCAGTGAGGGCTGAAGGCCCGGCGTCCTTAGTCCTTGCCTGCCTTTCATTTGGATGAAAATTTCCACCTGGGTGTGTGGAAGGAGGGGGGAAGGGAAGGGAGAGCCCGAGAAGAGAAATACACCGGGAAGCACTTAGCAGAAAAGAGGGGCCTATGCTGTTCACCCACAGACAAGAAACACAGGAAGTCGGAGAGATGCAGAGAAGACAAATAAGAATGGAGCAGACCCTGCCCTGCCCAGAGAGGCGGGTCTCCCTCAGAGTGGGGGAGGGGGAACCTGGGTCTCAAAAGAAAGTGGAGCCTCTCTGGTGAGTGGCACAGCTGTCAGCCCGATACCGAGAAAGGAAGGTGGTGAGTTGTCAGCCTAGACTTCAAGCGATCCCTGTCTCAAAAGATCCTGTCTCTACAGACTTTAAGAGTGTGTGTGTGGGGGGGGTAGCTCAGTTGGTAGAGTCTGCATGAAATCCAGAATTTGATCCCCAATTCCTGTCAAACACCTGTGATTCTGGAACTCAGAAAGTGGAGGCAGGAGGATCCGAAGTTTAAGGTCACGCTTAACTACTACATAGTGAGTTCAAGGTCAGCCCAGGCTACATTCAACCCTGTCTCCAGGCTACATTCAACCCTGTCTCCAAAGTCCAAAACCAGTAATAATAAAATTAGTCTAGAGTCTATTGTGGATGTGGGGTAAAGGTTGGGACAGGGAAAGAGGTAGAAACCTGACTCCAGATTCTTGTCTGGAATGAACTCACTACCACATGGTTCGTTTCTCATCCAAGCATACTAGAACTTCCTTGGTGATGGAGAGGGGCACCATCTCAAAGCAGAATGCTGTCTTCCATGGCAGCACTAGTCCTCTCCAGCCATGTCAGATTTTTCATTTAAACCCTGGCTCTCAGGTGCCTCAAGTCCTTCCATAGACCATGTTCTCTAGGTCCTCTGGGCAGTGGTTCCCATATTCCCATCGTTACCTTACCTGACCCACTTTATTTTACTTTTGTTTTCCTGCTCACTATGCAACCAAAGCTGGTGTGGAACTCCTCCTATCTCAGCCTCCCCAGTGTCACCACACCTGATCCTACTCACTTTTTTTTGAAACAAGGTCTCATGCATCTTGGGCTGACTTGAACTCACTGTGTAGCCAAGAACAATATTAGACTTCTGGTCTTCCTCTTTCTGCCTCACCTGGGGACAAACCCAGGGCTTCATGCATGCTAGGCAAGTATTCTACCAAAAAGCCACACCCCCTTCCTTCTCGTTGTTTCTTCGTATTTTCTTCCTTTGTCTTTTTTGCCATGTGGGCAAGGTAAGGTCCTCTAAGATTGATTGGTCAGCATTCTGGTAGTCAGGTCCACAGAACTTGAGGTTGGATGAACAATAGTATACACAAACATTGGTTACAACTGTTATCATTGGGTTTCATCAAACATTCTGTACAGATGATTCAGCAACTAAAATCAGTGAGATCATTTCAGTTCCAAAGGGAAGGTGCAGAGCCGCGCAGTCAGGTCACCCCTGAGGTTCCTCCGCGCCCATCTCTCTTCTCTGCGCAATCGAGCAATTCCAGAGCACCGATCTCAGGTCCGACCAGTCCGGCTGAGAAGCGTGCAGACACAGGCTGTGTCGATCCGAATCCATCGCCACCCCACGCGGCCCTGGGCGTCGGCGGTCAACGCCCGAACGTAGGACTGCTTGGCCTTGCACTCCGATAGCCAGTGCCTGCGGTCCACGCCCCGGCAGCCTCCTCCACCCACGCCAGGACTGCCGGGACTGCCGTCGCCTGCGCTCTCAGCTTTGCAGCGAGTCTCGAAAAAGTACTGACGCAGGGGACTGCCACCTGCAGCGGGCACCTCTCCCAGTACCTCCACCTCGCGCCCACGCAAGTCCACAGCCGTGCGCCGATCGGTCACCCAGCCGCTCACAGCGTCGCACACTGCCAGCTCCCCACGGCGGCTCGCCGGCGCTGTTTCGCTCACCCCACGCCGGCTGCGGTTGGCCGGCGCACTCTCAGGCTCCCCGAAGGCCCCAGTCTCTAGCAGAAAAAGGAGAGGGGGCCCAGCAGGCGCGCCCCTAGACAGGGCCACTCGGGGAGACAGTAGGTCCCACTCGGGAGCCAGAAATGGAGGCAGTGTGGAGGGTGGGGGTTGGGGTTCCATGGGCATTCGGGGGAGAAGGATGAGGAGGAAG
Organism: Typhlomys cinereus; assembly: GCA_023101885.1. Lineage (NCBI taxonomy): Eukaryota > Metazoa > Chordata > Mammalia > Rodentia > Platacanthomyidae > Typhlomys > Typhlomys cinereus. The sequence goes on along the minus strand of JALPQD010000554.1, from coordinate 312,861 downwards.
AGGATGGGGAGGGAGCATAATGGATGAGGGAGCATGTCGCACACCTGAAGATGGAAAGAGGGAGGCTTGGGATTAGAGAAGGGGAGTGGCACATGGGGAAGAAAAAGTCCGGGACCCCAGGGTAGTCTACTTCATGTCAGAACTTTGGGAAGCCCTTAGGACAACCCGTGTTCTAGATCCCGGGGATGGTCGACTTACAGGTAAATAATTCTTCAACTAGTGTTAATTAATAGCCGAGCTGTGCCCTATTGTAGCTAGTGCCCTATTCCCGGCACTCTGGAGGCAGTCAGAGGATGGCCACAGGTTTGAGATTCACCAGGCCTTATCTACATAGTGAGTTCCAGGGCAGCCAGGGATACACGACGAGACTCTATCAATCAATCAATATAAATAATCAAGCACAGATGTAGCCTAGGAGTTAATGATCTGTACCTGGTCAGGGCCAGCAAACGGCACAGGGGAGAGCTGAACTTCAGAAATTATACTTAGGTCTCCTTGCCTTCCCCTTGCCTTTCCGAACCTTTTATGGCCTTAGTTTCCCTACATATGACACTGGTTCAGGGGCTAGGAAGGGGAGGAGGGATGTAGATACTACAGTTAGAACATGCAAGAACATTTCTAGAACATGTTAGAAGTTTGAAGAGGACTAGAAAACAGCAGGTGAATGAATACCAGACTTTTCAGCAGCACCTCCTCTGCCTCCGAGCTCCCGGGCTGGGGGCCCCCAGGCTCCGTGGGGCCCCTGTGAAGAATACAGGTGGTCCCCTCCCTGACATTGCAGGAGAGGGAGGGGGAGCCACCTGGGGGGATGAAGAAACAGGTTATAGAGAGATTGGGGGGGGAAGGGCTTTAAAACCAAGAACGCCCCCTTCCCAGAATCCTCTGAAAGACTAGAGTACCCCAGAGCTGAGGCCCCGCCCTCTAGGAAAGGCTCCCCAGCCCAGGTGACAACTTGTGGAGGGATGGGAAGCAGATGGGGGTAGGAGTGGGGGGGCAGGTGAGTGAGCCTGGAAGAGATTACATCCCCTAGAACCATTTCTCAAGCAGTCGCCGCAAGGGAGGGGCTGGCCTATGCACCCGGGTCCCTGCCAGCCCATGCTCAGCGCCCTGGGTCCCTAGGCTGCTTCCTGGAATGTTCGCTCCTCGAAGGACAGGCCGGGGCCCGCCCAAGACTCCGACTGCGCATACCTGGAGCGTCTGCCTGGCCTGGCTCCGAGATGGGGGAATGGGAAGTGTGGGCTGTGAACAGGGCAGAAGCTGATTGCACCAAGACAGGGAGTGTAGTGTCTTCCTCTCTCTCACCAGGTGTCCTGGTACCCCTTTGCCTTCTCTCTCAGGTTCGGGGGCTCAGGTGCCTTTTCCTACTGACTAGGTGTCTGAGTCCCCAATTGCCTCTTCTATCGGACCCAGGAGTCCAGGCTTCAATCTTCCTCCTCCAGACTCTAGGGTTGCATTCCCTCCTCCATTTGCTCAGGGTTTCCAAGATCCTTCCCCTGAAATTTGGGATGGGGAGCCCTATTCCTGAGCCCCGGCTAGAAGACCTGCTTCACCATCTGGGACACTTCCTGCCTCAGTTTCCTCCGCCAAGCCCCGCCCCCGTCGGGCCCCGCCCCCCGTCCCTCCCCACCTAGGGGCCGGGCGACCCAGACGCGGGAATCTCCAGGGAGGAGGCGCGGAGCTCTTACCTGGGGCGCCCTTCTCGGCTCCCCTGCTGCCCCCGGCGCCGCGACGGCTCCTCCTCCCGCTTGCTGGCAGCACAGACGCCCGCTGCTCGCCGGCTGCTAGCCGCTCCCGCTTGGGAGGGCCTGGGTCTGGAGCGGGGGCGGGGCTGCGCCCAACGGCGGAGGAGGGGCGGGGGATCCCGCCGTGCACTAGCGTGCCGGGGACTTCTGGAACCCGGCGGGGCCGCTGTACTCTTAGGAATCTAACATGCCGTCAGACCCAGGAGTCCTGACCCTAAGAGGCCTCCCTCAGATGCACTGATCCAGATCTCATCCCTCTTCCCTCAGATCCAGGGGTCCAGGCTGAGCCTCCTCCTTCAGACCCACGGTCCAGGCCCAGCCTTCTCCCTTCAGACCCAGCAGTCCCAGGCTCAGCCCTCCTCCCTCAGGACCGGGATTCAGACCCCAGCCTCCACATTCACACCCAGGAGTCCCAGGCTCAGCTCTCTTCTCTCAGACAGGCATCCAGGCCCAGCCTCCTCCCTCTGATCTTAAGAGTTGAGCCTGGGATTGCTAGGCAGCTTGTGCTTCAGCCGGCCCCGGGGCAGGTTCCCACCCTCTGCTCTTGTCCCCCCTTCCCAGGAGTTCCCTGCCAGACATTAACCAGCTGGTCTTGCATAGCGATAAGACTGGACTCTTGGAGACAGTTGGGGAGGGGGGTTGGGAAGAGTCCCTACATCATCCTCATTTCTGGAATTACCTTGGTGGGGACCAGGGAGAGCATCTTGTCTTGGGCTAGGCTAGAAGATCAAGGTAACTATAGAAATCAGGTAAAGGTTTGTGCAGGGTGAGAGTGGGGGGGGCGGCGTTAAGAACTGTGGTCTCCCTGGAGGGAGAAACAGTGAATCGCGACAGAGCTGGCTGGGAAGACAGATAGGAAGTGGACACAGACCCAACCAAAAAGAAGGCAGATTCCCAGAGGGAGGGCAGACTCCTGCCAATGTGAACCTTAGAAAGGAGGAGCCACAGTTAGACCAGTAGTGAGACTGATATCACAAGCACTGGACAGTCTTAGGACAGTCCCTTGGGTGGCAGTTTCCTTCCTGGGATTCCTGCTACCCTACCCCCAAGTTATTTTTAGGAGGAAAGCTGACACTGGCCTTGGGGGGGGTCACACAGCACCCCCTCCCTCCACCTAAATATAGCGTGGCAAGGTGGTGGGAAGGGTGTCCCCGGATTAGGGTGTTCCCCTTGAGTCCCCATCCTGACCAGGGTGACTCAGAGGCCACTCCAGTTGTTTACTGGAGGTGGGGGACACTTCCCAGACTTGGGTGTCTATTCAGGTCACCTCTCTGACCTCCCACATCCAGTCCATCTCATCCCTATCAAAAGACTTGAACTGAAGTCCCTGTAGGACAAAGGGACAGGACTGCAAAGAGCATTGGGGAAGCTTCCTGTGTGTGTGCATGTGTCTCTCTTTCTCTCTTTGAGTCACTGTCTCTGTGTCTCTCTCCCTCCATGTATATCTCTGTTTCCCACTCTTGCTGTCTGACTCTTCTGGTCTCACTAACCTCTGCCCTGACTTTCCTATTGGCATCTCTCCTCTCTCTAGGGATCACTTCCCCTCTTCTCTCTGGGATCTGAGAAGGATGGTGGCTGTGCCCTATGACTCTGTCTCAACATCTGTCTTTTCAGCCACCTTACACTTCCTGCCATCACTCCCCTAACTCCCTCATATGACAAGGTGGTTGCTTATGATGGACGTTTCTGTCAGATGAGCTTAGATGGCTGGGAGGAGGTGTGTTCTCCCAACAGCTCCCAATGATGCCTCGCCTTCCTTAAGAAAGAGTTCATAGGACCAAAGCAGGTGACATCATTATTGGAAATAGCACAGCACTCAGGATCAGTGGAAAGGTTTTAATAAGTTAATACCAGCAAGTTCCTTGAATGCTGTGTTAGTGATTGCAGCCGCCCTCCTCATCTCTAAAATATCCCTCAGTTCTAGAAGATTCCAAAAATGTTTCTGTTTCTTGTCTAGGGTAATATCACTCCTCCAGAATGTCAGCTTCCTCATGTCGGGGCAGCGGCCTCCAGCTATCAGTGGGCACCAGAGATTGTGGGGGTGTCATCCACAGGCTTCCTGCTTCCCATACTGGCCCTCTGACGCCCTAGCTGACCTTGTGGAAAGCTGCAGCCCTCAGATTTCTGCCCTGAAAAACACGGAGTCTCCTAGGTATATGCTGGCGACCTCCCTGGGCTGTGGCGTGTGGGCACATTCAAATTAGCATCCTCTGTGATTCAGAGAGCAGAAATGATGACCTTCTGGCTCAGGCCACAATGAGTTCTGCCTTGATCTTTATACCCTCCTTCACCATGAAGATCTGGGGGTCTGTCTCTCTTGCCTTTGAGGGGGTCTTAAAATTCCTCTCTGGGTCCCCATCTCTTTGAGTCTCTATTCCCTTCTCTCTGGATTTCTGTCCCTATGTCTTTCTGAGTCTATCTATCTTCCATCCATCCATCCATCCATCCATTCATCTATCTTTGTCTGCTTCTCTCTGCAGATTTCTTTCTCTCTGAAACTAATCTCTCTTCTTCTTTTCCCTCTTCCCTTTCCTCTCTTTTTCCTTCTCTCTCTTCCTCCTTTCTTCCCTCCTCACGCTAAGGATTTCTGTCCCCCTCACCTCTATTATGTCTGGTTAAAAGACAGACACTTTCATCCCTGCATTTCTCTTTGGCTGTGGATCCAACCTCCATGTTTCCACATGAAACCACAAGGCATGCCCAACAGAATAGGACCTCATATGAGAAAGCAAAGCAGATGTGGGTAGTGGAAGGAGGTCTTCACCGGATCTGCTTGTTCCCACAAAGACCCTCCAGATGAATGGATGCCACTGGGTAAGCTGACTCAGTAGATCATGCCAGCACTTCCTCCCTCCCTCTGAGACTTGCCTGAATTTGTGACACTGGTCTTGAAACTACCTGCTGTGACACTGTGGTCCTCACACATACAGTCTAATTGAACCTATTATCCCTACAGGACTCACAGTGACATGGGTCAGGGTCAGTGTGGCCTCAGGAGATACAAGCAGCAATCAGACTCAAATGGATGGCTGCTATAAGACTTGCACATGGTCAATGTCTCCCACCACTCTGCTATATGTGGCCTAGCAAAGGTTCCAGCTTCACAATGCTATGCATTGCCAAAATCCCTAAAAACTGCATCTGGTCGCACCCTCTGACCCAACTGGACACATCAGAACACACAGCACGAGGATTCTATGTATGATACCTCCAGGTTTCCACATTTGAAGTAATATGTTCCTAGGAGGGACATATAGATCCATATCATCTTCCACACACCTTTACCCAGCATGATCCTACCACATGATCCTACCACATGTGGGCACACAGCCAAAAATTACTTTCAACTGGGCTTTGGAGACCACCAGATGCCAGTCAACATGGCCCTAGGGGACTCAATACCACAGAACCCTGCATCATATGACCTTATGAAACTTTCCTATATTCACCCTAGACAACTCCACATGGATCCAGAAGACTCACAACATGATATGACCAAACCTACCCCGAAAAGTCCCTGAGAGCTTCACATGATTCCGTAGTATGCACCAACAGGATGCTCCAAACCACAGCCATTGGTGACTATTGCAGATCCCCTGCTACCACACCACATAATTCCAGACCCAGCAAGACCCCGTGTTCTTCGTTCATTACCCTTCACCCTAGTCCTTCCTAAACCCATTCCTTCCCTCCCCCCCTGCTTCTTCTTGCAGACTTCGCTGTCCCTCACACCTCGGTCACTAGGTGTTTCCCAGGGGGAGCCCAGAGAGGAGGTAGGAGTTCAGGAACCTCAGCGTCCACTAGCCCCCCATTAGCTTTGCCCTCCAATGTGCTGCAGGGTTGTGTGTCCACATGGCTATACATTCCAGCCTCTTCGCCCTCCGTCTCTCGGTGGTAAAAGTAGCTGAAGTTGGAGACAATGACAGGCACTGGCAGAGAGATGGTCAGCACCCCGGCAATGGCACACAGAGAGCCCACGATCTTGCCGCCCACGGTGACAGGTGCCATGTCTCCATAGCCAACTGTAGTCATGGTGACCACCGCCCACCAGAAGGACTCTGGGATGCTGGTGAAATGGGTGTCCACCCGATCTACTTCAGCAAAGTAGACGGCACTAGAAAAGAGGACCACACCGATGAAGAGGAAGAAGATGAGGAGACCGAGCTCACGCATGGATGCCCGGAGTGTCTGGCCCAAGATCTGCAGGCCCTTGGAGTGCCGGGACAGCTTGAAGATGCGGAAGACTCGCACTAGCCGGATGACCCTCAGGATTGCTAAGGACATTGCCGGCTGACCTACTCCCCGCTGCCGGGCCAGCTCGGTGCCCAGTGCCACAAAGTAAGGCAGAATGGCCACGAAATCGATGAGGTTCATGACATTCTTGAAGAATACCGCCTTGCTGGGGCAGGCCACCAGGCGCACCAGGAGCTCGAAGGAGAACCAGCAGATGCACAGGGTCTCCACCACAAAGAATGGGTCGTTGAAAGGCAAGCGGGGAGAACTTCCTGACCCAGGACTGGAGCCATTCAGCCTAGCGAGGAACTGCAGAGGGGAAAGGAAGGGTGTCAGGAGAGCCAAGGAAAGGTTAGAAATCTGTACAATCCTCATCTTTGAATCAGTGTCCAAGTCCTCTGTTCGTATTGGGCAGCAGCCAAAACGTCAAGTTCCCCAGCAGCCTGATTGCCCTACACTGCCTCCAGGGCTCCAGGGACTGTCCATGGAAAATGACCTGGTTGTCTCCAGGTCTGTGTGTGATTGGTAAGTTAGGCCCTTCTGGGGACAGTGGCACAAGCCAGTCATCCCAGCAACTTAGGAGGCTGATGCAGGAGGAATGCAAGCTCCAGGTCTGTCTGGGTTACAGAGTGAGTTCAAGGCAAATCTAGGCAACTTAGTGAGACTCTGTATGAAAATAAAGCATAAAAAAAGCATGAGGACATACCTCCATGATAGAGCACCCGCCTAGAATCCACAGTGAGGGCTGGGGATGTGGCTCAGTGGAGGGCGCCTGCCTAGCATCCACAGTGAAGGACTTGGTGTTTGACTTAGCAATAGAGTGCATCCATACAACCCCCAGGTTCCATTTCTAATAGCACAAAAACGAAATCAGATAAAACCTAGTCCCTGGCCCTTCATTGATAGGAACTTCCAACCATGGGTAGCAGCACCTCTTCCCTTCCAAAGTCCCACCTCCAGTATAATTTTTCAAAGAGGAGAGTTCTCCGTGATTCCTCTCTATCTTTTAGAATAGACTGCAACAGTACAAGACCTCGCTGCATGTCCCTCTGTCTCTCCACTCCATGCCCTAGCTTCGTTCTATACAGATTTGTGATCCCATGGGTCTCAGCTTCAAATCCCACTCTGCTCCATCAGTCCCTGATGTGACTGCTCCATCCATCCTTCGAGATACATAGACCTTGGAATTGACATGCCCTTGGTCCTGCATCTTCACTTGGTGCTCCTGGAAATGGAACCCAGAACCAACTAGGCGTCTACTACTCAGTCCTTTGTCCTCACTGGGAGTTTAGGCAGGAGCTCTATCATTGGGGGATGTTAAGCAGGTGCTCTCCCACTGAGCCATACCCCCAACCCCTCCCTGTGGATTCTACGCAGGTACTCTACCTCTGAGCCACGCCCCTAGTACCTTGACTTGGAGATTCTCCAAAAGGGGCTCTATTGCTTAGCTACGCCCCAGCCCTTCTAAGGATTCCTGGCAAGTGTTGTACCACAGAGCTACATCTCCCGTCCTTGCTTGTTGTTTTGAGACCGTATCCCACTCAATAACTAGCCAAGCTGGCCCCCACCTTGTGGCAATCTGACTGCCTCAGTACACCCAGAGCTGCAATTACAGGTACGAACCTTGTTTGACATCTTTGATTTTTTTTTTTTAAGTGCTCATAATCTTCTGCATTTCCCGTGCCTTTCTGATTGGCCAGGCGCTCAGAGTCCCGCCCTTCACTCCCCAACCCCGCCCCTTCTCCATCCCGGCACCACCCCTCACCGGGCCAGTGGCAGCCGCCACCGCCGCGAGTCCTGGGTCGTCTCGGTCGTCGCGGAAGTCTGGCAGCGTCTCGAGGCAGAAGACGACAATGGAGACGAGGATGACGAGCACCGAGACGACGGCCAGTACGCGCGCTGCCTGCGAGCTCTCAGGGAACTCGAAGAGCAGCCAGAGCTGGCGCGCGAAGGCGCGGCGCGGCAGGGGCCGCTCGGGCGGCACGGAGCAGCCCTCGTCCTCCCTTAGCCGGGCCAGCGCCGCCGCGCCCAGCCCGTAGAAGGACACCTCCTCCAGGAAGACGTCGAGCGGCACGTGCGCCGGCCGCCTCAGCCGGCCGCCGGACTGGTAGTAGTAGAGCACAGCGTCGAAACTGGGCCGGTGACGGTCGAAGAAGTACTCGCGACGCGCGCCGTCGTAGAAGCGGTTGCGACGCGCAGGGTCCCCGAGCAGCGTGTCCGGGAAGCGACCGAGCGTGCGCGCGCGCGTCTCGAAGCGCAGCCCGGCCACATTGAGCACCAGCCGCTCGCAGCAGCCGCACGGCGGCGAGCACCGCGGCTCCATGGCGCGCGCACAGCCCCTGGCGACCCGCGGACAGACGGACGGACCGACGTGTGGCCCCGACGCCCGGCCACCGCCGCCGCCCCAACCCCGGTGTCCGGTGTCCGCGCGTAAAAATAGCCTGTTCTTGTGCGGCCAGGGCGCGGGGGAGGGGGTGCGATGACCCCGGCGGGGTGCACGGCGCCCTCTGCCGGGGCGCGCGCTTGCCCCAGGCCTGACTTTCCTCTTCCCCATCCTGGTCATCTGACGTTCTGTGGAAGGAGAATCTGAGCCCTTTCTTGTATCCACTTATTTTAGTTATTTAGGTTTTGGGTTTACGACTCAGGGTCTCGTGTAGCCCAAGCTGGCTAGAATTCATCATCTAGCCGAGGTCGACCTTGAACTTCTGACCCTCTTGCCTCCACCTCCCAAGTGCTGGAACTGCAGGCATGTTCCACCTTGCCCATCTCTATTTCATTATTGCTGTTTTGAGACAGGAGTTCACTTTGTAGCCTCGACTGATCTCATCCTCCTGATTGCTGGGAAGACAGGCATGAATCTATGTCTGCTTCTCTCTTGAAGTGTCCTATCTCTCTGCCTCTAGGCTCTGTTTTTGCATGATCATTTTTGAGTCTTTCTTGGGGATATATTTCTGTACCAGTTGCCTTTATGTTTCTTTGACTTTTAGTATGTTTCATTGATCCTTTGTGTGTTTCTGACTTTTTTATGTTTTGTTAACTCTGGTTTTCTCATCCAGTCTAAATTGGCTTCGAACTTGGCAATTCTGATTGTACTGTAACAACAGGCTTGTACCACCACACTTCACTTTTCTGGCCCTGTCTCTCTGCATGAGAGTGAGTTCAGAGGACTCTGCAACTATCCCCGTGGCTACTTGGTCTTGGGACCCACTGCAGTAGCTGTCACCCCTGCATATGTGTTCTCAGTCCTCTGCTCTTGCCTTCCAGGTCAGAGCGAGTCTTGGAGTCTACAGTTTGCAAGTCACTTGAGATTAGCAAGGCCTGTATAGAAGCCCAGAATAATGCTAAAGAAGGCAGGATTTGCCAGGGGTTGCCTGTAGTGGACCCGGGAGATGTGCGAGAGTCACTGTCGGAAGCCGAAGGGCAGGAAGAAGATGATCTTGCAGTCACTGGTGTCTGGTGACACCAGGTAAAAATAACCGGTCTCATGGACGTGTGGAGTAGTGGAGAGCATTGATCCCTCGCTGCCTTTAGGGGATAAGGAGTGTGGTGCGCCCTCTAGTGGAATCTGGGAGACCTATGCAAAGAGTTGTTATTCCCTTACTCTGTCCTCTTCGATTTTCTTTTTCTTTCTATTTAAATTTTTTCATGCACACACGGGTATGTGCGTGTGCATGAGCCTGTAGAGCCCTAAGGGTGACCTGGAGAATCATCCTAGATGCTCTGGGATGTCTCAGGCTCCATCTTCCAGGTTGGAAAGTGCAGGCCACCGCCATATCCACAGGGAGTTTTTACATGGAATCTGGAATCCAAACTCAGGTCCTTCTGCTTTCGAGGCAGAGTCCTAACCCCTAAGCCATCTTTCCAGCCCTCTTCTAATTGTCATGTCTTCCTGTGAGGCTGTGTCTCCCTCTCTCTATGAGCTGTATCTGTCTTTTTCTCCAACTCTCCTTTTTCTTGCTTCTCCCATTCTCCTTCCTTCCTTTATTTCTTGTACTCTTCTTTGTTTCTCTGAAAGCTTAAAAATTTTAGACTCAACTGATCTCCCTTCCTCAGTCTAGCCAGTTAGCTGGAATAGAACATGGGAACTCTTCCAGAAGTGCTTTTCCTGTCTCTTTTGCCATCTCTGTGGTGTTTTCTTTAAATTTCATTCACTTATTACATGCATGCCATGGGTGGAAGCAGAGGACAATTTAAAGAAGTCACTTCCCTCCTTCTAACCTGTGGGTTTCTGGTGATCAAATACAGGTCTTAAAGCAAGTGCCTTACCTGCTGATTTATCTTGTTGAGATAAAAAGAAAAGTCACAATTCTCATCTCAGAGGGATAGGAGTTAGTTTATTCTGTAGTCAAATATGAATGACCATGATCTGGGGAACACAGATTTAAGTTTCCCCAAACTATATTCTGCTGTGGTAGCAGTTTCTTGGAGTTTTATAATCACAGAAAGAAAGCTATAAGTCAGGTTACTTTTCCAATACGTTGATGGAAATGTCAGGTAGGTGGGTTACAGCAAAGTGGGAGAGACTCCTGTTACAGACTAGCAATTTCATCTAATGGCATTCTTAGCCTTTTAGTTGGTGAGGGTTATTGGTCTGCTAAGTTAATGCATTTCAGAAGGTTTATCCTTATAGTTACATGATGTTATCACAGACATAGAGGAAAGGTAAAGAGTGACTATTAAGGGGGTGTAAAGATGACCCAAGATAAATGTATAATTAGGCTTAGAGTTTGTAACATTCATTTCTCTCCATATCCATTGAAATTCCATTCAATTAAGTCAGCCTACACAGTTCAGAGAGTAAATCATCTTTCAGGGAACTTTCTTCCACATTGGCCTCCCCTCCATCCCAGTGTCTCTTATAGTCCAGTCTGGCCTTCATCTCACTATGTAGCTGAGGACGACCTTGAACTCCTAGTGCTCCTGCCTCTACCTCCAAAGTGCTAGGGATTTATTCTCTTTTGCAGTGCTGGGTATCTAATTGAAGACATTGGATATGCTAGGCAATTGCTGTGCCCCTGACCTGTACCACCAGCCACTGCTGGGAGATTCTAGGCAGGTGCCTTTACTACTAAGATACGTTCCCACTGGGAAAATTAGGTCTTTTCCACCAGAGAGAAATGGCAGAAGAAGGCAGAGCCTAGGAAATCCCAGAGCAAAGCAAAAAAGAAGTAGAGCAAGTCAAGATGACTCCCCAAGTCACCCTTGGGGCCTCCACAGACAAACATGGTGTCCTCTAATACAGACACATACAATTGCAAACTCTACATACGTTTAAAAAATTAGGTTTTTTTTCTATCAAACCAAAGTGCCTCCATTTTTGTCTCCATTTCGTAAGAAAATTTCCTAAAATTGTTTACCCTTACTTTTTATCAAAACTCATGGGCTGGAGAGATGGCTCAGGGGTTAAGCCTCTGCCTCACAAGCAGAAGGCCTGAGTTCAGATCCCAGGTGCCATGTAAAAACACCAAGCAGAAATGGTGGCAGCCTGTACTTCCAGTCCTGGTGGGGGGAGCCTGGGAAATCCCAGAGCGAAACAAGAAGGAGGTAGAAGCCATTCAGGATGATTCCCGAAATCACCTTTGGTCCTCCACAGGGACACATGTGCCCTCTGCTACACACACATTAAATGAATGAATGAATAAATAAAGTTAAAAAAAATCTCAAAGGGATCTTCCAATTCCCTTAACTCCTCCTAGCAATGTGTCATTTCTTAGTGTACACATTGTTTCTTAGTTTCTTGGTTGTGAGTCTGAGCCTCAACCAGTGAGGTTTAAGGACAGAAACACACGCACGCACGCACACACACACACACCTCCTTCACCTTTCTCCTCCTCTTCACCTCTTGCCTGAGATTTGTTCCTCATTGATGCTTCTTTCCAGACAGTCCTCACTCTCTGGTAGTATACACCCGTCATCCCAGAACTTGAAAGATAGGGGCAGGAGGACCAGAAGTTCAGGGCCAGTCTCTGCTACATAAGTTTGAGGCCAGTTTGGACTACATGAGACTGTCTCAAAATAGAACAAGAACTGGAGAGACTGCTCAGTGGTTAAAAGCACTTGCCTCAAGCAAAAGGACTGGGGTTCAAATTCCCAGGTCTTTATAAGCATGGCAGTTTTCAGAGGGCAGAATCCGCAGAACAAGCTGGTTAGCCAGATTAGCCCTAAGGCTGCTCTGAGTTAAAAATTTTATGTATTTATTCATTCATTGTGTGTCTGTGTATATTAGAGGGCCACTCTCCCTCTGCTCTGGGTTTAATTGAAGACCCAAACTCACAACAGTAAGGTGGAAAAGTGATGGAGGATGATTCCTAATAATATTTCCCCTTGGGTCTCCACAGGCACAATGGTCAGGTACTGAAAGGGCCTTTGAACACACACAAAGTGCATATACACTTGTCCATGTCCAAAACAGGCCTGTGGACATGTATACGCACTGCACGTGCACACACACATATTAAAAAAAGAGTCATCTATGTCTGACATGCAAATAAAAAGGCATCTAATAGATGCTCCAGTAGAAATTAGAGTTGAGGGCTGGGGAGATGGCTCAGGGGTTAAGATTCTGTCTTGCAAGCAGAAGGTCCTGAGTTTGGATCCCAGGTCCCACATAAAAACTCCAGGCAGGGGGCTGGAGAGGTGGCTCAGGGGTTAAGCCTCTGCCTTGCAGGTGGAAGGTCCTGAGTTCGGATCCTAGACCCCACGTATAGACACCAGGCAGAAGTGGGGGCAGCCTGTGTTTCTGGTCCTGGTAGGGCAAAGCCTGTGAATCCCGGGGCAGAGTAAACAAGGAGGAGGTGGAGGCGTCTATGGTGGTTCCTGAATTCGTCCGTGGTTCTACACACACGCGCACACACATACATGCACAATTGAATGAATAATAAACAATAAAAAATTAAAAAAAAAAACACTCCAGGCAGAAATAGTGGGGGCCTACACTTCTGGCCCTGGTGAGTGAAGCTCACATGTGCAAGTTCAAAGGCCCTTTCAGTACCTGACCATTGTTTTCTCCATGTTCCCTGTATAAACCAGGGACTCTACAGAAAAGCCTGAGAGTTTAGGACATTATTAAGGGAATGTCATCTGTCCTTAAATTCCAGGTTGAAGTGATATTGGCCTGCACTTCCACTCCTAGAAGATGGAACCTGAGAAATCCCAGAGCAAAGCAATAAGGAGGTAGAGCAATCCAGGTTGATTCTTGATGTCACCCTTGGTTCTCTACAAGCTCACACATTCAAGTGCTTTCTTACATGTACACATTCCAGACTTAAAGAGTTCCAAAACCTGAAATTCTGAGTTCTTATACACACTTTATTTAGCTTCCATTGAAACCACAATGAGTATTCATCAGAATGGTTCCAGTGGTATGATACTGGTTACAATGATATACACCTTTCACTTGTTTTTTTTTTTTAATTTTTTTATTATTATTATTATTTATTCAACTGTGTACATGTGTGTGTGTATGTGCTCTCCCGCGCGCGTGTGTGTGTCTGTGTCTGTGTATGTGTAGAACCACGGACGAATTCGCGAACCACCATGGACGTCTCCACCTCCTTCTACCCCGGGATTCACAGGCTCCGCCCTACCAGGACCAGAAGCGCAGGCCGCCCCCCGCTTCTGCCTGGCGTCTATACGTGGGATCTGGGATCCAAACTCGGGACCTTCCGCCTGCAAAGCGGAGGCTTAACCCCTGAGCCACCTCTCCCTTGTTTTGCAGTGGTTTTTTTTTTTTTTTTCTGATTCTGAATTCTGCGCAGGATCCTTAGATTCCATAGTTGGGTAGCTTCCTTTGTCTTCTTCCTTTTTTAAAACTTTATTTATTTATTTTGCATGTATGTGTTTGTGAGTGTATATTAGAGGGCTCTGTGTGTCTCTGTGGAAGTGTGTGCAGGCTGCCACCATTTAGGCCTGGCGTTTTACATGGGACTTGGGATCTGAACTCAGGACCTTAACTCCTGAGCCATCTCTTCAGCCGGTCTTTTTTAAAGTTTTTTATTATTTTCAAAAAATTTTTGTGTGCGCACCTTTTGTGTGTGTGTGTGTGTGTGTGTGTGTCCGTGTGTCTGTATGTATCAGAGGGCATTATGTGTGCCTGTGGAGGCGCAAGGGTAACTTTAGGAATTGCTCTGGATTGCTTTGCCCTGCAGTTTCCCAGGCTGTGCCTTCCAAGGCTGGAAGTACAGGCTGCCTCCATTTCTGCCTGGTGTTTTTACATAGAATCTGGAATCCGAACTCAGGTTCTCCTGTTTGTGAGGCAGAGTTTTAACCCCTGAGCCATTTCTCCAACCCTCTGTCTGGGCTCACAAACCAGCATAAACCGAGACTTACATACAGGAAACAGGAGTCAGAGCAGTAGGAATTGATCAGGCATCGGGTCAGAGGGAACTTAGGATGTCCTCCATCATCTAAGTGAACTTTATTGTAGCATACATGAGTATTTATAGGAAAACAATCAAGGAGCAGAACCAAATTCTTTACAGAATTATGTAAAAAGTATACATTCCAGTTAACAAAGAAAAGGTAGGAGTAACAACTACTTGCTGTGTGGGACCAGACATTATGTCTCCAAGTAGAGTTAAAGGCAGGCATGATACTTAGTTGCTAAAAGGGAATGGACAATGAATGTCTCAAAGCAAAGTTACTTAGTCCATGAATTAACATATCTCAAATGTATAGGGAAGGAACTGTAAGGGAAAGTTTTAACCTCACCAGTTCTGAGAAGAACAAAAGCGATCTAAGGAAAGGAGGTAAACTCAACGCCCAGAGGAATTTACCTGCCATTGTCTATGCAGACAAGAGGCAAAACTCAACTTCCAAAGGGAGGAATCTACCTAACAACTATTCATTTTAGATGCTAATATGTCGGGCTTTAGGCCTGACAACCCCCACAACCCTCAACAAAAGCATTTTGTTTGTTTGGATTTTCTCTCCCTCCTCCTCTTCTTCCTACTTGTCTTCCTTTTCTTCTTCCTCCTTTTTCTCTTTCTTCTCTTCCTCTTTTTGAGACAGGGTTTCACGCAGCAGACACATACCAACCCTCTTGCCTCTGCTTCCTGAGTACAGGGCCAGGTGTGAGCCATTGTGTTCAGTTGCTTTCATTGTTCAGTTAGTCCTGGTATGCAATTCAAGCTAACCTTTAACACTTGACTTGCTCCATCCTTTTGCCTCAACCTCCCAAGTATTGGGGATTACACCTGTGGTTCACTCTGCCTAGTTTAGAAACTATGTTAACTTCTTTTTTTACCCTTTACATAGTCATGACAGAAGCTAAGGCTTCCTGTATTCAGGGCAAGTGATCTATATCCCTTGCCTTTTCTTTCTTATTTTTTTTCACTTTTTAAATTTATTTTTACACTTTATTTTGAGGCAAGGACTTGCTAAGTTGTTTGGGCCCTCCTTGGATCTATGACACACCCAACTCAATCACCCCGTAGCCTGGATGACAGGTTTGCACTTGTTTGTCAAAGATGGGTCCTGATTCAGATTAAAATATTGTTGGGTTAGTTAGGGAAATCTGAATAGAGGTTATCATGGTTTGAAATATGTGTTGTTCCCCACAGGCTCATGTGTTTGGCTATTTAGTTGTTTGGGATGGTTATGGCACCTTTAAGAGGTGGAGCCTTGCTGGAGGAAGGCTTTCACAGACGTGTCTTGGGTGGATTAGTCCTACCCTACTTCCGGGAGAGGTCTGCTTTTGCAGCTGTTAGTCTTAACAGTTCTCAGCCTCCATGAAGGACATGACTTGGCCCACCTCCAGTTTACTATTTTTTTTTTTTTCTTGTCTTTTTCTTACAACTGATCCTGTAGCCTCCACCTCCCTCCCATTCATTTGGCTTCCTTAAAGTTGTCATAAAAGATAAATATTTCAACAAGCCAGCGAGCATTTTGTGAGCGTTTGGATTAACAAACAGACCGCACCGCCGCCCCTCATTTAGCTTACATTTTATGAATGAATTCCACCACCAGCTGAGCAATAGCTACAGACATATTGCAAAGTTCACATCGCTAATTTTATGTATCATCAGGTTGAGTCATAGGAGATTATCCCCACCGCCAAACAAAACAAAATAAAATGTACCCACCCCAAATACCTCTGTTATCTTTCCCAATTAAAAAAGTGAGCTCCAAAAATAAAGATTTTATTCTGTCTTATATTGTGTCCTCAGAGCCCATTCAGTGTGAGGCACACAGAAGTTCGGCAAAGAATGACTTATCTACTGAAGCATAATCGTGCAGACACTGTTCGTGTAGGGATTCTTTGACAGGCGGCGGAAGGGTACAGTAGTGATATACACGAGAGCATGCGCAAAAGATCCGGGAAGTGTGGGAGCATAGGAAAGCGCCTGGTGGCCAGAGGCGCCGGAGCGCAGAGCGCCCGGCAGAGTGCGCCTACAGTGCGGAGGTCAGGCGGTCTGGAGGCGGAGACTTAGATTTACGCACGCGCAGTACACGCATAGGCCGACGTGTGCGCGGGTCCCCTTTGAGTCTGCTGCGCTTGCGCAGTGCGAGCGGCGGAGGGATTTGAGGCAGGGACCTCCTCCCCTCTCCCAAGTCCTTGTCGCGAGCTGAGGCCGCGCGGGCTCGTCAGGAGAGGCCTAGTTTGCGCGTATCGCGCGGGCAGCGGAGGACGGCTGACACGGACGCCGCCGGAGTGGTAGCCGGAGCGGGAGGTTTTGTTGGTGAGCGGCCGCCTCGAGGCCTGCGACTAACGGCAGGCCGAGGAGGGCGCCGCGCGGCGGGTGAGTGTGACCGAGCGACTGTAACGGAGCGGGGCCGCTACCCGCCAGCCTCTGCGGTAGGCCCCGAGCCCTTCCCCGCGGCCGAGGCCTTCTTCCCGGGTCTCCTTTACCGCACACGTTTTTTTGCGCCCTTTACCCAGAGTCCTTTGGGCACTAGCGTGCTCTTCCTTCTGCCTCCCCCTCCCCCACATCTCCCGCGGTTCTTTACCCACAGGCCCTTGCGTTGTGTTGTTCTTTTCCCTCTTCACTTTTATATGGCACCTTGGATCCCTTTACCCATAATCCCTTTCACCTCGGAAAGCCCAGGTCTATTACCCAGAAGACCCTGGATTGAGGGAATTGTTCCTTGTGACACTCAACCTTGAGTCCCCTGAGAGGCCCGAAAATCCTTCAATTTATGGATCCACCAGGTGCTCTGGGCCAAGACATTCATGGTCCCCCCCCCACATCTTCCTGCGACCTCCTGGCTCCTAGGACCTTGTACTTCATTCATCAGAAGCCTTTTTCCTGTCTTTGTTACTTTATTATCCTATTATATTTGCTCCTTTTTTATGCAGATCCTATATATCATATATGTGTGTGTATATATATATGTATATGTATATATATATATTTATCCTATATTTTGTCCAAGCTTCCTTTTTTTATGCAGATGTCCTCTTCCCTCTAGGTAACAGGTTCCCCCCTCTATCTTCACAGTCTATTTTTTTGTTGTTGTCGACGTTGTCGTTTAAGTGAAGGGATCCTGGGGGATTCCTGAAATACCTAATGTAAAGCTTCTGCTTTCAGGGTTGGCAAGATGACCCAGTTCCTGCCACCTAATCTTCTGGCCCTCTTTGCCCCTCGAGACCCTATCCCATACCTGCCACCTCTGGAGAAGCTGCCACATGAAAAACACCACAACCAACCTTACTGTGGCATTGCACCGTACATACGAGAGTTTGAGGTGAGTTTGCTGAGTTCACTATGAGTGGGTTGGGTTTGGTCGGTACAGAAGGCTGGACCAGGCAGTCCAGTTTATATTTCTTATTTTTAAAAATACATATTTGGAAGAGAATATGTGCACATGCATGCCATGGAATACATGGCTGAAGGTCAGACAACAGCTTTCACAAGTTGCTTCTCACCTATCGTGGACTTCTGAGATTGAACTGAGGTTTCCATGTTTTTGAGCAGGCATCTTACTGAGCTGTATCACTGGTCTGAGAGTCTTGTTTATAACCATGTCTAGTTGGGTTATTTAGACCAAGTGGCCTTTCTTTTTCTGATCTTGTTTGTTTTCTCTCTTTCTCCTTGTTGGGAATTGAACTTAAAGCCTCCCATTTGATAGGCAGACTTCGTTCCACTGAACCATCCACCTCTTAGTTTTGTTTTGTATTCTTTTTGCATGCATGCACGCACATGTGCATACATTTTGCATATGAGGGGGTATACATGTGTTTGCAGGCATGTGTACAAGTGAACCCTTGAGTGTGTTTTCCTGTGGAGATCCTAGGGTAATATCAGAAATTGATTGCTTTATCACCTTATTCTTTTGCTCTGGAGTTTCCCAGGCTCTATGTTTCAGGATCAGAATTATAGGCCAAAGGAATTACAGCTGCTGTCCTATGTGGCTAATACTTAACATGGGATTTGGGTGATCCAAACTCGGGTTCTTTTGCTTAGGAGGCAAAGACTTTTAACCACTGTGGCATTTCCCCAGTCTTCATATTTGGTTTTTGAGACATGGTTTTGCTGTGTAGCCCCAGCTTTGAACTCCCAGCAGCCTGCTTCCCAAGTGTTGGTATTACAGGTATGTACTACCACATGCGGCTGTTTTCCCTGTTTAAGATAGGATTAATAGTATTTCTTGTAGGATTGTGGCGAAAATTTACTAAGTAGTAGTTTAAGATTTGGCTTCAGGGTTAGACAATCCTTGTCACATATGATTGTTTATTTTTGTGATATTGTCAAGTGTGTGGTTGTAGTTTTTGTGCCTGTATGTTATGTGTGTAGAAGAGGGCACTTTTATGTGTCCCTGGGGAGGCCTGAAGGTAAGAGCAGGAATCACCCGGAATTTTTATACCTCTTTATTGTTTTGCCCTTAGATTTTCCAGGCTCTTGCCTTCCTGGACTGGAAGTGCATGCATTTTTACATGGGATCTGGGATCTGAACCCAGGTCCTTTTGCTAGTGAGGCAAAGGGTTTAGTCCCTCAGCTATCTCTCCAACCCTAGTTTTTGGAGAGAGACAAATTTTTTTTTTTTCTCCAGTTACCTTGGAGTTTATTCAAACTAAGAGGAAAGGTCATAATGATTTCATGCAATACATACTTGTTTTAAATAACAATTCTGACAAACAGCAGAAAGAATCAAAGAATGCTGCGCCTGTGATCCATACAAAACACCAACATTTTGGGTTGTACATAATTAAAGAAATATCTCACTTCTTGAAATACTGCAATAGCCAACACATACATACATGCCTTCAACATGGGCACAGGAATGCAATTTAGAAAAGAAAAAAAAAATCACATCAGAACTCCTGAGTTTCTTTAAAATCACTGAGCAAAAAAAAAAAAAAGCAACGTTGAACTTCCATACTGATTTTATACAACTTCTATACAGTACCTTGACTTAAATCCAAGAGCAAAAGTTAAGAGACTCCTCCTCTATTTTTGGTAAACAACTGCATGGTAAACTTAGATGACTTCCCCCTGGATTTTACCTGGGAGTGGCCTTTTAAATATTTTATTTAAAAGAGGGCAGGTTTGGCACTTTTATACTGATGTCACCAATGTTAATATTTCTTGGGATCTCAGGAAGATTCATATTCTTTACAGCTGACACGGCACGGGCTGGAGCTCCTGCTAAGCCAGCCTCAGATTTCTCCAGTTTATTCTGTGCATCGATCTGTGTGACAGTCTCATTCATGTTCGTCTCTGAAACCATTCCCCCCATCACCATTTCTGCAAGAATATTGTGAACCTTGTCTACATGGAATATTAAATCCAGTTCACAGACATTTTCAAAACACTTGTCTAATGTTTCCACAAATACTTGAATTAGATCTAAAATGCCAAGTTCACTTTCTGACGAATCCACGCAGAAGACAAAATATAGTGTTGCATAATGTCTATAAATCAGTTTGTTGTCAGATCCTCCAATTAATAAGATTTAACTCCATAGGTCACAGTAAGATACAGCTTAAGACTGATTATCAAAATCCTCCTTCTAGGAAATTACAAACATTTTCATCTTGCTTAGACACCAAATGGAAAGTCTCCCTAATGATTTGCTGTTGCGTATCTTCACTGTAGGGCTGGTAGAACTTGGAGAGCCGCGGCTTCCCGTGGTTGTTGAAGATAAGGATCGCCTTGATCATGGCTGGGCCGGGCCGACCCGGCGGGCGGGTGCTGGGGGGCTGGGGCGGGGGCGGCTGTGCGAGCCTCGCGAGCCTCACGAGCTTCGCCTTCGGAGCTAGCCGGCAATGGTTCCCCACCCGCCCCCTCCCACGAGAGGGGCAAATTTTGAGGCACAGTTTTATGTATCTTAGGTTGGCTTTGAACTCAAAGATAATGATCTTAAACTTTTCACCTCTGCCTCCTAAGGTTATAATTGCATCCATTTTATTCAGTGCTTGAAATTGGATCCACTACCTCATGCACACTATGCAGGCATTCCTCCCTCAGCTTCAGCCATAACCCAGATTCTCTCATGTCTCCCAGAGCAGAAAGACAACAGGTTTATTTAGTAAACTGCAAAGACAGTAGTGACACCGTCTTTTCTGTGCATCCTGGATCCCTACCTACATTCCTTTCACCTGTGGGAGTCAAGATCTGTTACCCAGAAGTCTTTGGTTTGAGGACTTTGTTTCTAATGACTCCCACTTTGAGTCCCCTGAGAGGCCTGCCCCATAAAACTCTTCCTTGGTACAGACCAGATGACCTAGGCCTGAAGATCCCAGCAGTAACCAAAGAACTACCTCTTCTTTCTGTGTTTTTTGAGAACAGGGTTTCACTTAGCTCTAAATGGCCCTAAACTCACTAGGCTGTCTTGAACTCTTGATCCCCTTGTTTTTATCTCCCAAGTTTTGAAATTAACAGGCATGAACCATTACTCTCAGCAGTTATGCCTTGTCCTTTAATGCATTAATTTATATTTAGCAAGAAGTAGTAGTAACATAATTGGTAGAGGAGTGAGGGGCAAAATTTATATGAGGCAGTCTCAGTGCCACCATTTGTGTCCTTAAGATGAAAGTTCAGGGCTGAACAATGTATACCATTTTACTTAAAGGCTGTGGGCTTGGGGGATTCAGCTTTGTACCCATTAGGCATGGTTGAATAACCTCTTGAACTCCTGGATCTTAGTTCTTTCCTTCAAAAAGTTTCTCTTGTACTCCTGAGAAATGTTGGCACACCACCAGGAGTCTTAAAAGGAAAATTCTGATATGTGTAGAAAACATCTGTGGGTACGGGATTTAAAAAGTCAGTTTCCGGGCATAACTTTCTAATAGGTGACTCCTTAGTGAAATTTGAAGCCTTGGTGAACCCATGCTTGGGAAATGTTATTAGCCAATGCAATGTATAGGCCAGTGTTGCCTTTTGATGCAGGTTATGTGCTAATTACTATTTAATAAGACACTATGAGATCTTTTTTTTTTTTTTTTTTTGAGGATTAAGGTAGAGTTTATTAGAAAAGAGAAAGGTTGGAACTCACAGACTCCAGACATGGAGTGCCATGAGGAGCTTGGGCACCTCCATGAGAAGCAGAAGTAAAACAGAGCTGATGGCACTAGAGTGCCACGAGGGTCTAGGGAGCCCACGAGAACTCACAGTGCCTAAGTATGGAATTCATGAGAAGCAAGGAACAAGAAACGGGCTAGATTGCCTCCAAGAGAGGTAGGCAGCTGGAAACAGACTCATGGCACTAGAGGGCCATGAGGGGCTAGATCGCCACTATGAGATCTTTTAAGATCTGCTGTGGCCTCAGAGTGTTCAACTGCCCTGTCCTGTCTGCTGTGTGGTATCAGACCTGTTCCCTTCATTAGTTGTGCTCCCATCCCATTTTCTGGCACTTGGCTGTCTGTAAACTGCATTTGGAATCATGAGGAGCATCAGCTTCTCTGACTGGGAGCTGTGCCCTTGGTACTGTGTGCCACAGACATCCTCATGCTATTGTACAGTAAAGAATAAATGTCTGCAGTCCATTGTAGATTGATGCTTTTGATAAATACAAAATTATTCTCATTTTTCTGATGTTAATTTTTAAAGAAGGATCTGTAAAATACATTTTCAAAATGTTTGAGCGTTACAGAGAGCTTTTTGAATCACACACACACACACACACACACACACACACACACACCATAAAGTTTTTTAAAAAAGTCTTAAGAAGTTCTGAATACCTGAGGTTGCTATAAACCAGTGGCAATTTATCAGCTCTGGTCCATGGAGCATGACTTGTTTGTATCACCTGTGCTTCCTCAGTGGCCTGGGAACTAAGAGTCCTTTTTGGTTGGCTCCCCATGTTATTTTCTGATCCTCCTTGTCACCTCTCTTGTTTCTAGGACCCTCGAGATGCTCCTCCTCCAACCCGGGCAGAAACCCGGGAGGAACGCATGGAGAGAAAGGTATGTTGTGTTTATCTTTCTGATTGTGTGTCTTTTTAGTCACCTTTCCCCAAGTTATCTTAACATCGGGCACTTCTCAAGTCATTTACTCCAGCTTCCTTTTCTCCTTGTAGAGACGGGAAAAAATTGAGCGGCGACAACAAGAAGTGGAGACCGAGTTGAAAATGTGTAAGCTTATTCTTTCCCTCCTACCTCTCTCCTGCCTTTCCTTCTCTCTCTAGCTCTGTCTTTCCCCTCCTCTTCTCAGATCACACTTGGTCTCCTGGGGCTCTGTTCCAGAGAAAGTAGGGTTGGTTCACTTACCTAGTGCCAATTTGTGAAACTTCACATCTAGTCATAGAGTTTTATGTAGGAGGCCACCAGGCAAGGGTTGCTAGGAGGGAAAGACCCTTACCCTCTATTGTTCCTGCAGGCAGTGAGATGAACTGACAATAGCTGATCTTGGTTCATCACAACTCCCTGATTCTGGGGCGAGAGACACAGAGGGTTTGAGTAGGACCAGGCTCAGAGGATCAGATACCAGCTGCCAGTGAGTGATAACTGTTATCTCCTGGGGCTCCTGCCAGAGCCTTGATGAAGTGCTTTGCTCTGAACTCTATTTTGGAGTTGACAGATTGTCTCAGGGCACTTAGTGCGGGTACCTGACAGTGACACTTTGTGTGGAACTCTGGGTACACCACCATTCCTTGCTGGAGTTTGTTTTTTCAAGGTATGTCAAATTCTCTCTAGTTCACAGCACTCTCCTCCTAACCTCAGTTGGGTATTGTCTTCCTGAGTCATCATGCTTTCCAGATGTGCAAGTTACCACTATACAGTTTCCACCCCGGGTTTATTTTCCTCACTTTTTCTTTGTATGTAGGATGTGTATGTGTGTTACATGTCAAATTCGTGTGGTCGTTCATGTGTGAGAATGGATGTGTGTAGTGGCTAGAAGTTGATTACTGAGAAACATCCTGGATTGCTCTTTCATCTTAACTTTTTTGAGGATAGATCTCCAATTAAACTTAGAACTCACTGTTGGGGGGGCTGGAGAGGTGGCTCAGAGGTTAAGTCTCTGCCTTGCAGGCGCAAGGTCCTGAGTTCGGATCCTAGATCCCATGTATAGACGCTGGGCGGTAGCAGGGGTGGCCTGCGTTTCTGGTCCTGGTAGGGCAGAGCCTGTGAATCCCAGGGCAGAGTAAATGAGGAGGAGGTGGAGGCGGTCCATGGTAGTTCCCGAATTCGCCTGTGGTTCTACAGACACACACACACACACATATATACACATACACACACCTACATACACACTCGCGCACATATGCACAATGAATAAATAAATTAAAAAAAAAAAAAAGAACTCACTGTTAGAACTGGTCTGACTAACCAGCTTGTTGTAGGATTCCAGGCTCTGCCTTCTGGGGCTGGAATTACAGGTAGGCCATCAAACTTGCCAACATTTATTTATTTAATTAGTTGTGTGTTTTTGAGTGCTCTGTGTGCGCGCGCGCGCGCGCGCGTTTGTGTGTATGTGTGTGTTTTATGTATACCAGAAGGCACTTGAGTGTGTGTGCCTATGGAGACCCAAGGATGATATTGAAATCATCTTGGATTGTTCTACCTTTTTTCTGTTTTGCTCTGGGGTTTCCATTCTCTGCCTTCCAAGACTGAAAGTACAGGCACTTTAATCACTGATCCACCTCACCAGCCCCTGTTCATTTTTTAACACCCTTTAAAACTTTAACAGGTATTTTTAGGGTGGAGAGATGGCTCAAGCATTAAGCCTCTGCCTTGAAAGCAGAAGATCAGGAGTTTAGATCCCACGTTCCCACGTGAAAAACACCAGTTGGAAATGGGGGCTTTTTCCAGAGTGAAGCAAAAAGGAGGTAGAATCTATCCAGGATGATTCCCGAAGTCACCCTTGGGTCTCCATAGGGACACATACACACACAAACATGCATATGCCCATGCAAAAATAAATAATATATTTTTAAAATTTATAATAGAGAGTGAGAATACCATCTAGGGCTTGCTGATGGAGCTCAGAGGACAACTTTTGCAAGTCCTCTCTTTCCACCATATGGGCTTTTGGGGATTGAACTTAGCTCCCCAGGTTGTAGACAGTTGCTTTTCCCACTGAGCTATATCCACAGCCCTACCCTTTAAAGCTTTTTCCCACTAAGACCAGTTCCTACTGCTCTCTGAGTGTCACAAAATCGGACCTCTCTGTATCCATCAGAACCATCCAGGCACCTTGGCTTGGGCAGGACAGTAACAAGTATATCTTACCTTTCTCTCCAGTCCAGATTCTCTGTAGGTCTTTGGAAAACCAGAATTTGTCTCTTTCCTACCCCCAGCCAAAATACTAGTCTCCTACCTGCCCACCTAGACTTACCTTGTACCGGGTGAAGATTTTCCAAGATTATCAGAACATACTTGTGACTGTTTTCTTTAAGATATGACAAGGAAAAATTGGAGTGAAAGCAGGGAGTTATCATGTGGAATAAAAACTTCTATGAACTCTTTACCTTATCTGTCTCTTCTATTACATGAATTCCTTGACAATAGAGAATCCTTTTTTTTTTTTGCCTTGTTTTTCTTCAAATGCCGACATCCTCCAATAGGTCCTTCTGCATGCTGGATGCTGGTGATTGAGAGTTGAGAGTTGACGGTTATTAGCACAGAGAGCCCAGCATTGGAAAGAAGTGTAACAACAGAGTATCTTCAGGTTTTTGCTGTCCTCAGCCAGTTACTCCTTTAGGTTTAAACTCACATGCAGCCCAGCTCTCTTCAAAAGCATGTCTAGGATATTGCGTCTGTGGTATCTTAATTGACTCTTCTGCGGGCTTAGCTAAAGTGCAGACCCGGACTGAAGGGCTACCTATTCCTCTCCTTTTTGACACTTCCCTTCTTGAGTCTCAGAAGCTGTTTTATTTTCCTTCATTTGCAGAGAGGAAAGTATGCCTGTATCATGGTGTCTGGGCCTTTGTGTGTACTCAGCAAATAATTAAGTTTATTCTTACATTTTCCCAAACTGAGATAGCTTTTTGAGACACTGACCTGAAGATCCACCTTAGGCCTTAGATTTTAAGAACTTGACAGCCAAACCTGGCCAGGCAGAGCCAGCATTAAACTTTCTCCCAGGCTGGTCTGGAATTCAGCAGTCTACCTACCTCAGCCTCTTGAGTGCTTAGATTACAGGTTTGTATCCAGCAGAATTTTAAGATACATTCTTTTTAAATTTTAGTATATTTTATTAGAAAGTGCCCACATGTATACCATGGTGTGTGGACATAGATCAAAACACAATTTTTAGATGTCCTCTGCTTGTACCACATGGTCTCCTGGGAGCACAAAATTTTTTTTAATAGGTTCTTGGCTCTTCTCTTGGGAGACTTTGTTAGCAGCCAGGTGGGACAGTACTGCAGCAGCAACCACATATCAGGAGTGCTCCAGCATTAGCATTGGCTCTTCCAGTGACTGACATGAGAGACTGCTGCTTCCTAGTCTCCCTGGGATTTCAGGTTTCCCCTTGGTCATGGCTACACTATGAGTCCAGTAGGTGGCTTGGTGCAGTCAGGTGATGCCCTCACCCGGTTACTGCAAGTGACCTGACACAACATCCCTAGCACTTGAAATCACCTTCAACTCAGTAGTCTGGGTGGTATCTGTCAGGGTGGGTTTTTTTTTTTTTTTTTAAGGATTACGGTAGAGCTTGTTAGAGGAGAGAAAGAAAGAAAGCAAGCATCTTATGCACTCCAAATGTAGAATGCCATGAGGAGCATGGAGCTGGAAATAAACTCACAGGCTCCACATGTGGAATGCTGAGGGACAGATGGTGCTGTCAGTTTCTTTATAAAAGGTTTCAACCAATCCAGAGTTCTGAGGAAGTTTACCTAAGCTTGGTGGTTTCCACCTTTTCAACTAGGGGACTGCCTAACTTCCATTCTCACATCCCACTTCTGCTGCCCAAGACTGAGTACTGTCTGCTTACTGATTCTTTTCTTTCTACACAGGGGACCCTCACAATGATCCCAATGCTCAGGGCGATGCCTTCAAGACACTTTTCGTGGCTAGAGTGGTGAGTCCCCAGCTTCTGTTCCTAGGAACCCTAGGCTATTGCCCAAGACTTTGGGACACTAGCCTTCTCCTGTTTATGTCAACTCTGTCTCCTGTAGAACTATGACACAACGGAATCCAAACTTCGGAGAGAGTTTGAGGTGTATGGACCCATCAAAAGAGTAAGTGGACTGGGGGAGAGGGAGCAGTAGCCTGAGGGAGGTAGAATGTTGGGCTCTCAATCTGGGATTGAAAGATCTTAGTTTATTCCTTTTGTGCAATGGAAGTAACAAAAGTATTCCTTGGTGCAGAGCAGGCTGCATACCTGCTCTGAGTGACACTGTCATAGCAGGTGAATTCATTAAGTTTGATTTGGTTTGGGGATGTATGCTTTTTTTTTCTTCCATTTTTCAATCATATTGAGTAATTATCCCTGACCCCTCACCTTTCCCCCAGTGTTTGTTATGGTAAGATAGAGTCTCGTGTAGCTCAGACTAGCCTTGAATTCTTCAATTCTTCATCTTTTGGGAGGGAGGGGAAGAATAGAGAGGAGTGTGTGTGTGTGCCACAGTGTGAATGGAGCTAGAGATGAGAGGAAAACTTTTAGAAGTCTATTCTCTCATATTCAGATCACCAAGCTTGGTGGCCAAGCCTTGGAAGTTCTGATCCTCCCATCTCCATTTTACAAGTGGAATTATAGGCATATCCTGTCACATTAGTCTGGCCCAATTATCCCCTTCCCAACATACACCAGTACTGTGCTTAAACCTAATATGGCCCATATGCTGGATGTTGCAGTCAGCCTGCATAGTTGCTGATAAATGACCATCACACAGCTTAAGGGAACAAGGAGTTTACTTTCTTACGATAGTCCGGTTGCAGTTCATAGTCCAGCTTGACGGGAGAACACATACCAACACCAGGGCCGAGGGAACTGGCCACCATAACGGCTGAGAGATGGACAATCCTTACTTGCCAGACCAGCACGTCTGGCCAAGTGAACAGAAGGATGCCAACACTCTCAACCAGCTCTCTGTGATTTATCCAGGGCCTAATCCCACTCACCATGGGCTGGGTCTTCCCCAGCAGCCAGACAATCTCCTTCAGGTTTGCTCTGGGCTTAACTCAACCATCAACTCTCTACACCTGTGCCCAGAGCTCAAACCCTCAAGAGTCAAGTTGACACCTGTGCTTAACTATGACACTGGACAAGCTCTGTATTACCAGGCTATGTCTCCAGCCCGTTATTAATTTATAGACATATGTCAGATAGTTCAGTCTGTCCAGGAATGATGTTGAAGTTCTACCTTTTCTTCCTTTATCTCCCAGGTGTTATAATTACAGGTGTACATTTGTTTGATACATTGTTGTATTTGTTTGAGGGAGAGAGAAAAGGAACATTTCTGTGTCATGGGCATGTGTGGGTTTCTAGAATTTGAAGTCAGATCACCAGAAAGTGGAGTACTCCCGAGCTCCAGGAGTGGCCACTTAGCCCCTGAACCCAGAGTGGGGTGGTAGGGAACTCGAGGACCAGAGTCAGTCAAGTAGGGGAACCATGTTCAGATTCCTTGTCCCAAACCCCAGGGAAAGACCAACCCAGTGAATAGCATTGAGACCATATGTACGATTGTGTCAATCTAGGCTTCTCTCTCTTTCCCTTGCTTTCATATCACACAATGCAATGTGTTAGTAAAAACTAACACACCTTCAATTGTTACAAGATTACTCTATCCCTCCCACACATCCTGAGCTGATCTGGCCGATCTATTTTATTTTAATTTGAAAAGCTTTGCTAAAATAACCTTCAATTGGGGCTGGAGAGGCGGCTCAGGGGTTAAGCCTCTGCCTTGCAGGCGGAAGGTCCTGAGTTCGGATCCCAGATCCCATGTATAGACACACCAGGCGGAAGCGGGGGCGGCCTGCGCTTCTGGTCCTGGTAGGGCGGAGCCTGTGAATCCCGGGGCAGAAGGAGGTGGAGGTGTCCATGGTGGTTCCCGAATTCGTCCGTGGTTCTACACACACACAGACACACACACGCGCACATACATACGCACACACGCACAATTGTATAAATAAAAAAAAAAAAATTCTTTAAAATAACCTTCAATGTAGTATAATCCAGGCACTCTTGTTAGTTTTTATACTGTCTGCAGTTCCTATTGGTGTGAGGCAGAATTGTGTTCCTTTGATGGATTTTGTGGCCTTCAAACTGAAGTATGTTAAGGACATGCTAGCTTCATATTGCTCACACCTGTAATCCACCAGAGAGACTTGAGACAAGAGGATTGTCCAGGTGGAGGGCAGCCTGTGCTCCAGTGTGAGATCCTGACTCAAAACAAGACAAATGTTTTCTCATCTTTTAGAGCAAAGCAAAGCTTTAAAACACACTTAACCATTCTGTCTTCCTCCCTTTCTGGGAGATAAAGTGCAGCCTGGCACTCGTGACATACAAGCTGCTCAGCTCAATACTCGTGACATACAAGCTGCTCAGCTCATTGGATGGGGCTTACTGGCCTCTCCCTGGTTCTGTATTCTCAGGAACTAATTTCCTAATGTTAAAGGTCTGTTGGAACTTTGATTCTAACCACATTTTCTCTGATACACTTTGACAGTTTAAACTCTCAATTGGTGGTTGGAAATGAGTGTGGTAGAGTTTTAGAAACAGGTGAGGTAAGTGCAGGACCATATCTCTCTGTGTATGGGCAGACCACAGAATGTCAGTAATGTGAGTGGAAAACTGGCCCTTACTGACTCAACTAAAATGCTGTCATCTCCCAGAAGTTTTCCCTAGTTTTTCCCAGCCTTGTCTAGACTTTGGTTCTCTGCTTTCAGCTTTTTATGGCTTTGTAGCATATGGGGACAGGGTTCCTTCCTTCACTTATTCTTGTACTGTCCCTGCAGTGAACTTGGGATTCCCTGCTTTCACATAGCTAGCTATGTGTCAGCATATGTCCTGTTTCCTGAGCTGGATGGCATGTTCTCCTGTCCTTTTTTTTCTTGCTGCTTTTTCATTCCTTGCAGGCCATACATCCTAGCAGAGGGGTTATTTACTTGACCATAGGACCAGCCTTCTCTGTTATGGTTTTGTCTGCTGATCTCTACCATCAGAATGTTCTGTCCACACAGAGCTTCTGCAGCCTGCTCAGTCTCCTTAATCTACTGCCTTGGCTTCCCAGGTCTGCCTCTGGCCCTCTGATTTCCACTGTACTTTACTCTGGCTTTTGTGGTGTTAGTCCCTTAGGGTTCTTAAAGGAGAGAATGAAGGTTTCAGGGTCTGTTACTGGTGTCCCCCAGCCCTGGCCTGGCACACATGCTATATATTGGTGGGATGTCCTTGTGGTCCAAAAAGCTAATTGATGCCTTTTGCTGGATTTCCAGATCCATATGGTGTATAGTAAGCGCTCTGGGAAACCCCGTGGCTATGCCTTCATCGAATACGAGCATGAACGAGATATGCACTGTGAGTACCTGTGTCTCATCTCTTCTCTAACCCTCTCACCTTGCCCATCGTCTGTCCTCCTTCCCTGCCACACCTGACATTAGCAATGTCTTTTCCGCCCTCTGTTTCTGATATATCTTTTTTTTTATATATGTGTTTTTTAAAAAACAAAAACCAAATCCCCCACAACGTGTGTATGAGCCCCAGGAGGTAAGTGTCACACGTTGAACCTCAGGGGCCAGGAGCGCACTGGATGGGGGCTGGAGCCTGCTGGAGGTGGAGGGAGGGTTGAATTTTAGGGAGCCTTTCTCTCCCCGTTAATTCCCATTGGAGGTTGGGACAGCCAGGTTGAAGTGAGGGCTGGCCTCTGTATTGGCCCTCTCTTCCCCCCCAGTAGAGCTGGACTGGGCCACCCAACCCTCTGCCTCCCACCCCAGCCCCCACCCTGTGCTCAGATGGCAGTGGGTTGGTGGGCGTACTTGGCGCCCACCCCCACAGCTCTGAAGCCCCTTTGAGGCTGTGCGGCGTCTACTTGGGCAGGGCTGGTTGGGTGGGGGAGGGCAGGGCTGCGGCGTGTCCAGGGGCCGCCGTATTAATTGACTGTTCTTATTGTCACTGCAGCCACCACGCAGCTGGCTTGCAGCTGATGCTTACGCTCCCCTTACAACACCTCAGTGTATGGTTGGTATAAGGGTTTGTATCATGGGTAAGATCACAGCACCGCACACTAGCCCAGCTCAGCCAGGCAGCTCAGGAGCAGCGAGGTGCCCCTCCCACCCTGGTTGCCCTTTAGTTTCCCTCACCCATAGCCCTTTACTGATTTGGGTGCCCTTCTCCCTTCCTACCTCCATCCACATGCTCTCTGATAACCTTGCTGATCCCAAGGGGAAGGGTGGATCTCAGTCTGAGAGGCAGAGTCTCAGCATTTGGGCTCCACCCGGCCCCTGACATCTGGGGCCGGGTGTCCGGAATCTTGAAGGCCAGGGCTCTAAGTGGAGCCCTTTCAGCCTGTCCCTCTCTGCCCCTATGTCTTTTGTGGGGTTGTCACTGTAGGCGGCCCTGGAGTTTCATGACTACTTTTTTGGGATACTGTGCCCTTTTTGTCTTCCCTTGGTACAGTTGGGACCTTCTGAGGAGGCAGCTGTAATACCTAACATCTGCTCTCCAGAGCTTGTTAGAGCTCTCGAATGCTTGGGATTGGGGCTCAGGGTGTGTGGGAGGGATAGAGTAATCTTGCAACAACTGAAGGTGTGTTAGTTTTTACTTAACCTGCATTGCGTGATGTGGAAGCGAGGGAAAGAGAGAGAAGCCTAGATTGACACAATCGTACATATGGTCTCATTGCTATTCGCCGGGTTGGTCTTTTCCTGGGGTTTGGGACAGGGAACCTGAACACGGTTCCTCTACTTGACTGACTCTGGTCCTCAAGTTCCCTACCACCCCACTCTGGGTTCAGGGGCCAAGTGGCCCCTCCTGGAGCATGGGAACACTCTACTTCCTGGAACCTGGGTATGTGCCCTGCGTGCCAGCCTGAGAGCTGCTGCTGTGGGTGGGGGTGTGTATGGAGCTGGAGGTGGCTAAGTCCAGCCCTAGTGTTAAAGGGTGGGCCTGTGCCTAGTAAGTGACTGTCAGGCAGTGATGAGGCAGCAGTGCTGTGAGGCCTCTGGCCCACTTAAGGTCAAGCAGGTTAGGCCCAAGGCTTTCGCCCAGATGTAAGTCAGCCCTCCATGAAACTGTGGGGCAGGCCACATCCTTCCTCTCCCTGTCTCCAGATGGTGCAGGAGATGTGGTCATTTCCTTCTGGGGCTCCCGAGACCCCTATTCCCTTCCCTGTAGCTTTAGCTGACCCCATGATGGCGGGTGTGGGGTCTATGCGCGTGCTCAGGTAAGCTTGGGGGCTCCAGGTAAGCAGTCCCGTGTCCCCCACCCCGGGAAGTCCGCCTCCTCGCCAGGCCCCCAGGAGTTGCCGAGCCCCCCCCATCCCGCTCGGTTTGGACACCCGCAAGGCCGGCATCGGTAAATGGCACCTTTTTCTCTTCCTCTGGTTGTTACTGGGTGGGGAGAGGGCTGGGGCGGGGCAGGGTGCTGTGGTTGGCTGAGCAGTCCCCTGGCCAGGGCTGGGGCAGAGACAGGGACTTTTTGGCCTTCCCAACAGTCTCACCTTATCACAGGCCTGGGCTCTAGGCATTCCTTGTGCTGTGTGCCCTGCCAGGAATTATGCCAGGTCTCCCCTGTCTCCTTTGTTCACCTTTCCTGAGGCTCAGGCTGAGGTTGGACGCCTGGCTGGCCATTGAGCTGGTCGTGGAGGGCAGATCCGGCAAGACTAGGTGGTGGCAGGGTCAGTTGCTCAGGTAAGGCAGGGACTTGCAGCAGCACCGCATGGCTCCCTTTGCTTCACATCAGGGGCCAGTGTTTGACCCCTGGGGAGCACAGCACCCTCCTCTCTGCCCCCTGCCAATTCCTGAAGATCTTTCCCTACTCCCTTCCGGTTCATTTTCTGTTCTGATGTCTGTTTCCTCACACTGACCTCCCCTAAAAAAGAAAAAAGAAAGAAAACTGGTGTGGCCTGGGGTATGGAGGGGCCCAGCCGGGCCTCTTGCCCCAGCATGGTGTCTAGGATGCATGCCTAGGTGTGGAGGAGCCCTCCCCACAGCAGAGGCCAGCATTGAGCTAACCTCCAATTTCTTTGCAGCAACTGTGGTCACCTTGGCAGGAGGGGGCTGCTCCATCATGTGGGAGCCCTGGGGGTGGGGTGGGGGTGAGAGTGGTTGCATAGATTCCTTGCACCCACAATAGCTGGGGGTCACTCAGAAGGAAGCAAGCACTGGATGGAGCAGGCCCCTCAGGGTGGGGAGAGGGCTGTCTGGCCGTTGGTTGCCTGGCTGTCTGGTGGGCATGTGTGTGGGTGTGTGTGTGCGTGGATGGGGTCTGAGGGGTGGGGATGCTACTGCAGTGGGTCTTGTCCTGACTAGAGGACCCTCTGGGGACTCCCCCTCCCCTTCCCCCACATCTGTTGCAGCCGCTTACAAGCACGCAGACGGCAAGAAGATAGACGGCAGGAGGGTCCTTGTGGATGTGGAGAGGGGTCGCACCGTGAAGGGCTGGAGGCCCCGGCGGCTAGGTGAGCCCTTGTTCTTATCTCTTCAGCCTTTCATCCAACTCATGTGTTTACATCCAACTCATGTGCTGTTCAGCATTTAGGCTGCTCTCTCGTGTGCATAGGCACACCTTGGGCTCCTAAGTGGTTAACTGAGCAGCAGCAGCTCTTGCTGCCTAGTTATTGTTAGGAATGACTTCAGCTCACTCTTAGTACCTGATGTCCAGCATTTATATGAGTTTTCTCTTGCTCTGCTGAATGGATATAGAACTCAAAGTGGCTCAGAGGAACATTCTTAGGGTTCTTAGTCATTGAATGGCAGTAGAGCTCATGGGAACACCAGGAGCTGAGGGAACTGGTCACACCACGTCCACATAAAGAGGTGAGAGGGGCATAACTTTCTCTCTTGCCAGTGTGGGCATATGCGAGAGCAAGAGCACTGAATCATCTTTCTCCATCTGGTCCACCCACTGTGGGACCCACATCAGTTAGATTATCTCCCACAGGCTTGCCTTAATGAATTCTTCACAGGCATGCTTAAAGGGTCAGCCCTTAATTGTCAGCTCATAGCTATATCCAGCTGGTGCATCTGGTAACACATGGTATGTCTTGAGTACCTCCACCCATGGCTTCTGCTTTTGCTCTTGCTCCCAAGGGCTGGATCTTGAACTTTATCTTGAACTTAGGAATTGCCAGCTCATTTCCAGACTTCATGTCTGGGCAAGAAGACAGCAACCCACATTTGGACCTTCTTTTGAATGCTGCTCTGTCCCCACACTCCAGTTATCACTGGCCAACTAACTACATCAGTATCAATGTTATGACAAGTGTTAAAATACATGGAGTTTCCTAATGTGTGCGGCACCTGCTGATTCCATGAGTGCTGGTGAGATCTCAAAGAACTTTGGAGGAATCTAGCTGTTGTCCAGTATTGTTCTCTGCCATGTATACTTTGTAGATGGGCCTTCTCTATTATCTGTCCTGGACCACCGAGTTCTGTCATTGTCACAGGCACATTTGTATGTGATGTCTTAGCTTGTAGCAGTCCTGTTTCCTGTTCATCCAATGACTCAGGATTGGTCCTGGTGGCATAGGGCAGGTCTTGTTGTGGCAGCATGCCTGATGGCAGTTCTCATAGCACTCTTCCTCAGGCAGTGTTACCTGGCTGATAGGCTTTGTGCTGTCATCCTTGTGTACCTGCGCCTACATGAGCTAGCTCTCTTTGCCCTCTAGTTCTGAGGTTGCCTTGGGGGATGGACTATTGAGTCTTTGCTTCCTGTTGGTCAGGAAACCCCCTGACTCCCACCTCAGAAACTTCCAAGACCTTAACTTGATTTTCAGACTTGCCAGGGAGTGTTCACTCATACAGTACCAATGCACAAAGGTTAACTTAGCACTTTGTATGCTGTGTGTAGTGGCGTTGACAGTTTTTTTCTTACTGTGAAACCCAGGGTGGCAAACCTCTGGCCTTACCCTCCTGAGTGTTGGGGTGACAGGTGTGTGCTGCCATGCCCACCTAATTTTCAAGGAAGAGGGTTTGTGTGTTTGTGTGTGTTGTTGTTGTTGATGCCAGTCATGGCAAGGCTGAGTTGTGACAGCAGAGTTCATTTCATGGCTTCTGAGAAGCAGAATGGATTATGGATTTAAGGCACTGTTACAATTTCTCTTCAGTTGTGATAGAGAACTCTGACCCAGGCAGCTTGGGGGAAAAGAATTTTATTGGCTTAAATGGGTCCAAGGGGCATAGACAAAGTCCATGGTGGGAAAAGTATTGTGGCAAGTGGGGAAGGCTTGGCAGCTGACTCACATTGGATTGGCAATTGGGAAGCAGAACAGGAATTGAAATTGTGCTATTCAAATCTCAAGGTTCTTCCTCCCGAAAGACTTCATCTTGTAAAGTTCACATAATCTTCCCAAACAGTGCCACCCCACCAGGTTGGTACCAGTTGTTCAGATACATGAGCCATTGAAGGACATTTCACATTCAGACTATGACAAATGCCAATAACAATTGGTGTTGTTCATTGTTGGGTTGTGATCTGGCAGGTATAAGCCTGGGTCCCACCTCTCTTCAGGAATCTAGTCTGTGCCCAGCCTCCTCAGATTCTTTCTCCCTCCTCTTTCCCATGCAGTTTCCACATATCCACATGTCTTCCCTGTCATGGGGAAACCATTTCCTTTGCCCATTCCCTTGTGTGCAATTGGCCAGCCTCTGGAGCCTCAATTCCGATATTTGGTGTAGGAGAGTGCACATGGCCCTTCGGCATGTGGGATTAGTCCTGCTGGTGCCTTCAGCAGTTTTTCATGTGCAAGATGAAAGTGCTGCCTGCTCCTTGGGGTTCTTGCCGCAGCATTCAGCTTTGCAGTCAGTGCCTGGCAAGTGTGGATGGACAGTGATGAGTTTTGGGCAGGGTAGGCTCTGAGGAAATGCTGTGGCATCAACAGAGTAACTAGGAGGTACAGAGCCAAGGACAGCCACCCCATGACAGGGAAGACTTGTGGATATGTGGAAACTGCATGGGAAAGGGGAGGGAGGGAGAATCTGAGGAGGCTGGAAATGACCCCTATAGGAAGTGCAGGTGTCTTCTGAAAGCTTGTGCAGTGGGTCTTGAACCTGTTGGACTAGTTAACCATTTGGGCTTCATGCTTGAAGAGGATCTAAGTTGGTAGTACAGTTTGGTTTGGAGGCAGCCCTGTTCTTGGGGTGTCCTTGCTGATACATTGTGGGAGCCATTGAATATCTGAGTGATTCTGAGGAAGTACCAGGCATGGGCTTGAGTCTTGTGGCCTGTGCTGTAGATGTTTACTTTCTGCCAATACACCTGTGGTGCCTTCTGTCCAGGCTGACCTGTGCACTTCCCTCTCCCACTCTACCAGGAGGTGGCCTTGGTGGTACCAGAAGAGGTGGAGCTGATGTGAACATCCGGCATTCAGGCAGAGATGATACTTCCCGCTATGATGAGAGGTAAGATTGGGTACCTGATTTCCTGAGACAGTTAGTGACAAGGGGGTGCCTTGCTACATGTTGCTGACCTCATGTAGGCCGGGCCCCTCCCCACTTCCACACAGGGACCGGGACCGAGACCGCGAGCGGGAGCGCAGAGAGCGGAGCCGAGAAAGAGACAAGGAGCGAGAACGGCGACGCTCCCGCTCTCGGGACCGGCGAAGGCGCTCACGAAGTCGAGACAAGGAGGAACGTAGGCGTTCTAGAGAACGCAGCAAGGACAAGGACCGGGACCGGAAGCGTCGAAGTAGTAGGAGTCGGGAGCGTGCGCGGCGTGATAGAGAACGAAAGGAGGAGCTTCGAGGTGGTGGAGGAGGAGGAGGTGGTGGAGGAGGAGGAGGAGGTGACATGGCTGAGCCCTCTGAAGCTGCTGATGCTCCTCCTGATGATGGGCCTCCTGGGGAACTCGGTCCTGATGGCCCTGATGGCCCTGAGGAGAAGGGCCGGGATCGAGACCGGGAACGCCGGCGGAGCCACCGGAGTGAACGGGAACGACGCAGGGACCGGGACCGGGATAGGGATCGAGAGCACAAGCGTGGGGAGCGGGGTGTTGAGCGAAGCAGGGATGAGGCCCGGGGCGGTGGTGGCGGGGGCCAGGACAATGGGCTAGAAGGGCTGGGCACCGATGGCCGAGATATGTATATGGAGCCGGAGGGTGGAGATGGGTACCTGGCCCCAGAGAATGGGTATCTGATGGAGGCAGCACCTGAGTGAAGAGGTCTTCAGTGTGTGTGTGGATGTGACCCACCTACCCTCATTGTCTGCCTTCCCCAGTCCTACTGCCTCAGCTTGCCCTCTGAAGGTAGAATATTTGTTCTGGCCTCTTGGATTGAAAAATAAAATAAATTTCCTGTTGATAATGGGTATCCAGGCTTTTTCCTCACCTAATGTGTGTGGTTTTCTTGGCATACCTTGTGATCTAAGGCCAGGGCTGTCCTAAGCCCTCAGGGCTGTGTAATGGAAGTGGGCAGACAGTCCTTGGTGGCTCTCATTGTGCTCAGCTAAAGAGGTTCCTGGCATACACCTCCAAGCTGGGCCTGTGCAGTCCAGTGGAGGCCTTACCTTGTGGAAGTGTGAGACTGAAGGCAGTCCATCTAAATTAGACACTCAATGACTCCCACAATGTGTCAGCAAGGATGCACCAAGAATGGCCTTGCCTCTAAACCAGTGCCACTACACCACCAGCTTAGATTCCTTTCAAGCATGAAGCACAAATGTCAGCCTGTCCAACTGCTGTGAGACATGTGGCATACAGCTTCCAGCACCTGCACTTTCTGTCAGAGGTATTAACAACCTCAAGAGTCTCCCTTCCTGTGTTTCCCATGCAGTGTCCATATTGGACTGGCATATGACTGTCAGGTGCCTTAGCCGTGTTTACATACAGCAGAAGATTCCAGACATTTGACAGGAAACTGCAAAAGGAGACCACAAATAGCAGAAAAGCCAGTTCTGGAGTAAGTTCAGGAAATACCTCAGACTTATCATACCCATGGGTATTTTATTTACAAGCTATGTGTAGACTCGTTTTAGCTAAGGACACCACATCTTGGACCAGTGTAACATGTACTTGTTTAAAAAGCTGGGATGAGTAAAACTTGGCTAGAG
This sequence comes from Typhlomys cinereus, assembly GCA_023101885.1. Taxonomy (NCBI): domain Eukaryota; kingdom Metazoa; phylum Chordata; class Mammalia; order Rodentia; family Platacanthomyidae; genus Typhlomys; species Typhlomys cinereus. The sequence continues at coordinate 275,358 of JALPQD010000554.1, read as the reverse complement.
ACATTTGAGCATGACCGAGCATGACCAAGCAGACCAAGGTGCAGTCAGGTACAGCACAGCCCTCATCTCTCCCTGCATATTTAAGGTAAATACTTTAGTTGCTTATGTGTTGTGTGGCCTTCCCTGGAATGAGATATTGAGAGAAAAAAATCAGTATAGATAGGGCACTGACCAAAGGAGTTTATCCAAGTCCACCTTGGTGAGTTATGACTTTAGGAACAAGACTCAAGCAGCTGCAATGCTGGAAAGTCCTTTCTGTCCTCTGACATTGTCTCCTCAAACCCTAAGACTCCAGCTGGGGCTAGAGGAAATGGCTAGAATCTCAGAAGGATCTAGTAACCTTCCCTCTTTCCACTCACCCTCCTCCCAGCTTTCAAGAATGCTAGTTCCTATCAAGACTGTGACTGTGCCCACCTTGGATCTTGTTCTCTGTGATGATTTTGGCCAGGGCCTTATGTGAGCACCACAGCCATTTGGCTTCCTGATAGCCAGTGATGGAACTGCACTAGGAGCTACAGCACTGTCACCTGCCCGTGAGGCCTGGGTCCACTCCCAGGCTGCTCAGTGTTCAAGAGATGCCCAGAACCTCATCAGAATGCAGTTTAAGCTCAGAGATTGGAGATCTCAACAACCACACCATTCCTGGAGAGAAGCGTGACAGAGCGGCCACCAGGGAAACCAATCAGGCTAAGAAAACCTGAAGTAACATATAGGTCTGGGACATCATCTAATCTTGTGGGGAGATGTGCATGGCCTCTGCAGAGACTAGGATTGTTACTGACAACGTTTAGCATCTAAAAAATTACCAGGCATATTAGGAAGAAGACTTGCTGGAGGAATCCAAAAGGGAGAGAAGAGCTGAAGAAACATTTTCACATGATAAACATGTAATAGATCCAGAGTCTGAGAACAGAAGTAGATCAGACAACCAGAAAGTGACCAATCTTTAAAGTTGGGCCAAACTTCCTGTTGTAAGTAATAACAATACTCCACTTTTTTTTTTTTTTTAAATGTCACATGGCAATTTCTCTTTTTTTTTAAATTTTTTATTATTATTTATTCAACTGTGTGCATATGCATGTGTATGTGCATGTGTGTGTGTGTCTGTGTATGTGTAGAACCACGGACGAATTCGCGAACCACATGGACGCCTCCACCTCCTTCTGCCCCGGGATTCACAGGCTCCGTCCTACCAGGACCAGAAGCGCAGCCCCCCCCCCCCCCCCCCCGCTTCCGCCTGGCGTCTATACGTGGGATCTGGGATCCGAACTCAGGACCTTCCGCCTACAAGGTGGAGGCTTAACCCCTGAGCCACCTCTCCAGCCCCAATACTCCACTTTTTGAAATGATAACTTGCCAACTCCTAGGATTCTTTACAGCAAAATAGTTCAACTTGAGTTGGATCCTCAGAAGCTCATGTGGTGAAAGATGACTCCTGAAAATTGTCCTCTGACCTCCATCTGTCCCATAACGTGCAAGTGAGTTCCTTTTTTTCTCTCTCTCATTTGACAGAACAGCCACACCATGCATGCGAGGACAGAGGACAATTTTTATTAGTGCACACATGTATTGTGGGCTTCCAGACTCAAACTCAGGAAGCCAAGTTTGTGAGCAGACCCCTTACCCACTCCTATCTCAACAGTTCAGGATAAAACTTTGGTAATTTGGTTCTCTCCTTCCACCTTGTGGATTCTGGGAATCACCAGGTCTTTACAGGCACTGTTGCCTGCTGTGCCACCAACAGCCTGACTCCTAGGATTTAAGTGAAAATATTGTGGGTTTTCTGGGGTCGTATGTCTCCAAAGTTCTTTTGTTCAGGGGTTGAAAATTGAAACCAGAACACATGTAGAGGATTAAGGCAGAGTTTATTAGAGGAGAGTATGGAACTTATAGACGAATTACATGAGAGGCAAAAGCATCTCCAAGGACTCAGACTCCAAGCATGGAATCCAAGTGTGAGGGATAAGGGAAATGAAAGGAATTCACAGACTCCAGACATCGAGTCCCATGAGGGGCAAGTGAGCCAAAGATGGCTGCCCAGGTCAGGGTTATTTATGTCTTCTGTGGAAGATTAAAATAATTTCCTCCAGATTAGTAGGGTGTGTTCCTTCAGGGTTATCCCAACAATGGGGATTGACCTTTCAGAAACTTTCCCAGCATGGTTGCTCTAAAACTGCCTAAAGGATACACTTCACTGAGAGGAAGACTTAACCAAAAAAACAAAACAACACAAAACTTTACAAACTTGTTGCTGTGGGCTGGAGAGATGGGGCTCAGTGGTTAGAGTGTTAACATTCAGATCCTAAGATCCCACAGAAAATGCCAAGCCAGCATGGTGACACTCCCTTCTCTACCTTAAGAGGCCGAGACTGGGAATCCCCAAAGCAAGCTGGCTAGCCAGACTAGCCCTGTCTGTTGGACTTCCACATACACGCATGCATGTCCACACATGCAAACACATCACATACGAAGATAAATAATTGCTGTTGTATCTGGGACTTGGAAAGAAATTAAGAATATGGGGAAAAGAACAAAGATTTCTAGACGCCTCAGGAAGAGGAGGTGCTGCCCAGTGGTTTAGGACACAGCTGCACAAGTAGAGCACTGTAGGCAGACACCCGGCAAATGTCAACTGAACCAAGAGCACCGTCAGGAGTGTAACTTCACAACAAAAGGGAAGGGTGGTGGAAAGTTCACCTGTGGTATATTACCAGCATTCAAGCTAATAAATGGAAAAACAGTACGCAGCACTTGTAGGGTGGTTAACTTGTCACAGTTCCTCTCTCTGCTGCTGTGAGAACACCACTCGGGCTCAAGCAACTTAAGGAAACAAAAGGAGATTCCTATGGCTTACAGAGATACTGTCCATTATGTGGAAAAGACATGGTAGGTAGTGGAAGCTGGAAGAGACCCTGGTCAGTACAGACAACATGGAGGCTGAGAGACTCACAGCCAACTACTAGTGGCAACAGGGTTGGGCTAACCAATCTCAAGGCCTGCCCCTGTGACATGCCTTCCTCTAGCAAAGCTTCAACTCCTGTGGTCCTCATGACCCTCCCAAACACCAACATCCGCTAAAGCTGCAAACACATGAATCTGGGGGGGACAATTCACGTTCAAGCCATGTTATTCAGACCCCAGCACCCCAAATAGATGAGGTTGTGTCACTGTCTCAGTATGCCTTAAGGAGAAGAATATTGACAAAGATCAGAATTATACAAAATAGTCACATTGGGAGAGAAGCAAATAAAGGGGTCCCAGTGAGTGAAACTCCCATCTTTTGGGGGCATTGACAGGAGGTTTAGATTTTAAGACAGCAAAAGATATGTGCCCCTTAAGCCTGGCACTGCCCACTTCTGACCCACCCATCCTCATCTCAGTCTCAAAGTGTCCCGCAAGGTGTTTTAACAAGCTGTTCAGTTTTTTGATCTATTCCTTCCCAAGGAAAGCCTGACCCTTGTGAATAACTGTCCCTATCTGGGGCTGGTCTCTCCAGTGAGGCTTGGCTCTTACAATTCAGGGAAACTCGGGGGAAGGTGGAGGCATCATCTTTGATTCCCAGGACTTCCAGAGGTCTCATGTGGCCCAGGCTGGCCTCAGACTTGTGATCCACCTCCCTTCACCTCTTGAGTACCTGGATGCTGGGTGTGCACCACCATGTTGTGTTTTTGTTTGTTTGCTTTGCATGTGTGTCTGTGTGTATCAGAGGACACCGTGTGCCCCTATGGAGGCACAAGGGTGAATTTGGGATCACTTTGGATTGCACTACCTCCTCTTTGTAGTTTCCCAGGCTCTGCCTTCCAGGGCCAGAAGTACAGGCCTCCGTCATTTTCTGGATCTGAATCAGGACCTTCTGCTTGCAAGGCAGAGTCTTAACCCTTGAGCCATCTCTCCAGTCCCACCATGCTCAGTTTATATAGTGGTTGGAAATAGAGCCCAGGGTCTTGTGTGTGCTAAGCGAGCAGTCTACCAACTGAACTGTATCCCCAGTCCAACCACAGGCTCTTGAAATTCAGAATATCTACTTGCCCCCCTGGAAAATGGGGGTCAGCACACTCCCTACCCCAGCCCTCCTGGACTCTGTGGTGCAAGCTGCAAGCCTTAGAACTTGCTGGGACAACTTCCTACCTTCTCCTCTCATCTAAACCAAACTCCCTCAATGGCCCCAGAGTTCTTAAAAAGCACATCTGAGGGGAGGGGGATGGGAAGGGAGGGAAAGATGGAGGCAGGGATAAGTACTCAATATGCTTGTAAAACTAAAGAAAAAATATATAAAGCACATCTGAGGGGCTGGAGAGATGACTCAAGGGTTAAGACTCTGTCTTGAAAGCCCAGATCTCACATAAAAATGCTGGTGGAAATGATGGCGGTCTCTACTTCTGTCCCTAAAGGCAGAGCCTGGGAAATACTAGAGCACTACAAATAGGAATTAGAGCATATAGAATTTAGGATGATTCCTGAAGTCACACTTGGGCCTCCATGGGCACACACATAAATAAATATGTTTTTTTAAAAAGCACATCTGGGGCTGGGAAGATGGCTCAGGGGTTAAAGATTCTGCCTTGCAAGCAGAAGGACTTGAGTTCAGATCCCAGGGTCCCATGTTTCAACATGCAGAAATGACTGTGGCCTCCATTTCCAGTGTTAGAAGGAAGAGCCCAGGAAATCCCAGAGAGAACCAAAAAGGAGATAGAAGCAATCGAGGATGATTCCCTTGGTCCCCCACAGGGACATATAGTACCTTCTAATACAGACCACATACACACACACACACACACACACACACACACACTAAAAAAACCCACATCTGAGTATCTGATTTTACTCTTGGGGACTTGATTTGAGTGATGATTCAAATCCATCATGCAAATAACAATACAAGATCCATTGGGTTGGAGAGGTGGCTCAGGGGTTAAGCCTCTGCCTTGCAGGTAGAAGGTCCTAAGTTCGGATCCCAGATCCCACGTATAGACGCCGGGTGGAAGCAGGGGTGGCTCACGCTTTCTGGTCCTGGTAGGGCGGAGCCTGTAAATCCCAGGGCAGAGTAAATAAGGAGGAGGTGGAGGCTGTCCATGGTGGTTCTACACACACACATACACACACACACACGCACGCACGCCACACGCACGCACGCACCCACAATTGAATAAAAAAATAAAAAATTTAAACAATACAAGATCTATCGACTTTTCTGCCTTTATCATGATGTTCCAGCCATGTCACGTCTCTGGTTACTGATGGGGTGACCTAGGCCCCCCAGTTGGGCTGTGGAGCTTACCCTCCAGGCTTCTGTGTCAACGTCTTTCCTTCAGGGCTGCTTTCATCCCTTCCATCACCACCTCCCACTCTCAGCTTAGTCACAGGCCGTCTGTCTGCCTCCCCAGCAGGGAAACAGTAAGGGCAGTAGACTTGTGGGCAGTGCCTGGAGTTCTGAACATCAAATTTCTGGCTTTTCTGGTTTCTTTATTCTTTGTGTGTCTGTGTTCAAGGCCTCTTCTACAACCATACCACCCTGAATGTGGCACTGGAAACACTTGAGTTTTATGGCTTTGAAATTGCTCTGTGGCCAAGGGCGACCTTAAATTTCTGCCTCCATTTTCTTATTTTAATTTTTGAAATTTTAACCTAACTGCAGATGAAACATAGATTATTTTTCTTTTTAAAAAATGTGTGTGTGGGGGCTGGAGAGGTGGCTTAGGGGTTAAGCCTCTGCCTTGCAGGCGGAAGGTCCTGAGTTCGGATCCTAGACCCCACATATAGACACAGGGCAGAAACGGGGAGCAGCCTGCGTTTCTGGTCCTGGTAGGGCGGAACCGGTGAATCCGGGAGCAGAGTAAATGAGGAGGTGGAGGCATCCATGGTGGTTCCCGAATTCGTCCCTGGTTCTGGTTCTACACACACACACATACATACACACATGCACACATGCATACACACACAATTGAATAAGTAAAAAATGAAAATATTAAAAAAGTGTATGTGTGTATATCAGAGGGCACTGTGTGTCCCTGTGGAGGACCAAGGGTGATTGGGGAATCATCCTAGATTGCTTCTATCTCCTTCTTGCTTTGCTCTGGGATTGCCCAGGCCTCTGCCCTTTCGGCCTGATATTTTTTTACATGGGACCTGGGATTGGAACTCAGGACCTTCTGCTTGAGAGACTTAACCCTTGAGCCATCTCTCCAGTCCATTATTTTTTCTTTTTAAATTTTGAAACAGTCAGAGAAAGAATGCATGACATATGATCGAGGTCACAGAGGACAACTTTCACAAGTCTTTTCTTTCCTTCCACCATGTGGACTCCTGGATGATAGAACTCAGGTCAACAGGGTCACAGCGAGTACCTTACCTACAGGGTTGTCTACCACTTCATGCGTTGCAGAAATTACAATTTTATTAGTGCTGGAGAATGAGCCCAGGGCCTTGTGTACAGTAGATGACCCTTTTTCTCCTGAAACAAGGGAGGGGGGGTCTCAAAGCTGGCGATCTTTCTGTCTCAGCCTTCCCCATGAGCTATCATGTTTGACTGGAAGGAGTTTGAGTGAGGGAGTGTGGGAAAGGAGAAGGGGCAAACCTAGAAGAAGGGCGGCCTAGTAAGGACTTTCCGGTGCAGACAGTGAGGTGCGAGCAGCTTCTCCCAAGAATTCCAGAATAGGTGGCCCCTGGTTCTAGTGGGCGGAGCCGTAACACGCCTCTCTCAGTACCGATGGGCAGGGCCTCACACAGCACCTCCTCGCCGGCGCCGGGGTAGGCGGGACCTTTGCACAGCACCTCCTCGCCAGCGCCGGGGTGGGTGGCTAGCAGCTGCGGCGTTATGGCTGCACTGGTGGAGCCGTTGGGACTGGAGCGGGGTAAGCGCTTCGGGGATCCAGCGCGGCCTCCAGGACCCGTCGAGCCGCGACAGAATTGGCCAGCGCAAGGGGGGAGGGGGGCGGGCGGAGCCGGGGTGGGCGGGGCGCGACCGGCAGTTCGCGGGCGTGGGAGGGTCCTGGGTGAGCGATCGGGGCGGGGCGCCCCACGCACACCTCGGGGGAGGGGAGTCCCAGAGACCCTCAGGGCGCGGGGCGGGTGCAGAGTCCCTGCAGCCTGACTGCTGTCGCCCTTTCTGTGGTCTGCGCTGCGCCCTTCCGCAGACGTGTCCCGAGCCGTGGAGCTCCTGGAGCGCCTGCAGCGCAGCGGGGAGCTGCCGCCGCAGAAGCTGCAGGCCCTGCAACGGGTCCTGCAGAGCCGCTTCTGCTCCGCCATCCGCGAGGTGAGCGCCGCGCGGAGCCGCGCTGTTAGCGCCGCAGCATTTGGGAGTTGTAGTTTTCCTGGGGCTCCGCGGCGGGGATGGAAGCGTGCATGGGGACACCTGTGTCTAGGGCAACGGATCCGCGTCTCCCTAATGCTACCGCATCCCCGCCCAGGTATATGAGCAGCTCTATGATACGCTGGACATCACCGGCAGCGCCGACGTGCGGGCTCACGCCACGGCCAAGGTAGGCGCAGCCTTAGCTGACCGCGAGCAGCGCAGTGCCCCCCTGAGGCCAGTCGTTCCTGCTCCTCTCCTTCCCGTTTGCCCATCTCTGTTCTTGTCTGATGTCTTTATAACATCTTTTAAATAATCGCACATTTTTCACTTAAATGCACATGAAAGTGTCTTTAGCAACATGCTTGGAAGATGAGCCTAAAGGTCCATCCCGTGGGACGTCATGAGACCAGACACCTCACCAACCTGCAGTTCCACGCTCTTGCTGCTGCCGCCTGCAGGTTTTAAGTTCCCCCAGGCCTAGTTTCCATCTGTCTAAAAACAAAACTTACAGATGCTGCACACTCACGACACACTCTGGCCAAGTAGAGGAGTGGGGTGGGTAAGAGTGGCAGCCCAGGCTGGAGGTGTGTGCAAGGCTCCAGACTGCATACTGAAGCAGGCAAGAGTACAAAAGTCACACAGGCATCCCAAGATGGCCTCCTGTTGAGATGTGGCAGGTTTTCCCAGCTGGACCCTCACTCACTCTGGCCAACATCCCTCATCTTAACCTGTGTACTCTCTAGAAGGGTCACTCACCTCTGGGCACTTTCTTCTCTCCCAGGCTACAGTAGCTGCCTTCACAGCCAGTGAGGGTCATGCTCATCCCAGGGTGGTTGAGCTGCCTAAGACAGATGAGGGCCTGGGTTTCAACATCATGGGTGGCAAAGAACAGAACTCGCCTATCTATATCTCTCGAGTCATCCCTGGAGGTGTGGCTGACCGTCATGGTGGCCTCAAGCGTGGAGACCAGCTGCTGTCTGTGAACGGTGTGGTAAGTGGGCTGAGGGCAGAGACATCTCTTCAACTCACCCACCTTGGGAGAAGCTGGCTGTGGTTCCAACTTTCAAGGACTCCAGAGAGACCAGTTGGGGCACCAATCTATGGTAGAGGAGGGAAGTTTTTGCAGAAGGATAAAGTGATTGGGTGTTGAAGGACGAGCAGTTTTCCAGGCTAGCAGGTGAAGGGATTGTAACTCTGGTGAGAAGGGCTTGGTTCTGATAGAAGTCTGATTTTCTCCCTGAGATTAGAAATACCACGGAAACTGATGGTTGGGTCTTTGTCCCAAAGGAGCTGTGATGCCAGGAAGGAAAGCAACAGGCTTAGGTGGGGGTGTAGACAGACCCCTTTTAGGCTTTGGGTAGAAGACAAGGATGGGTCCAGTCATTGGCTGTGACCCAGGACTGACCCTCACACATGAGAGGCATGAGACCTTGAAGAGACTCAGGCCTCAAAGCATGCCATCAACAGCTGGTACCATGTCTGGAGTGGGGTGGGTAAGAGTGGCAGCCCGGGCTGGAGCTGTGTCCAAGGCTCCAGACCTGCCCTGCAGAGCGTGGAGGGCGAGCACCATGAGAAGGCGGTAGAACTGCTGAAGGCGGCGCAGGGCTCCGTGAAGCTGGTGGTGCGCTACACCCCTCGTGTGCTAGAGGAGATGGAGGCTCGCTTTGAGAAGATGCGCTCAGCGCGACGACGTCAGCAGCACCACAGCTACTCGTGAGCCTTGGATCACCCATCCCTGGGCCTGCCTGCCACCCCCAACCTCAGACATCCAAGCCAGGCCAGTGATCTCTGAGGCCTCCATTGCCTTACCATGACCTGGATCCTCACCTGGAGCATCTGCCCCATCTACCCCTGTAGTGGTAGCCAAGGCCCATGGGACCCTCTACCTCTCTCCCCATCCCCACGCTGGGATGCTGCACCATTGCCTGTGGAACTCAAAGCCTGGCTCCCCCTGTTCCACAGGACCTCTCTCCCCTGAGCCTGGGCTCTCCTCTACCTTCTTGCAGGTCCTTGGAATCTAGAGGCTGAAATCACAGACGGGAACCCTCCTGCTGTTCCCAACTCCTTGAACATTATTATTGTCACTGGCTCCTTATTTAAAGATCTTCGACCCTCTCTGAGTGTCTGTGTCTGTCATGCATCCTCGGCGACCGTGGTGTGTGGGGGAGACGGGGAAGAGCTTTCTCTAGCATGGCTTCCCAGGTCTGAAGGTGATAGCGAGCCAGCTTCCCAGGAACAAGTTCGAAGACTGAAGTCGTCCAGGTTGGGTCTGAGTGTTGGGGGCAAAACTGGAGACGGTCGTCCAGCGGCGGGGACCCTGACCCCTTCCTCCGCAGCGGTGACGGGGAAGTCCAGAGACCAGCGAGAGCCAGAGCACTGCCTCGGTGTGGGCGGGGCGGAGCGAACCATTAGCCGGGTCCGCCGGGGGGTGGAGGAATAACACCACCGTGTGCGTGGGAGTGAGGTTGGTGGGGCACTCCAGGGTGCGGAGTCAGGTTCACTTACCACCCATCGGCCGCTCGCCTCACCCTCCAACTCAACTACGTCCTTAAAGGAGCCACACTTTCAAAAGAAAACCCACCTTTAAATTCCCCATCACACCGCCCGCCCATCCCTCGCGTCCCGTGCGGCGCGCCGCCGCGGGAACCCGGGGTCGCACCCGGCGTTCCACGCCGCGCGCTACTCGCTTCAGGTGACATCATTCCCCTGCCGGGCTCCGCCCCCCGCCCCAGCCACCGCACACTGCGTGCCTATTGGTCGACATGCCTTAGGCTCCGCCCCTACCTCTCCGCCCGCGCGGCCCCTCCTTGTCGGTGTGGGGGTGGGCCCTAGTCACCGACTGGTACCGACGCCAACTCCCATTGGCCATGCGGCGCCGTCAGTCAGTCTTCTATTAAAGGGGCCACGACCGCCCGAGAGCTGTGGGGGGGAGGGGGTGGGAGGAGGAATTTTTTGGGGGGGAGGGAAGGTGGGATTTGGGGGGGCGCTGGTGGTACCCCGTATCTGGCTGCTGCGGCCTCACGGGGGGAGGCTGAACGGTGACAGGGGCAAGGGGCTATTTTAAGGGGGGGTTAGAACGCTGTGAGATTGTGAGGGGGAGGGGGTCCCCGGCGCCCAAGCCGGAGCAAGAGACGCTGAGCCCGCGCAAGCGGCGGAGACCGGGCTCCAGAGCTCCAGATCCGGGCCCCGGCCCTCGCCAGGGGCCCCGCCCGGTCCCCCCACCCTACCCCACGTCCCTCCTGCAACCCAGCTCCGCCCGCAGCCGCCGCGGACCAGGTAGGTGAAAGCCCGGCCCAGCCTGCCAGGCAGCGCCCACCCCGGGGTCCCCTCGGCGAGTCTCCCCCCCAACCCAGTCTGCCGGAGATCTCAAATTCTCATCTTCTTCCCTGGGGATTCCAGAGTCCAGATTTCACAACATAACCCAGGAGATCCAGGCGTGTCCCCTTCCCGGAGCCCAGAGTCCCCAGCCGAACCCTGGAATCTCAGGCGGACTGTCTCCTTGCGCCTCTTCTGGGGCCCAGGAACCCGGATTTCTCAGCTCAGCCCAGGGGACCCCTCTGAGCCTAGATCCTTCCTCGTGGCCCTGTCCTGGGAGCTCCAGACACTGACCACCTCTGGACCCCTGTGGTGTCCGCATCGACCCCTTCTCGCTACAGCCTCTGGCCGGAGCAGCCTGCCGCGTTCCCTAGTCCAGGCTGGTTTGCCAGCCACTCTGGACATAGGCCCGCGCTGGAGCTGTCCATGGTCAGTGGTGCTCTCGACAGCTTCTACTCCCCTCCTGTAGCCACCGCCGCCACCAGGGAGGGGGCGCAGGCAGCGCGGGGATAGCCCCCCTCCCCCGCTGCCGCGCTTTTGACCCGGGGATCCCTGGTCCCTCCCCGAGCTGGGCGCAGGGTTCTACTGCCTGGCTAGGATTCTCTGCTGTATCTCTGGGCAGCCCGGTTTTCTGGTACTCTAGCTGCTTTCCAAGGAGTCACGACTTTTTTGGCTTTGACTGTCCCTGCCCTGGCCACCTTAGGGTCCTTGTACCGAAGCACCCAGCTCTCACCCAGTTCTGGAGACCTCTTAGTGCTTTGGGCATTTTCTGGCCTTCACTTTTTGATACCTGGAGAATCCAGTTTTCAAGTCCCTCCCCCCATGCTTTAGCACCTAATTTAACCACCTCTGTACCCCTCAGACAAACATATTCAGCCTCCTGGTACCCAGCACCTGCTTCCTTAGGGACTCAGGTGCCATGACTTCTTTTCAGAGGTTTGGATGCGATTCCTCAGCTTTTGTCCCCCTTGCTCCTGGGAGACCTAGATGCCTTGACTCCAGTCCTCAGTGTGGAGCATTTGCAGTGTCCATCAGATCACCTATCTGGTCCTCCTTCCCAACAGGGACTCAGTCTCCAAGCTCCTCATCTCCTTTACATGCACAAGGATGTGAGAATCAGACTTCTATCTCTGTGTGCCCTCAGTATTCTCAGCTCTTTTACCAAGCTTCACAGCTTTACCAGGTCTTCACAGTCTCTCAAACCACCAACTTCAAATCTACTGTGGCTTTGACAAACCCATGCCTTATTCCCACATCATCTCAGGAACTAGGTTTGCTCGTTGCCTCCTCAAATTAGTACCATGAGGTCCTATGCCCAACACTCTAAGTTGAGTTGGTAAGCCAAACTTTCATTCCTTCCTGAAGATGTGCTTTGAAGTCCAGGTTCTGGCATGACCAGTACAGCTCATTTTGCTTGTATGTCTTCACCAAGATCTGTGTTCTAGACTAGTGCTAAATTCTAGGTGTATCTTTCTCCATTTCCTTTAACTTTTCCCTCCCCCACTCCCAACACACCCTAAACTTGATCTTTCTCTATGGCCCAGGCTGACTTGGACCTCACTATATTTTTCAAATATCTACACAATCTATTTCTGTGGCTCAGTTGGTTGGTAAGGTCAGAGGCTGGTTCTCGATAACATCCCTGAGCCAAGTTTTGCCCTTAAGCTTCTCCTTAGATATGTTCTGCATTTCTAACAACTGGGGCAGGGAATGTGTTCCATGATGGTAATACATGCATAGAGTTCTGTGTTCAATCCCTAGTATTGGAACAATAATAAATAATTTTTTTCCTAATAACCAGTCTTTACCTTTAATTTCTACAAAATTCTCATTTTAGATGTGTTCTGTGTTCCACTGTTCCAGATTCCTCTCTCTTCAAAATATAACTAAGTACTCTGGCCTTCCTTCAACTTGTGGTATTGCTTCTAGAGTTCAAGTGTTTTAAGTCTGGAAGAGCCCAAAGCTGTGTCCTCCACTCCATCTTCCTGCCTCAGGTCCTAGGTCTCAGGCTCCTTTATTCCCAGATCCCAATTTTCCCGTGTGGCCTCAGCCTTGGTGGTGGACTTGTCCCCTTGGTGGCAGAGCGTAGGCCAGCTCTTCCATCTGCCATTTTGGCATTCTAAGCATGTTCTAGAATCTCTTCTAGAGTCTTAAGCCTCAAGATGTTCTCATTTTCAAAACACCCCCCTATGCCAGCTCTTCTCCCAGTCTCTCTCTCTTTCTCTCTTTATCTTTATCTTTCTTTTCAATGTATTTCTTTTTTTGGGGGGCAGAGTCCTATTGTGCAGCCTAGACTAGTCTCAAAGACAGCCATCCTCCTTCCTCAGCCTCCCAAGCATCAGGGTTAAAGCATGTACCACCAGGCTGGTCTTATCTCAGGAACTCCCAATTCTCAGTTCTATCTTCTCCAGAAGCTGCCAATTGCCCAGCAAACTTCTTGCTATTATTTATTTATTTGCGTGCGTGCGTGCGTGCGTGTGTGTGTGTGTGTGTGTGTATGTGTGTGTGTGTGTATCAGAAAGGACTGTGTGTACCTGTGGAGGTCCAAGGATGGCCTTTGGAATTATCCTGGATTGCTTCTACCTCCTTTTTGCTTGGCTCTAGGATTCCCAGGATCCCCCTTCCAGAGCCAGAAGTGCAGGGCACTGCCATTTTCACTTGGCATTTTTAGGTGAGATCTAAGATCTGAACTTGGGTTCTTTTGTTTGCAAGGCAGAGTCTTAACTCCTGAGACATCTTTCCAGCCCCTTTGTTTTTAAACCCCTGATATACCCTAGTTTCTAGCTTATCTCCTTTCTTGTTATTCTAGCATCATGTAGACATAAAATCAAAATGAGTTTGTGACTACTGCTATGTTCAGTAGCATTTGTGTATGTGTGTGTACATGTATGTGGGTTTGTACACATATGTGCTGAGAGCAGGGTCTTATGCACGTCAGGCTGGTCTTGAATCCCCTGATCATCCTGCCTTGGGGTCCTGAGTTCTGATGTCACAGGTGTAGGTCACCAGGCCTAGTTTATATCTTGTGTTGGTGTCTTCATCTTAAGAAGGTTGTGAGTTCTAGATTTTGTCTTCTGACCAGGTTTGCACTAGGGATGTTCCTGTATCAGTTTGCTCCCCCTCTGTGTTTGGAGCTCTGGGGTGACCTAGGACCTTCTGAAGTTACTAGGTGGCTTTGGGTTGGTTTTATGTTCAAACCTTCATTTCAGAACATGCCCCTCTAACTAGCTTGATCTCAGCTCTCACCCTCAGACACATGTTCTGTGAAGAAGCTTGTACCTTATCTGTGTTTTGGGGGGGGTCTTCATGGCACTGACTGCAGGCTGTTTCTGAGGGTCTACAGTAGTCTCCTCTAAGATGCCTTGGGGTATCTTCTGAGGAGGGCATGATTTAGATATCACGTTAGGCTCTGGCTTAAGATTGGCCTGATGTCTGAAACATTTCCTGTGACTCTAGCTCCTAATGGGGCTTGGGAGAATGCCTAGATTCTCAGCAGTCTTTCACTTGAAAGACCACCAGCACAGTCTCCCAACTGCCTCAACCTCTGGATCCCTTTTTTCCTCATGGGAACCCAAGGCTCTGGTTCTAAGCTTTGGTCACAGTCCCCATTTGGGCAGGATTGGGAGTTTATCCAATCTCAAACCGGTTAAGCCACTGCCTGAATGATGGGAAATAAAGAAACGAAAGTCCCTCCTGCTTTCGGCCAGGCTAGCTAGACCTGTCCAACCTGAAGTGCTCCAGGGAGGAGTTAAGGGGGCCTCTCTTCATCTCTGCCCCACCCTTGGTTCCTGAGACCCATGTCCTACCTTAGCAGTTCAGAAGTCCCACCTTTTTTCTCCTCTTGGACTCTTGGTTGATGCCCTATGAGAGTGGATTTGGGGGTATGATCCAGGACACGTAGATCCTGAAGGGAGGTTATGTGAACTCGTAGGAAGAGTGGGAAGAGGAGGAGGTCTTAAGGCTGGGGTTTCTGGGTCTTGTAGAAGGCTGAGAGCCTCTATTGGAGAGGGGGGGGCTGGAAGTCAGCTGTACAGATCTAGGGAAGGATCTGGGATCCAAGGCATCTGACATAGCCTTTTCCCTTGCTTTTTATTTGTTCTTTTTATATACTTAGTAAGTGTTTTTAAATATTTTATTTATCTGAGGAAAGAAAGAGAGAGGTGGTATGGCAGAGTTCAGCTGACAACTTTCAGAAGTCAAGTCTCTCCTCTCACCATTTGGGGTTCCAGGGATGGAACTTAGATATCCAGGTCTTCGAGCAGGCATCTTATCTGCTGAGCCATTTCTCCAGCCCTGTCACGTTTCATTGTATTGTTTGGGCTAGCCTTGGTTTCACTGTGTAGCTGACGACGACCTGGAACTCCTAATCCTTCTGCCTCCACCTGCTAAGTGCTGGTATTATAGGGGTGTACTCTCCAACCCCAGTTTAATATATGAAAATTTCCCCACTGTGATGATAATCAAACCAGGGCCACTCAGGCCAGGCAAGTGCTGCATCCCTGAGCCCCAGCTCCAGTCCTCCCGGCACTCCACAAATAGAGTGTGACCCCCCCTCCCAAGTATTCCTGAGCATAGGGTGCAGGTGTTTGGGGAAATGAAGAAGGTAGGTGCTAGGTGGTAGATGTAGACAGGTAATCATATCTCAGTTACAGACTATAGTGTCCACAACTCTGAGGCTTTCTGAAGTCTTCATTCTGGTTTGGGCCTCTGCTTCCTTATCCATGCAGTGGGTTGAGGATTTCAAATAGCCACAATAGTTAAAGGATATAGTTTCCTTTTCTCCATGCTCAGGCAGTGCCAACCTTATTCAGTTTCTTTCAATAGGCAGGCTTAGATTTGCAGCCAATACCTCATGGAGTCTAGCCTTAATTTCCCTAAATGCTCTTACTCCAGGAGTCTGGGCTGTTTTCCTGAGAGCAATAGATTTCAGTTATTCTGTGCAGGGGTTACAATGAATAGGCTTCAGTTTCCCCAACTTGATGACCAGCACTTATGTTCCTTGTCGGGTGTCTGCTTGACTGTAACCAGTTTTCCTGCATTGCGGTCAGAATGCCTTGGCCTCAGTTCCCCCGGGTAGTATCCTGACTTTGGGTTCCCCTACCATCCTTCTGGCCGCGCCCGGGTTCTCAGTCTGAACACTTAAGAAGAGCGTGGTTGTCTGTGCCTTGCCCCTTCCCCACCCCCGCAGGCCGGCGCCGCCGCCATGATGTGCGAGGTGATGCCCACCATCAGCGAGGATGGCCGGCGGGGCTCGGCGCTGGGCCCAGACGAGGCCGGCGGAGAGCTGGAGCGCCTCATGGTCACGATGCTCACGGAGCGGGAGCGCCTGCTGGAGACGCTGCGCGAGGCTCAGGACGGCCTGGCCACGGCGCAGCTACGGCTGCGCGAGCTTGGCCATGAGAAGGACTCGCTGCAGCGGCAGCTCAGCATCGCTCTGCCCCAGGTCTGGGCGGGGCCAGCGGGGGCGGAGCCTGAGGGACAGGGGCTGCCTGGAGGGGCGGGGATAGGTGCCTGGGGCGGGCGGGTCTTAACTTGGCAGGGCGGGGCCTGCGGGAGATGGAGCCTGGAGGGGCGAGCTAGGTGCCTGGGGAGAGGAGCGGAGCTTCTTTTGGCAAGGGCAGAACCTAGGTGGTGATTGGGGCAGGGCTTGTTCAAGAGGGGCGGGGTCCGTGTCCCGAGGGGCAAGCCTGAGGACCTAAAGCAAAGAGTGGGGCTTTCCTCAAGTGGGTGGGGAAGAGCTGGGAGTTGGAGGTGTGTACCCTAAGAAACGGTGAGACTTAGCCAGTAAAGATGGGACCTGAATGCCAGAAGAGTTACAAGAGGCTGTGACTTAGCTGAGAAGGGCGGAGCCAGACTGAGATAAGGGGCAGGTCTTATCCAGAAGGGGCGGGGCCTAACGGAAGGAGCGAAGTCTTCAGCCTGACCAGTTACGAGGGAGACAGGTAAAAGACTGATCCTCTTACTCATCCTCTTCTCATCTGGATAGGAGTTCGCGGCTCTGACGAAGGAGCTTAACTTATGCCGGGAGCAGCTGTTGGAGAGGGAAGAAGAGATCGCAGAGCTGAAGGCTGAACGGAACAACACGCGGGTAAGTGCTGCTGGGGGCAAAGCCTAAACAGGTGGGCCGGATCACTGGGACTTGCAGGAGTCCCATCTTATTGCATCTTTCTTGCTTCCACTTCCTGCCTGGTTTCTTCTGTGCTCAACTTCTCTTCCTGTATTTCCCAATGTCTCTTTCTCTGGCCTAATCCCTCTCTCCTATCTTCCTCACTTGTCAACCGCTTCTGTAATCCAGCTACCTTTACCCCAGGGTTCTTTTTCTCGACTTGGTGTCCTGTCTTTCTAGCTCCTTCTAGAACACCTGGAGTGCCTGGTGTCCAGACATGAGCGGTCGCTGCGTATGACGGTGGTGAAGCGCCAGGCCCAGTCTCCGGGCGGAGTCTCCTCAGAGGTGGAGGTGCTCAAGGCTCTGAAATCCCTCTTTGAGCATCACAAAGCCCTCGATGAGAAGGTAGAATTGGAAGAGCCCAGAAGAATAGAAACCAATGGCTGACTAGAGTTGTTCTGAGTGGGAGAGAGAAGCACTGGCTGTGGTTGTCTGGGGATGTCCATGTGTCTAAATGCATGCTGACCGGGATCTGATAATAGGAAAATGAGTCCGGTGAGGGATAGCTGTGGGAGAAGCTGCTTTGTACGTGGTTGGAACTGCATACCTGTAATTGAGGTAGCTCAGCTGGTAAAGTGCCTGTTTGCAAACCTGGAGACCTGAGTTCCATTTCTGGAAGCCCATATGATAGAAAGAGAGAAATGACTTCCAAGTAGAACTGCACTCCCATTATATTGGCTATCAGACCCGTCCTTGGTGTGTTCTGGATCTCTGTAACCTAGGCTGGTCTTGAACTTGGGATCCTCCCACCTCGGCCTCATGCCTCACCCCCATTTGCAGGTCCGGGAAAGACTGCGGATGGCTCTGGAGCGCGTGGCAGTGCTGGAGGAGGAGCTGGAGCTTAGCAATCAGGAGGTGGGAAGTTCAACTAGAAGGGGCTTTGGGGTGGAATGGAGAAACTGATCGACTGGCTCCTAAGGCAGAGGGCCATGTGCTCAGGTCCAGAAAGAGCTAAACAGGGTTAACTCTGAGGTTTACACTCTTTCAGACTCTGAATCTTCGAGACCAGCTGTCTAGGCGGCGGTCAGGGTTGGAAGAGCCTGGCAAAGAAGGGGATGGACAGGTAAGATGAGAGTTGGAAGTCCCCAGTCTACAGTCTATGTTTTACAGTCTACACTGAAATCTGTGTGTGTTTGTGTGTGTGTTCCCACATGTTTATTCTGGGGATGGAATACAGGGCCTTATTATGCATGCTATGCAAGTGTTCTTCTCCTTAGCCACATCCTCAACCCTTACTGAGGGATTCTAGGCAGGTGCTCTACCTCTGAGCCGTGTTTCCAAACCCTTGCTGGGGGAATCTAGGCAGGTGTTCTCCTGTTGAACCACACCCTCAACCCCACACAGTGCATTCTAGGCAGTGCTCTCCCACTGAACCAAGCCCCAGCTCCTCACTGTGGATCCTAGGAAGGTACTCTACTGCTGAGCCACACCCCTAACCCCTCACTGGAAAAGGCTGGTGTTGTACCTCTGAGTCACATAGGTACCTCACTGCTGCTCTTCTTTTGAGCCATATCCTTAGCCTTCTTTTTTTTTTGGTTAGGATCTCACTTTGCAATTCAAGCAGGCCTGGAATGGCAGATCCTCTTGCCTCAGCTTCCCAAGTGGCTGGGATGACAGGGTTGTTGCCACCATGTCTAGTAACTCATTGACTTTGCAATGGACATATTGTTTGTTATAATCTTCACTGACCCCAGGATATCTGAATTCACAAGAGCCTCGCTGGTGATATAGCTGATTTCTGTGACCCTCATAACGGACCCAGGTGGACTCTGACCTACATGATCTTTGCTGATGTTTTGCTTTCTGCCTCCCTCTTTCTCACTCTAGACCCTTGCCAATGGTCTGGGTCCTGGTGGAGACTCCAGTCGACGCACTGCAGAGCTGGAGGAGGCTCTGGAGCGGCAGCGCGCAGAGGTGTGCCAGCTGCGGGAGCGCCTGGCGGTGCTGTGCCGTCAGATGAGCCAGCTGGAGGAGGAGCTGGGCACTGCTCACCGCGAGCTGGGTAAGGCGGAAGAAGCTAACTCCAAGCTGCAGCGAGACCTCAAGGAGGTGAGGCGGGGGCCCCTGCAAGGCTGCCCTCAGTCCCTCCCCTTCCCCAGCCTTCTCCCAGTCCCTTTGTCCAGAGTAGGTGAGTTCATGACTGGTGGAAGCTGGAATCAGTTCTGACTCTGTGTGGACTCTCCTCCTTGCTGAGCTTCAGTTTCCACACCTGTAAAATGGGTCTTTTGACCTAATCGAAATGTTTCCATGTGGCAGAGTATTCAGCTCTCAGTGTCTGGCTTTCATGTTACTGTATTGTTATTATATAGAACCTAGTGTTTTCTGAAAGTTAAGTTTATGCTTTAATGCTTAGCCATGCCCCCAGCCTTCCACTGATAGTTTCTAGGCAAATGCATTATCTCTGAGACACACTCCAGGCCTCTTTCTACTTTTTTTTTTTTAATGTATGTGTGCAGTGTGTTTTAAGAGGGCACTTTTGTGCCTGTGGAGCCCCAGTGTGATTTCAGGAATCATCCTGGATTGCTCTTCCTCCTTTTTGCTTTTGCTCTGGGTTTTCTCAGGCTCTGCCTTCCAGTGCTGGAAGTGCAGGTCACTGCCTGTTTCTGTCTGGTGTTTTTATGTGGTACCTGAACTCAGATCCTTTTGCTTTCTAGGCAGAAGCTTAACCCCTGAGCCACATCCCAGCCCTCTTTTTACTTTGAGACCCCGTATGGTACCCGCCTAACTTTGAGTTCACTCTATAGCTCACTCTGCCTCAGCCTCTTTCGAAACAGGGATGACAGGCCTGGGTCATTGCACCAAGCAACTTTTTACTAATTCTCAGTTTGGCTGGACTTCAGGGGCTGCTAGGCCTCCTACACAGGTTCTGGGCATGCTCACCTCCCACCAGACCCTGGAGAATCTATTCCAGGCTTCTGCATCTGTTAGCCTGCTAGCTCTTGAAGTGTTACCTTCCAGATGGACGGGAACTTTGTTTCCCTGAGACACTAGGGCGTGTGCTCTGTGATTCTGAGCCTGCTCTATGTTTGAAGTGCGCTTGAGGGGAAACTTCATATGCCGCGGGCCCTCTGAGGCTGGATCTTCTTATGTGTTCCAGGTTAGCCTTGAACTTGCCAAATAACCTCAGTTGGCTTGGTATTCAAAGTCCTCCTGTCTCAGCTGCCCATGTGCTGAGATTATAGACGTGTACTGTCACCATATCATGCCCAGGGCTATTTGCCATCTTTATGAGACATTCTAAGACAGAACTGTCACAGAAGCTATGTCTGGTAGCAGGACAAGGGATTTCCTTTTCCAGCAAACCCCAAGGTGTCTTGCCTGAGAGGTCTCAGCATAGGCTACCGCAAGGTTTTCTGGGAGCTGTAGTCCACGCGGTCCTTTGCGCCCTCTGCAGGCACTTGCGCAGCGGGAGGATATGGAAGAGAGAATCACCACACTGGAGAAGCGCTACCTGAGTGCCCAGCGAGAAGCCACGTCTCTGCACGACGCCAATGACAAGCTGGAAAACGAGCTGGCCAGCAAGGAGTCGCTGTACCGGCAGGTGGGGGCACGTTGGGCGACACGCAAAGCCGGTAGGCATGTGACTTGTGACCGGGGTGACTGAACTACTCCCCTGCCTCCGTTTACCCCAGAGTGAAGAGAAGAGCCGTCAGTTGGCTGAGTGGCTGGATGATGCCAAGCAGAAACTTCAGCAGACGCTTCAGAAGGCCGAGACCTTGCCCGAGATAGAGGCGCAACTGGCGCAGCGTGTGGCTGCGTTGAACAAAGTGAGGGCCGGAGGACCGGGAAAGGGGCGCCGAGTCTGGCAGGGGCTTGGTAGAATAAAGTCAGATGCCAGCTGTTCTGTCCGTTAGGCGGAGGAACGCCATGGGAACTTTGAGGAGCGGCTCCGGCAGCTAGAGGCGCAACTGGAGGAGAAGAACCAAGAGCTACAGCGGGTGAGGGGGCCAGGGCTGTGCAGAGGGAGCATACAGAACTCTGATGAGGGGTTGGGCTTAGCCGAGGAGGTGAGGCTGCGTGGCCTTGAGGTGAGGGTCAAGGCAAAGCGTTGAGCCTGGAGGGGTTTATGTGAGAGGCGAGACTTGGATGTGGGATGGGGCTGTGCTGATGGAGCTTGAGGTGGGGGCGATGGAACTGGGTTTAGATGAAGTGTGAGACTGGGTGGCCTTCAGCCGAGGGCATGGGCTGGATAGGACTTATGTGAGATGGAGGGTAGTCTAGGAGGGGCTTAGCTAAGGGGGCAAGGTTTAGATAAGGGGAGGGATTTTATAGGGACATAGGTGAGGGTTAGGACAGGGAAATGAAAGGGGGTGGGCTTAGGTGAGGACAGGACCCTCTTGAGCGAAGCTGCCTTGTTCCCTTCTGGCAGGCCCGGCAACGGGAAAAGATGAATGATGACCACAATAAGCGGCTGTCGGAGACTGTGGACAAGTTGCTAAGCGAGTCCAATGAGCGACTACAGCTTCACCTCAAGGAGCGTATGGGGGCCTTGGAGGAGAAGGTGCGCCCCTCGCAGTCCTGGGCCTCCAACCACCAGCGATGCCTCAGCTGCCATCCTAGGACCCAGGCATCTCCCCAGACTGTTATTTTGCAGCCCCCTAAGCCTGAACATTCCAAACTCAATTCTGCTCCGTGACTGATACCCCGAACCTAACTTTTTCAAGAGTTGAATTGTACTAGGGTGCTTCATCTCCAATGCTATCCCATTTCACCCCTTTCCCACAGAACTCACTGAGCGAGGAGATCGCCAACATGAAGAAACTCCAAGATGAGCTGCTGTTGAACAAGGTGGGGGTCTGGGGTAGGGAGGAGTTTGTTTTCCAGGAGAATGGGCATGGCCCTGTGGCTGCTCCTCAGAGAGGTGGACCAGCAATGCTGGGCAGCTTGTTCCTCACAGCCAAAGATTTTCACCTGACACTGCCAACTTTTCCTTTCAGGAGCAGTTATTGGCTGAGATGGAGCGGATGCAGATGGAGATCGACCAACTGCGGGGGCGGCCACCATCCTCGTATTCCAGGTGCTGCAGCCCTCATTTTCTTCCTCTGCCCAGGAGCCTGCTGGTCAAGCTTACCCTTTCCGATCCCACTCCCTGTCTGCTGATTTATTCTTATGTTTAATTTCTCCAGTACTAGGGCCTTGCACGTGCTAGGAAGGTGTGCTACCCTTAACCACGTCCCCAGGCCCTCACTGGTGGATTCTGGGCAAGAGCTCTACCATTGAGCCATGCCTGTAGCCCTCCCTGCCTCCCCCTGCCAGATTCCAGGCAGGTACTGCTATTCTATATCCCCAATCCTCTTTTCACTCTTTATTTTGAGAGAAGGTCTCACTAAGTTTCCTAGATTAGCCTTGAACTTAGGGTCTTCCTGCCATCATGCCTAGCTTCACACTTTTCGTCTTTAACTTTGAATACATGACCCTGAGCCCAGGTCTGTCCCTGTGACCTCTGACCTTGCTCCCTTTTCCTGAGCCCTCATTACTGATTGCCTTCCTGGTGCCCACAGGTCTCTCCCTGGCAGTGCCCTGGAGCTTCGTTACTCCCAGGCACCCACTTTACCTTCTGGTGCCCCTTTGGATCCTTATGGAGCTGGCAGTGGCCGGGCAGGCAAGAGGGGCCGATGGTCAGGTGCCAAGGATGAGTCCTCCAAGGTCAGCAGTCACCTCTGGACCCAGGTCTGATCAGGGCTTAGGTGGGCAGTGGTAGGAGGGTGGAGCAGCATCCATGAGACTCAGGGAGGAGGTGGGTGGAAGGGCTTTGTCTCCCCGACTCACTTTCTTTCTGTCCTCATCTGCAACTCCACGTCCCCACCTGTCCATGTGGCTCCTCATCTCCTGTGACTGCCCTGCTCCCTGGTAAGCACAGGAGATGGGGGAGAAGTGGAGATTCCCACAGTGGGTGGGGGCAGGTGAAGGAGAGAAGCAGGCTGTGTCTGGGAAGAGCCAGAAGCCTGTGGTGGGTGTGGCCCGGGCACACGAGGAAAGATCTGTCCCAGCCGGGGAGATGGCTCCTTCAGTAAAGCTCTTGCTGTGTACAAATGAAGACCTGAAATTGGATCCCAGGGCCCAAGTACAAAAGCCAGGTGTGACAGTACATGTCTGTAATCCAGGCAACGAAGAGGCAGAGACAAGAGGATCCCAGGGGTTCACTGGCTAGCCAGCCTAATCAATCAGTGAAAGACCCCATTTCAAAAACTAGGTGGAGAATGACTGAAGAAGACACCTGATAATGACCTCTGGCCCTCATATGTATGCGCACACATCTATTTATACATCCACATGCAGCAAAAATATTTTTTAAAATATTTATTTATTTATTTATTTATTTATGAGAGGAGAGATAAAGGACACATTCATGCTATGTATGTCACATAGGTGGAGGTTGAAAGACAACTTTTAGAAATCATTTCTCTCCTTTCACCATATGGTCTTCTAGGGATTGAACTCAGGTCTCCAGGTTTGTGAACAGACATTTTGCCTGCTGAGCTGTCTCACCCCTTTCTGAGACCCTTTATTTTTATTTTTTAAATTAAACTTTATTTATTTATTTATTTATTTTTGTGTGTGTGTATCAGAGAGCACTGTGTGTCTCTGTGGAGGACTAAGAGTGACCTCAGGAATCATCCTGGATTGCTTCTATCTCCTTTTTATTTCACTCTGGGATTTCTCAGACTCCACCCACCATGGTCAGAAGTGGAGTCCACTGATGTTTCATCCTAGCATTTTTACATGGGACCTGGGATCCAAACTCAGGACCTTCTGCTTTCAAGGCAGAGGCTTAATTCCTGAGCCTTTTCTCCAGCCTCCTATACCCTTAAAAAGGGGAAAAGAAAGCCCTGTCAAGAAAGGGGATGAGGGTGTTGCTGAGTGATAGAGCACTTTTAGGGCATGAATGAGGCCCAGGTTTCATCTCTGGTACAAAGAATAGAAATAGTTACAGAACTGGCTAAGAAAAGCATCAGTGCTGTGGGAAGGGTCAGAGAGAGAGAAGAGACCCTGTACCAACCTCAGCCCTCACCCACAGGTCCAGGACTGGGAGCGGTCTGCCCCGGTGGGCTCCATTCCACCCCCATTCCCTGGGGAGCTGGATGGTTCGGATGAAGAGGAGGCCGAGGGAATGTTTGGAGCTGAGCTGCTATCCCCCAGTGGGCAGGCTGATGTGCAGACTCTGGCCATCATGCTGCAGGAGCAGTTGGAAGCCATCAACAAGGAGATTAAGTGAGTCTACTCTGGCTGCTGTGCCTTGCCCTGCTTCCTCCATGGCCCGTGGGCTCCCAGACACTTGGCTCTGAAGCCCTGAGTCTGGCTGTCTTCCCAATGTCCCGGAGAGATACTTCATCCTGGGGATCCCAGAAATACCCCCATGTTGTCCATCAGTGTTCTCCTGCCAGCACTGAGTTTCTAGACATACTAAAGAGTATATGTGGGAAGAATCTTCCAGAACACCATGGGTCTTGTGGCTTCATACAACTACATCCCAGGGGCTCCTGGTACCCTTAAGAATCTCAGCATGGGGGCTAGAAAGGTGGCTCAGCGGTTGAGCCTCTGCCTTGCAGGCGGAAGGTCCTGAGTTCGGATCCTAGACCCCACGTATAGACGCCAGTCGGAAGCGGGGGTGGGGGGTGGGGTCTGCGTTTCTGGTCTTGGTAGGGCGGAATAGTTCCCGAATTCGTCCGTGGTTCTACACACACACATACATACACACACATACGCACACATGCATATGCACAATTGAATAAATAAATAAAAAAAAAAAAGAATCTCAGCATGACACAAGGTTCCCAACACTAACACTACACATCTGCAAATCAAGAACCTCTGCTAGGAAGGGGATGGATTGATGAAGGGAGGAGAGGAAGGGCAGAAAGGAGAGGAGGAAGGGAGAGGGGAAGGAGGCAGACAGAAAATTATTCAATATGCTGGTAAAACTAGGAAAAAAAAATTTTTTTTTATTATTTATTCAACTGTGCGCGTGTGTGTGTGCGCGTATGTGCGTGTGTGCGTGTGTGTGTGTGTGTGTGTGTGTGTGTGTGTAGAACCACGGACGAATTCGCAAACCACCATGGACGCCTCCACCTCCTTCTGCCCCGGGATTCACAGGCTCCGCCCTACCAGGATCAGAAGCGCAGGCCGCCCTCACTTCCGCCTGGCGTCTATACATGGGATCTGGGATCCGAACTCAGGACCTTCCGCCTGGAAGGCGGAGGCTTAACCCCTGAGCCACCTCTCCAGCCCAAACTAGGAAAAAATTAAACAAAATAATAAGTTTTTAAAAAAAGAACCTCTAGGGCTGGAGAGGTGGCTCAGGGGTTAAGCCTCCGCCTTGCAGGCGGAAGATCCTGAGTTCGGATCCCAGATCCCACGTATAGACGCCAGACAGAAGCGGGGGCGGCCTGCGCTTCTGGTCCTGGTAGGGCGGAGCCTGTGAATCCCGGGGCAGAAGGAGGTGGAGGTGTCCATGGTGGTTCGCGAATTCGTCCGTGGTTCTACACATACACAGACACACACACACAAGCCCGCGCACACATACACACACACATGCACACAGTTGAATAAATAATAATAATAATAAAAAAATTAAAAAAAATCTCTTGTTAAAAAAAAAAAAAAGAACCTCTACTCGGGTTTGGGGAAATGCAGCAGTGGTAGAGTGCTGCCCTAGCATGTGTTTAGCATGTGTGAGGGCCTGGGCTTTAGGCCTGAGATGGGGAAAAGAGGAAAAGCTTAAAAAGCAAGAAAGGAAGAAAGCCATCAAGAAGACACTGCATTGGCCACAACAAGAATTTCTTCTCCTTTTTTTAAATTAATAAGTTTATTAGAGAGAGAGCATATATGTGGCATGCCAGGCAGATGGGTAGAGGTTAGAGGACAACCTTTGGAAGTCAGCTCTCTTCTTTTATCACGTGAACTCTGGGAGTTGAACTCAGGTTTCCAGGTCTGCACATAGGTACTTTACAGGATGAGCTATCTTGCTGGCCCCATACATCAAGAATTTCTCTTTTTTATTATTTTATTTATTTATTTTTAGCTTTACAATCATATTGAGTACTTAACCCTGCTTCCCTCCATCCCCCTTCCTTTCCATCCTCCCTCCCTTCCTCCTGCCTGACTGCTTCTATGGACCCCAGGGTTCCCTCTGGCTTGTCTACTCTTGTGGAGGTTCAGGTCTCTATAACATACCAAATTGCCTTTCCTCAAGCCACCCCACTGATAGGGGCATTTCCCTTCACTCATTCAGCTCCAGTCTCTAAGGTTTCCACTGTGCGTTCTTATTTCTCTTGAGTTCCTCGTAGGCTACTGGGGCATGTTGGTATGTCAGTCATTATGCAGGTCTGGTAAGGACAAGTCTCACTGCAGTGAGCACACCAAGCATTTCTAACTAGTATCTGAAACAGCTTGGTTGGTAGAGTGCTTGTCTAATGTGTGAGGCTCTGGGTTCTATCCACAGTATGGAAAAGAAAGAAAGAAAAAACTAACCTCAACAAGCTCTATATATTAAGTCTTTTTTTAAAAATTAATTTATGTGGTGTGTGTGTGTGTCTGTGTGTGTGTGTGTGTGTGTGTGTGTGTGTGTGTGTGTGTGTGTCTGTATATGTGTATCAGAGGGCATGTGTGTCCCTGTGGAGTCCCAAGGGTGACTTCCAGAATCATCTTAGGTCACTTCTACGTCTTTTATGCTTCACTCT
Organism: Typhlomys cinereus; assembly: GCA_023101885.1. NCBI lineage: Eukaryota > Metazoa > Chordata > Mammalia > Rodentia > Platacanthomyidae > Typhlomys > Typhlomys cinereus. The sequence goes on along the minus strand of JALPQD010000554.1, from coordinate 248,906 downwards.
GGGATTTTCCATTCTCTGTCCACCAGGGATAGAAGTGCAGGCCGCCACTGTTTCTACCTGATGGTTTTATGAGGGACCTGGGATCTGAGCTCAGGACTTTCTGCTTGTGAGGCAGTCTTAACCCCTGAGCCATCTCTCCAACCCCATACCAAGTCTTTTTAAGTAATAGAACAATATATTAAGAACCCCCTTCTGCTTCCCTGGAATTGATTGACCAATTTGGCCATTTTCCTGTAACAACACTTTTCCATAGGCTCCAGGCAAGGGAGACTCACGTGACCATGTCTTGACTCACATACAAACTTTGTTCTCCAAGCTCTGAATTCTGATTAGGTGACTTGATCAGATCCTACTAGATCCTAGCTTTGCTTGATTGGATCTTATCATGATTTTGCTCTTGTGGTTTTCAGAATATTGTGTCTTGTCTGTAGTAATTTTTATTATCGTTATTCCAGTACAGGGGACTTTTGCATACTAGGCAAGCATACCATTGAATCACACCCCCAGCTCCTCACTGGGGAATTCTAGGCAGTTGTTCTACCCCTTAGACCCCCCCCCAACTCTTCACTGTGGATTCTAGATATGTGCTCTACCACTTACCCACATCCCCAGCCTCTCGCTGTGGATTCTAGGCAGGAGCTCTCTATCCACTATCCCCAGTGCATTTTTTATGACTTTACATAACAAGATAGTCAAATCCCCAGACTAGTAGAAATCCTCAGCACTGACAGTCTGAATCCTTCTGTGACCTCTAAGTCTATTACAAGCTTTCAGAGAGGTCTCCCCAATTGACCCAGTATTTCTGGCCTCTTGCCACCTGTGACCCTCTGCCCTCTACCCAGTCTTACTGTTTTCTCCCCAGGCTAATCCAAGAGGAGAAGGAGACCACAGAGCAGCGCGCCGAAGAGCTGGAAAGCCGCGTGTCCAGTTCTGGCCTGGACTCCCTGGGCCGCTACCGCAGCAGCTGCTCACTGCCCCCCTCGCTCACCACCTCCACCCTGGCCAGCCCCTCCCCTCCCAGCTCCGGCCATTCCACACCCCGCCTGGCGCCTCCCAGCCCTGCACGAGAGGGCACCGAGAAGACGGTGAGTGCCAGGTCTCCCCAGCCTGGTAAAGGCTGAGAAAGCAAGAAAAGGCTTCCCCAAATGCAGCTGCGTAACTCTCTGCACGAGTGGATTCCAGAACCGTCCTACTTGGGCTGGAGAGATGGCTCAGGGCTTAAGCCTCTGTCTGGCAAGTAGAAAGATTTGAGTTTGAGTCCTGGGATCTGGCTCTGGAAGGTTAGAGCCTGGGAAATCCTAGAGCCTTGCAAAAGGAGGTAGAAGCAATCTGGGATGATGATGATTCCTGAAGTCACTCTTGTTCCTCCACAGGGACAAATAGTGCCCTCTGATACACACACACACATACACACACACACACACACACACACACACACATAAAGTAAATAAAATGTAATAAAATTATTTGAGAGAGAGAGAGAGAGAGAGAGAGAGAGAGAGAGAGAGAGAGAGAGGTCAGAGGACAATTTGCAGCAGTCGATTCTCTCCTTCCATCATGTGGGCTTCCAGGAATTGAATTCAGGTAGTCAGGTTTGCGAGCAAGCGCCTCACTCATTGAATTATCTTGTCTGGTTTCTCCTTCCTTCCTTCCTTCCTCCCCCCTCCCTCCCTCCCTCTCTTCTTTCTTCCTGCCTTCCTCCCCCCCTCCCTCCCTCCCTCTCCTTCCTTCCTCCTTTAGTCTCTCCTCTATCTCTTCATTCCTTTTTTCTTCTGTCTCACTGACTCGTCCCTATTCTTTCTTTTTTCCTTCCCTTTTTCCTTGCCGCCCCCCTTCCTTTGGAACTTCCCTACATCTTTGTAAACTTTCCGTGACTAACCTACCTACACTGGAGTTCTGAGAAGCTTCACGCAGTGGCTCAATTTGTAACTCCCATGGCATGTGCTGCTGAGGCAGGAGGTTTCCTGCAAGTTTGAGGCTTACAGAGAAAATCTTATTTTACTCAGAAAAGGAGAAAGATTGACCTTTGAAAGAGACAAGATCATCTTATTATTTTATTGCTGGATGCTTCACTTTCCTGTCAGCAAGATGGAAACCCCTGGCATAGAAAGCAAAGCTCCCATATACCCATTTCTCCTGCTCTCTTGTGCTCTCTACTTACTTCGAATTAGCTCCCCAAACAGGGAGAGCCCAGACAACTCCCAGGAGACACTGCAATTAGCGGGATGCTCCTCTCACGATCCTCTAAGTTAATCTTATATCTATGTGTCTCTTTCCCCAGAACCACATCCCCAAGGAGGAAGTTGGGGCTCCTCGAGGGGAGGGGCCGGTCATCCCAGGAGATACCCCACCACCTACTCCCCGCTCCGCTCGTCTTGAAAGAATGACCCAGGCCTTGGCATTGCAGGCAGGGTCCCTGGAGGATGGGGGACCCTCCCGGGGAAGGTCAGCAGAGATAAGGGTTGAGAACAGGGTGGGTGAGAAAGGAGGGAATCTGAATTTGGTGGGGAGGAGACAGCACGTATCCCATGCTTAGTCCTCATTCTACCTGGCTTCCCTAGTGAGGGTACCCCAGATTCTCTGCACAAAGCCCCCAAGAAGAAGAGCATCAAATCATCCATAGGCCGACTCTTTGGCAAGAAGGAGAAGGGCAGGATGGGGCCCCCTGGCCGGGACAGTGTTTCTCTAGGTAAGTGTCACAATCCCAACCCCCCAAGTCCTCCCTGTCGTTCTCCCTCTTACCTCATTTCCATATTCATTCTGCAATAATTTCTGCCTTCATTCATTCAGTAAATTCTCTCTGTATGTGTGGGGGGCATGTGCCTTGTGTGTGTGTATGTGGAGGAGGGGGCTCAGAGATGCCTGTGGGCGTTGGTCCACAGACACCTAACATCTTGAGTCAGACAGGGTCTCTCGGGTTGCCTGACTGGCTCAAGAGCTCCCAGGGATCCTCCTGTCTCTGTCTCCGTTTTGCCATGTCAACTCGGGGATGCTAGGCGTGCACTAGCACCCTGACTTTTACTTAAGACTGTGAGGTCAGGTGCTCATGCCTCCGAGGAGAACCGCTTACCCCCCCCCATTATCTCCCTGGCCTCAGACTTGTGGTTCTCCCGACTGTCTCTCCAGTGCTGGGATAACAGGAGGCACTATCAAGACTACCATTTATCCTTTTTGATTTTGTTTTTTTGAAGTTTTGGGAACTAAACCCAAGCAAGCATGCTGCCACTAAGTCACACCCCCAGCCCCTCACTGGGGGATTCTAGGCAGTTGTTCTACCCTTAGTCCCTCCTCCCTCCCCACTGTGGATTCTAGGCAAATGCTCCACCACTGAGCCACACCCGCAGCCTCTTCTGGTGTACTCAAGGCAAGCACTCAATGACTATCTACATCCACAGCCCTCTTTTCACTTTTCATTTTGAGAATGAGTTTTACTGAATTACCCAGACTGGCCTGAAATTCACCTTTTAGCCCAGATGACCTTGAACTTTCAAACACCTGCTCTGTCTCACCAGCCTTACCTACCACCACAACTGGTCTCCTCTTCTTTCTTCCTTCTTCCTTCTTCCTTCTTCTTTCTTCTTTCTTCCTTCTTTTCTTTCTTCCTTCTTCTTTCATCTTTCTTCTTCCCCTTCTCCTTTTTGTTTGTTTGTTTGTTTTGAAGTGATCTCAGCGTTTAACCCAGGTTGGCGTTGAGCCCTTCGCACATCTGCCATATATATAAAATCAAGAAGGTGGGGCACAGATTCCATAGTGTGCAGAGATCTGAGGGATTCCTAGTATCCTGGGGGCTGCTTCACTTCACTCTGGCAGCTTGAAATTGATAATGGCAGGAATGTTTACACCCTGGGAATTGCAGACACCACTATTCGGTCCAAAGATGAATTTGAACTCTTGATTTTCTTTCCTCCACCTCCCACATGCTAGGACCACAAGTCATGCCTCCCAAACCTGTTTATATGCTGTTGGGGACGGAAGTCAGGACCTCTGCATGCCAGGCAGGCAGCCCTGTACCAGATAATTGACAGCCCAACATTACCTTATCTTATAGTTTCTTTGTGATAGGATCTCTGGCCTGGTATTTACCATGTAGCCAAGCTAGCCTCAGACTAACATTGATCCTCCCCCCTCAGCCTCCTGAGTAGCGGGATGACAAGCATTGGCCACTACATTCCTCTGGCTTGAGACTTAACATGCAAAAAAATGTTTTTGTATGTGCATATCCTGTATGTGTGTGTTGCATGTCAGTACATGTGCTTGGAGAGATCTGAGGGTGACTTTGGGGATAATCCCCCCATTAAATCCAGAACTGGCTGATAGATCTAGTCTGACTAACAACCTGGCTCCCAATGCAAGCTCCACCTCCGGGGCTGGAATGATAGGTGCTTTTGTGTGTGCAGCAAAGCGCTTTAACCACTGGGCCATCTCCCAGTCCTGAGACTTTGTAAATTTTGACTCTTCCCTTTCTCCAGCTGGAACACCCTCTGATGAAACATTGGCCACTGACCCTCTGGGACTAGCCAAGCTGACAGGCCCAGGAGACAAGGACAGAAGGAACAAGAGGAAGTGAGTGTGTCCTTGTGCAGGCAGAGCAGAGGGGCGAGTATCTGTGAAACTCACAGGCCATCAGCCAGCCTTGAGCTTGCCTTGAGGGGACCTTGGGACTGTCAGGGTTTGTATCTGTTGTTTTTCTCTGGGCATGTGTGTGGAAGATAGTTCACAGTATTTCTTAAAGGTGCTTTGATGCATGTTTGTTCGTGTGTGTGTGTGTGTGTGTGTGTGTGTGTGTGTGTGTGTGTGTGTGTTTGGGGGGGGTCTACAGAAAAAGCTCACAACTTCTGCTTCCCTCTCCTGCTAGACATGAACTCCTGGAAGAAGCCTGCCGCCAGGGCTTGCCTTTTGCTGCCTGGGATGGTCCCACTGTGGTTTCCTGGCTGGAGGTATGAGGGTCTACAAATTATCAGATTGTAAAGCTACTCTGTAGTTCTCTCTCTCTCTCTCTCTCTCTCTCTCTCTCTCTCTCTCTCCTCCCATATGTATATATCAGAGTGCACTGTGTGGGCCTGTGGAGGTCCAAGGATGACATTGAGAATCATCCTGGACTGCTCTACCTGCTTATTGCTTTGCTCTAGAGTTTCCCAGGCTCTGCCTTCCAGGACTAGAAGTGCAGGCCATGTATTTTCACCAGACATTTTAGGTGGGATCTGGGGATGTGAATTCAGGTCCTTTCTTCTGCTTGTGAGGTAAAAGCTTTAATCTTTGTGCATTATCTCTCTCTCTCTCTCTCTCTCTCTCTCTCTCTCTCTCTCTCTCTCTCTCTCTCCCTTTCTGTCTGTCTCTCTTCCTCTCTCTTAAATGACTCAAGTCTCACTGTATAGCTCAGGTTGAATTCAAACTAGGCAGCCCTACTCTCTCGGCCTCTGGAGAGCTGGGATGCCAGGCAGGAGCCACCATTCAGGGTTTGATCTCTAGCCCTCTGACTGAAGCCCCAGCTCTGCTCAACAGGAACCCCAGAAGTGGAGTGGATATAGGGAGTTCAGACCCTGGGGGCTCTAACCCAAGCCAGTTTGTTCTCTTCCCCTCACCTCTGCACTTTGATATCTGTTCTTCTTGGCTCTGCTTGTCCCCCTGTCTTCTCTCCACATCTCTCCCCTTCTCTGATGACTTCTGTCACTCCCTCCCTGTCTTTTTCCATCTGTCTCCTTCTGCCTCTCCCGGTCCTCTCTTCCCCCATGTGTCTCTGCCTCGCCTTGTTTCTTTGCCTGTGAACTTTCCCATGTGCGCTCCATCTGTCTTCTCATGTCCTTGCCTTCCCCTGCCACAGCTGTGGGTGGGCATGCCCGCGTGGTACGTGGCCGCCTGTCGTGCCAACGTCAAAAGCGGTGCCATCATGGCCAACCTGTCGGACACGGAGATCCAGCGTGAGATCGGCATCAGCAATCCGCTGCACCGGCTCAAGCTGCGCCTGGCCATCCAGGAGATGGTGTCTCTCACCTCACCCTCTGCCCCCGCCTCCTCCCGAACGGTGAGCTCCCGCCCTCAAGTGCAGGGCACCCAGTTCTGGGCCGATTTGCTCCGCCATTGGCTTTCACCAGAGCCTCTGGGTCACGGGAAGCCCTTTGCTTTAGGGACTCATTGCTCGTTTTTTTCTAAATGTGTTTTCAGTTTCCAGTCACCAGGGGACTGTCCCTATTTCATTCCATAGCAGAGGTGGGGCACCCCAGTGCCCTCCTCCCATACAGTACCTTCTCATCCCCCAGCCCTTGTTTTGGTCCAACTCTTTACTGTGAAATCTCCAACATGTTGAAAATTACACTGATGGATTTCTGCTCTGGTTGTCCCAGCCTCTGGCCAAGTGGGCTACTCAATGAGACAACATCTCAAAGTAAAATGCAGGACTGGGGGTACTTACCACACAAGTGATAGGAAGCTCTGAGAGATGGGAGCCACCTGTAATTCCAGCACAGGACAGGCAAGCTGACTGACTAACCTGGGCCATCCATGAGCTCTGGGTTCAGTGGTATGACCTGGCCTTAATGCTAACAGTGCAGAATGATGAAACAAGACATCCGATATTAGCTTCAGCTCCCCCCATGCGCCCTCACACACTCTATCACACACATGTATCCCGGCACATGGGAACATACATGCACACGTATACCCTCCATATACATATGCAAATAAATAAAAATGAATAAATTAAAGTAAAAGGAGGCCCGGGGCCGTTAAAAGGCATTGGTCTAACAGAACCTGCATTGAATCCCAGAAGCCCATGGAGAGAACCGACTCTGGAAAGCTGTCCTCTGATCTCCACTCCTGTACTGAGTCATGCCCCATTGGAGGACTAGGAAGGGGCTCTTCCACTATGCCATGCCCCCAGATTCCCACTGGAGAACTCTAGGCAGGTGCTCTGTCACTGAGCCACGCCCCAGCCCCTCACTGTGGATTCCAGGCAGACACTTAGTTGCTGAGCCTCATCCCAGCCCTCTTTTACTGAGACAGTAGCCCAGGCTGGGTTGAGCTCACTATAGGGTACAGACAGTCTTTGGGTTTACAATCGTGCCTCAGCTTCCAGAGCACTTGGGCCATCAGTTGCGACTCACATATTCATGTATGTTCATGGAATACCCCGATCGTACAAGGGTCTCCTCTCATTCTTTGGCATGTCCTAGAAGCCACAGTAGTGCCTGACTCTCACCAATAGTTGTGTAGAGGTCTTGAATCTGTGTAGGTCAATTTGTAATTGTGTGGGAAGGGAGTGTTAGCAGCAAGAATGCAGTACATGTGGCAAATCCCAAATCTGCTTGTGAATATCCCTTGGTCTACTGGGTCTGCCTTCGCCTTTTGAGCCTTCATGCTGCATGAGGTCAGAGAAGTCACCCCATCTTCATCTGCACAGAATCACAGTCGAAGGCTTGGCCTTGTCCCACTGATACCTAGTATCTGGGTGTGCACTCAGCAAAGGATGGCTCCCGTCCCATCACCTTGCTTTGAGCCCGAAGCAGAATATGCATCAATAAATGGCAGGGGGGAGGTCATAAGCCCATCGCTTTCCACCTCATCCCGTTTCTCCTCCTGCCCCATGACACCTGGGCCCCTCAGCCCACAGGAAACGTGTGGATGACACATGAGGAGATGGAATCCCTGACTGCTGCCACAAAGCCGGTGAGCGCCCCCTGCTGGCAACCCTGGGGGTGGCACTAACCCTGAGGGGGTGGGGTTGGGAATGAGCCTGTCAGTTTGTCCCTTCTGTCCTATGCTTGCTCCCTTAACCCACCCCTTCTCTCCCCCTCTTCCCACTAACGGGTCAGGAGACCAAGGAGATCAGCTGGGAGCAGGTAGGGGCGTGGGGAGGGCTGTGGGCGCATGAACAGGTGGTGCTTGCTGCATGGACCCCTTTCCTCTGCACTTTGCCCCATTCCTTGCCAGAACATTTCATCTGACCCCAACTATGGTCACAGCCAAGCTGGTGCAACGCCATTTTATTGTGGAGTGCGCAGGGCTGCGTGGTTGCCCTAGGGCTGGGATAGGAGGCTTATGCCTGCCTCACATGTTACCCACACTGACTATGGTAGAGGGAAAGGTTGGCCAAGCTGAATGAGAAGTTGGAGGGAATAAACTTGCCTGTGGTGGGGGCTCTCAGCTCGGCTTCTGTCTGTTGTCCACTTTGGGGAATTGGGGGTTGTCTGCTGGGTATGAAGGATTTCAGAATGATGATTCAAGAACTGTCCCAGACTAGAAACAGCCTGGGACTGCTGTTTCCACAGGCTGGTGGAAGAGAAGGTCTCTGGCTAGTGGGAGGGAGATCCATGTCCTTTGACATGATGAGTGTCCTTATCTGGGGCTGAGTTTTTCTCAAATTTTAATGGGGGACATAGCTCAGTGGTTAGATTGCTCACTTAACATGCAAAAAGCCCTGGGTTCCATCCTCAGCATTGCATAAATTTGGCATGGTGTCACATGCTCATCAATTCAGCATTCAGAAGGAATCTCAGAAGTTCAAGGTCGTCTTTGCCTTTGTAAAGGGTTTTGAACCTGTCTGGGCTACATGAGACCCTGTCTCAAAATAAACTTTTAATGTATACTTTTGAGCCTCCAGAAACTTGTGCAAATGCAGCTAGACATGATCTCGAGGCTTGGGATGGGGTGAGAGGTCCTGTAATCTGCTCAACATGTTGGTGGCTCCGAGGGCTAAGGACTTGAGGTGTGAATGATGACCTTGGGCTGACTCGCCATCCCCTTCAGATTGATGTGGGGTAGAGGATAAACTTTCTTGGATGGGGAGGGCGTCAAACTGTACCCCTTTCCTGCATACATAGGAAGGGCCAAAGAGTCTGACCCTCTCCCTCATTGCCCATGGCCCTAGATCCTGGCATATGGTGACATGAACCATGAGTGGGTGGGAAACGACTGGCTGCCCAGCCTTGGGCTGCCCCAGTACCGAAGCTACTTTATGGAGTCTCTGGTGGATGCCCGAATGCTGGACCACTTGAACAAGAAGGAGCTCCGGGGCCAACTCAAGATGGTGGACAGTTTTCACAGGTCTGTGTGGGGACAGCCCCTAGAAATATCCGGGGGTGAGTGGCCTTTCCCTAGAGAGGCTTTAGCCAGTAGTGAGCTTCTTGCCATTGTCTTTGGCTTTATATACTGAATTCTTGGGATGAAGTCCCACTCCATATCCCATTCACAGAAAAGAGAGTCCATAGGAAAATTCATATAGATCTGGGCCTGGTGACAAGAACTGAGATGGCCAAGGTAGGAGGGCTGCAAGCTCTGGAGGAACCTGGGCTACAGGTCAGTTCAAGGCAACTTAGAGAGACCCTTGTTCTCAAAAAGTACAAAAGATCTGAGGATATGGGTAGAGCCTAGCTAGCATGTAGGGGCCTCAATCTGGCACCAGAAGGCAGAAAAAGCTAGCCTGGAGGGCTGGAGAGATGCTCAGTAGTTGATGTCCTTGCCTTGAAAGCAAAAGGACCTGAGTTTGGCTCCCCAGATTCCACATTAAAAATGCTGGGCACGTATGTGGTGGCCCGATTGTAATTCTAGACCTGAATGACAGAGTCTGGGAATCTCAGGAGTAAGCTGGCCAGCCAGACTAGCCTCAGTGGTTTGCTCTGGGTTTAATTAGAGATCCAGGCTCACAACAATAAGGTGGAAGGGAGATCTAGGATGATTCCTGATATATCCACAGGTTACACACACACACACACACACACACACACACACACACTCTAAAAAGGAAAGAAAGAACAGTCAATCTGCAGCTTGTCTTGTAAACCCTGCATCTTGCTAGCCAATGGGAACTGCTTATTGAATATGAACCAACCCCTTAAGAAGTCCAGTAACCAGTAAACTGATCGCAGGAACTCTATCAGCTCCAGTGGGGAGGCCCGGGAAAGGTCTTGGGTGATTCTGTTTCTTTACTTTCTTTTATGCTTGTGTACGTGTTTGCACGTACAAGAAGGCCCTTGAGTGTGTGTGTCCGTGGAGGCCCAAAGATGACATCAGGAATCATCCTGGATTGCTGTACTTCCTTACTTGCTTTGCTCTGGGGTTTCCCAGGCTCCACCTTCCAGGATCGGAATTACAGGCCACAGAGGATCTGAACTCAGGTCCTTTTGCTTGTGAGGCAGAGGCTTTACTAGTTGATTATATTTCTGCCGCTCAGGGTGAGTCTGCACTACGGGATCATGTGCCTGAAACGGCTCAACTACGACCGGAAGGACTTGGAGCGGAGACGGGAAGAGAGCCAGACCCAAATCCGAGGTGAGACGTGAGTGGAGAGAGGCATGCTTCAAGGGTTCCTGATTGGGATGGGAACCGAGGGGAGGATGGAGTCGCCGGCTACACTGGGGCTGGCCACTGGGTGGCGACGTGAGCACAGACAAGGGGTGGAACCAGCAAGGGCGTGGCCGAGGAATTACATGAGGGTGAAGTGATGGGCCAAACTGGCCTGGCCTGGCAACTTGGAGGCCGGGTACTGAGGGTCTCTGGCATCCCCAGACGTGATGGTGTGGTCCAATGAGCGCGTCATGGGTTGGGTGTCCGGGCTGGGCCTCAAGGAATTCGCCACGAATCTCACTGAGAGCGGAGTGCACGGGGCCCTGCTGGCTTTGGATGAAACCTTCGACTATTCTGACCTGGCTCTGCTTCTGCAGATCCCTACACAGAATGCCCAGGTGAGTGACCGCTGGTCTGGGAGCAAGCTGGTGCCCCTACCACGCAGCCCGGGTGCTCCAACCCCTCTCCTTCCCACCTATCTCCTGTCTGTCCAGGCGCGACAGCTCCTGGAGAAAGAATTCTGCAACCTCATCTCTCTAGGCACAGACAGACGGCTGGATGAGGTAGGCGTGGCAGCAAGCCAAGAGGTCCTGCCCTCAGTTGCACCTCAGGAATCCATTCTGCAGGGATGAGGCTCAGCCTTGCCATTCCTAATTGGAGACTGAACTGGGGAGGGGGTGGAGTCAAAGAATTGGTCAGAGAACAGCCACCCTCACTTTACCCTCTGGTCTTCATACTCAGGACAGTGCCAAGTCCTTCAGCCGCTCTCCATCCTGGCGGAAGATGTTCCGAGAGAAGGATCTCCGTGGAGTGACCCCAGATTCTGCTGAGATGCTACCCCCTAACTTTCGCTCTGCTGCCGCAGGAGCTCTGGGCTCACCGGGACTCCCACTCCGCAAACTGCAACCTGAAGGTGGGGGATTCCGACCCGTGACAGGCCTGGGACAAGGAGGAATCTTTCCTTCCCTCCCTGGGATGCATGTGTCACTCTAGTCACCTCATTCTCCCTGAGCTTGGGTACCTCACTCTTCCTTCTCAGAGTAGGAACTAACTCACCTAGGGCCACTGGACACCTTATTTGGGTCCCAGGCTGCATGGAAGATATGCACCATGCAGGAGGGCATCCCCTGAACCTGTGATGTTTAGGAGAAGCTATGCCTAGGGCTGGGCATCAAGGGTTAAGACCTTCACAGAAACCCTGGTGAGGCACGGCCTGGCTGTGCAGTATATCACCCCAGCTACTGGAGAGAGTAGAGGAGAACAGCAAGATCTAGACCTGACTGGGCTACAGAGAGTAGGTTCAAGGCCAGCCTGGGCAGCTCGTTTCAAAATAAAGAGGGCTGGGGGCCCTCAGAAGTAGAGCGCCTGCCTAGACTCCACAGTGAGCGGCTGGGGGCGTGGTTCAGCGGTAGCGCATCTGCCTACCATTCACCAGTTCAATCCCTCCAGTAGGGGAAGGAAGGGATCCCTGCGGGAAACCGGGAGTGGGTAACAGGTCCGGGTAAACGCCGCTCTCTCCTTGCAGGTCAGACCTCCGGGAGCTCCAGGGCAGATGGCGTTTCGGTTCGGACCTATTCCTGCTAGTGTGCGCCTCCACAAGAGGGCTTTCTTGGCTATCTTGGGTGTCCAAGGCGGCGCATGGGGACGCCAGGTGGCGCCCCGGATTGTACCCTTTCCATGAACTGCCCGGCCTCAATGCAGGTGACCTCGTTGGGAATGAACACCCTTCCCGTGGCTGGGCCTTTTCCCCTCCTGGCCAGAGTGCCGTCTGGCGGCGGCTCCGGACTGCACTATCTGCACACACCAGCCGGGAGAGCAATCCCGCCTCCCAAATGGACTGGGCCTGGACCAAACCACAAAAACTGGACTGAGGGGGGCGATGGAAGAGGACAGAAAGAACCCCCGCCCCGCCTTCCTTTCCTCTCTTTGTAATTTATTGATCAGTTAACGCTGGGAGCCAGGGGCCCTCCACCTGCGGAGAGGGGGGCGGGGCTTCCGTCCCGGGGCCGCATGCGGGGAAAGCCCCCCTCCTTTCTTTTTCCCCGGACGCGGGGCTCAAGTCTTCCTTCCCAGTCCGCAAGGAGGGGAGGGGGACTCGCTGCTACAAGCCTCGCCCCTGTGCCATTGAGCCCCGCCCCGCCGCATCCCGCGTCATCTGTGGGCGAGTCCTCCCATCCCCCCCCCCGTGTCTCGTGTCCCCCGGGGCCTTCCGCCCCTGTGCCGTGACCACGTCTGTGCGCAGGGGTTAGGGGTACAGCCCTACGCTCCCTGTTCCCCTTTGGCTCCGGGGTTTGCATGGGAAAAAAAAAAACCACAAAAAACAAAACCTCTTTCCACGGTGCCGATGCGGCAGGGCGAAGCGGCGCGGGGGGAGGTTGGACGGCGAGGAGCCCGACCCCGACAGGGTGGGTTCCCTTGGCCCCAGGCGTTACTCAGTGATCACGGGTAAACAACCGTTTCAAAAAGCTCCCGAGTCGAGTGGCTTCTGTCATTACGACCTTAGGACCGCAACCTTGCCACTTCCAGAAGCCACAGGGGTTCGACCTCCCTCTGGTCTCCCCAGGATCGACCTCACACTGAGTTTTCGGGACGTTTATTTATTCAGAGAAATAAATAATGACTACTGGGAGGGATGGCAGAGCAAATGGAGGCACATCGGTCACAGCCACGGGCCAGGTCAGCGTTCGTGCGTTTCCAGCATGTCGGCCAGGGCTCTGGGCAGAAGGACACAGAGGTTAACCAGCCAGTGTCCAGACTACGCTTAGCCAGTATGGCTATTTTGTGGAGTCCCAGGGTGGTCCTTCAACTCACAGCCAGACCCCTTACACGGCAACCACCCCCAGCCCTACACACTTACTGATAGAGGGAGGAGGAGAAGTAGTCCATGTAGCTTCCTGTGGGGGGCAAAGGAGAGGAGGTTTGGCAGGTGCATTGGGAGGGATATTGGGGGGCCACACTCAGGGAGGTGCTGGGTTAGGGTGGGCTCCTCCCCCTACTGAGAGATCTCTGAAAGCCACACCCCCTCTTGCTTTGGTCACCCTGGCCCTCCAGTAGCCCGTGGCTTCAAGTTGCCTTGGTTTCCAGCACATTACACCCTCAACCTTCACTCAGTATTGGCTTCCAGCCTCCGCTCCACCCACTTACCCTCTGCCTTGGCCACACTTCCAATCTAGCCTGGCCTCTGGAACTTCCTGGAGATCCCTGCTGTTGAGCTCCTCCAGGGTTAGGGATCACTTTGCTGGTACCCACCCTCTCTTGAGGTTTCCACCCTCCGCCCCTCCACCCCCTACTGCAGCTGACCTGGAGTGCAGAGGGTTTCACAGACCAGAGGGCAGAGGTAGCAGAACTGGCAGTGCTGGAGACAGGGACAGGGACAGGGAGAGAGCACCGTCAGATGGCTGGGTCAGGACAGGGGTGCAAGGCTGGGCATGGGGCTGTGTGGAAGGTGAGTATGGGGTCAGTATCAAGAAGGTACAAGGTATTAGGGGGTGGTCCAAGGCCAGGACGAAGGGGTGGGTGCTCAGGTGGTTCTAACCATCCTGAGTCAAGCTCACCTGGCACTGGTCACAGTGTTCTCCCATGTTCTCCTCGTCACAGTGACAGTTCTCACATTCCGTGCATCGCTAGGGACCGGGAGAGCCTGGTTAGACAGACAGCCTAACCCCTAACCCCTTCCTTGGAGGGGGCCACAGTTGTCTTCATTCTTGATTCCCACATCTGAGCTCAGGGTCTTCCCCCTCTAATGGTTCCCCACACTCAGGAGTCATTCCAAATGGCCCAATGATTGTGGGTCAGTCCTGCTCTGCCCAGAAGGGACAGGACACTGGACTGTCATAAACCCTGGGTGTTCCCACATCCCCAGACCTTGACTTCCTTTCTGAATTGGCACATCCCCTCCCCACCCTTTCAATGTGCCCTGACATGTTTTCACCTACCCACTCCCCAACTGTCTTGTTCAGAGCCCTCCTATGGAATCTCAGGGGTCTTGGAACAGTCTCCTGGGCAGATCCAAGCTGGGACTTACATTGCAGAAGGTACAGTAGCCACACAGGGACCCTCGCTGGTAGTTTCCATATTCCGGGGCATCCTGCAGACCTGCGAAGACAGAAAAGCAGCTGTGACTCTGGCCGACAACTCCTTCCCCTCCACACTGAGCTAGGACACTTACCCGTGTTTTCACTACTGTCCTCCTCACTGGAACCTTCTCTCGCCACCTCCTTCCCAGCCAGAGGATTAGGGATGATGGTGAAGGGCAGCAGGTCTTCCTCCGAGATCTCCTCTTCGTCTTCCTCGTCCCTAAAATGGCTCAGTGGAGCACGAACCTCAGGCGTCTCTTCCTTCTTCTCTTTCTCTTCCTCCTGCTCTTCCTCATCCCCTCGGCTAAGGTGGAACCCATGACCTTCCTCCTCTTCTTCAAGGCGGGCTCCTTCCTCTTCCTGTTCCAAACTTTCATCACTTTCCTCCTGGGTGCCATGGTCTTCCTCCTTCCCTACTTCTTCAGAAGTATCTTCAATCAAACTGTGTCTATCCCCAACCCCTGTGGGCTCTGGGGGCCAATGGCTAATCTCACCTCGGATGGATTCTCTGAGACCCTGGCCAGTCTGTTCATCCTGTGGGTCTTGTGGCCTGTGGCTGGGGGCCTGGTGGTCAAGCTCAGCAGACATGTCCTCTGGGAAGTCCTCCTTCTTGGTCTCATGGCCTCGAGGTTGGTGGCTTGTAGCATGGTGGCTGAACTTGACTGTTTCCTCCTCCTCCTCACTTTCAAGGCCATGGTGAGTATGTGTGTGACCCTGGTGCCAATGTTCAGCTGTAGCCTCCTCCTCCTCCTCTTCCTCATCTCTGTGGCTTTGGAGCCTGTGGCTGGGTTGGTGGTGGTGGTGTTCACCTGAAATGTCATCTTCTTTCCCATGGCTTCTGTGTCCCTGGGCTTGCTGTCCATACTCAGTGGATTCATTATTTCCATCTCTATCATCATCATCATCATCATCATCATCATCATCATCATGGCCTCGGTGCCCGTGGCTGGGGCCATCATAGTGTTCATCCGAACCATCGTCATCTTCTCCCTCCTCATGGAGCTGGTGTCTGTGGGTCTTGTGACCATACTCAGCAGAGTCATCATCATCATCATCTTTTTCTTTTTCTTCCTCCTGGCCTCGGTGCTTGTGATTGGGAACATGATGACGATCTTCATCTGAGTCACCCTCATCTTCTTTTTTGTAGCCTTGGTGACTGTAGGCCTGGTGTCCAATCTCAGTAGAATCATCGTCATCATCATTATCATCTTCTTCCTCCTCTCTGTGGCGTCGGTGTCTGTGGCTGGGTTCATGAGGCAGGTCTTCATCTGAGTCATCATCCTCTTCATCATCATGGTTCTGGTGTCTGTGGACTTGGTGTCCATATTCACTAGAATCTTCATTTTCATCATCCTCATCTTCGTGGCCTTGATGACCATGGCTTTGGGCACGATGATGCTCATCTGAGCCCTCTTCATCTCCATTTGTGTGGCCCTGGTCACCATGGACATGGTGCCTATCTTCAGAACCTTCCTCCTTTTCCTCCTCCTTCTGCTCTTCTCCATTATCATCTTCCTCTCTGTGGCCTTGGTGGACATGCCTGGGGACGTAGTGGTGATGTTCACTGGAGACAGGACCATCATCATCCTCGTGACTGTGGCTCCCGTGGCTGGGATTGCCATGACTGTCCCCACGAACCTGTCCAGTGTGCTCTGCAGAGACCTCTTCTGAGACGTTCTCCTCTCCAGTCTCGTGGCTGAGGAGCTGGTGGCTGTATTCCCTGAAGTGATCTTCACTCTCTTCGTAGTTTCTGTGCTCACCTCGATAGCCCTCCTGACCTCGGTGGACAAGCTCCGCCGATGTGTCTTCTGAGGGTTCAAGGGCACCCGCATTGTTGTTCCAGTTGCTGAGGCCCAAGTGGGTCCCGCTCAACTGCTGGGTCACTGTGGGAGGGACCAGCAGGCTGGCCACCATGGCCCAGATGAGACATGTATACAGCCATGGCCCCGGGTGGCCCATGGGGACACTCAGCAGTAGGGCTTCTCCTAGACCCAGCTTCCTCGGCTGCCTCTGCGGCTGTGCTGCGACAGTTGGGTTCTTTGTCTCTTTTGGAGTCTTACCTTCTGGCTGACCCTTCTTGGTGGTGTCTCTCTTAGTCTCTGCCTATTTTCCACAGGCCCTAGGCACCCTTCTGAGGGTGTCCCCTTTGGAGCTGTGACCCCTTCCTGGGCCCTCCCCTCCCCTCTGCTAGGCCAATGGGGTCTGTCTCCTCCCCTGCTGTGGCTAAATTTATTCTCAGCCTGAGTTATTCTGGTCGCTCTCCACCTGCCCCTCCTGCAGAGGACTGGGTATGTGAAGGGTTCTCTCTGTCCAAGAGAGGTGGGTGAGGGCACTTGAGTCTAGATGACATGTCAATAAGTTCATAGAAAAAAGGCTGAACTTTTATCACACCAAGCCAGGGAAGCCAAGGGCCCGGGAGACATGAAAGACACCTATGGGAGCACAGGGACCCCCAACGTGAGAGTCAGGGGGGAGAGTCATGAAGAATTTTCAGGCAGGATGGCATACTTTGGTGAGATGGTGGGAGTCCACATAGACATCCAGCAACAAACTGAAGGAATCCTGTCCCCAAGGTCCCCCATGACCTGTCCCAGGAACTCAGATCTAGGGGTAGGGGACCAAATCAGGCCAGGGCTATAAATACATTCAGCTAGAGGGGGAGGCCGCCAGGGGCTCAGGTTACTGAGGCCCCAGCTGTCCCCATCAAACAGACTTGGCAGGAGACAGGTGGCCTGGTCTCCTCTGAGGGGCAGAACCCACCCACTCCTCATCTGTCATTTGCTTTTTCTCTCTGGGTCTCTGTCCTTTAAGGTCCCCACCCCCAAATTAGACACCTATTCTCTCAAGTCCCTATCCCTATGGAGGCCGGTCCAACCCTTCTTTCCACTCTTATTTTGTATCTTCCCACTCTCTCTGCCCCCCACCCTCGTCTCTGGTTTCTGTCTCTCTTCCTGGGTCTGTCTGTCTCTCTCCGTCCCCTCCCTCCCTACGCCTGTCCACTCTCCCCGGGCCAGTGTGTCCCCTAACTCATCCCTGGCTGGCTTTGAGTCGCTGTCTCTTTCCTGTCCTCTCGCGCTGCCCCCCAACCCCCACGGTCTCTGGTCCCTCGCCCAGTGACTTCGATCCAGGGCTTCTACACCGTGCAGCATCCAGCATCCATACCGTGGGTCGCTGTCCTTAGTTCTTTTTGTACAGCCCGACCGCCCTTTCCCCGCCTCTCACTGACGTGTCCCCGGGACTCCCCGCCCTGGACTGAGCTGGGAAGTGGCTGATCCGGTTTGGTCGGGCGGCTCAGCTTCAGGAGGGAATGCGGGAAGCCCTCAGGGCTGCAAGGCTGTGTCGGCATGGTGGCGCCGGAGAAGGACCAGGTACCGCACCGCACCTCCCGGGGCTGGGAGGCGCTGGGAGGGCTCGGTATTCTGAGGTGGAGCCAGTTCCGCGGGTTTAGGGTGAAACGCAGGTGGCTCCGGGCCCGGGATCCCCACCCGAGCGTCTCGACGTCCGGGATGAGCCTGGGGGAGGATGCAGGGGATCCCGAAATGTGTCCCGCGAGTGCGCGGGACTGAGCCGCATCCCGTGGGTCCGACCCGAGTCCCCTGCCCCGACTTCCTTGTTCCGGTTCCCAGAGTTGGATTCCTAAGATCTTCAGGAAGAAAGAGTGCACTACGTTCATAGTGGACCTCGCAGATGCCGGGTAAGCCGTTCGCCGCGGTTGACCTGGAAACGCCTAGTTCCGGGCTCCGCCCACAGCGGGAAGCCCCGCCTCGCGCCGCACTTTGCGTATCCCACAGACTGGCCTCCCCCAAAAACTCCATCCCACACACATGCTCCGTTTCATAAACAGGTCCCACCCGCCGGAGACAAGTTTCTGGTACTGAGTGCGCGGCAGATGTATTCCTTTCCGCTCACAGCAGAAGGCCTGACCCCACGGCAGCTCCGCCCACTGCAGACAGGCCCCGCCCTCCGATAAAGACCACGCCCATAGCAGACAGGCTGTGGTCCAGGCTCTACTGACCTTCCCCTCTCCTGGTCCACCGCTGCGCAGCCCTCACTCACTGCAGAAAACCTGGTCCTTCAGACAGGCCCCGCCCCCTCCACACACAGGCCCCGCCTCTGCTAGACCTGGGCGACCCTCTCAAGGGTGCACCCTTGAGTTCTCCGTTCTTCCCACATTCTGCGGTCCATGTAAACGTGACTCTCTCTCCTTATGTTTCTTCCACGTGTCCCTGTCTCCTGGGCCCTTTTCTCTGTCTCTTTCGTCTGTCTGTCTGGGCTTTTCTTGGGTGTAGAACAACTCCTCCCTCCTGGATTGCTTTGAGAACTAAGCAAGGTCACGCTAGGATATTTCTGGAACCATGCCCAGCACCTAATAACACCCGGAAATATTCGCGGTTTCCCACGTGAAGGCCGTAGTTACTGCAGCCTGGGCTGTATGGGGAGGGCAGGCTGCACCAAGGTCCTCTAGGAGTCGTCTCTTCTCAAGCCAGTCTCTGAGCTTAGGGGATCTCCGATTGTACAGCCAGTTGTCTGGCAAATTCTGTGCTCATAAACACATAGATGTTTATGGGAAGGGGTGAGTGTGCAGACCCCAAGTTTGGCAAGGAGCAGGAGACAGACTTGTTCCCTGGGAGAAACACTAGTGGTATATCTAGAGGATGAGTTCCACTCAGTGTGACAGGGGAGGCAGGTTGGAGAAGTCATTCTGGAGTGGAAGCTGCTTGTAAGGACATGCTGTGTTGCGGCTTGAATACAGAGTAATGTTCCCAGTGTGAAGCAGGCTGGTCTGAGGAAGGTGATCAGGGCTAGATCTCACAGGGGTCCAGAGACCAACCTGAGGGGCAGTGCTGGGAAAAACAGGAGGGATGGGTGGGCTGTGCATGCAGGGCTGTGTGCGTATGGTTAGGAGTTTGGGAAGTGTGGGAGGAGGTTGGGCTGAGACAGGAAGGCAGAGGAAGAGGCAAGGTTGAGGTGAAGCAGAGATTCAGGAGTGGGGTCAGGTGGCTGGGACACAGGGGGTGTCAGAGAGCCCAGGAGAACAAACAGGCTTGGGGAGTGTCAGTGTAGTGTGGATGGGGGCAGTGGGAGAATGGAGATGCGAGGACCCCTATGTAGATTTGTAGGGAGATCTCCCTGGAGGGAAATCAAAGCTTCAGATGAAGATGAATGTGTGTGGGGGGTGGGGGACTCAGTGTTAAGGTCAGAGAAACAGCAGCAACAGCCGAGCTCACACTGTGACCTCTTGCCTTCTCTTCCTTCTTCCCCTGGGAACCTTTAGAGCCTGTCTCTAGTCAGGGAGCGGCTGTAGTTGGCTGTAGTATGCATGACGCCCTGGGTTTAGTCTTCAGATCTCAAACTAGAAACAAACAAAAACCTGCCCAGTGTGCTGACTCACCAGCACTTAGAAGGTTGAGGCAGGAGGACAGCCGAACTTGAAGTCAGCCTGGGCTACAGAGTATTATATACCATCCCAAATATGCATAGTATGTATGTGTGTGTCCCAAAACAACCAACCACCACCACAAGAAAAACATACACAGGGTCTGGGGAGATAGCCTCTTTCTAGTAAGCAAAAAATACCTGAGTTCAGATCCTGACTTCACCTAAAAACATAGGGGAGAAATGGTAGGGAGACGGCTATTCCGGCCTTGGAAGGTGGAGCCTGGTAAACCCCAGAATAAATCAATAAGGAGATAGAGCAATCCAGGATGGTTCCCAAAGTCACTTGTAGACCTCCACACACTTGAGTGTGCACGTTGGCACACACATGCACACACTCATATGAAGAAAAACACAAAAAAGCAAGCAGAAAAAAAACTACTAACTCTCCCCATCATGCCCTGAACCTTGAAGACAAGCCTGTGGCCTTCCTTATGCTCCTTTGTTTTCTTTGCACATTCATTCCTCGGTGGGCCTGAGGGCCACTAGGGTCTGGTGAGCTTTGAAGGGGAAGAGAAAGTTGCTAGCTAAGAAGGACTAGAAGGATCCATGTGCTTCAAGCCACAGAGCAAAGACCATCAGGACCCCTGCCAGCAATGACCAACAGGAACTTTCTTCTGTGGTGGAGGTGGAGGTGTTTGTAGCCGTGGAGAGACCGAGATACTGTCCTCATGACTGGGAAGTTGGTGTGTGTGTACGTGTTTGTACATATGCCTGTCTGCATGTGTGGGATCAAAGGTTAAACAAACTCAGATGCCATTCCTTACGTCCACCTTGATTTTGAGATAGGGTCTCTCACAAGGACTCAAGGCTCATTGATTTGGTTAAGCTGGCTGCCATCTCCATTGCGGCTTCTTTTTTTTTTTTTTTTTTTTTTTTTTTTGTGGGTGCTATGGATAGGCTCCAGAACATTCCATGTGGGAATTTTTAAAAAATATTTTACTTATTTATTGAGGAGGGAGGAAGGGAGGGAGGGAAGGAAGGAAGGAAGGAAGGAAGGAAGGAGAGAGAGAGAAGAAGGGACAATTTTGGAAATCAATTCTTTCCTTCTTCCATACGGGCTCCAGGGATGGAATTCAGGTTGCTGATTTTGCAGGCAGACACCTTACCCACTGAGTCTTCTCACCAGCACCATGTAGATATTTTACTGGGGAAAATATAGAGAAGAAGGGAGTCTGAGGATGAAGTGAAGAAACTGAGGCATATTGGGGCCCTGGCATTAGAGAAGAGATAGGGAAGACCTTATGATAGCTCACAGAGGATAGTTGGTCTTTAGAGTTGGCCTGGGTGTATTTGAGTGTGTGTGTGTGTGTATGTGTGTGAACTGGTAATGGCATCTGGATCTCCACTTCTGAAAAACTAGGCCTTATGCCAGGCATTGGTGGTACCTGTCTTCTCAGTACCAGGAAGGTGGAGGCAGGAGGATCAGGGGTTCAAGGTCTGTGTTGACTGCAAAGGAGTCCAACCTAGGCTACATGAATTCCCATCTCAAAAATCTAAAGAGCAGTTAAGCCTTGGAGGCAGAAGGTCCCGAGTTCAGATCCTAGACCCCACGTATAGACGCCGGGCGGAAGCGGGGGCAGCCTGAATTCCGGGTCCTGGTAGGGCAGAGCTTGTGAATCCCAGGGCAGAGTAAACAAGGAGGAAGAGGAGGCAGTCCATGGTGGTTCCTGAATTCACCCATGGTTCTATACACACATACACATACACATACACATACATACATATGCGCACATGCACGATTGAATAAAAAAAATTTTAAATAGGGCTGTGGCTGGGATTCAGTTCCGTTAAGTACGTGCCCAGCATGCGGGAAGTCCTGGGGTCCATCTCCAGCCTGGCACAAACCAGGCATGGTGGCGCACGCGTATCATCCTAGCTCTGGGAAGTCAGGAGGGCCAGAAACGAGAGGCCATCCCTGGCTATATAGTGAGTTGGACGTCAGCATAAGACCTTGTCTCCCCCCATCCCCCCCAAAAAAGATACAACCCAGATCTGCTCGCTCAGCTTACATAAACCCAAACCTGCACCTCTTGGAATTGAGCCTTACCAAGGAGATCTAGCCATGTTTTTATCCCAACCCCTCATTCCTCTGTTGGAAATTCAGGGCTCATTGCCTGAACAGTCAGCGAGATCGTCACCACTTATTTAGAAAAACACTGGTCCCCATGGGAACCCGACTCCATTCTCTGCAAGGCCAGATCTTACAGGGTGTTCTTGTTCTTGCGGATGGGTGGGCACGGGTTCTGGGTGCCCTCAAGGGTGGGGAAAGGCTGGGCTGGAAGGTGCCCGCCTAGTCCCCTTCTTGCCTCAGGGAATGCTGAAAAAAGGAAAGACTCTCTCCTGTGTTATTTGAGCTCTGAGTGAGAGGTTCATGCAGCCGCTGCCATCCGAGATTCAGGAAATGCTGGTTTTCTCGGCTCCTCGGAGGAGTTCTATTATTATCTTTGTATTTGAGCGAGAAACCCAAGTCCAGAGAGGTGAGGAAATTTGCCCCAAACCACACAGTTGCTTTAATTTCCAATTTTTCTGGCACAGTCTCCTTATTTTTATTTAATTTTATAGTTTTTTTTTAGAGGATTAAGGTAGAGTTTATTAGAGAAAAGAGCGGAATTCACAGACTCCAGAGGTGGAGTACCATGAGGGCCTAGGGCGCCCCAGAGAACTCATGGAGTCCAGGCATGAAATCCACGAGGGGCATGGAGCTAGAAAAGAACTCAGGGACTCTAGTGTGGAGTCATGTATGCCATGAGGGGCAAGCGCCCTCTCCTTTTTTTTCCAATTTTTTTTTTCTGTTTAAAAATTCCATTTTCATAGCAGACACCATCTTATTTGGACCTAGGGCAGCTGGTGCCCTCTCGTTCACCCCTCTCTAGTCCTGTAAACCACATCTCCCTCTCCCAGCTTATTAAAAGCCAAGGGTACTCGTAGTGGTCTCTGCCTTGGTTTCTCCCTCAGGCAGTAAGAACCAGCACTGAGGTTGGTTCCACCAACTCCACCTTTGGGGACTCAGCGGGCTGGTGGACAGGACCAGGTGGGGTCTTCCTGGGCTCACACTCTGCCCTCGCACCCCCAGAGGGACGCTCTGCCAGTGTGGACGTCCTCGAAGTGTCCACCCATCCGTGGCCGTGGAGGATGCCTTTGGGGCAGCCATGGTCACCGAATGGAACAGTGATGTCCACACCACAGAAAAGCCTACTGATGCCTATGGGGACTTGGACTTCATGGGCTCTGGACGCAAGCACAGCAACGTGAGGCCTACGTGCTGGGGCCGGGCTGGTGGGGGGCGAGGGCTGAACGGGTCTCTCTGTGGGACTCTGTTCCATTCTTTCTGGGTCTCTCTGTCTCTGCCTTTCTGAGTCTCTGTCTCTGTGGGTCTCCGCCCCCCCCCTCTTTCTTGATCTCCCTGTCTCTCTCTGGGTCTCTGTCTGTGATAACCTGGGATAGTGCCCCCTGCTTCTGACCTTCTGTGTTCTACTGTGGCCCCTCTTCCGTGTGTCTGCAGTTCCTCCGGCTTTCGGACCGCACAGATCCAGCCACCATCTATAGCCTAGTCACCCGCACATGGGGCTTCCATGCCCCAAATCTGGTGGTGTCAGTTCTAGGGGGTTCGGCGGGCCCTGTGCTCCAGACTTGGCTGCAGGACCTTCTGCGACGTGGGCTGGTGCGCGCGGCCCAGAGCACAGGTGACTGGAGGGTGACAGCACGTATCCTGTCCTCAGTCTGCTGCCATTGCCCATCTGTTTGCGTTCCAAGCATCTAACAGTGTGTTTCCCTTCTGTCCCCCCACATCTGTTTCCTGCACAGGGGCCTGGATTGTTACAGGGGGGCTGCACACAGGCATTGGGCGGCATGTGGGCGTGGCTGTGCGAGACCACCAGACAGCCAGTTCAGGGGGCAGCAAGGTGGTGGCCATGGGCGTGGCCCCTTGGGGTGTGGTCCGGAACCGAGAGACACTCATCAATCATAAGGTATGACTGGACTTCGGAAAAGAACTCTGGGGTCTGAGGCAGGAAAGCTGGGATTTGGACCCCTGTATCTGAGGGAGGAGTCTGAGTCTGACCCCTGGGTCTGAGGGAGGGAGTTGGGCCTACACACACACGCACACACACATACACACAGGTCTGAGAGAGGAGGCTGAGCCTGGACCCCTGGACCACTTGAATATTTTCTCTTTAGGAACTGACAGTCTTATCTGTTTTTTGTCTCCAGGGCTCGTTCCCCGCGAGGTACCAGTGGCGAGGGGACCCAGAGGATGGGGTTGAGTTTCCCCTGGACTACAATTACTCTGCATTCTTCCTGGTGGATGATGGCACGCATGGCCGCCTGGGTGGTGAGAACCGCTTCCGCCTGCGGTTCGAGTCCTACGTGGCACAGCAGAAGACCGGTGTGGGTGGTAAGTGGCTTTTGGACTCAGGTCTGAGGTTCACCACGGGCCCCAATGGCCTCAAAGATTAGAAGCTTAAAGTCAGCCCTAGGCTACTTACCAAGATTCAGGCTTGACTCGGCTGCATGAGACCTTGTCTCCAAAAAAAAAAAAAATGTTGGTAGCTGGAGACATATCTCTGGGAGTAAGTCTCTGACTCCCAGACAGAAGGAGCTGTGTTCAAATTCCCAGATCCCACATAAAAACACCAGGTGGAAATGACAGCGGCCTGTACTTCCAGCCTTGGATGGCAGAGCCTGGAAATTCTAGAGCAAACCATTAAGAAGGTAGAGAAATCCAGGATGATCTCAGTGTCACCCTTGGACTTTACACACACATACACACACACACCCCTACACACACACACACACACACACACACACACACACCTACACACAAAAAAGAGTCTGGAAAACTGTGTTTTCATTTTTCTGTATTTTCTGTATACCTGAGGGATTTTGAGATAAAAATGGCTTCATTAATTCCTTATTCATTTATTAGTCTCATGTAGTCCAGGTTGGCTTGAAACTTGCTAAGTAGCACTTCTGATCCTCCGTTTTCATCTCCTGAGTGGCACCTATATTTAGTTTGGTGGGCTTCTTCCTCCTTTTCACTGTGGATGGGGGATGTGGGCATGTGTGACCACATGTGTGCAGATATGTGCATGAGAGTGGGGGGCCTGAAGCTGACATTGGGCGTCTTCTTTGATCACTCTGTGTTTGTAGGCACCTCCTCTGTCCCTAAACCCTGGCACAGTCTATCCATTCCATAGTTTTGTATTCAGGGCCAGAAATGTTTCTGGCTTGATACATTTGCATAGACAGCATTAATCTGTAGAATATCCTCCACATAAAAGCCCGAGGTTGGGCTGGAGAGGTGGCTTGCAGGCGGAAGGTCCTGAGTTCGGATCCCAGATCCCACGTATAGACGCCAGGTGGAAGTGGGGGCGGCCTGCATTTCTGGTCCTGGTAGGGCGGAGCTTGTGAATCCCGGGGCAGAAGGAGGTGGAGGCGTCGTCCATGGTGGTTCCCGAATTCGTCCGTGGTGCTACACATACACAGACACAGACACACACACACACACAGACACACACACATGTACGCGCACATACATACGCACATGCGCACAGTTGAATAAATAATTTTAAAAAATTTAAAAAAAAAAAAAGCCCGAGGTTTAAGATGCCCCAAATTCTCAAAAGTTTTGAGTTTCACACCAACATTCACAAATGATTTCAGACTGGGGAGCCTTTTGGATTTTAGACTTTTGGATTTGGGGTTCTCAACCTGTAATATAGTGCTTAAGCACTTTCTTCGCTTATCTAAAGTTTCGGGCACTTTCAATGTGTGCTCAGTGTAACAAATTAAGTTGTAAAAAGCACATAAAGCAGATAATTATCTTCCTTTCCTGGTCCCACCCTCCTCCCTATGGGATCAGTGTTTGACAACTGGGAGCACTGAGGTATGCCTGTGAAGGTCGGAGGGCAACTTGCAGAAGTCAGTTCTCTCTTCCCCCATGTGGACTCAGGAGAGAACTAGAGTCTTGTGGTTTACTCAGGTGTTTTACCCACTGACCCATCTCAGCAGGGTGAGACTAGGCTCTCTATTCTTTTCATAAATAAGATTTGTGAATCTCCTGGGCTGGCACTGTAGCTCAGATGGTAGAGTGCTCACCCAGCCTGCACCAGGCTCTGGATTTCATCCCCAGCACCTCATAAAGTAGGGGCGGTGCACACCCTATCATCCTCAAGATGGAACAGTGGATCAGGAGTTCAAGGTCATCCTCAGCTATGTGCTGAATTGGAGGGCAGTCTCCAACACTAAGGCTCTGTTTTTTGTGTTTTTTTTTTTCCATGAACATCCTCACAATATTTTATCTTTCTGGAAGAAATGATTTCCATATATATTACATATTTTCCATTTTGATGTATATTTATGTGTATATTGTAGGTGCAGACATGCATGTGCTTTGCATGCGTGTATGTTTTGCATGTGTGTGTGTGTAGGCAGAAACATGCTGTGAAAGCCCAAAGTTGATATCAAGAATTATCCTCCATCACTCTTTGCCCTTAGTGTTGTGAGCCTGGGTTAATCTAATTAAAACCAGAGCACATTATTAGGGTTAGTCTAGCTAGCTGGCTTGCTCTGGGGATTCCCAGGTCTACTTTCTGGTGCTAGACTTACAAGCAGGTTACCATGTCCACCAGGCATTTTTTTTTAATTTTATTATTATTATTATTATTATTTATTCAACTGTGTACGTGTGTGTGTATGTGCTCGCTCGCGCGTGTGTGTATGTGTGTGTCTGTGTCTGTGTATGTGTAGAACCACGGACGAATTCGCGAACCACCATGGACACCTCCACCTCCTTCTGCCCCCGGATTCACAGGCTCCGCCCTACCAGGACCAGAAGCGCAGGCCGCCCCCGCTTCCACCTGGCGTCTATACGTGGGATCTGGGATCCGAACTCGGGACCTTCCGCCTGCAAAGCGGAGGCTTAACCCCTGAGCCACCTCTCCAGCCCCCACCAGGCATTTTTACGTGGGATCCAAACTCAGGTTCCTTTGCTTGCAAGGCAAAGGCTTTAACCACTGCTCTATCTTCCCAATCCACATCTATTACTCTTTGTCAAAACATGAATAAGATATAGAGTATGGCTAGAGAAAGGAATTTTGTTTCTGTGAATTTTTCTTGTACCAGTCCTCTTACTGATGATTTTCATTAATCTTAACTTTTGGAAGGGGCTTTCAGTGTTCAAGGAATACAAACCATCATTTCTTCAAGTAGATGCCTTTGTCTCTGCTCGGTTTTCAGTTAGCTGTAGCTCATACCTGTGATCTCAGCACTCCAGAGGTTGAGGCAGGAGAGTCATGAATAGAGGTTAGAACAGCCTGGGACACAAAGTGAGATCCTGTCTCAAGAAAACCAAACTGATAGACAAAGACAAAGGAAAATACCAGTTTTCATTCAGTTTATTTCAACTTCTTGTGTGATGACTTTAGCTCAGATCCAGGATGGGTAGGAAAGAGTGGTCACTTAGTCTAGTTTCTTTTTCCAATGGGGAGAGAAGTACCATAAAGTTATATGAGTCTGTTACTGGACTTTGGTAAATATTTTATAGTGTTTGGATCATACATTCTCTTTGAATTCTCTTTGTTTTCTACCAGAAAATGCTTCCCCTCCTTCGAGTGGTTAATAACCACAGACTTGAGTCAGACAAGAATCGTTTGAGTCATTCAGGGATCTGGGAGTCTAGACCCACAAACCCTTCCCTCCCTTGGGAAGTCAGGCATCACTCCCCTTAACATCTGGGCTCCAAGTCCTGGATGTTGAACCACACCTATCATCTGGGAGGTGAAGGCAGAAGGATCAGAAATTTAAGGTCGTCTGTGGCAATACTGAGTTTGAGGTCAGCCTGGTTTACATGAGACCCTGCATTAAACAAAGTCTCTCAAAGTTCACCAAGAATAACAATTCCTATGAGCCTCGGCCATAGTGTTGGGACCAGGTTAGAGTCTGCCCCAGAGACTCCTGGGAAATGTGGTTCTTTCCCCTCCCTAGCAAAGGCTGCCAGGAGGTGACCAAGTTTCTCCACTCTTCTTTCAGGGACTGGAATCGACATCCCTGTCCTCCTCCTCCTCATTGATGGTGACGAGAAGATGTTGAAGGTTTCTGGGATTGGATGCTTATGTCTTGGGGGGAGGGAGAAGTGGGGGTGAGGCCTCCTGGGTGCTGAGTTCCAGGGGATGGGGGAACTGAGCCCAGGTGGATGACTCCGCCCCCTTCTGACCTGCTCCCTACCTGATTCTGAAGAGGATAGAGGATGCCACGGCGTCTCACCTCCCCTGCCTCCTGGTGGCCGGTTCCGGGGGTGCCGCGGACTGCCTGGTGGAGACCCTGGAAGACACTCTGGCCCCAGGCAGTGGATCCAGGAGGGGGGAAGCCCGAGATCGGGTAAAGCGTTACTTCCCCAAAGGGGACACTGAAGTCCTGCAGGCCCAGGTATGGCATGTGGGCCCAATTCTGGATCTCGAGAAGGGAGGAGGCTGGGTGCTTGGATTTTAGGTTCTAAAGAGCAGTGGACTCCTGCCCCCTGGACCGGAGTTGGGTTAAGGGTTCAGAGTCCCGTGTTCTGCAGGTGGATCGCATCATGACCCGTAAGGAGCTTCTGACAGTGTACTCGTCAGAAGATGGCGCTGAGGAGTTTGAGACCATTGTTCTGAGAGCCCTTGTGAACGGTAGGATGGAACCTCACACCTCCTCTCCTCAGCTTGGTCTTCAGTAGTCTGGCCCAGCACTCCTGTCAGGCCACACCCTCCCTGTCTCTTATACGTCTTTCCCCTGTTTCTTAGAGTTCTGCTTGATGCTGTTGAACAATTGTCTTCAGATGTCCCAATCACGTCTAACCACTGCTTCTGTCTGCTGGATCCACCCACAAATCCATTCATCTTGTCGTAACTTTGTGCAACCATCATTCCATTCAATTTTTGTTCTTCTAAATCTCTGACCACCCACCTCTCCATCCATTCTTTCATCTATTCATCCACTTGCCCATCCATCCATTCCATCCATCCATCCATCCATCCATCCATCCATCCATCTACCTATCTACCTATTCATCCCTCCACTTATGTATCCATTTATCCATCACTCCATCTGTTCACTTACAACATGTATCCATTCATCCCATACAATAATCCATCCATCTTACCACATTCAACCCCATCCTATCCTATCTTATCCCATTGAGCTGGCCATTATATCCATTGACCTATCCATCTAATTCTCTTCTATCCACTCATCCTTTTAACTATTAATTCACACACCCAGTAACATTTCCATCTACTTACTCTCTATTGCATTTATCTTTCAATTATTTCTTCATCTATGTGTTGTTCTTTCTTACCTGTCTTCAATGCATGTTAAGCACTATGCCTGGATGTGAATCCAAACATTGTCTTCTAATGACAAACGCCTGATATTTCACTATTCTTGGCAGCTTAGAGGACAAGTTGGGAATGGGGGTTCTTTATGTACTCAACAGGGAACACAAGGTCAGAATCTACTACAGTTGTTTGGAGAACTTTATTTTTTTCTTCAGTAATGGGATAGAATCCAGGCCTTCTGCATACTTATAAGCACTCTACCTACAGCTGAGTTATGGCCCCAGCTTCTAACTTGAGAGTCCAGGCAGGTACTCTACCACTGAGCCATACTCCCAGTCCCTCACTGGTGGATTCTAGGCAGGTGTTCTACCCCTGAACTGCATTCCCCAGCCCAAATGGAGGTTTGAATTGGATTTCCCTTCCTGTGAGTTAGAATGTAGGCTGCTATTTCAGAAGTTAACTCAGTGGTCCCTGGGAATAAAATCTGTTGCTCTGTGAGACTCGTTAGTGGATGTGGATCACAACCCCACTGGCTGCAGAGATGGGCAAGATCACTCCAGCAGCAACAGTGGCTCTGTCCCATCTTGCAGAGGGTAGAGTGAAATGGATCAAGTTTCAGCAAGGAGAAGGAGATGGACAGGCCAGGCGCAGGCTGAGCAGCTGGCACACACTCTCGCTCCCCCTCCTCCTTCCGGGTCTGCAAAGATTGACTCCACAGTGTGACATGTGAGGGGACTGAGGCTGAGGGAAGAAACAGTGATTTGCTCAAGGTCACCGGGCTAATGGTTTTGTGAGACTGAGGTTTCAGGTCTCTGTGACCTAATCTTTCACATGGAGCATGGCTGGGGAGAGACAAAAAGTCTGATGGCTTGTAGCATGACAGGAAGGGAGAATGGGAGGTGAGGCCAGCGAGAAATGCAGGGTCTGAGCACCTGGAGCCTCAGGTGTCTGGCTGGCTAGGCGAGTGGGTGGATGGGTGGATGACGTTGTCTTGACAGAGGGCGATCACCAGCGCTGGCTCTGCACATGGAGAGGCCCTCTCTGGGAGAAGGCAGGGCAGTCTAGACATGAGACAAGACCACGAGCAAAGGAAGAGACATTAGGAGTAGGATCAAACTGATCTTGAGGTCAGAGGGACAAGAGGAGAAACTTGGCAAAGGGGCTCAGAGGCTGATGCATTGAAGGGATAGCTCCTGAGGGTCTGCCCCAAAGATGAGTGTGCGGTGTGGTAAGTACGAAGGGGAGACTGTGAGGTCTCTGAGTTAAACAAATGCCACATTCCGGCAAGATGTTATTGTTCATGCATTTTTCTTCTTCTGGATACTGTGTTGAAAGTAGAACAAGGGGCTGGAGAGGTGGCTCAGGGGTTAAGCCTCTGCCTTGCAGGCGGAAGGTCCTGAGTTCAGATCCTAGACCCCACGTATAGACTCCAGGCAGAAGCGGTTCTACACACACACACACACATACATGCACAATTGAATAATAATAAATAATAATAATAAAAAAAAGAAAGTAGAACAAGTCACAGAATTGAGAACACCCCACTCTCAATTGACTTGTCTCTTGGAAAAGGAAGCTGCGTGATCCCGGGCATGTCACTGTCCCTCTCTGGACCTGTTTTCCCAGCCATGAACCTCAGTGGGCACACTGGGTGAGCAGCAGACGTACCAGTTGAATTTTCTCCTGCAGTTGCCGTTATTAGTAATGATATTTCAAAGAGGATCCTGGGGCTCCAGATCTGTAGATGATCCCATCCTCTTCCTCACCCACTGCCTCTCCTCTTGCCCTTCCAGCCTGTAGGAGTTCTGAGGCCTCAGCCTACCTGGATGAGTTGCGCCTGGCTGTGGCCTGGAACCGTGTGGACATTGCCCAGAGTGAACTCTTCCGTGGGGACATCCAGTGGCGGGTGAGTGACCAGGAACCTGGAACTGGGGATCCTGATAAAGGGGATGTTGTCTCCTTTCTTGCTGATGTCTTGCACACCTAGTCCAGCCTTTCCATCACTGTCTGTCTCTGGTTGCTTATCTGTCTCTGACTCACTCCTTGTCTCTCCTCACATGCACACCCATTCCATCTTTTCTATTATCCATCCACCACCCACCTACTCATCCCTTTTATCCACTATTCATCCATCCACCATCCATTCATCCATCTACTTACCTACTCACCCACCCATCTACCTACTCATTTTTCATCCATCCATCCACTGACCCATCCATCCACCACCTATCTACCTATCCAACTGTTCTTCCATCCACCCATTCACCCATTTATACACCTATTCATCCAACAATCCATCTAGCCACCTACTCATCCATTTGTTTATACACCCACCCATACACTCGACCAAACATCATTCTTTCACCCACTCACCCATACATCCAGTCAATCTATTAGTCTTTTCATTCACCCATTTGTCCACCTATCCACCTGTCCATCCACCCATCTAACCACCCACCCATCCATCTACCCACCCACTCACTCTTCCATCCACTCACCCACCCACTCATCCATCCATCCACCCAGCCACCCATCTACTCACCACCAGTCTCATCATCCATCAACTCACCCACCCGTCCATCCACCATTGATCCATCTACCCACCCAACTACCTGCCCATTCATCCAGTCATCTACGCACCAGTATCTTCATCTACTCAGTCACCCACCCATCAACTCACCTGCCTACAAATCCACCCTTGTCCTCAATCCATCCGTTTATTACTTGTGGTATGGTACCTCCTTCCCTTGTTCTGAACCTGTGAGTACACCTGGCCTTTGTCCACCTCTACTCACCTCTGTCCCTATCCCTCCTCCTCACAGTCCTTTCACCTGGAGGCCTCCCTCATGGACGCCCTGCTCAACGACCGGCCTGAGTTTGTGCGCTTGCTCATCTCTCACGGCCTCAGCCTGGGCCACTTCCTGACTCCGCGCGTCTGGCCCAGCTGTATAGTGTGGTGCCACCCAACTCCCTCATCCGGAGTCTTTTGGACCAGGCGTCCCATGGCCCAGGCACCAAAGCCCCAACTCATAAAGAGGGGGCTGCAGAGCTCCGGCCGCCTAATGTGGGGCATGTGCTAAGGATACTGTTGGGGGAGACATGTGCACCAAGGTACCCAACCAAGGAGACCTGGGAATCCCACCCGGGTCAGGACTGCAGGGAGAGTGTAAGGATCAGCAATGCTGAGGGTGCATGGGGGCCTTGAGGGTAAATAGGGGACCTGAGGGTGCATGGGGGGCCTGAGGGTGCATGGGGGCCTTGAGGGTAAATAGGGGGACCTGCGGGTGCATGGGGGACCTGAGGGTGCATGGGGGCCTTGAGGGTAAATATGGGACCTGAGGGTGCATGGGGGGTCCTGAGGGTGCATGGGGGGCCCTGAGGGGAAATAGGGGGATCCGAGGGTGTATGGGGGCCTTGAGGGTAAATAGGGGGATCTGAGGGTGCATGGCGGCCTTGAGGGTGCATGGGGGCCTGAGGGTGCATGGGGGCCTTGAGGGTAAATAGGGGACCTGACAGTGCATGGGGCCTGAGAGTGTACGGGGGCCTGAGGGTGCATGGGAGTCTTGAGGGTACATGAGGGGGCCTGAAACTGCACAGAGGGACCTGAGAGTGCATGGGGAAGCTGAAGGTGCATATGGGGGCTTTAAGGTGCATGGGGGTTCTTGAGAGTGGGGCTTCATGGAGAAGGGGCTGGGACCAAGGAGGGTGTGATGGACCTGAGAATGGAGACAGCTCTTGCCCACCTCTCTCTGCCCACAGGTCTGTCTGCTCCAGCCTTCCCGGGACACTGGCAGTTGGACAGGCCCCCTGGAACGACCTGCTCATTTGGGCCCTGCTGCTGAACAGAGCGCAGATGGCCATGTACTTTTGGGAAAAGGTGAGCACAGGCACTGCCTGAGCCCTGTTTCCTCTGTGACTTATTCTTAGGGACACGAGGTCCTGCTGCCACATCCTGATGTCACTCAACCTACACTCTGTTCTCAGCTTTTGTGTGTGTGAGCCTGTACATGTGTGTGTTTTCTATATGGGTGGGTGTGCATGCATGTGCAGGCATGTGTACAAGAAGGCTCAACTTGAGTGCTTGTGCCCGTGGAGGTCCAACAGTGACGTTGGGAATCATCCTGGATTGCTTTATTCCTACACTTTGCCTTCCAGAGTGGGAAGTGCAGGCTGTTTCCATTTCCATCCAATCTGGTGCTCTGAACTCAGGTCCTTTGGCTTTTAAGGCAAAGACTAACTCCTGAGCTGTCTCCTGAGCTCTCAACTCTTCTTTTACTGTTGGCCTCACTGTGGTTTGGAGAGACAGGGTCTGGTGTAGCCCAGGCTGGCCTTGCTTGGTATGTAGCCAAGAATGACCTTGAATTTCTGATCCTTCATCTCTGCCTCCCAGGTGCTAGGATCCAGCATGGCGCCCAGCTTTTGTAGTGCAAGGGATCAAACCCAGGGCACCGTCCTGTTTTGTCTTGTTGAGGCAGGATCCCACTGTGTATCTCAGTTTGGCTCCTCTGAGTTCTGGGATGAGGGGCGTGGGCTGCCTCACCTGGCTCAACCTTTTATAGCCTGCAGCTGAGCAGTGTTCACATCGTTGTGTGACTACCATTGCAATCTATTTCCAGAACAGCTTCATCTTCCCAGACTGAACTTGGTATCCATGAAGATAACTCCCTACTCCCCCAGCTCCTCACACCCACCTGGCTACCCTGTGACCATGGTGACCAGTCCTTAGCTTCTGATGACCTCATTGATGTCTAATCTCCCACAACCACAGGCTTTCTCTTTGTTCCGTTCTCCAGACTTCACCTCGAACTCGGACCTCACCCACGTCCTCTTTCTCGCTCTTTCTAGGGTTCTAACTCTGTGGCCTCAGCTCTTGGGGCCTGTCTGCTGCTGCGAGTCATGGCTCGCTTGGAATCAGAGGCCGAGGAGGCAGCGCGACGGAAAGATCTGGCAGCCAAGTTTGAGAGCATGAGTGTGGGTATGTGGGGCACGTGGGAGCTGCCATGGGTGGGGCACAGCACCTCCCACTTTCCTCCTGCTCTCATCCAAACTCCCATCTCCCAGATCTCTTCAGCGAGTGCTACCACAACAGGGAGGACCGAGCAGCCCGACTGCTTCTCCGTCGCTGTCCCCTCTGGGGAGATGCCACCTGCCTCCAGCTGGCCATGCAGGCCGACGCTCGTGCCTTCTTCGCCCAGGATGGGGTGCAGGTGGGTGTAGGACCTGGAAGACAATGAGGCCTGCCATTGGGTCCCTCTGGCCATTCTCCGGGAGTCTATAGTCTCCCTGGAGAGCCCTACCACATTCCCATAGGAGCTGTTCTCACAAGGAACCTGTTTTTTGCCATCGAGAGCCAGCCTTCTTCCCTTAAAGGTCCGCCTTCCTATAAAGTTCCACCACAGACAGTAACATCCTCCTAGTTGCTAACAGGAAGTCCTATCTCTTCCACAGGAAGTTCTTTCCATCTCTGCAGATAAGCCAACTCCTCCCAAGGGAAGTCCTGCCTCTTTCATAGAGAGTCACACAGCTTCCACAGAAAGTCCTCCCATTCCTGTGGGCAGCCTCACGTCTTTCAATAGAGATCCCTTTTCTTGCATAGAAAATCCTTCCTATCCCTGTAGGGAACCCCATTCCTCCCAAAGGAAGTCCTGTCTCCTTTCTTACCCTGTCTTTAAGAGGTCCCTTATTCTGGTCTCCACATTGGAATGTCCTCAGTGGACTGTTACCTAGTGTTTTTGACACAGACAAGCTTTGCCTTAGGACACTCCAGTCTCACTGCAGTTAAGTTCTTGCCCAAGGGAAAGAAGCCCCACTTGCCCCTTCACCCATGGTCTCTCTTGTCGGGACATTTTGAAAACTTTCTGGGTATCTGACAGGAGCCCAGAAGTTCCCACCCTCAATACAGGAAGTCCAGTCTGCCCCAAAGAAGGTCTTGTTCACTGCAACAGGAAGTCTTGTTTATCTCATCAAGAAGTATTGTTTACCTTGACAGAAAGTCTCCTTCTTGCCTTTTGGGATGTGGTGACTGACATTTCAATGACTACCCAGAATCCCTTGCTTTCTCTCAATTTCCTCTGAGCTGCCCCCTTTTGTGTGAGGAGAAGGTACTGTGCCCACCCCGTGGGGGTGAAGTGAGCCTGTCTGCAAGGTGCTCAGCCAGCAACTGACACGAGCATCAATAAGAGCTGACTGTATCACTCTGTTGGCCGAACCTGAGATGCTGCCTTTGTCCGTTGTCTGTCAAGCCCCGAAAGTTAAGACCCCCACACCGGGTGTTTACTTTGTGCCCCGGAGCTGCTGGCCTACGCCCTTGTCTGAGTTTCAGGGAGGCACTGCTGGGAGGCTCAGGCTCCTGACTGTCCTGTGTCCCACAGTCTCTGCTGACACAGAAGTGGTGGGGAGAGATGGACAGCCTGACTCCCGTCTGGGCCCTGGCTCTCGCCTTCTTCTGCCCCCCACTCATCTACACCGACCTCATCACTTTCAGGTCAGTCCCCTGGGATCCAGTCAGGACTTGGTGGTCCACTTCCATGTGCTACTTATTGTGCCCATCTGTGGTGTCTCTTCCCTGAGAAATGGATTCTTCCCCTTCCCTGGGAGTTCATTCTGGATAGGGAGGCACCTGCTGTATTTCTAGGGGCAGTTCCTTTGTTTTTTGCAAAGGTCTCACTGAGGTACCTGAAAGACACCTCTCTCTCTCAGCAGTATCTGGGTGAAGTTTGGGTTTTTGTTAGACCTTCCCCTTCATTTCTTCCTCTGTATCTATCCCCTCCCCTGTAACACCAGGAAATCAGAAGAGGAGTCAGCACTGAAGAGCCCTGACTTCAACATGAACAGGGGTGTCAATGGGGAGGCACCCACTGAGTGAGTGACATCATGGCACCATTGATTTGGGGAAACCTTGGGCAGAATCAGGGCATGTGCAACATCCATGTCCCATCAGGGATGGGAGAAAGGTCGGAAGCAAGAACTGGGGTTTTAGGTGAATGCAGTGGTGAGTGTCCAAAGGTACCAAGGAAGTTTCTAGAGAACAAGCTCAAGGCTTGTCTTGAAAACTCTGTCTCTAAGGATGTCATCACAAGAAGTCAGTTTGCCTTGAGTGACATGTGTGTCCGATGAAGTGGGTGGGGTCACAAGAGCTTGGTCCACCTACAGCTCACCTACTTGCTTAAAAAGTATATTTACTTATTTATTTACTTGAGAGAGAGAGAGGGAGAGGGGGAAGGTGCACGTGCAAACCATGGTGCATAGGTGGAGGTCAAATAACAACTTTCAGAAGTCAGTTCTCTCTCCCTCCTCCACCATCGATGCTGGGGATCAAACTCAGGTCACCAGCTTTGTGCTCAAGGCGCCTTAGTCGCTGAGATATTTTCTTCTCACTGGTAAAACCTACTACGAAGATTTTTTAATCTCTAATTTACTCATTTTAAGGTGACTTGGGGGTCAAGGAGCCACCCAAGTCCCACAATCTGTGTTTGATTCCCAGAACCTATGGGAGGGAAGGAGAGAACTGATTCCACAAAGATTGTCTGCAACTTCCACACATGAGCATAGGCACGTGCACACCTGCACTCATGTATCACACACATTATAATAAACTTTTAAAAAATCACACTCTATAAGGTGGAGAGTGTGTAGCTGAAGGGTCAAGTGCTTGTCTAACATATAGGAGGCCCTGGGTTCCAGTCCCTAGCAGAGGAAGACAAAACAAACCCATAAGATAAATAATAACCTTCCCTCAAGGAGGGAAAAAACAAACCAGGAGGCCGACAGAGTTGAGGGGGTGAAGTGCTTGCTATGCAACAGTGTGGTGGCCTATCGGTAACTTCAGTTCTTGGAAAACAAAGATGAGACACCTGGAGCAAGCAGGTTAGCTGGGTTAGCTCAAGTGGTGATGCTCTGCTTCTGTGAATAAGGTGGAGAGAGAGTGAGGAAGAAATGTGATATCAACGTCAGGTCTACACACACTACACACACACACACACACACACACACACACCACACAAAGTTAAAATAACACCCCTCTCAGTCCTTCTTAGGGTCTCCTCATCCCCCCCCAGCTCCAGTGGCTAAGAACTCAAGTCCAGCCTCTGAGTTTGCCTGCTCTGGATACTTGTGGGTGGAACCAACTTGGCATCATGTCCCATGATGCTTGAGCATGGATCAGCACTGTGTCATATATAAATGAAAATACATATTTATATATGATACAAAGAATGTATATATTCTTCGTTGAATGTTTGGGGTGCGTGCACATGTGTAAACATATTTGAATGTGTGGGCTATGTGCACCTGCGTGAGCGTGTTTGCACGCGTGGGGTATATGCACATGTGTATATGCGTGGGGGGGTGCATGTGTGACCGTGTTTGTATGTGTGGGGTGCGTACGCGAGTGTCAGCGTGTTTGCACATGTGGATATGCGTGTCCATGGGTCGCAGGGCCCAGGTTCAGCGGACACGTCTCTCCCGCAGGCTGGCTGAGCCCTCGGCGAAAGAGGCCTTGGGGCGGCGGCGACGGCGGCCTGGCCGCGCGGGCTGCGGCGGCTGCTCGTGGCGCTGGTCGCACTTCTGGGGCGCGCCAGTCACCGTTTTCCTTGGCAACGTACTTAGCTACCTGCTGTTCCTGCTGCTATTCGCGCGCGTGCTGCTGGTGGACTTCCAGCCGGTGCCGGGCCCCTCCGAGCTGCTGCTGTACTTCTGGGCATTCACGTTGCTGTGCGAGGAGCTGCGCCAGGGCCTGGGCAGCGGCTGGGGCAGCCTGGCCAGCGGGGGGCCAGGGCCTGGCCGCGCCCCTCTGCGCCACCGCCTGCATCTCTACCTCGCCGACGCCTGGAACCAGTGCGACTTGCTGGCGCTCGCCTGCTTTCTGCTGGGCGTCGGCTGCCGGTGAGTGCGCGCTCAACAGGGGTGAGAGCGCGCGGCCGCGGTGATAATCGGTGCGGGGCTGGGTGAGAACACGGGGCGCGGCTGCAGGGAGTGAGTGCAAGGGGACGCGGGGACTAGGTGAGAGTGCGCGCGGCTGGGTGAGAACGCGCGGCCGCGGGGAGTGCGCATGGCTGCGGGGGGTGCATACAAGGGGATAAGGTGAAAGCCCGCGCACCGCGCCCATCAGTAACCGCTGGACCTGACCCTCTCTATCTGAGAGAATAAGTTCGGAATGGGGGGGAGGTAGAGAGAGACAGAGAGAAAGAGACAGAGAGAGAGAGAATATGCGTGTATGTCCTGGCTCACAGGTGGCAGTCAGAAGCCGTTTCCCCCTTCCACCATGTGGATTTCCAGTATCCAACTGGGGTCCCCAGGTTTGTGAAGCAGCACCTTTACTTACTGACAGCTTCCCATTTTTGTGTCCAGCGTTGCCCACTTCCTGTTCCACCGGGGACCCACATCCCACAATGAGTTTATTCTGAGAGAAGACCTCTCTCTGTAGCCCAGGCTGGACTCACATTTCCAGCAATTCTCCTGTCTCAGCCTCCTGAGTGCTGGGATGACACGTGTATACCACATGCCTGTAGCTTTATGCTTACTTTGAGGCAGAAGCTGACCTTGCATTCACTGTGCAGC
The DNA here is from genome assembly GCA_023101885.1 of Typhlomys cinereus. NCBI lineage: Eukaryota > Metazoa > Chordata > Mammalia > Rodentia > Platacanthomyidae > Typhlomys > Typhlomys cinereus. Next base: position 210,247 of record JALPQD010000554.1, on the reverse strand, counting down.
TGAGGATGACCTTGAACTCCTGATCCTCCTGCCTCAGCCACCCTTGGTTGATGTGGGGCTGGGGATGGAGCCCAGGGCTTTGCATGTTTTGGGGGGGCACACACAGGGGGACCCACATCAACAGTCTTGGCCTGTTTGCTCTCTTGAGACAGGCTGTCATAGCAGCCCAGGCTAGCGCAGAAAGCATCTCATGACCGAGGAGGAGGAGAGGTAGCTCTCAATACCTCTCTTGAGTTGAAAATGAAAGAAACTTTGTGGAGAAACTCTGCTCTGATTTCTAGCTTTCCAACTTGAGAGCTGCCTTGTGGTGAGAGTTAACTCATCTGTTAGATTCTGGCAGGATCGTTGTCTTTGATCTCTAGCCAACCATGGCTCATAGCCCTCCTGGAATCTGATTGGGTGTTTTCAGAGAGTCAGGTACAATTTCAAGTACTGATGTAGAATCCCAGGAGATACCACTGCAGAAGAATGAAAGTCCTCCGAAAGATACGCTTAATATGTCATTAGTGTGAGAACAATGATGTCTGTTTGTCCATGAAAATAAGCACAGAGTGTGAACCCAACTCTGTGGATGAAGGTGACCCCAGAGAAAGGCAGAACACCTGACTGGGGTTGGGGGACGGAAAGGAGAGAATCTCTCCTCCTCTCCTCCATGCCTGTCTTAGTTTACCAAGGAGACATTGCTGAGTTGTGGCAATGAGCCTACATGTTGGTGGTAGATTCATAATAATCACAATGCCTAGGGGCTTTATTCTTTCTTATGATTTCTTGTTTATAGGTGTGTGTGTGTACAAGAAGGCTCAACTTGAGTGTGTGTCCGTGCAAGCCTAAGAGTGACATTGGGAATCACCCTGGATTGCTCTACCTCTCTATTGCTTTGCTCTGGGGTTTCCTAGATTCTGCCTTCCAAAGCAGGAATTACAGGCTGCCACCATAACTGCCTGACATTTTTATGTAGGAATCCAAACTCAGGACCTTTTGCTTATGAGGCAATGGCTTCAACTCCTGAGCTATCATCTCAGCCCCTCGTTTACAATTTTAGTCTAGCTTGGCAGGAGAACTCATACCAACACCAGGAACCCAAGGAAATGGCCACATCATACCCACAGGATTATTGAGAGAGGGGTGAACCTCACTGTCTAGACAGCAAGGCTGCCAAAGTAAAGAATGCCCACTCCCTGGATCAGCTCCTTCTATCTTATTCATCTGTCCAGGGAATGGTCCAACCCTCTGTGAGGTGGGTCTCCTCATATCAATTAGATGCTCTCCTGCAGACTTGCCGAAGGTTTGCCTTAACTGCTAATTTCTCACGGATGTGCCCTAAGCTCAGCCTTCAATTGCCAGGTTGATATCTATAACTAACTAGCGCATAAGTTTCTCTGGTAGTGAGAGGTTCGGGATGCTATATGATGGGATAAGTGAATGATCTGATATATTTTATCAGTAGTCTTTTTTGAGGGGAAGAAGATAAAGGAGGCTTCCAGAGGAAGGGACAGAGAGCCATACTCTGAGGGGAGTGTGGAGATAGCCTAGGAAAGGAGAGGAAAACATTTCCAGAGTGGCAACAGCATGTACCAAGACCAAAGACCCAACCACTGGTTTCCAAGGATGTCATGACCTTGCCTTTTGGCTTTCCTCTGGGCACTGCACACTTAGACTAAGAAACTACACACAAAATAGACCAGCCTCATACAGCAACTCAATCAAGGGCTGGGCAGTAAGGTTACACCCCACATAAACAGCAACAAAGCCAAGTGAGGTGGTGTGTGCTTATCATCTCCGCTACTGGAGAGACTGAGGCAGAACTGAAAGTGCAGGGCCAGCCTATGCTACAGCATGTTCCTGTTTCAAAACAGAAAGGGAAAAGAGCTTGAGGGCATAGCCCAAGGTTAGAGCTTTCTAGAATCCAGAGTGAGGGCTGGAGGCGTGGCCCAGTGGTAGAGCACCTGCCTAAAATACACAGTGAGTGGTTAGGGATGTATGTAGCCCAGTGGCAGAAACTGCCTATAATCTACAGTGAGAGGCTGGGGGCATGGCTCAGTGGTAAAGCACTTGTCTAGATTCCACAGTGAGGGGCTGGGGCGTGGCTCAGTATTAAAGGTCATGGGTGCCATTGATTATGTCATAAGTTCAACTGTCTGTAGCCAAAACCAGAAACCCCTTGGTGTTGGACAGTGATGACTTGCTTACCAAGAGGTTCTTGGCCCGGGGAGACAGTTTCCCCAGGGCAGCACAGAGAGGAAACTCAGTGACCTGCATGAATCATTAATTGAAACTTAGAGGGAGATAAGAGAGTTTTACCCAAGACTAATGTTTCTGTTTAGCCAACTTTATTTTGTACAAAGAGCCCTTTGAAACCAAGTGCCAAGACCCATGTTGCGGCTCTCTCACCTGATGGAGCACCCCGCCTTAGGGCTGGAAGAATCATAACATGGGAAGAACACAGAGATAGTGGTTATGGGGAGCCAGGAGCAGTCACCGCTCATGTCCTGGGTCAGTTATCCTCTATTGTCCCAAAATAATAGACATTTACATCCCTGTTATAAAACGACTGTGTCAGAGGGCACACATATCTGTGATGTGGGTAGATTCCCATCTAAGTGGCTTCTTCACCAGAAGCTTTAAGGCCCTGCAGACAGGGTGGCCAGGGCCCTGCAAAGGCTCGCTGGGTAATGCATGATACTTTGTAACATTTTCAAGGCCCTCCATCTGATTCTCACAGTTAGCGCCAACCTAAAAACAAACAACCAAAATAACCCCCTGCATCCCTGATTACTAGGTAGTTGGGGAGACTTGTTTATCTGAGACAAGATTTCACTCTATAGCCCAGGCTGGCCTGGAACTTGTGAGGCCCTGATCAGGAACTATTTTGTAAGCTTACACAACACTTTCGTCAACTGTCTTTTCAAATCCTCCACTTTATTTTTTAAGTTTTTATTTTGCGTGTGTATTTGTGTATATGTGTAAACTCACAGCTATTCTCCTGCCTCAGCCTCCAGAGTGATGGGATGGCAGGTGGTGCCACCATGCCCAGCTCCCAACTTGATTCTGACAGAGACTGTCAGATAGGCCAGCGGTCATCATTACAGGATCACAGATGCCTGTCAGTCACCTGGTTTCTGATATTTGGGACATCCTCACTCCCACCCCCACCCTGGAGGGGGGGATAGTGTGGGGAGGGCAGTCAGAGCACATCCTCACCTGGAGCCTGGTTGAGAGGCATCTTCTGACCCTAATGTGACATCCACTCTCCAGGCTGACCCCTGGCCTGTATGACCTGGGCCGCACTGTGCTCTGCCTGGACTTCATGATCTTCACGCTGAGGCTCCTGCACATCTTCACGGTGAACAAGCAGCTGGGGCCCAAGATCGTCATCGTGAGCAAGATGGTACGTTCAGGAAAGGGCGGGGCTGGAGGAAGGGTGGGGCCTGGGGCGAAGGGGCAGGGCCTGGAGAGAGAGGTAGGTTCTGGGAGGGACGACTTGCTCTGGGGAGACAGAGCTAAGGACAGGTGGGCTACAGAGGGGTGGAATTTTAATGCTGGGCATGACCAGGAAGGGGTGGGGCTTCAGGGATGGGGGAGGCTAGTGTGGAATTGGGTCTGGAGGAAGGAGGTCCACCGGCCCTCCGGGTCCCAGAGGGCGTGGCTGGGGAACAGGGTGAGGCTCTTGGGAGGACACCTGACTCAGTCTCTTCCTCTGCTGGCAGATGAAGGATGTGTTCTTCTTCCTCTTCTTTCTTGGAGTGTGGCTTGTGGCCTACTGGGGTGGCCACCGAGGGGCTCCTGAGGCCTCGGGACCATGACCTCCCGAGCATCCTGCGTCGAGTCTTCTACCGGCCTTACCTGCAAATCTTTGGGCAGATTCCCCAGGAGGACATGGATGGTAGGGAGGGCAGAGCCTGGTTTCCATCTAGGGTCTGCCTGGGTCTCTGTCTCCTTGAGTTTATGTCTCTCTGGGTCTCAGCCTCTTTCTCTCTCCCTCTCTCTGGGTTTCTGTCTTTCTTGGAGTCCGTCTTTCTCTCTGATTATTTTTCTTTTCTGTCTGGGTTTCTGTCTGTTTCTCTTACTTTCTCTGGTCTCAAGTCTGTTTCTCTTTCTCTCTCTGGGTTTCTCTGTGTCTGTTTTACCACGGCCTCTGTCCCTCTGGTCACTTCCATTGTGCCCTCCACAGTGACCCTCATGATTCTTGGCAACTGCTCGACTGAACAGGGCTCCTGGGGGCTCCCCGTGGGCCCCCGTGCTGGCTCCTGTGTGTCTCCCTACGCCAACTGGCTGGTGGTCCTTCTCCTCATCGTCTTCCTCCTTGTGGCCAACATCCTGCTGCTGAACCTACTCATCGCCATGTTCAGGTGCGAGGCTCCCGCCCCCGGCCTGTTAGCTCCCTCACCCTACTCCAGTCTAGCGCTGGCCTGACCTGACCCTGGGCCTGACCTGAGCTGACCCTTGACCCGATCTGGGCTTTTGGTGGTTTAGTCTTGATGTGGTTGTTTTGTAGCAAGTCTCCCGCTGTAACCCAGGCTGTTGTGGCTGTAGCCCAGGCTGTCCTAGCTGTAGCCCAGGCTGTCCTGGCTGTAGCCCAGGCTGTCCTGGATGTACCCCAGGCTGTCCTGGCTCTGAGCTGTTCTCCTGCTCAGCCCTGAGTGCTGCTCGTCATCCGGATGCCAATCTGAAATTCTGTGGCAAATGCAGAAAACCCTGAAGATTCGCTTTTGTGTTTTCTTCCCATGTTTGTTTGTGCATTTGTTTTCTCCCTCACATGTAATAATAGATCACTTGGGGTTAGTATTTATCTGTGCTGTGAGCCCAGCCTAGCTTCTTTCTATGTGACCATGAAACCCATGCAGGAGTTAATTGAAGAATCTGGACTTGGTTCTCATGTTAGGAACCAACTAGGCTCAGTTGGGCATGGTGGCCTGTAAACCTAGCCCTGGAGAGGTGGAAGCAGGAAACCCTGCATGAAAACAAAATGAAACAGAAATTCCACTGGCCATTGCATTAGTTTTCTAGCTGTCTGGGTGGTTGGGGTTTGGGAGAAGGTCAGTCTGCAGAGCAGTTACCTGCAGACAGAGAGAACTGAGTTTGATTCCCAGAACCCATGTGAGAATGCCCAGTGTGAGCTGAGAAGATGGCTCACAAATAAAGGGACCTGAGTTCAGTTTCCCAGATCCCACATAAAAATGCTAAGGCAGACATAGTGGTGGCATACAATTCCAGCCCTGGAAGTGGAGCCTGGGAAACCCCAGAGCAAAGCAATAGGGAGGTAGAACAATCCAGGATGATTTTGGATGTCACCATTGGACCTCCACTGGCACACACTCAAGTATCCTGTGATACATACACGTACACACACACACACACACATACACACACACACACAGTATGTGACTGTAATTCTAGTGTAGAGGTAGAGACAGGAGGATCCCTGGACTCACTGGCTAGTCTAACTAATAAGTGAGTAATAGGCCAATGAGCAACACTCTCTCAGAGGGAGTAGATGGTGTTTCTGAATGAAAGTCTGAGTCTGACCTCCACCCTACACACACACACACACACACACACACACACACACACACACACACGAACACTCACATTAAAAAGGATAAAACACACCAAAACCTGCATGGCTCTTGAGAGCAGAAAGTTACCATCTTGTTGTTTCGTAAAGATGTCCAAGATCCAGCTGGCCTCATGGTCAGTTACTTCTGACAGCTATGGGGAGAACTCACCCCATACCTCTCTTGGGTGTCCACTGGCTGTGCCATCAAACACTGCTTTTGTCTGTCTGATGTCCAGATTCCCTCAGTTCTCAGTGACACCAGGGAGTCCACTCTGATGACCTTGAATGTCATCACCCCTGTCAAGGGCCTGTTTCCAAAATCACCACAGTCTGGTGGTAGAATTCAGGGCTTTGACTTGTCTTTTTCAAGGAAATACAGAAACTGACACATGCATCGACTTAGGTTTCTACTTTTTTTTTTTTTTTTATAAATTTTTAAAAAAATTTTATTCAATTGTGTGTGTCTGTGCGTGTGTGTGTGTGTGTGTGTGTGTGTGTGTGTGTGTGTGTAGAATCACGGAAAAGTTCAGGAACCACCATGGACGCCTCCACCTCCTCCTTGTTTACTCTGCCCTGGGATTCACAGGCTCCGCCCTACCAGGACCAGAAACACAGGCCGCCCCCACTTCTGCCTGGCGTCTATAGGTGGGGTCTAGGATCCGAACTCAGGACCTTCCGCCTGCAAGGCAGAGGCTTAATCTCTGAACTACCTCTCCAGCCCCAGGTTTCTACTTTTTCACTTTTAGTGCATTGGTTTTTATGCCAGGCCACTGTTTATCTTTTATTGATTTTAAAGGGTTTTTAAATTTTTTTTTCAATTTTAAAAATTTATCTTTGTGTATGTGCGTATCACAGAACACTGTGCATCTTTGTGGAGGACCAAGGGTGATTTCGGGAATCATCCTTCTATCTCCTTTATGTTTTAGTCTGGGATTTTCCTGAGCTCCATCTTCCAGAACTGGAAGTGAAGGCTGTTGCCATTTCTCCCTGGCATTTTTTTGCTTGGGATCTGGGATTTGAATGCAGGTCCTTCTGTTTGTGAGACAGAGTCTTAACCCCTGAGCCATCTCTCCGTCTGATTTTAAAGTTTTTAACATTTGTTTGTTGACCCTGTGGTGGTGGGGTCACATGTGTAATGACACACTTGTGCAGGTAAGGGACAACTCTTGGGAGTCTGTTCCTTCACTCCACCAAATAGGTTCTGGGGACCAAATTAGATTGTCAGCTTGGTGACAAGTGCCCTGCACCCATGAAGCCACCTTGCCAGCCCTGTTTTAAATTTTTAGACGGGGTCTCACTCTGGCCTTGATCTTTTGATGTAGCTGAGGGTGAGCTTGAACACTCAAGCCTTCTCCCTTCATCTCCCCAGAGCTGGGGCAACAGGTGAGCCCAGGACCTTATACATGCCAGGAAAGTGCTGTGACCACCGAGCTACCTTCCTGGCCCTCAGTGCCACTCTGATCACTCTGCCCCATGCATGTGTGTGTGTGTGTGTGTGTGTGTGTGTGTGTGTGTATCAGAGGATACTTTGTGTCCCTGTGGAGGATCAAGGGTGATAATGGGCATCATCTTGCATTGCTCTACCTCTTATTTGCTTTGCTTTACCCTGTCCCATGACTGGATTCTGCCTTCCAGGCCAGAAGTGCAGGCTGCCACAATTTTTACTTGGTATTTGGGATTTGAACTCAGATCCTTCTGCTTGAGAGGCAGAGTCTTAACCTCTGAGCCACTTCTCCAGTCAAAGTTTTAAAAGATATTTTATTTGAGAGAATATGCATGCACATCACGGTGGAGATCAGAGGACAACTTTCAGAAGTCAGATCTTTCCTTCAACCAGGTGACTTCTGGAGATGGAGCCCATGTCACCAGATTTTGGAGCAGGTGCCTGACCTGCTGGGCTGTCATGCCAGTCCTCAAATGCCTTTTCTTTATCGTTTAGATGAATGTGTATTCCACTTCCTGATTTTCATGTGTCGAACCATCCTTGCCTTCCGGAGATAAATCCCATGTGGTGGAAACATATAGCGCTTTTAATATGCTGCTGAATTTGGTGTGCTTTTATTTTTTCAGAGTGTTTGTTTGTGAATTTATAAACAGTCTTGACTTGCAGTATCATGATAATACTGGCCACACAGACTGTGTTATAACATCTTCAAGGACTGGCATTAATTCTGATTTAAATGATTGGTGAAATTCATCAGTGGTGTTTCTCTTTTTAATTATATGTTTTATTTGTTTATGAGAGAGAGAGAGAAAGAGAGAGAGAGAGAGCACATACACACCATGGTGCACAGGTGGAGGTCAGAAGACAGTCTTCAGAAGTCACTTCTTGTCTTCTACCATGAGGGCTTCTGTGAGTTGAACTCAGGTCACCAGGTTTTTGAGCAGGTGTCTTATCCACCGAGCTATCTCGACAGTCCTTGAAATTTGTTGGAAAATTTGTGATGACTAATTTAGTCTTGTAAATATTCTATTGAAATTTTAAATTTCTTGGTTGGGTCAGTTCAGGTAATTTGTGTTTGTAAGAATTTGTCCATTTCCTGAGTTAGGAAAGTGACTGACATGCAGTTTTCTTCTACCCCCTTTAATCTGTGAGATTCACAGGATTGTTATCAATTTTATATATTTTTGATTCTTGTCCAGCTGCTTCCATCCTTTACCCTGCCCCATGACATCATCCCCAACTTGACCTTTTCTAATCAATCTCTAGTGACTCTTGACCTCTGACCTCCACAGCTACACATTCAACAAAGTACAGGACAACAGCGACCTCTACTGGAAGGCCCAGCGCTACAGCCTCATCCAGGAATTCCACTCTCGGCCTGTGCTGGCCCCGCCCTTAATATTCATTTCTCACATCCGCCTCCTGATCCGGCGACTGCGCAGGCTCTGCAGGGCTAACTTGCCGCCGTCCCCAGCTATCGAGCATTTCCGTGAGAACGGAGCTTGGCCTGCAAGGGGAGGGGTGTGGGAGGAGGGGGACAAGGACCTACATACACACAAAAGGGAAAGGGCGTGGGGAGGGTGGGATATTCCAGAGGTGGGCAGGGTCTAGGCACAGGGTCTAGTCCGCAGGGTTGGCCTCATGTTTGGGAAGGGGGCGGGGCCAGGTGTGGGCGGCTCCTCTGACTTCCACCGCCCTGCAGGTGTTAGCCTCTCCAAGGAGGCAGAGCGGAGGCTGCTGACCTGGGAGTCGGTGCACAAGGAGAACTTCTTGTTGGCCAGAGCCAGGGACAAGAGGGACAGCGATTCTGAGCGTCTGAAGCGCACATCTCAGAAGTGAGGGCAGGACCATGCGTCCAGCAGAGGAGCGGGTTTTTGGTCGAGGGGCGAGGTCTTCACAGAGAGGCGGGGCTTCTAGTGCTAGGGATGGGGCCATAGAGGGCGGGAGGGGAGGCAGTGCTCCAGGGGTGTGACTTCTGTGGTGGATGGGGCCCGTCCCTGTAACATGTCCCTTCCTAGGGTGGACACCGCGCTGAAGCAGTTGGGACAGATCCGGGGGTATGAGCAACGACTAAAGGGGCTGGAACGAGAGGTGAAGACCTGGGGCAGGCCCCAGGGCACTGGGGCAGGGACGTGGCAGAGGGTCCCCTTACCCAGCCGCCATGTCCCTCGCGTTTCCCAGGTCCACCATTGCACCCAAGTCCTGACTTGGATGGCCGACGCCCTGAGCCGCTCTGCTTTGCTGCCTCCGGGAGGGCCGCGACCTCCAAGTCCTCCTGGACCCAAAGGTCAGTGTGTGGCAGCCCATGGTGTGACGACTGGGCCTGTCCCCTCTGTGCTCCAGGCTTTCCCTCCGTGTCTTTCCTTGTCCCTGACTGGCTTGACTGGTCTCTGAGGGCTCACGTTCTGTGTTCCCTCTCTGCCAACCTTCCGTTTCTCTCTCTCCCCCCAACATTTTCTCTCGTTCCCCCAGATTGTTCCTGACTCATTTCAAGTCACTGAACCCACACAGGACGTTTACTCCTTAGAGGAGGCCCAGCCTGCCTCCCCTTCACTTGATGGCCTTTTCCCCATGGGCTCCATGCTCATGGGTTCCTGACCCAAACAACCTCTGGTGTCACCATAGGCTTCCCAGCAAGGCCCGGCCTCCCTTGAGGCAGCCTCTTGCTGGGTGGCTCAGGCACTTAACTTCCTGGCTCCTTATTGGCTCCTTACCAGGCCCTGCCACTGCAGAAGGCTGGAGGATCCTATGGGGTCACAGGGAGCAAAGACCCTACTCACTGCTTCCCCATACTGGGGAAATAAATTCATTTGAGAGTCATATCTGTGGCTTGATTTCTTGGGCTAGCGGAAGCTCATGTCTGTCCATTACTCTTACTAAAATTCCGTTAAATATGTCTAGACCAGCGTGATAGCCCACTAAACTGTCCCAGGTCAGGGGATATGAAACGCAGAAAAAAGATCACACAGAGACAGAAATATAGAGAACAGTTGGCCAAGACAGGTAGAAATCCCACCACCTCCCAGAGAGAGAGCAGAAAGAAGACAAGGTCCTACCAGAGTATTTGTAATCAGGGGGCTGGGAATCTATGCAAATCTAGGTGTGGGACTTCTACTTGGTAGGAAGGAGAGGTAGGATTACGGGAAAGCTTTCCTAGCTTTAGTGTGTTCTTGGATTCCCAGTCTTAAAGTCAGAGAATCAAATCCTTCCAGATATTCAGCACGGGCCAGAGAGAGACAGTTTAATATATGAGATATTCTAGGCCCAACCAGAAATTCTTATGATCTCAGTGGCTTTAACTTGGAATAGGGGGGTCCAGAAAGCACTAGTGGGTTTGATGTCAGTGAATTTTTATTATTTATTCAATTATGTGTGTGTATGTATGTGTGTGTGTGTGTGTGTGTGTGTGTGTATGTATGTATGTGTTATGTATATATGTAGAACTAAGGGTGAATTAGGGAACTGTCGTGGACTGCTTCTACTTCCTCTTTTGCTCCCCCCCCCCCCCGCCCTACCAGGACCAAAAATGCAGGCTGCCCCCACTTCCGCCTGGCGTTTGTATGTGGGATCTGGGATCCGAACTCAGGATCCTCTGCTTGCAAGGGACAGGCTTAACCCCTGAGCCTTCTCTCCAACCCTGATATCAGTGAATTTTTGTACTTCCATTTTTCCATGAAAGTCCAGGATTACAATTCCTCTCAGCCTTTAAGGACTTTTTATCAGGGAATGAGATCTCTTTTTCTAGCCAGCGGTATCCTAACCACCACTTTACAGTAGTGTGGCTCTATATAGCTTGATTCATGGGGACCTTACGGGTTTTGAGATCCTTCTGGAATGGGCCCTGAGCTGGGGTGGTAATTTGGAGCAATTCATAGATTTGTATCTGTTAGTCTTACCCTCCTCCAGGCCCACGACACCTGCCCAGCTCAGATCCAGCACCGTCCTCCGCAGTGGTTGACTCTCACTTCAGGAGATGAGAACCTGTTCAGGCCCATGGGGAAAATAGCTGGGTGGTAATAAGCAAGACATTTCTGGAAGAGGGGTGGGCGCTGGGCGCGCATCTGCTGTGGCAGCCAGTGAGCAGATGATGCAAATTTGAGCAGATAAATCCGTATGTGTCTTTAAAAAGTCTAATTAGGGGGAACAGGCACGGGGGTTGAGGCAAACACGTGTATTATACATATAATTTAACTAAATAACCCGTAACAAACTAAGCCAGTAATGACTGGGCCAAACTGACAGCAATTATTAGTTAAATAGTAGGAAAGTCACCAACAGCCAACACATCCAAAAACCAAAACCAAAACATCCTCCAAACTGGAGGGATTCCAGCTTTCTGCCTCACTGGGTGCAGAGTCACGTTGGAACACTGCCAAGTGTGTGACAACCAGACTTCTGGGGAAATGCTGAGTTGGTTCTCACCAACTCAGCCATGGCGAGGAAGGGGCTGCAGCTGATACATGCACAGTGCATTTCTGCAGGCGGCCTCAGGTTAGCTGCTCCACAGGCACAGCTGCCCGAGATGCACACACAGGGCAGATCCGGTTTTCTTCAGTGTTGGGGAGTGCATTTGAGGAGTTCGGGCACACTAAACTCATTGGAACATTCTAGGCTATCATTTGGCCAAGCCACCTGCCGGCCCCTCATTGGAGAATTTTAGGCTGTTACTCTACCAATGAACCACATACCCAGCCCCTCACTGTGGAGTCTAAACAGGTGCTCTACTGAACCACGCCCTGGGGGATTCTAGGGCAGTCACTAAAGCCAAGCCACTGCCTTCACCCCCTCTCTGAATTCCAGGCAGGGGCTCTTCCCTGAGCAGGCAGGCAGGCAGGTTCTGTGGCTGTATGTCCAACACCCTCCCCAGCCTTTTTGAATCTTGGAGCAAACATAAACCACAACAGAAATTGCATTAAAACGATCCCAGATGGCCAGATCCGAGTGGGAGTCTCTTTGGCCAGAATCCTCCGTACCAAGTGCTGCCCTGGCGTTCTCACCCGTGAGAAAGAGGCCACATGGAGTCACACGTGTCCTGACTGCCTAGAGGTGGGCTGAGGATCCACAGGAGCTGCTGGCCCCGGCTGGGCCAAAAGTAGGAAAGTCCAGAGTATGAAGCCAACTTAACAGGCAAAATCACATCCCAGACCTGGTGGTGCTGGCAAAGAGGGTGCAGTGTTGGTAACCCGTGGTTTTCTGGGATATGAAAAATGGGGCTACATAGGCCAATTCCAGGACAGAAGAAGGCTCCCTTGGATCCTCCAGCTGTTAGGTAACATAGAACGTGGTCAGGAATAAGACCTCTACTGAGGAGCTAATATAATGGGTTATATTAGCTACTTTCCTTGTGGCCATGACAAAAATACCTGGCAGAAGCCACTTCATGAAGGCGAGGTTTGTTCTAGCTGTGTCACACTGCTGCCCATCATGGTAGTATTGCCATGGTGTTGTGGCTCATCCCTGGTGGTAGCTTACTTATATCTTGGCTGAGTAGGAAGCAGACACAGGACCGGAAACAGGTCCTGCCCCTGACAATCCACTTCCGGTAATCATGTTTCCTTGCCCAGGGTTCCACACTATCCTAGACAGGTGCCACCTGCTGGAGAACAAGCATGCAAATGCTTTTGTCTGTGGGAGAGTGGAGTGTGGGGGTGTAGAGTGCTTTGGCCCCGTACAGGTCGCTTAGGAGCAGCCCCACAGCAGGGTGCATGGGGGGTCCTGTTGCTGAGGCTGGTGGTGGGCAAAATCTGAAGGAAGCTTGTTGGATGGGACCTCTCTGGACTTCACTGTCACGGAATATGATGGATCTTGTTCTTTCTCGAATGTTGGTAGCACCAAGGTACTCCCCCCCCTCCCCAATCAGGGGATATTTTCTCCCTTCTCCGTGCATCTGCTGGAAACATCTGGAACCACAGAGGAAGGAATCCACAGCTTTGATGCAGGTGCTGCGCCTGCATGTACCGCAGCGCCACCTGCCGGCCACGGCCGCTAAACACGAGGCTTCGGAGACCTGGCAGCTTCCATCTGCACGCCCGCGGTCCTGATAGGGAAGGGCGTGGGGCGACTTAGATTCTCCTCCACGCACCCTCGTTTTAGGGTGGGTGAGCTGGGAACCGACAAGTGAAAGGTCGGGAATGATTTCATGTGCATTCAAGAGCATAGTCTGTCTGGTCCTCCGCCCACTTCATTAATTAACTCATTAAAGAGGCAGGGTCTTGCTGTGTAACCTTCACGATTTTTCTGCTTCAGTCTCCCGGAGGGTGGGGCCACAGGCGTGCAATACCACCATACCCACAGCATGGGAAAGAAGCAGCGAACCTCTTTAGAGAAAACGGAATTCTCTTCCACCTGCGGAAGGAAATAATTAGCTAATAACCGCCTGCACAAGGCAGGTTGGGCGGTGGTAAAGCCCAGTATGTCCGCTAGGGGGAAGCAGTCACCAGCATCTCAGAGATATTCACGGGACGTCTAATGTTTTGAACTGTGCAGGCACCTGGTCAAAACTCAGCTCCAAGCTTGCGACAGATGCACTTTTTTCCTCCACTTGGTAAAGTGGGTTCAGTCTAGGAGTAGTGGTTCAAGTCTGTAATTGCAATACTCAAGAGTCTGAGGCAAGGAGATTGCTAGGAGCCAGAGACCTGGACTGCATAGTAAGTTCAAGGCCAGCCTAAACAGCTTAATAAGACCCTGTTGCAAAGTAAAAAAAAATAGCTTTTTATAAAGCTGTGGTACAGCAGTAGAGCACCTGCATAGAATCCTCAGTGAGGGGTTGGGTGGTATGACTCAGTGGTAAAGCACCTACCTGGAATCCTCAGTGAGGGGTTGGGGGTGGGGCTGGGTGTTAGAGCACCTGCCTAGAATCCTTCAGTGAGGGAATGGGAGCATGGCTCAATGTTAGAGCATTTACTTACCCGGCATGTGCAAGATCTTCAGTTCAATACCCAGTATCTCTCTCTCTTTCTCTCTCTCTCACTCATACATACATGCACACACACATACATAATACATACACGAGGGTTCAGATCTAGTTTTTCTTGGACTCCCATTGCTGTGTGTCAGCAGACAGTTGGCTGTGGGATGAATCTGGTCAGAGATCTGTTTCATATGCCCCACGAGCTAAGATCACTTTTGTATTTTTAAATATATATATATATACATGTATCTGATGAACATGCAGAAGAGACTGTGTGTCCTTCGGACTCCAATGTATTTGTTGAACTCAAGGGCTGAGGCTGCCCAAACCTTTTGGAGCCCAGATGGTCCCAACACGAGCTCCAGAAGCTTGTGGAGTTTGTCTTGGGACATGGAGCTACACAATTTGGTATTTGCCTAGTTGGGTTTTGGTCATGCTTTGGTTCAGTCATCCCTTGATATTGCCATTCTGTCCCTTTGAAGAGAGAATGTTTATTCTGTACCACTATAGATGGAATGCAGGCACTTTTTTATTTTACAGGAGCTCAGGGTTTAAGACATTGCTTAAGTCTCAGTGGAGACTTAGAGTTTGGACTTGTGCTTTTTTTTCATATGTATGTATGAGGTGTGTGCATGTGTGTGTAAGTATTTGCATGCATATAGGTGCATGTGAATGTATATACATGTAGAGACCCAAAGATGCCATTGGGAACCATCCTGGATTCTTCTTCCACCTTATTGTTTGAGACTGAGTCTCTAATTCAACCCAGAGTGAACCATTAGGCTAGTCTGGCTAGCCAAGTTTTTCTGGGGATTCCCAGGCTCTGTCTTCCCACACTGAAATTATAGGCCTCACCCACCTCAAATTTTTCATAGGATCTGAGGATGTGATATCTGTTCTGTTTGCTTCCTGTTCTGTTGGGCTTTTACACAGGTTTGAAAACATTAAAGACTATGAGGACTTTTGAAGCTGGGGTGAATACATTTTGCATTATGAGGTGAACATGAGCCTAAGGACATAGGATTTTAAACCGATGTGTGTGGGCGTTGAGTTGGGAAGGGGTGGGTTGTGGTGAGTTACACTGTCAGGTGATGGGATCTGGAATCACCATGTAAACAAATCTCTGGGCACATCTCTGAGAGATCACCTAGAATAGATTGAGGGAGGAGGCCCCACCCTAGATGTGTTCTGTCACCAGCAGCACACACATGGCCTCTCTCTTGGCCAGGTCTGTGGGTATGCTCAGGTTTTTGTGTGGGTGGGTGGGTGGGTGTCACATGGCCCTGGCATCTCCAACCTCTGAGGGTCACCACTGCAATTTACACTTCACTTTGCAGCTCCATGCAGTGACCTCTTAGAGCCTCCTTGTAGGCTCTAAGGTCTGCAGTGGCAGACATCAGCAACTGTCAAATATCACGGTGAAGACTCCATGACCCCTCATCCCATCCTGCATCTCATTTTTCTTTTATGTTTGTGTGTATGGTGAGTATGTATTTGCATGTGTGTGGATGTGTGTATGGGTGAATTTATGTACACAAGTGCATTTGAGTATATATATATTCCTGTGGAGGCCCAAGGGTGACATCAAAAATCTTTCTCATAACCTTATTGTTATGAGCTTGAGCCTCTAATTAAACCCCAGTGTGGCATTATCGATTCAGGGAGGCCCTAGGTGGGCTCCCGAATCCAGGACAAGCCTGAACAAATTGGGACATGCCCGGGACATGTCCCAATAGAGGAACCATGTAGGTGGAGGGATGGAACAACCAATGAGAAGCGGCCATCTAACCTGCCTCTGCAATGGACACCTAGTAAACAGATAAATGATTGGTGGCTGTCGCCCCCCACCCCCCGGAGTGGAGAGATAGCAACACCTGATTGGACCCCTGCCCATGTAAGCCCAAACACTTCCTCAAATATATTGAGTCTGCAGTAAACTCCTCCACTGCCTGCTCCTCACCTAACTCCTGGGGTCTGTGGTGACTCCGCACCGATTGCCCCCTCACTTTGAGCTCCAAGGCTCCAGCCAACTTTCCCCCTCCTTTCCCCAGCTGGCCCGGTGGGGATTCAGCAACACCCCAGAACCCATCATTAGGGCTAGTCTGGCTAGTCAGCTTGTTCTGGGGATTCCCAAGCTCCTCCTTCCAGGGCTGGAATTACAGTTGGCTGTCACATTGCCCAGCATTTGTACATGGAATCTGGTGATCCAAACTCAGTTCCTTTGGCTTGGGAGGCAAAGACTTTTAACTACTGATCTGTCTCCCCAGCCCAATCCTGCATCTTTGCTGCCTTCAAAAGTACCATGTGGATGATGTTTGCCAAGTTATGCTGCCAACTAAGTGTGGCATTGGACCCTTTAGGACAACAGTCACATTGGTCTGTGTGTGCTGATGCCACAGACACACGTTTTCTAGGCAGTTTCTTTTGAGCAGTGGCTTTCCCACTCAGATGAATTTGTGTGCTGGCTTATAAGATGAAATCTTTCACGAGTGCTGTCTCATTTGCAGGGCACCTTTGCTATTGCCCAGGAAGTAGAGTAAGGTTTGTCTTCAGTGGTGCAAATCTCTTCAACAGTTAAAGCTGCTTTGCCATCTGCGTTCGCCTCTCAAGCTGCAAACCTGCTCACGTGCCTCTCCTTGCTGACAGCATCACATTTCCCACATTTTTCTGTGTTTTACTTTTTCTCTGTAGACCTGCCAGAGCACAGCACACAGTCGCCATACCACAACCCAGAGGATGTGCTAACTTCCTCCACCAAACAAATTACCACTGCCTCTAAAATCAACCTTGTACACATTCTCAGGGCACTGGCAGAATTCCCTGAGACTCTGTCAGAATATCATGCAAATGCACCCGACCAGTTCCAATCATTCTTCCATTGGAAGTCTTGTGGCCCAGACCTCCACTCTGTACATTTTTCTCAACAAACTTGTTCCTTCCATCTGAGTGGCCTGTTAGGCTCTGCTTACAGCATTCGAGCTTAGAGCTCTTCTAGCCCAAGATTCCAAACGCTACTGTAATACTATTGTGGACTAGTTCTAACACCCAAGAACCATCTAGTCGGTCATATCCAAACAACAGCCTTGCCTCTCAGCTCTAATTTTAATACTTTCAAAAAAAATTATTTGAGAGAGAGAGAGAGAGAATCAGAGGGCATTGTGTATCCCTGTGGAAGATCAAGGGTGATATCAGGAATCATCCTGAATTGTTTTTCCCTCCATTTTGCTTTGCTCTGGGATTTCCCAGGCTCTGCCTGCCAGGGCCAGAGTCTTCACCCTTGAGCCACCTCTCCAGCCCCTCTCAGCTCTAATTTTATACATTAGCTACTTGTGTAGTTGCTGTGACAAAGTAGCTGATAAAAGCAACTTATGGGAAGGAGTTCTGGCTCAGAGTTCCAGGAGATTCAGTCCCCTGTGGTGGGGAAGGCATAGTGTTGGGTTCCATGGAGACTAGAGCACGTGGTGGAACTCTTACTTCCTGCTGAGTGTCATTTGCCAAACTGACAGATTCTGGAATCGCCTAGGAGACAAGCCTCAGTGCCTGTCTGTGAAGTGGGAAGGCCCGTCCACTGTTGTTGCATCATTCCCTGGGTGGGGTTATGGAGTATGTGTTAAAAAAGAGGGGGGCTGTCAAGATGGCCCAAGGAGGCAAGGCACCTGCTCACAAACATGGGAACTTGAATTTGATCCCTGGAAGTCCACAGGGTAGAAGGAGAGAACTGACTTCTGAAAGTTGTCCTCATACCTCCACCACCATGGCTTGCATGTTCTCTCCTTCTCTTTCTATCATAAAATAAAAATGTTTTTTAAAAGATAGAAAGGGAACAGAGCACGTAGCATTCATTGCTCTTTGCTTTGTCTTTTTTTTTTTTTTTTTTTTTTGGCAAGCGTGTGTGCCTATGGAGACCCAAGAGTGACATCAGGACTCATCTTGCATTGCTCTGCCTCCTTATTGCTTTGCTATGAGGTTTCCCAGGCTCTGCTTCCTAGGGCTGGAATTGCAGGCCACTACCCTATCTGTCCAACATTTTTATGTTGGATCTGGGCTCCAAACTCAGATCCTTTTGCTTGCAAGGCAACGGCTTTAACCCTTGAGCATCTCTGCAGCATGTGCTTCCTGACTTTGGGCAAGATGGAATATATCTCCTTGCCATGATGGAATATATCTCTAATTCTGAGCCAAAAATAACCCTTCATCCCTTAAGTTGCTTTTGTCAGGTTAGCTTCCTCACTTGTACACAGGGCAGACTCAAATCCCAGACTCCACATAACTGACTCCAGAAATCCCAGTGTTCATGAGAAATGGCCTTGCCTTCAGTTTGCCCACTTGTGAGCTCAGCCGGAATGTCACCTACACTGTCAGATGCTTGAAAAGTCAGCGCTGTCACCTAGCTCCAAGGATGGGCCCATCCAGAAAGTGCTCTGCTGTCCACCATGATGGAACCGACTGCGAGCTGCCATCTATTGCCACTGTGCTTAGCGCCACCGAATGTCTAGCCAGACTGTACCTTTCACACGACATGCACACACACATATACTCCTGTACACACAGTTGCATACATGTACACTCACACTGCCAT
Organism: Typhlomys cinereus; assembly: GCA_023101885.1. Lineage (NCBI taxonomy): Eukaryota > Metazoa > Chordata > Mammalia > Rodentia > Platacanthomyidae > Typhlomys > Typhlomys cinereus. The sequence continues at coordinate 191,757 of JALPQD010000554.1, read as the reverse complement.
GCTCCTACCTACACATGCACATACATACACATGCATGAACACACACATATATATAACCATACAGAGGCACATGCACACATGCATGCACACATGTGGACACACAAGCACACACCACACAGAACATATTCACATATGTGCACACACATCACACACATGGCACAGAGACATATACATGGATACATGTGTATATATACACACTCAAATACACACATGCATATGCGCATGCACACAGACACACATCTGCACACATGCCTTCATGTATGCACTCATGCACACTCTTGTACACATGTATCTGCCACACATATGAGGCTGTACACATGTGTGCACACACATGCATATGCACAACGACTTGAGAGACTTCACTTGGATATTTCTCCTCCCCTGCTCTCATGCAGAAAGACTCCGAGTTGAGCTCCTGCAGATTTTATTTTCTTCCCTCTCGATCCCTGCCACAGGTTGTCTAGCTGACCGTGCCCATGCTAATTGTCAGATAATCTCACTGTGGCAATGGAAAGGGGTCTGGCTTCTCTTGTGCCTGCTGCAGTTTGAACCCTCCTGACATCCCTTAAGGGAGTCCCTGGGAATCAGGGAGGAGGCTTCCAGGTCTGAATTGTGGGAAGAGAGAGAGTTGAGGCACTAAGTTTTCTGGAGCTTTGTAAAATTGCACTATAGAAGACTGGCTCAGTGTCTACTTGATAACTGAGGGCTGGGTCTTTGGCACCAAGAATTATTTGGTTAAGATGAGGCCTGAGCAAGCCCGAGGGGGGGTATCTACCTGTTGTTATGGGAAGACCCAGTTCCTGGTGGAGAAGAGAGTGGAGCTGGGTGGAATGTGGCAGACTGGCAAGCTGGAAGGTGTGCCCCTCATTCAGCTCTTCCTGTGGACACAGGGTAGCCGGTTCCTCTATTCTGTTCTGAGGTTGGTCTGAACTGTCACCAGCATGGACTGGAAAGGAGAACCGTGCGTGTGTATCCTTCTGGGTCCTGTGTTCATGTTAGTCAGTGAAAAGAAATGAACATGAAGATGTCTTATGAGCCCAGGAGAGAAGCATTTTGGAACTCCTACCCTTTGCCATTTGAACCCAAGAGACTTGAACTCAGCTCTGCAGGCACAGGAGTGGGACGGCAACAAGTCTGCCTGCAATATTTCACAGAACATTCTTTGCAAAGACTGTGTGTGAAGAATATCACGTGGAGAGCTCTGGGAGGGGAAAGAAGTGTGGAGGGCTGACAGGAGCGATGGGGCATCTGTGGATGGAGTGGGGTGAACTTTTGGTGCCCTGGAGCCGCTGAGCAGTGTGGCTCCTAAAGGCCCCTCCACCCTGAAGCTACCATGATTGCAATTAACAAGCCAAGAGGAGGTGGAGCCCAGTGAGCACCAGCTGTGGGAGCCAGGTGACCCAGGTTTGGTGGGGGCTTCTACTATACAGTAGGGTCTAAGCACTCATGGAGGGCTGGAGGACCACATGCCAAGTGTGGTTCTAGCAACTTCCTTATGGTGGGAGCCACGTTACAGAACACTTAGCCTTAAGGTCAGACTTGGGCAATATCTTTCCCAGGGTCTCTCCCCTACTGGCCGACTGCAGGACTCCCTAGCTTCTAAGATGTCAGTGTCTATGTCCCTATTGCAGAAGGGGCCCAGGTACTCAGGTGGGCCTCCTGGATCAGCAGTGTGTCTCTGTGTGTGTATGAATGTGAGTGTCTTTATACATGCATGTGTGTGTGCCCGTGCATGAACATGCGTGTGCACATGTATGTGTCTGTGTGTGCATGTACATATGCTTCTATCTGTGCTGTGAAAGTGGAGGAGAACTTGCAGCCCACAGTGGGAGCCCGTGATCCACTGACCCATTTATTAAGCAAAGCTGTCTCAGAGGCATTCAGAAGGCCAACCCTGGAGGTCTGCCACACTGATGACCTATGTATGCTGGCTGGGCAAGGTGGCAGGTAGCCAGCATCTCTTCTCAGCTGGAAAGGTCTGTGGACTGTGCTTGATGCCCTCCTGAGCACCCCAAAATTTCATCCCAAGTCACAGAAAGCAAGAAGGCAGGCCTACTCGGCAGCTCTAATTTGCTGGGGAGCATCCTGCGGGGGGCTGGGCATCCCTCCCCCTTGTTTCCTCCTGTCCCTGGAGCAGCCTCCAACTGGGCATCGCCAGGCAGCACAGATGTCCTGCAGTGTTCCCTTCAGTGCCCCTGCCCTCACAATACTCTGGATGCTGGGTCGTCTGAGTCAGGCTGAGCTAATCTGCAAACAGACTGGGCTCCTCCTGCGATATGGAGAGCTCATCCTGCAGTGTGGGCAGGCCAAAGCTGAAGCTGGAGTAGGTTCCACTGTCCTCCCTGAGGGACAGGCTGTCGGTCTGAAGGGAGGTAGACTGGGGCACCAAAGAGGCTGTCTTGCCTTTTTCCTGGTTCTTGATGGTAAGGCTCCTAGGGTGGTACAGGGGCCACTGTGCGCTCTTGATGGAACCCGTTGGTGTCTTCCTGGAGGACAATGGCTTCTCTAAAATTTCAGGGGAGAACTGTTCCTCCAGGTACCACCAGTGCTGTATTGGGTAGACGAGGATGGGCAGCAGGATGAGGGTGCCAAGGAAGGGGATCCAGCCCAGCGCTGTCTTCAGGAAGGGCTGCCTCACTTCCTGGCTCTGGGGACAGGGAGAGTAGGTGGAGGTGGGGGGTTCAGTCGGTGTGCTCCAAGCAAGGAGGTCCCCAGGGGGCTGGGCAGCTGGTGTCAGGTCTGGGAGTGGGCGAGGGGCTCACCATGGTGCTGTTCCAGGTGACGTAGGAAGGGTTTCCCCCGAGGTAGAGGTGAATGAAGCAGACCATGAGCAGGGCCAGCAGCGTGGATGGCGTCACGTAGGTCCACAGGAAGGTTAAGGGAGCCCACAGCAGACAGCCCAGCTCAGTGTATATTTCCTCCCTGAGTCTGGGAGGAGGGGTGGTAGTCAGGATGTCTAGGGCCTGGGTCAGATGGCTTGGGGTTAAACCTTTTGCCTCACAAGCAGAAAAACCTGAGTGTGGATCCCCAGATCATATGTAAAAATGTCGGGCAGATATGGTGGCAGTCTGTAATGCTAGCGCTGGAAGGCAGAGCCTGGGAATCCCTAGAGCCAGACAGACAGACAGACTAGTCCCAATGGCGAGCTCTGGGTTTAACTAGAGACCCAGGCTCACAACAGTAAGGTGGAAGAGGACGTTTCCAACATCACCGTTGGACCTCCACAGGCACACACATGTGTACCAACCCACATACAAACACACATGCATGTACCCTATACCTCAACACTTACATACACACACACACACACACACACACACACACACACACACCCCAATTTCAAGTTGTGAAGAGATCACCAGGCCCTTCCTGAAGCTGGGTTGTGACATGGGGATTCCTTCCCCAGGGTCCATATGGCCCCAACCCTTTGCCTTCAGGTCACTCAGCACTGATCTCTCCTACAGGACTGGCTGCCCCCATAGGATCTGGGAGGTGAGGACAGGTGTGCAGCCCCCAGGGATCAACATCACCTCACGACTCCGTAGACGAAGGACAGAGCCAAGTTCTGCAGGGTCACAGTGAACACGAGGACCAAGGGCACCAGGTGATTGTCCAAGAGGCATATCACGTAGCTGCCAGGGCGGCTGGTGAAGACCAGGCTGCTCAGGAGTCCTCCAAAGCAGACGATCACTAGGGCAGAGGAGGGTCAGGGGTCCACGTGAATCCTGGAGGTTTTGGAGTGAGTTTGGGATGGGGAGAAAGGGAAGCAGGGTAGGATTTTTTATTTTATTTTATTTTATTATTTATTTATTATTTTTACCTGGGACCAGCATGGGATACTTGGAGAAGATGGAGACGGAGTTCTGCAGGGGAAGGACGATGCCCTCCAGTAGGGTCAACATGGTGGTCAGGCCCATGATGACCAGAGCCAGGAAGAACATGATGGACCAGAAGGAGGAACCGGACAACAGTGAGATGACTTGAGAGAAGGCCACATGGGTCAGGCCTGGTCCCTCCATGAACTGTGGGGGAGAAGGGCTCTGAGGTCGCTGAGTGTCTGGAGGGGAGTGGGCAATAGAGTGGTCATTGATTAGCACTGCCTGAGGCAGAGTATCAAGGAGGCTTGGAGGAAAAACTGCTAAGTGTTGACTCTGCTTGGGTTTGTGAACTTGGGGGAGTTTCACTGGCTGAGGCCCCAGTTTCCTGCTCCAATCAGAGCTCTGAGGATGCAAGCGGCAAAGCAGCAGATGGATGCTCTGAGGCACAGACATGGCCACAGATCCTCAGACCTGTAGTGAGGACCCTTGTGGGCTACGCACCTTTTCCTTCTGCACCAGGATGCTGCAGGGCAGGGAGAAGTGGACGACCTCCTTCTGCAGATGGCTAGGGAGCTGGCTGATCCAGTTCAAGAACTCCAGAGGGGGCCTAAGAGTGATGTTGCGGGGAGGCCGTGCTTCCTGAGGCAGCATATCCTGGGCGATCAGATTCATCAGGCTGGAGACATTGCTGATGGGGTCAGAGGAGAAGAGACGTCAGGGGAGAGCAGGTGGCTCTGTGGGCAGCGGTATACCTGGGAGGCTGAAGACCAAAGGACAGCCCGAGGGTCCCCAGACAGTGCTGAGGCTAAACATGTACACTTGGCGCAACTCTCAGGGCAGTCCGTCTGGGTTAGACTATACTTTCTGTAGCTAGCAATCCTTTTTTTGTTCTCTCTTTCTCTCTCCATCCCCTTTATCTACCTCCTTCCCCCCTCCATTCACATGCATGCACATGTGTGGAGGCTGAAGATTGAGGCTGGGTGTCTTTCTCAGTGACCCTCCACCTTATTTTTTGAGACAGTGTCTCTCATTGGATCTGGAGCTCACTGATTCAGCTGCACTGAGTGGGCAGCAAGTCCCAGGGATTTGCCTCCCTAGCACGGGAATTATAGATGCTCACCTCCATGCTGAGAGATCTGAACTCAGGTCCTCGCACTTGCCCAGTAAGCACTTTACTGACTGAGCCACCCCTCCAGCCCCTGCAGCTTGCATTTCTCAGTCCCTCACAATTCTCAGGGTGTCAGAATGTGTTAGACACAAACTGAAGGGTGATGGGATGTATCCCAGCTCACCATGCCAAGTTACAGTTCCTCATGGCAGGGAAGCCACGTTGCCAGGAGCCCAAGGGAGCTGGTCACATGTTTTGAAGAGAGAACAAAGACGGATGATGCTAGCTTGCATTTGCATGCAAGGGTGGGTGGAAATGACGTTAATTAAGATGAAGTCATCCTGGAGTGGGCAGACCCTTTGTCTAACATGACTCTGTCTGGTATAAGGCGGGAATGTGGACATGACCAGGCACACACAGCTGGAGTGGGGTGATGTTTCCATAAGCCAGGCAGGGTAGAGGCTGTCCACATGTACCGGACGCTAGGCGAGAGGCCTATGGCCATCAGATGGAGTGTTGGTCAGTGTTTTCAACCTGATGCTTGGGAGGCAGGCTTGGGCCTCAGCCCAATTTTCATTTGTATTCCTTCCTTCAAGTGATTGTCATAAGATCATCACCTATGGACACTCTGACTTAACCCCTACTTGGGCCAGCGTGGATGGAGGTCCCAGTCATGTGTCCATTAGCTTGTGAGTACTCTCTCTCTTGCACATGTCCCCCTGTGGAGCTGTCTTTTCTCTCAGGGCTTAGGGGGTGTGACCAGATGAGTCACAGTGGGATCGCCACGGGACTTTCTGAGAATCATTCGTTTCCTAAAATGGAGGTGTCATTCTGCGTTTCCAGAAACTGCCGAGAGGCTGCTGGCTGTCCCACGTGCTCATTAGCAGGCTGCAATTTTAGACTCTGCGATCTGAGTGATGCTGAGGGGTGCTGCAGGGAGATCTCACTGTGATCTTACTTTTACCTAATTTTTTAAAATGCAAACAGTATGGTGGTAAACTCTTTCAATCTCAGAAAGGTGAACAGCCTCAGCTACATAGTTTAGGGCCAGTCTAGACTACATGAGACCCTGTCTCAAAACAAACAAACAAAACACCTAAATCAACAACGAAAAGAGGTTGCTAAGCTGAATTCATCAAAATGTACAACTTCTGGTCAGAAACCATCATTAAGAAAATGAGAAGGCAAATTCCAGACTAGAAAAATTATAGACTCAACACTCACACACTGACTCATATGTCTCTCTCACGCACATTTACGCTCACATGCACCACCATGCATATACACACATCTAACATGTTCACATGTGTGCACACATACATGCATGGTTTTGAGTTCTAGCTAAAAAGCCTTCACTGACCTCAACATGATAAAGACAGTCTACATTTTCTCTAAATTTCTAAAATTTCTTTAACAATTTTAGCTGTTTTTTATGTGCATGGTATTGGGGGTGGAGCCAGGGCCTTGCACGTGCTAGACAGACACTCTTCCACTGAGCTTGTCCTCAACCCCTTGCTGGTGGATTCTAGGCAGGCATTCCACCACTAAGTCAAACCCCCAGCCCTAGTTTTATCTTTTCCCCTAACATCTCCTCTGGAAGGAGGAGGGCCTCTGACTCAGAAAGCTAAGGGAACATACAAGACTCAGAATTCATAAGGCCCCTTCCCAGAGGTTATCTAAGCAGTAAGCAGTTGTGGGGAGATCGGACTCTCCCACTGGCTGAGGTACATGGGAGCTATGCAGGGAACTCCAGGCCTCGGCTTTGGAAATTCTTGCCTGTGACTATGTGTGCCTTTTGGTGATGAAGACCCACGTGTCACCATCCTCTTGTCAACAACCTTGATAAACTCACTGGTTCATCCGACAGACATGGGTGGGACTATTGGTTGGTTCTGTCATCAGTGTCCCATCTGGGGTGAACAGTTCTCTGTCCATGTCTCCCAGGAAAGGCCACGCAACATGGTTTCACAGCACTGCTCCGTAGGTGGGACTGCTACCATGGAGAGCCAGTTGGGAGGTTTCTTGACACTGATGGATGTTCAGCCCCACAAACACACCTCCACATTTGCTTTGGTCTTTATCATCTCTCAGAGGGATCGAGCTTCATTGTGGCCATCTCCAGACATCTGTGAACTCTAGCCCTGCTGCTGGGTAGCTTTTGATGCTGTTACAGTTTCTTTCAAGATGATTTGCCTGTGTTGTGTTAGCTACACTATACATCTCTGCCATAGATATATGACCCCACACACTCACGTGTGCCCATGTATGTACGTAAAAAGAAGAAAACTCTTGCCTGCTAATTTCATCTGATGTCGGCCCTACCTCTGCTTCCTGATCCATGGAGATGTGAGCAAATGGCCTCACACTTCTGTTGCCCCAGCCACAAGATGTTTCCATCAATCCTTTCCCACCATGATGGACTGGATGCTCTCAAACCATGAGCCCAAATAAACCCTTCCTCCATTAAGTTGCTTCTTAGTAGGTGTTTGATCATGGTGACAAGAAAAGTAATACACACACCCACATTAGGCATTAACTCCAGATGCTGGATCTCAGTCTAGTGTTAGTCTCAGGTTATGGTTTAAAGTTAGGGCTATGGTTAAGTATAGAGTTTGCTTTAAATGTAGAGCTATGACCAGAATTAGGGATAAAATTAGAAATGGGGCAGCAGACAGGGTTAAGGTTAAGATAAATGATCAATTTAAGTGTAAGGCTGTGTCAGGGTTTGAAATGTCAGTTGTCCCCCACATGGTATGTGTCTGAATCTTTAGTCGTTTAGGTAAGTCATAGCAGTTTTAAGAGGTAGAGCCATGCTAGAGGAGGGCATGTGAGTTTGTGGTGAGTCTTCTGTAGTGAGTCTCTTTTTGCACTTGCATGCAGTGGCTCTCAGCCAGCCAGGCCTTTTCCTCCATGAGGGACTATTTCTCCCCTCTGGAACCAAAAGCTGAATAAATCTCCCTTTCTCCCTTTAAGTTGCTTGACTTTGAGTGGTGTTTCAACAGCAACAGAGAATAACAGGTACAGGCTGTGTTAGGGGGTAGAGTTAGGGTTAAGGTTAGGGCTATAGTTAAGCTTGGGTTTAGTTAGATCTAATGGTATATGTAGGGTCAGGACTAAACCTAGAGTTAGGGTAATGGATAGGGCTATGGTTAGGGCAAAGATTAGGACCTAGGGCTCAGGTAATGGTTAAGGTTAGGGCTTTGGTTGGGTTGTAGAGCTGTGTCTAGAATTAGGGTGAGTGCTAGGGTTAAGATGAGGATTAGGGCTTTGGTAGGGCTATGGTTTGGGTGCACACTTGGTCTACATCTCGGGCTAGTGTTGGGCAAGCAGTATAGTTAAGGTTGAGGCTAGAGGTTCCCAGCTGGTAGTGCTACTTGGGACAGTTGTGGAACCTTGAGAAGGGGGGTGTCACTGGAGGAACTAGGTCACTCCACATGGACCTTAATGTTTCATGGCCTGTTTGGACTTCCCAGTCACCCTGTGCATCCTGACCACAGGCACTATGTGATCAGCACCCTCTGGGGCCTGCTGCCACGTCTTCCCAGCTGTGACGGAACACATCCCCTTGGCCTGTGAGCCAGGGATAACTTTCTGACTCTTGAGTTGCTTCTCATCCGGTATTTTATCACTGAAAAGGGAAAAGTGGTTAATTCTGTATTTGTAGCTCTTAACTTACCTAAGATAGACTGGTTACTCTTAAAGATTTAGTTCGTTAGAGTTAATTTGTCTCCACGTTCTTCCAAAACTTACAGGAAAGTGACATTCTTATTTTCTCTGTGAAAAAAGTGGCTGCTACAAAGCTGGGTGGAGTGGCAGGCAAGTGCTGTGATCCCGCCACTCGGGGAGTTAGAGTAGGAGGATCAAGAGTTCCAGATTATCCTGGTCCACACAGAGAGTAGCTGGGCTACATTGGACTGTGTGTTTGTTTTCATTTGTTTGTTTGTTTCAAGCTGCCACCATCAGTCTGGACCTTCCTGTCCATCAGTTATCCTAATTACAGGAACCCCGGGGAGCTACTAGAGATCCTAAACCAAACAAGACAGAGTGGCTGGGGTGCAGCTCAGACATAAGAGCATCCATGCTCTCCCCATGCAGCTCACACACTGAGACCTAGGACAACAGCTTACCACCTGCAGCTCCATAAACCGGGTGCCCAGGTCAGTCACCCGGTGCATTTGAACAGACCCTCAAGTTTCTCTGCAATGGGTGTGACCGTCTCTTGCCAGGACAGTGGGTCCGTCTCGCTCTGGCTGCTCCCTCTGAGGATGAAGGTTATTGCTATTAACAGAGAGACCTGCGGGGTTGTCAGATCAGCAAGGTTGCACTACTCACTTCTCAACACAGGCGGGGCCACTGGTGTTGACCCAGAACCCCAGCACCATAAAGATGATGGACGTGGTCAGCACCGAAGCCACCATGTTGACCAGGGCCAGGAGGGATGCCAACCTGAGGCAGCTGCTTCTCTGAATTTGGTAGGAGGAGAAGGTGATGATGGTGCCCATGCCCAGGCCCAGGGAATACAGCACATGGCTGCCTGCCTGACACCATATTTCCAGAGATGTCAGGATAGAGAGCTGAAAAAGGGAGAGGTGTTTCACACACAGGCTTGGGGGTGGGACCCTGGTGATCCCCAAGGGGAAGGCAGACTGACAGAGCAGCAGCGAGGGGTGGGCAGAGGCAGAGGGGATGTAAGGAGGCAGGCCCTGTAAGCCCCAGGGAGCTGAGGGAAGGAGGGACGGGGTCTGGAATCCTGGCCTCACCTCTATGGTTACCAGGCGTCTGAGGCTGGTTATGGCACCTTCCAGGAAGAGACCGCGGATGAAGAAGCAGAGGACGAGAAGGAATGGGAAGACTATAGAGAAAATCAGCATCTGGACAGCAGGTCGAGCGGTGGTGGCGAAGGGGAGACAGAGGCAAATGTTAGCGGGAGGTGGGGGGGGGCATGAGACAATGGAGTGGAGTGAAGAGGTGGGCAGTGGTCTGGGGACCCGTGGGGAGAAAAGGGTGGGCTGGTGGTGTTATTCCAAGGGGACAAAGGTAAGGAACCATGCCAACTCGAGAAGACTTTTTGGGGTCAGGATGGTTAAACAGGGAGACTCTTGGACTAATGGTTCCTGTGAGCATCAAGTGGGAGAGGAGACGTGGGCTAAGGACTGTGCACGAGGCAAATGAAGCCTCTTCCTGGCCGTGGGAGAGCTGGTCTTTAGGTAGAGGTAGGGATGGGGAAAGGATGCTGGGGAGCCGCCAGCCGGAAGGAGGTGCTGGGGATGGAGTTAGGAAGCCTGGGGTGGGGGGGGATGCTTACTGGCATTGTGATCTTTATCTTGATGGTCATGGTTATGCAGAGGATGATCCAAGCTGTGCAGAGGCACAGACTAAGGCTGAGGACTAGCACCTCAATCTCTTCCTCAATCCGATCTGAGGCTCGAAGAGTGGTATGGTACCAGAAGTACTGATGGGGCACAGTCTGAATGCAGGAGAAGACTGGAGGAGAGAGAGGACCCAGGGCATTCAGGTGCCACTCACCAGGCGGCTCCCAGGGCTCTCCATTCTCCCTGCCCTTTGCCCCTTAGCTACCCTACCTGACGTGTTCTCTACCATCATACTGGTTTTTGTCTTCAGGGGACACTTCTCCCAGGGCAGCGGTTCATAGAAGGAGTTGCCCAGGTAGAAAAGACTCCAGGATATGATGGCGGTATTGTACAAGTTCACCAAGATGCTAATCTGGGGAGGAGGGCAGGTGAGCCTAAGGAAGGGGGTGGCATTCACAGGGGACAGCGGGCTCTCCACCAGCTGCTCACCTACCAGTATGCTGGTGTAGCCCATGCCGCCCAGCCAGGGCACCAGCTGCTTCCAGACCTGGATGTTGTCCATGTTCAGCAGCCGCCCTACGATCATCTCCAAGTACAGGAGGGGGATTCCCAGCAGCAGGAGCAGCACCATGTACATGAGGAGGAAGCTGCCTGAGGAGGCACCGGGCCTGGCTGAGGCAGCTGGGGGCTACAACCCTCTTTCCCTCCTTCCAGGGGGAGAAAGGGGAGCCGTAGTTAGTGGGGCTGGACCCCGGGCCTTACCTCCTCCATTCTGGTGGCACAAGTAAGGGAACCGCCACATGCTGCCCAACCCAATGGAGAAGGTCATCAGAGTCAACATGCTCTCAGTCTTTCTAGACTGGAAGTAGTTTGGGATCTTGACCACACGACTCCCCCTGATCTTGTAGCCCCAGGACATGGACCTGTCAGTTTGGTGCCTGGGTATCTTGTGCTCTTCACATATTGTCTGGGATGCTTCATGGGACTGGTCCATGGACTTCTTGGGGTCTTTCGGCTCCTGAGGGGGTAGGACTCGGGTCATCTCAGACAGTAAACTGTAAAACCTCATCACAAGGGCTTGAGAGAACTAAGAATCTTGAGAAAGATGAGAATCCATGTTTCAGTCGTCCCCTTCTTCCCATGAATGTTTTTCTCCTGAATGATGGGGATAGAACCTGTTTCCTCTTGCATGCCAAGCATGCAGCACTATACCCACAGTTCTCCCCTGAAATGTTGACGTGGTGCAAATACTTCCATTCTCTGGGTCTATTTCTCTCCTCTCACAAACAGAGTAACTGGTGGGGATGTGGCTGGGTTGGGAGAGTGTGCAGCTCACGTAGCATGTGCAAGACTTGCATTCTGCCCATCACTACATGAGTTGCACGTGGTGCTGCACACTTGTCATCCCAACACACAGAAAGTAGAGGCAAGAAAAGAGAAATGTGAGGTGATTTCTGGCTACATATTGTCTTTAAGATCAGCCTGGATTACAAGAGACCTTGTCCCAAAAAACAACATCCTAGGACCTATGCAATGGCTTGGCAATTAAAGTGCTTGCCTTACAAGCACAAAGACCAGAATTCAGACCCCCAGATCCCTCGCAAAAATGCCAGAGGATGCTGGGAATGAACTTCAGTCTACAGGGATGAAAAAAAAATGCCAGAAGAGTGTGGTGGTCTGTTGTAATTCCAGCCCTGGAAGACGGAGCCTGAGAATCTCCAAAGCAAGCTGGCTAGTTAGACTGACTCCGAGGACAAAAATCTGTGTTTAGAGATCCAATCTAAAAAAGAATAAGGTAGCAGAGTATTCAAAGAAAAATTCCTGGGCTCCTAAGCCCCTCATGGCACTTTTTTAGTGACATGAGCTCTGTTTCATGTCTGCTTCTCATGGAGGCGCCCTAGCCCCTCGTGGCACTCCACATCTGGAGTCCATGAGTTCCAACCTTTCTCTTCTCTAAAAAACTCTACCTTAATCCTCAAAAAAATTCCTGATATCACCCTTGGGCTTCTACATGCATGCACACTCACATGTGCATCCACATATGTGCAAATATGCATGCACACATGCACAAACCTCATATACATAAAAAGAATAAAGACTACAAACATAATGACTGATATGTTGTATGTGATGTGATCAGCACACAGACTTCTGCCTGAAACAGACTTGCAGGTGACAACACATACCGAATGCTGAGAACACAGAAAATGCTGAGAATACTCAAGCTTCTGTTCTTTGTCTGGACCACTTAGAAACTTGCTTAACACTGGGTTTGCAAAATGGCGAAATGGATAATAAGGTGCCTGCGTGCAAACCCAACAACCTGAGTTCAATCCCTGGAAGCCCATGTGTCGGAAGGAGAGAATCAACTTCTGAAAATCATCCTCTGACCACCACCTGTGCCCATGACATTCTCTCTCTCTCTCTCTCTCTCTCTCTCTCTCTCAAAACAAAAAAACCCACAAATTTAACTTAAAGTGAAATCAGCCACACTAAAGAATACATGTCATGTGCTCCCTGATACCCAAGTTCAGAAAACCAGTAGAATTCCATGCTGGTTGGTGTGCAGGCCCAGACACTGAAGCTTCCAATTAAGTACTAACATGGAACTTTTTTATTATTATTATTATTATTTCCCACTCATACAAACTTAATAGGTACCCTGTCCCTTCCCTCCCTCCGCCCCTCCCTGGGCCCCCTTACTTCCTCCCCCCTTTTTCCCTTCCTTTCCCCCCTCCCTCCCTTTCTCCCAGTGCGCCCCCCCCCATTCCTGGAGCATCCTTTACTGTGCATGTCAAACTTCCCTCTGGATCCTCCTCTCTGATGAGGTGTAAGGACTCGGTAGCATTGCCTAGAGCCCTTTCTTGAGCTCCCTTTTAGTATGGGAACATTATTGTGACTGTTAATCCCTTGCCTCTAAGGATCCTAGTGCCCGTGATCCACTAACATGGAACTCTTAAGGGTTAATGTAGTGAAACAGGAATGGGAGAGACCCAGGAATGGTGTGGAGGATAGACAGTGTCCTATTTTGGGGGCTAAGATAAGAGGAGGATTATAAGTAATCATGGAATGTTTGCTTTCTAAGAAATCATGGGATGCTTTGTATTTGTACACGTTATGGATTTGTAATATACATATGTGTGTGTGTACACATATAAATAAATTTGAGAAAGGGTCTCAGAAGTCCAGCTGGTACCATACTCCCAGCTCTGGAACTCCAGATCCTCTTTGTCTCTGTGTTTCAAGTACTGGAATTACCAGTGTGTGCCACCATGCCTGGTTTTACACTATATATGTATATAAGATATATTTATATATCATATATATCATAAAAAGAGGCAGATCTTCATGCAAGGGCATAACAGAGTCTCCAAAACACACTGTTCAGGGAGCAATTATGCAGCACCCAATGTATACTGTTCAGGTGTCAAGAATCACATATAAGGAAACTATTCATCCTCAGTGTTTTTGGATGTGCAGATCAACCATGCATAGCATCTGTCTGGTGCTTTTTTGGATGCTTGAGTGAGAGAGAGAGGAGAGAGAGAGAGAAAGAGAGAGAAGATGATGTATGTGGTGTATGCATGCCATAACCCTGTAGGGAGAGGATGACCCCCTTTGGGTGTTATTTCTTGCCTTTCCATCTTGTGGAGACCAGGTCTGTTCACCGAAGCTGTGTGAGTCCCGTTGGCTGGACATTGAGATTCAAGGGTCTCTACTATGTCCTCCTGTAGGCCTGCAGATTACAGACACTGTCACTGCATCTAGCTTTCACGCGGGATCTGGGATCTGAATTCAGGTTATCCTGTCTGGGCAGCAAGTGGGGACATCTCCCCAGCCCTTCTCCAGTTATTTTGAACCTGGAACTGGCTGACACAACTAGATTTTCTCGCCAGGAGGCACCCCCAGGATCTGCCTGTCTTTTCCCTCCTACCCCAAACCTCTGTGCATAAGTTCAAATGTACCAGTGTGGCTGATTTTATAAATTTACATGAACTTTCTTTTTTGTAACACTGGGGTTTGGGAAAATATATCCTATGTATATATGCATAAAAGTGCTTTTTATACAGTGTTATGTACCATATATTGTAGGCTGGGTACTACTGCTCAGTGTGGCACACTGAACACAGATCCACGAATCTCTACATAGGATTATATTTGTGGTTCTTTTTTATTAAGAATTTTCCTTTTATACAAAACATAACGAGTGATTGAATATGACCCCTCACCTTCCTCCCTATTTGTGGTTCTTATAAATTGTATATATATCTTTTCTTGGGTGATAGCATGCATTCTTTCCTAGGCCATATTCCTAAAAGCATGTCTTGAACAGCAACTTGTCATTAAAGAAACCCGCTCAGGTCTATTCTTCGCTTTTTGCCAAGTGTGTCTAACGACCAGCTCTCGCACCTGCTGAGTCACCCCTTTGCCCTTTCAGGACCTTGTACCTGCACTTCAGCCTCAGCCCACCTCCCAGGGGAGGTACCTCTTCCGCTGGGTTTGTGCTTTCCGCTGGGCCCTGTTGGGACTTCTCCTGAAGTTAGCGACAGTCAGGGATCCCCAAAAGGCTTGCCAAGACACTGAGGCAGATGGCCCCTGGCTCCGACCCCGCCTACAGCCAAGGGTGTGAAGCTGGAGAGATGAAAGGAACAAGGGCACTGGAAAGGCGAAAGGGCCACCCCTTCTGGCCCGCCCGGCAGCCCTGCCCCCCTACAGACAACACACCCTAGGTACTGGCAACACACAGCGCCGATATTTCCTCTAGAGGGCAGACCGCTGGGAACTCCCTAGGCTCCTCCCGTGGCTCAGGGCCAGGAGGCCGCTCCTCCTACCCGCCTCCACCGAGCACGAGGCCTTGGACTTGGACCGCTGGGCGAGCTGGACGCTCACCCCATGCGCGCGCGCCCTCTCTCGCAACGGGGCCCGGAGAGCGGCGGTTCAGAGGGGTCACGGTTTCTGCCCTATCTGGGTCCTGCGTTCCTACAGGAACCCCTTCCACGATCACCCAGTGGACCCAGAGATAGCACAGCACATCTCCGAGCTAATTCCTGGGGTCACTCAACAGGACTTGTGGGTTGGAACAAGGGAAGGGAGGCTGCCCTAATGCTGAACCCCAAGCTCACTAGAGCTCTTCCCTCGGCAGATCTGAATCACCGGAGACAAACAGAAACACATGCAAGAGGGAGTGTGGAGTGCCGGAAAAACAAACACACACAAAACAGCATTGTGGAACAGACACAAATGATTAGAAAGCAGAAACTAAAGCATAAGCAAGACTTTTTAAAAAAATTTTATTATTCAATTGTGCGTGTATGCATGTGTGCGCATGCGTGTATGTATATATGTGTGTGTGTGTGTAGATCCACAGGCGAATTTAGGAACCATCATGGACCACCTCCACCTCCTTGTTTACTCTGCCCGGGGATTCACAGGCTCCGCCCTACCAGGACCAGAAACGCAGGCTGCCCCCGCTTCCGCCCGGCGTCTATGCCCGGCGTCTATACGTGGGGTCTAGGATCCGAACTCAGGACCTTCTGCCTGCAAGGTAGAGGCTTAACCCCTGAGCCACTTCTCCAGCCCCAGGCAAGACTTTTTTAAAAAATTGTTTTCCACAATATTTCTATGACTTCTTTTCTTGTTTTTAATTTTTCTTCTTTTACAAACATATTGAGTATTCATCTCTTCTTCCCTCCATCCCCCTTCTTCCCATCCTCTTACCTTCCCTTCATCAGTTCATCTCTCTCCCTCCCACCCTCCTGTTTGTCTGCTTCTATGGACCCCAGGGTTCCTTCTGGCTTGTCTACTCTTGTGGGGGTTCAGGCTTCTTGTGACATACAAAGTTGCCTCTCTTCAGACCACCCCACTGATAGGAGCACTTCCCTTCACCCATCCAACTTTAGTTTCAAGATTTCCACCGTATTTCTTCTCTCTCTTGAGTTCCTTTTAGTCTATGGGGGCATATTGGCATGTCAGTCATTATGCAGGTGTGGTAAGGACAAGTCTCTCTGCAGTGAGTTTCTAGATGCAGCAGCAGTCCTGCCTTGAATCAAATGTCTTGTCCAACGGTGGACATTTCCATCTTTAGGTTCTTACAATATCACCACCCCCTCTTCTTTGAGGTTCTCAAAGTTTTAGGCTGCATCCTGTCAAGGTGCTGAGACCCTTCACCTCTGTTGTAGAAGATTTCTAGGCTGAGTGTTAAGCGTTCTTCAAATCTATGGGTATAACAGCTATTTACAGAGCAGTTGGGTGTACTGTCTTCTTACCTATAGGTTCATTGGCTGCTTTTCCCTATTGATCTATTTCCTTCCCTTTTATTAGGTTCTTGTTCTAGTTAACAGTAACAGGAATGTGTTCCATTCTGACAAGCGGGTCTTGAGTCCAATCAGATAGTTGCTGGTTATCTCCTTGATACTCAGGCCACTATTACACTCCTGGTCATCTGTTGCCATGGTGATTTTTATTGCAATTTGTAGAACCTGATGAAGCCCCAGTAGCTTCTATAGTATTGCTTGGTACTGTATAAGCCATGGAGCAAGGAGGAAGTTCTCACACCAGTTCTACTTGATATATTTTGCCTATATTCTGTGATCCATATGTGTTGTATCTTCAGTTTTTTGGAGAACAACCAAGAGCACTGCCAAAAGCCTATAATGTTTGGGGGTCTTTGATACCTCTGCGACTAACATTTTATCAGGGAGTGTCCTATTCCTATTATAGAAATGTTTGTCACTGGGTTCTAAGTGGATCAGTTTGGGACTTTTTTTAATCCCGTTTTTCTCACTCTATGTTCCTCTGCATAGAGGATTGCTCATTCTTATTCCTTTCTTTAAAAGACTTTTTTTGGACATATTACTAGCATAGGAGATTTCTTTGGAGTTACATCTCACAATCTTGGTGTTTTTTTTTTTTAAGTAAGTCCTTCTGTCCCTACTATTTCTCATACCCTCATTCCCTGCTATATATTTTTCCCAATTATTCCCTCCCTCATCCTACTTGTCATGGTATCCTAAATCTCCCCTCTAAAAGGTTTCATCCTAACCATTCCTTCCCACCTTCCAGCTCATCGAGCTCTTTTGAATTTTCTGGCTCCAACAGTGATTTCAGTCCAAATACATTGACAAAGATATCAGTGATAACATCCACATATAAGAGAAAACATGCGGTACATAACTTTCTGTGTCTGAGATACCTCATTCAATATTAAAATTTCCAGTTCCATCCATTTACCAACACATTCCATAATCTCATCCTTTCTGATGGCTGAGTAATATTCTATTGTGTATACGTACCACATTTTCATTATCCATTCCTCTGTTGATGGGCATGTTGGGTGATTCCATTTTCTTGCTATGGTGAGCAAGACATTTTAAGAATAGAAAAAAAGAAGAAAAGATTTGCAAGAAGTCAGAAGGCAGTAGGCCAGCTCCAGCTGTGGCTACCCTCTGTGGGACCCCGGGCCAACTGGTGACCACTGTCTGATCACACCACCGTCAGCGAGAGCCACGCAGGTGTGGGAGGACCGCAAGGACCAGCAGTGCACAAGGGCACCGGAGATCACACAAGGGGAAACAGACACTGGACAAGGTCCCAGAGTTACTCAGGGCACCAAAGGTAGAATATGGCTTCCTATTGCTGTCACGTCTCCACAGCAACATATTCCCAGAGAACCTGACACCCCAAGAGTGAGCAAGTGGCATCTGGAGAGACCTTAGCAAGGGAGGGACACATCAGGCTCCCCTTCATCTCAGGAGCCTGTCTAAAGCCCAGACTCTGTTTTCAATTCTGCTCACAGGAGTTCCAGCCAAAGAGTGAATGGAAGACCTAGATTCACCTCACCCTGGCTTGGGGCCTCTTAAAAGAGGGCAGGCAATGGAAGCTCATCCCTCCTCCAAACCTCTAGTCAGACCTAATTCTTGCGTCCTTCACCTCTGCCTGTTGGCACCCAGAACCATCCTTCTCCTCCTCAGAAGCCCACGTATTGCCCAGATACCACAAATCCTGTGTCTGGGCCCATCCCTGTCCCTTTGGGGGAACAGAGTCTGCCCACTTTCCTCAGGGAGGCCCTGGAAAGCCCAGGTCTGGCAAGCTTACACAGATACCAGATCATCTCCTGCTGGGGGATTTACTACTGACCCAAGAAGAAACGGACGATATCTGAATCCTAGCAGTTGGCAGCACAGTTCAGGGGTCACTACTTGACTTGCACCAACTGGAAAATATACTTGGTCCATGGTGTTGGAGTGCAAACTGAAATGTAGACTTTGGAGGGGTTAGTAGCTTTCAGGCACAATTGACAGGGGTCCATAGGTAGGAGAGCATTTACATGGAGTCCACTGGGACTCAGGGCTGTGTATGTGACTTGAGAAAGCCCAGAAGCTCTGTGAGGGAAATCCCAGACTGAGACTTCCAGACAAAATAAACCCTCAAACTCTCACCTGGGCCTATAGTACACTGATTTATTGACCTATTTTCTGCAGGCGACACACACAGAAGCAGGCTGGGCAGATGAATAAGGGGGTAGGTAAAACCATGAGAGTGGCAACCAGACAGGGTTAAGAGGGGGTGACAAACCAGCCCCCCCTTGCCCCTTGGGTAACGCCCTTCTGTTGAGATTGAAGGTGTTGGCCCCCAGGTCAGAAGCTACAAGCTGAGACAGGAGTTGCCTGTGAGGGATGTGTGACGCTGAGCGTCCCAGTGAGTGGGGACTTGGCTTCACTGCACTACGGACTCTCTTGGGACTCACTGTTGGGCAATGACTGGGCACTGGAAGTGGGAGAAGCTGCCGGCTTGAAGGGAATCCCCTCGATGAGGCAGTATGCCATGCACACAAGGGTGGGGAGGATGACGATGAAGAACAGCACCAAGATGAAGATCAGAGCCCACACTGGGAACTGTCGAACCACCTCTTCTGACTGTGGGAAGAAAGAGAGGGGGAAGCACAGGGCAGGAGGAGGAAGGACCAAGGAGTGTTTTGGAATGCTTGCAGGGGTCTTGGGGGGAGGTCCAGGGCCCAGGGGGAGCTCACAGTGCTTGAGTCCCAGGCGATATAGGTGAAGGGCTTCACGTAGAATCGAACCAGAATGGTCACGAGCAGGACCAGCAGCACCACTGGGGACACATAGCACCACAGCCAGCCGTACAAAGGGGAAATGGATCGGCCTATCAGAGCGGTCATGTCTGCAAGGAACCTGCAGAGGGAGATCGCGGGCCTGAGTGTCCCCAGCATCCCTGTGCTCGCTGGCACCTTCCAGGGGTCCAGCCATCATGTCCCTGTCCTACATCTCAGGATGTGCCAGGGACCATCCTGGGTGCCAGCTATCCAGTGAGGAACCATGCAGACCAGACAGGAGGAATACCATTCGGCTGTCCCATAACTCGTCCTGGTTTTCCTCAGCCCAGCGTACACTGTCGGCACACACACCAGCAGGCCCTGTGTTGAAAGCTGCCAGTCTCTGATGTTCTTCTCCCTGATGTCTCTCTGCCATATAGATTCTGCCCAGGATGCCTCCTTCCCCAATGCTGCTTCTGCCTTCAGTGATGTCCAGGCCCTCGGTACCTCCAGGTGCCTCTGTGTGGGCCCCATCCTGGGGACCAACCCACACATTCTTTCCCTGTGGACCTGCTTTGAGAGGAGCTCAGCATGGCTGACTCATCCCAGTCCAAGGATTTCCTGACAAGACCCTGTGTGGCTGAGGACATGCTTGCATCTCTCAAGTGCTTCAGCAAAGCACAAGATCCTGAGGTAGAACCCCAGTACCCACACAGCAAGCCAGGCACAGCAGTGTGCACCTGAGAGCTGAGAGCAGGTCTGGGGTGCAGAGCTGAGAGCAGGCCTGGGAATCGCTGGCCAAGTCAGTGAGCTCCGGGTTCAGTGAGAGACCCTCACTCAAAACAAAACACCAGGGCTGGAAAGGTGACTCAGGGGTTAAGCCTCTGCCTTGCAGGCGGAAGGTCCTGAGTTCGGATCCTAGACCCCACGTATAGACGCCGGGCGGAAGTGGGGGCGGCCTGCGTTTCTGGTCCTGGTAGGGCGTAGCCTGTGAATCCTGGGGCAGAGTAAACAAGGAGGAGGTGGAGGCATCCATGGTGGTTCCCGAATTCGTCCGTGGTTCTACACACACACACATACATACATACTTGCACACACACATACACTCACAATTGAATAAATAATAAATAATAAAAAAATTTTAAAAAAAGATTTAAAACAAAACACCGAGAGATTGAGGAAGGTGCCCGCCATCAACGTGAGGACCCCAGGCACACATGCACACACAGAGCACCTCAAGGAGAGTCTGCTGGGTAAGTTAATAAACACATCAGTAAGTGACCTGAGCCCGTGGATGCTGCATGTCTTCTACCCTACATCACATCACTTGTGACCATGTCACTCTTGTTTCTGTGACAAAATACCTGATAAAACAACTGAAAACAGAGGGCTGAGTTCAAAACACGACAAAAACACAAGCATGTTGGGCACTTCCGATCCATGGCACTGCAGAAGTCCACATGCCAGCAAGGGAAAGCGCTGGACTCTGGGGTCCCACGGGCCTCCTGTCACCTACTTCCCTCTGACTCCAGTCCCTGCTGCTATGGCTCCTTCTCCTCTGGTACCACGACCTTCCCACGTGGGGCCATTTTTCTACTCCACATCTTTGCCACCGTAGCCCAAGCCACTTGGGCTCTCCCTGGGGATAGTACTCTCTTTCCTGTTCCCTCATCTTCACTCAACAGAGATGCTTTCTTAAGAAATGAATCTGAGAAAAAGAGAAAAAGAAGTGAATCTAACAATGACATTCACTGTTCAGAACTGTGACTTGCTAGACAAACAGGCCCCACCATGGCCAACCACCTCTCAGGCTTCATCTGCCAACACTCTATCCTGGCCTCCCTGCAGGACCCTCCTCTGACACTCCGTATGCTGTGCCTTGGGGCTGTGAGGTGGCTGGCGGGATCAAATGCTTGGTTCATGAGCTCAGAGACTGGACTATGAATCTCCGGCACGCACACTAAAAAGCCCACATCACAAGGGATCCATGGGATATGCTGGTGAGCTACACTAACTGAATCCGAAAGTACCATGCTCAGAGACCGTGCCAGAGTAAAGGAAGTTATGAAGGAAGCCTCCTCACATCAACCTCTGACCTCCGCACGTGTACACACACACACACACACACACACACACACACACCCCACACACATGTGACAAGAGGAAATCAAAGGTTATGGTAAAGGAGTTCAGAGTGGGCAGGGGGCACTGACTCAGACAGGATGCAGAGAAGGCCTCTGTGTGGGCTAGCATGTCAACGACTTTTGAGTGAGCTGAGGAAGGTGGGAAGATGCGGTCTGTTTACATGTGTCCACGTGCAATGCATGCCTGAGTGATGGCCACAGACCATCATGAGGTATCTTCCTCAACCTTGATGCAGATTATTTTCTGAGACAGAGTCTCTCACTAAACCTTGCTGATGAGACTAGCTGGGCTGGCTAACAAGCCCCAGAATCCTCCTGTTCCCACCTTCCAGTGCCAAGATTATAGGTTGTATCCCACTGCTGCTCAATGGGTTCTGGGCAAGGAGTTCAGGTCCTCGTCTCCTACAGGAGCAGGGTACCTAAGGCATCCCCATCCATCATGTGGCAGTTCTGCTCTGCTGGCTTTGCTGCTATCTGTCTGTCTCACTGGCATGTAGCTCCAAGGACAGGAGGCTGCTCTAGTGGACGCAGGGCCCTGGTCATTAACACCGGGCCTGAAGTCTTTCCAGAGGCCCTGAAGGTAAGGGTCCATAGGTCTCTCTGATTCTAGGTTAGAGGCAATGGGAAGGGGGTCGAGCTTTCAGGAGACCCAGGCCTTGGGGAGGCTGGCCTGGCCCGTCACCTCTTGGCCCCGTAGGCCCAGGCTACGGCAAGGTTTTCACACATGAGGATTATGATGATTGGCAGGGGCGTCCAATAATAAGCCAGCAGCCGGAAGAAGTAGAGGCTTGGAGGCCGGGTGAAGAAGAGGCCACACAGGAACATCAGCATGGTGGTGCCCACTGGAGGAAAGAGCAGGTCTCTGTCAGGACTCGTGGTTGACAGATGACAGAGCTCAGTAAGGTCACGGGCCAGGGAAGAGTCAGGGCTACGTGGGCAGCAGGGTTGAGGTAGGAGTACCTGTGACTATCTTCGACTGCTTCTTGATGTAGAAGGTGTCCTGGAGTGGGACAATCATGCCTTGTATGAATACTAAGGTGGTGCACAGCCCCAGGGTCAGCAGCAGCAGGAAGAAGAGGACAGACCACAAGGAAGACCCAGGAAGGAACGATGTGACTTCCACAAAGGTCAGAAAAGCAAAGCGAGGTCCCTCCTTAATCTGCAAGATAGACAGATCGCACATCCTGAGCCTAAGCCCCTGAAGCCCCAGGTCCTGAGGAAAGCAGATTCGCTAGTGGGGCTGGCATGTAACCTGCCTTCTCCACAGTACCCGTGTGTAAGCTGGGGGTCAGGCCTGTGGGCCCCTGTGGGGAAGGCCTTGTAGCACTTGGGCGTGCTCAGCTGCCACCACTGACCTTTAGGAACTGTTTTGAAATGTTGCACTCTGGCACGTTACTGAGAATAGCGTTCCGTAAGAGTGGCGAGAGGCTGCTGAGCCAGGTATTGTAGGTAGAGGTTGGATTGTTCCCCAGTATGACAGGTGGCTGTGCCTCGGGAGGCAGGACCCCTTGGACTACCAGCGTCACAATCTTCTCAGTGTTCCTGGGGATAAGGGTGAATCAGTAAATTGCTGTGTTCTTGATAACTGGGCTGCCCTTACCATCATCATCCATGATGGGAAAGGCAGCCTACCGCTACCGATCCAGACAAAGGCGAGTCCACAGTGAAGGAGAAGATATCCACCATCAGGGTCATGCAGAAGCTATGCCATGGGGACCTCGAGCGGGAATTTCTATCGACTACTGGCAAGTGTGGGGTTTGGGCCCTCATTCACCACTTATTTGTTTCCCGCTTCCTCTTGAGGCTCCTGGGGGAAAAGCCACCTCTCCACACTAGTGTTACTGAAATCTAGGGGCACGACTTGTTTAGACTCAGGTGCGTGGCATTCCCAGCTACAGTGTATATGCAGGAAACTCTGGCTGCGACCTTGATAGGACTTGCGTGCTCACTGTCCTTTCTCACTTGACTACCTTGCTGTGCTCTGTGAGAACTGCAGAGGAGACTGGCCAAGAGTGACTCCGGAGAATCTCACTGGGAATTGTGTAAAAGGCTGTGAGGTACTGTTTAATCTTAAAATAAAAATAAAAATGTTCACGAGATGATAAAGAATCATCACACAGAAATCAAAGAAGATAGGAAGCACTGCCCTTCAGAGTCCTTGCCTCAGTACAGCAGTGAGCAGAAGTTCAGGCCTTCCCTTCCACAGAGCTGGAAATGGAGAAAGTGAGTCACAAATTCGCAAAACTCTTAGAATAAAGTCAGCATAAAAACAAAACAGAAGAACACCCAGAACTAAGGGGTACACAGAAACCAGAAGAAGACCCAGAAACAAAGGGAGCATGAACACAAATGTCGCTGTTATTGAAAGGAAAGAGAGGTGCCAGGCAGTGGAGCTTCCACAAGGCCAGCTCTCTTTTAACTGTAGATACTTGGCAGATTCCTAAATCTGAAAATGAAAGGAGACTTCAAACAAAATCAAACTGAGCATACTCCTGCTAGCAAATGGAGAAGATTCCAAACCCAGATCCACACAGACACAGCAGAGCTTTAAAGGATAAGTGATTGGGTATGTGAGACTTTTTTCTCATTAAAAAATAAAAAAAAAACTTACAATATTTAAGCCTTGCCTGGTGATGCACAACAGTAACCCAACACCTAGGAGACTCAGGCAGGAGGATTGCCAAAGACTAGAGACCACCTGGTCAGCTACTCAGTGAGACCCTGACTCATAAGCACATTTTATTTGGACTATTGAAAGCAAAATAATGGCTGAGAAAACATTTCAGTGCAACAATAACAAGAGGGAGAAGACAGAGTAGATGGGTCAGTGTTATTCAATGCTCCTAGATTGTATGTAAGTGATTTGAAACAAGTTTCTGTTGAGTTAAAGATGTACATTATGAATCCACAACAACCATGAAATCAAGAAGCAAAGTGAAAAAGCAAGAATAAGATCAACATGATCTTGGAGAAAACTAAGGAGCTGAGATACAGCTCGGTGCTGAGGGGCTTGCCAGTAGGTGCGAGACCCTGATTTCCATCCCTCACACTGACAAAAAGTTCTCCGCCTGATCAGGAACCAGAGGAAATGGTAAGTGTGGAAGACAGAGAAAAGCAGCAGGAGGTAAACAGACCTCGCCAACTGAGACAACCATAGAACACTTAGCACCAAATCACCACACGGCATTTAACAAGCAAGAAGCCATTGTGCACTAACTTTACATGCACATCGAGTCAGGAAGATGCACAGACTGAAGCAGCAAAAAAGAAAGCTAGCTGCATGCAGCTCCTGCAGGCTGAAGTTGAGTCCAGGGAAGTCCTCCTGGGCAAGGCATGCTCTTTCCAGGATGAAGGGGTTGCTGACCATGAGACCAAACCACATCCCACAGTACAGCAGCCAGTATCAGCATAATAGGTAACCAAGTGGGGAAGGATGCAGACAGAACACGATCAAGCAGCTTGATCTCACTGGCACATATGGTACACACTAGGCAAAACAGTAGGCTGCTTGGCATTCTAAAGTGCACATGGAATGTTCTCCAAGAGAGACCATATACTTAGAAAATAACTCCCAATAAAAGTAGTAAAACATGATTCTAACTAAGAAAGATCCAAAGAAATCAGATTGAAAATGAGTTTTTATGTGTTGTGTGTGTGTGTATGTGTGTGTGTGTGTGTGTGTGTGTGTGTGTGTGTGTGTGTGTGTGTTGTAAGCATGCACGTGGGAACTAGTATGTGTGTGTATACACAAGACCTGAGATGGGAAGAGAAATTCAGTTGTCACCTCTATGCATGCCATCTATTTCCTGGAAATCACTGACTTAGACAGGCTGCAGAGGGCCCTCAGGAGCCTCCTGCCTGTCTCTCCGGTGCTGGGAATGCAAGCATGGCTACCATGTCCGGTACATTTCTGTGGATTCTGGGGATCAAATTCATGACTTAAGGGTTTTGAAACAAGCATTTCACTATCAGTTCTCACACATTTATGTTTCACTTCCAATTTCTCTCTCCTCCCTCCAAGACTAAAAAAAAAATAAGGAAGGCAAAACATTGAACTGATTCACCTTTACACAAGGAATATTACACAGGAAGTCCATGTCGTCCCAGCCAGGCAGGAGGACCGTGCTTTCTCACAGTAGAGTATTAACCACTATGCAGTGAGACCCTTCCTCAAAAACACCGGAGTAATTCACCACAAGGAAATGATGCTTGAGACAAGTACGAAGGATACTCAGATCTTATCAGCACCATACCTGTAAGTCACAAGATACTCACGACCCCTGAGATTAGTGTCAACCAGAATAAAGGAAAACCAACATGTCTTAGACACTCCAAGGAGTGTCTAAAATACAAAACCCAAGAGCAACAAGAGAGACTCCTGCTGACCTATACTGGCCCTCTGAATTGTAGGTGTATAGGTGGACAGAAGCAGCCGAGTCTGGGAATCCACAGCTGAGAATAAGGTGGGCAGGCAGGGCACACTCACTGCTGCTGCAGGTCTCAGGAGTGTGTGTGCGAGCAGTGACCTCAAGCGCATATTGTTCTTGGCACTCTGTCAGCACAAGTTCCTTGAAGGTTTCTATTGCTAGAAAGAGGCTCTGAGAACAAGATTCTGCCATCTGTCTTGGGCTATGAGAAGTGGCAGCTCTGAGTTTTAAAGCTGTCTGGGCTGGGACCTCACCAGTAGCCTTACTTCTCACAGCAGCGGTGTGTGGTCACTGTGGCCCAGAAGCCCAGGATGGAGAGGATGAATGGCGTAGTGATCAGCAAGGTAAATATCTTGATGATAACGATGAGGACAGCATCCATAGAGCAGTTGTTGGAGTCAGGCATGTGCGAAGCTAAGGCAACAATGGGGCCATATCCGAGGCCCATATCAAGCAGGATGTGGATCCCTGCCAGGAACCACACAGTGACATCATACATGCTCGACAGCTAAAAGGCACAAGATAAGTACAAACAGGGATGTAGGCAGAGAACACCACAACAGATGCTGTCTCTGAGGGTAGAGGCCCCGGCTATGCTATCCTCAGGACCTGAGGGGAACTGAGGGACCTATACCTCACCTTGAGGACCAGCAGGTACTTAAGGCCATACAATGCCCCATCTAGCAATAAGCTCCGGATGAGGAAACAGAAGATGATGAAATAGGGAAGTGCCATCAAGACATAGAGAACCTGCATGGAGAGTGAACCTGTCACATATGCTGGCAAGGACCAGTCACTGGACAGAGTGAGGGCAGAGGTTAGCGGGAGTTAGAAGACAGCTGGCAACATGGCCCCAGGCTAACGGGAATACACACGCAGGCAGGAGTGAGAAGGCAGATGGACATGAACCACGGGGAGCGGGCTGTGCAGCTGAGAACATCAAGGGCCAAGTGCGGCTCACCTACCTTCCCGATGGACTTGAGTCCGTGTATTATGAAAACACCAATGAGACACCAGGACAGAAATAAGGACAGGCTCAGATTGAAGACTGGTGCCCCCCCATCCTCGATTGTGTCTGAAGCCTTCAGGGTCTGTCGATACCAGAAGTACATGGGGGGCGATGCCTGTGTGCACTCGGGATCTGGGGAACAGGGCTCTGGATATGCGCTAGACACAGCACCCCTCCTTTTCATCTTCCAACCCTCTGTGTATCTTCCCTCTGTCTCCTCTTCCTCATCACTCCTTGCTCCTTTTCTTTCCCCCTTCCCTCCCTCATCCATTCCCTCACCAAAGTAAGTAGAATTCATCACTATGGGGCACTTCTCCCAAGGAACGGGGAACTGGAACATGTGACTGATATAAAAGAAGATCCAGGCATTGAACACATTCACATATGAGCTGGTGATGAAGCACACCTGGGACCGAGAGAAAGGTGACTCAGGAGGAAGGTTAGAAACAGCGAGGAGGAAGAGGCTTGGTAGAAGGATGAGGAGCTGAGGCACCTGGTCGATGGAAACGGGACACGGAACCCATGACAAGAGGAGGAGAGGGAACGGGAGGAAAGGAAGCTTTGCCAAGCCCAGGCTCCTCACCAAGAAGATGGTGTACCCCAATCCACCAAACCAGGGACCCAGGGTCTTCCACAGGCTTATGCTGCTCTGCTGTGCCCTCTGACCGACTGCCATCTCCAAGAAGAGGAGAGGAACTCCAAAAAGGAACAGCATGAAGATATACACGATGAGGAAGCCACCTGTGGAGAGGAGGAGGATGTTTACTAACAGCCCCTTAGGCTACAGGCTCAGGATCTAGTTCCTGGACAACCAGATCCCTATTCTCTGCCACGGCCTGCCCAGACCTCCAGCCCTACAGAGCTTATGTTCCATTCCCTGCACCTCCATCATCCCTGACCGTGGCAGCTTAGGCACTCGACTCCAACATCTCCAAATCATAGAGACCTCGTGTTAGAAGCTGGGGCAGGCCTTATTCCTGCTGTCCCTTCCATATACACGCATCCTGGTCCCCAGACTTACAGCCTCCTTTGTGAAGCCACAGAAAAACGAAGTGCCAGATGCTGGATGGCCTCACCAAGAAGCTGATCTGGGCTAAGATGTACTCAACCTTGCTGGGCCACAGCGGACGGGGAACAAAGACTTCACTGTCATCACTTTTTGTCTTCATCATATCCACTGTCTCTGCTTCCTCGACCATCTTCGAGGAAGGTCTGTGTTTTAAGTCAAATGTCGTGACCTCCAGAGCACTTTGTTTTTGTTGACTGACCCTGGATTGAACCTTCAAAACCTGGTTCTCCCAGGCTTGAACATTTGCTGCCCGGGTCTCTAATGACTGGGTCTCCTCAAGCCAGGCCGATGGAGTCCAAGTCAACAGTCCTATATCTTCCCAGGCCAAATCTGAATCTATCTCTGAAAGCTTCGTCTCAGAGGAGTCCGTTCCCTCCATCATGGAGACTGAAGCCTTAGACTGTGTCTTAGAAGTTTCTCGATGCGGATTTTGTGGAGAAGCTCTGGCTTCTTTTGAAAGGGATTGTGGACCTTTGCCTTCCTGAGGGGAACTTAGGAAATCAAAAGTTGCAGATTTTAGGTAAAATCTAAAACATCTGAAAGCAGACTATCATTTTTAATCCCTGTCACTCACTGCCACATACACACAGAACTCACATTACACATTGCACGTACCTTTAGCACCCCAGCAAACACACATACGCACACAGCACCACGACATCATACCACACCGTGCACAGGAGTCACATACCAAACATTAACACTAATACATCTCATATGCAAAGCAGAGCATTATACACGCCCCAGCACACATACACTAAACCATAGCACTCAGATCACACCAAACAGAAGTCACCTACCAAACACACATCTCACACCACACACTGCAGACACCAAAGCACAGCAACTTAAATGATTCTACTGCTTTAAAATGACTTAATAAAGGGTTGGAGAGGTGGCTCAGGGGTTAAGCCTCCGCCTTGCAGGCGGAAGGTCCTGAGTTCGGATCCCAGATCCCACGTATAGACGCCGGGCGGAAGCGGGAGCGGCCTGCGCTTCCGGTCCTGGTAGGGCGGAGCCTGTGAATCCTGGGGCAGAAGGAGGTGGAGACGTCCATGGTGGTTCGCGAGTTCGTCCGTGGTTCTACACATACACAGACACACACACACACACACATAGGTGTGTGCGCACACGCGCACATACACACGCATATGCACACAGTTGAATAAATAATAATAATAATAAAAAATGACTTAATAAAAGGGATAGGCGTCAGCCTCCTGAAACTAGGAAGAAAACAGGCAGGAATCATACTGAGAAGATTTCTGTGGACAGAGATAAGTTCCCTGCCAAACCGAGCATGGTAACTGCTTCCAGTAATGGTAGCTCTTGGTAGCAGAAGGGTTACCATGAGTTGCATGGCTACAGTGATACTTTAGAGGGGTAGAGAGGAACATGAAGAGATTAGAGAGGAGAGGGAGAGACAAAAAGGGAGAGGGACAGGGAGAAAAAGAAACTGGTTCTCCAGAGAGATTTGCAATCTAAAATGAGCTTTTGTCTGCAGTTTTGAGAAAGGGTCTGGCCATTTAGCTCAGGCTGGCCTCTGCCCCGTGAGGAATAGCTGTATCACCTCTTTGTACCTTCTCATCTGCAAACACTCTGTCTCTACCTCAAATGTCTTCCCCAGCCACCCATCTCAGACAGATGCCGGCCCATCTCTCTCCACCCGTCCCCTTCCTCTTCTTTCCTCCTCTCATCCTGTGTCACCTCTGCCTCCTTCTTCACTCCCACCAAGTGACCAGGTGCCAGTGCTGCACCTCATGTCTGGGGTCACTCTCCTAGATGGTTGTGATCCTGCCAATGGAATCTCTCTGGGCTCTTCAAATACACCACGAGACAGGAGCAAGAAGGGTGCTGAAAGAAAACAAAAAGTCTGTGAAAGATGGCAAGGGAGGATCATTTTGGTTGGTAAATTGCTTCTGTGCAAGCAAGAGGACCTGAGTTCCCTCCTAACACCCACATAAAAAGTCCCATGGTGGCATGCATTCGTATCCCAGGACCAACTGAAGAGGCAGAGAAAGGAGGCAGCTGAGCCTAAAGGCAAGCCTCAGGCCAGTGAGAGATACCATCTCATCCAACAAGGTGGGTAGACCGCTCTTGAGGAATGACACCTTAGATTGTCCTCTGACCTACACACACACATACACACACACAACACACACTGGTCAGTTTGACAGGAACAGGACAGCTGCACAATATTACTACACAATACACACTCAAACCAGAAAATCATTCACTGCAGTGCTAGATCTAGCCTTAACCTCATGATGAATATCCAATACCATCAGAAGCCTCCTGACCTGATTCACTAACAACACTAAACCATGTCTAGGACATTTTGTCAAAAATAAATAACCAGAATGTAACATGAGGAAACATTAGCTATCCCCAAACTTAGGGGAAGTGAAGTAACTGGCTCATACCGGTTACAAACGTGTCAGGGTAATGAAGATGGAGAAGATGATAATGGCTAAATTAGCTTCGGTGATGCTTCTTGCATCCTGCTTAACCTCTCCTCTACACATCTGCTGCATATGTCTCCCCTCCACACATCTGTTGCATCTCTTATGACCCCACTTACTGCATGACAAACATGCTAGACCATATACTGGAATATAACTTAGGTCTTTAAAAGCCCCTTTCTCCAACTCTTCGGGGCCTCACATCAATCCAACTTACTGGTGTGAGGACCTGATCAGTTCCAATAAAGCATCCCCATTTGTTAAATCTCATTTAGCATCAGAGTGAATTCTTGAGTGGCCCCATTACAGTCCAAAATGTGGTGGTACTAAGAGGTGGAAGAACATTCTGGAGGGGCAACTTATAAAAGCAATTGGGCTGGGTCCTGGAAATTTAGAACAGGGGGAAAGCGTTTGCCTAGCATGTCCACCGTTGGGGTTTGAGTCATCAATAACAACAATCAACACTGAATCTGGATACATCACTCTCAAAAGGATTAATACTGGAGTTACAGAATGAGTTGTCCTCAAGAGAATGCTGTTATTCTGTTGGCGGAGATGGTGTTAGTTAGCCCAGGGTGACCACCAACTCCCTATGGAGCCAAGAATGACCTTGAACTTCTGATCCTCCTGCCTCCACTTTCCCCAGTGTTGGGATTATAAGAATGCACTACCAACTATTGAGCATTATTATGTGAGCAAGCTTGACCATTTAACTTCCTGGAGCCCATGTCTTGCGATGAGATTTTTTTTTTTTACCTCTTACTGCCACCCCACCCCAGGCTACCACATAGACAAGTGACCTCCACAAGAGCTGAGCAGATGCTGGTGCATGATGACCTTATTTCTATTAGTGCTCCACCACAGAGCTGTGTCCATGTCTGCTACACACAGACACACATGCACGCACGCACACACACACCGTCTATAGCTGACTTTCTCAGCCCTGGCAATGGCCCTGCTGCCTCATCCCTAGCAACTGCTGTAAGGGATGCAGGTCTCTGGAGGGAGGGGGGGATCTCCAGAAACGCCTGATCCCCTCCCTTTACCTCTGCTCCTGGAGAGATAACCTCAAAAAAGAGAGGTTATGTCCAGGTTCTTCCACTCCTAGGACTGGCACTGAGCCAACAGATGTCCTCAGAGAGCTGAGACCTGTGGAAATAAACAGCCAGGCGCCGGGGCAGTGGCAGCTCCCCACAGCAACCAGAGCCCCAGCCACTCGGGGCTCCAGGTCTCCACCCTTCTTCTGGAGGGCTGTTCCGATGCTAACGAAGGCCAAGGGCCCTGCTTGGAAGCCCAGCAACCTCCTCCCTGACCCTGCGGCCTCCTCACAGCCGCTGGGGCTGTGTGTCTCGAGCTCACACGAGGCCTTTCCCGTTTCTGTGGGCATGGGGGTGTCCGTGCTCGAGCACCCCCTACCGACGCAGCAAACGATTTTGAAGGCGCACCACTTCAAGTGCGCATGCTTGCCCCGACTACTGCGCATGCGCCGTTCTTCCCCTCTCTTTCGGATGCTGCTTCTGGAGACTGTGTGGCTCACACATGTTGGTTCTTTCTCTTGCCCATTCATTCCTTCTAGGCGTCAAACCATCCGCACTCACTCAAGGATCCCCCGTCAGTGGCCAAGTCTTGAGAATGCACCCCATAAGGCAAATAGGACCCTTGCCTAAAAGAACCTAGAAACCTGCAGGCAAGAGTCTATAATTCAAAACTGACTTACCTCACTAGGTCAACTGGGTTTTTTGTTGTTATTTAATCTTCAACCTCCGTTTTTACATTTAAAAATTAAGAACCGGCAGCCTCAATAGGACCTTCTGGGCTTATTAGGCATGCCTTGGCGCTGTGAACCGGCTCTGGGAGACCTACTGATATTGTCAGAAAAATTCCTTGGACCACCGAGTCAGAGGAGCTGAGAGAACATAACATTTTGCTCAGTTTTTCCACGGACGAAAGTGCACTGTTCCTTTGGAATAAGACACTGGATTTGATGGAGGTTTGTATCAGGTTCAGTTTTCATCACAGGAAGAACTCCAGAATGCAGTATAACAGGAAAATCATATTATTGATGGAGTAAAGCTTCACGTTCAAGCTCAAAGACAAAAAAATTTGCAAAGGGATCAAACATCTGATGAAGGGAAATTTTTCTGAGATGATTAATGTATTATCTGTTAAGCAAATACACCTGGGAACTTTGAAAAATTTTAAAAATTAAAATTAAGGACCATTGTCAGGCATGGTGGTGCATATATCTAATCCCAGGATGGAGGACACTGAGACAGCGGAGAATTCCGAGTTCAAGGACAGCCTGAGCTACAAAGTAAGCTCAAAATCAGACTAGAGATTCTATCTCAAAAAGAAATAAGGGAGCTGGAGAGATGCCTCTCAAGCAGAAGGTCCTAAGTTCAGATTCCAGGTCCCATGTAAAAACACTGGGTTGAACCAGGAGAGGCCTTAGAAATCCCACAGCAAAGCAAAAAGGAGGTAGACACAAGTCAGGATGATTCCTGAAGTCATCCTTGGTCCTCCCACAGGGACACGTAGTACCCTCTGATACATACACACACACACACACACACACACACACATACACACACACACACACATACACACACACTCTAAATTAATTTAAAAATAAAAGAAGTAAGGGCTGGAGGGATGGCTCATGGTTAAGACAGCCTGAAAAGCAGAAGGACCTGAGCTTTGGATCCCAGATCCCATGTATGAACACCAGCCAGAAATGGCAGTGGCCTGCACTTCCAGCCCTAGAAGGTAGAACCTAGGAAAAATTCCGGCTGATTTCCAAAGTCATCCTTAGGCCTCCACAAGCACCCATAGTGTCCTTTGATATACAATAAAGACACACACACACACAAATTTTTTTTAAATGTGGAAATATAGCTCAGTCATGGAATGTTCTAGAAAGACCTAGACTCAATTCCCAATAACAATCAAAAAAGTTTTCTGTGAGGGTTGGGGATGCTGCTCAGTTGTCAGAGTGCTCACTGAGCATGCACAAAGCCCTAGGATACCTCCTGTCATGGTTTAAATGTGAGTTGCCCCCGTTGAGTTACACCCGACAGGCTCATGTATTTGAATATTTAGCTGATGTTAATTTTTGGGAAGGTTGTGGCACTTTTAGGAGATAAAACCTTGCTGGAGGAAGGCCTGTCACAGGGGACTGACCTTGAAGTTAGGTAACCCTGCCTTGTTTCCTTCCGGTTTGTTCTTTTCTCTTATGCCTTCACGATGACTGTGGTTACCTGAAATGGCCTTTTGATTCTGCCTCCAACCTTACTTTGTGTTATGGAATTTCTGCAACAGTGAAATAAGTCCCTTCTAGAGCCATAAGCCAAATACTTTTTCTCCCTTTCTATATGAGTCTAAGTGTCATCTCACAGCAAAAAGAAAAGTAACAACAGCATAAAACCCCATAAACTGGGGACAGGGGCTCGGAAACATCCATAGTTCACTCTGCAGCATTTCAGCTTGACAACACAAATCATATGGCCAAGAGAGATGCAAATGGTCGGTACCAGTGGATGTGATTCATTCTCCAAAAGCTCAGGTATGAGGTGCTCGAAACCTTGTCTCTCAGCACTGGGCAGTGGCGCCTTTATATCAGGTTTGTGCAATGCAAACAGGTCACTGGGAGCACTGACTTCAGAAAATCGGTGCTGGGCTAACAGAACTAAGAAAGTCTGGGGACTAAGGAGATGTCTCAGAGGGTTTGGATGCAGTCCCCCTCGCCCAAGCCTCATGTGTTTGCATTCTTAGCTGGTGTTAATGTTTGAGAAGGTTGTGGCGCCTTTGCTGAAGGAAACTACATCAACAGGTCTTGAGGACTCGTAACCCCACCTTACTTCCTCTAATTGTCCTTGTTTTCTGTGCCTCCTGATGACTGTAGTGTCCCGAATCATCCTCCTGCTTCTGCCTCCAGTTATGCCTTCTGCTTTTCAATTCCTGCCATAATGGACTATCTCCTTGGAACAGTAAGCCACATAACTACCTATTTCTCTACTAGATTTGTTGGTGGGGAATGGGGAGTGACTCCGACCATGTGTGGGCACCATATGGAGGTTCAAGAATAAAGAGAAACTGACACAAGGGAAAGACTTAGAAACAGGAGTTTGTTTAGAACTGAGGGTCTGGCAGCCAAGGGAGTCATCGTTTAGCATTAAGGTGGGACAGCATTAGAACAGAAGAGAGAGCTGAAGGTCAGAGAAGACAGGAAGACAGCCACCAGGACAACCTTGCCAGAGGAGAAAGAAAGAAGAAAGATGTGGATGGAGATTCAGGAGAGCTTGGAGAACAGAAGAGAGAAACTCTGGACAGGATCACAATATTTTATAGTCTCTGGTGTTGCTAAGGATTAGCCTGGGAGTTACTTAGGGAAGTGAAGACAGGAGGTGCAGTCTTTATAAAATGACCACTGGCTAAGGTGGTCACCAGCTGTGGCTAACAAGGTTGATTGTGAGAATGGTTTCACAGCCAGAAAAAAAAAAAAAAAAGTAACTTCAACAGGCACCTGTGTGCAAATCTGCCAACCTGAGTGTGACCCCTGGAGCCCACACAGTGGGGAAGACTCTGCCACTGTGGTGGCAGGAGCCTGAGGATGTGTGCTTACATGTTGGCTATCTTAGTGCCTTTTCTCACTGCTGAAACCAAACATTTGACAAAGCAATTTAAAGAAGAGGAGTTTATTGTGGCTCGAGGTTTGCAGGTACGGTCTATCGTGATGGAGCCATTGCAGCAGCAGGGACCTGAGGGGACTGGTCAGTGTGTCTGTCCATGGTCAGTGTCACAGTACAGGAGCTCTCTTCTTTTATTGCAGTGAAGCAACACTCATACGCCACATAAGAGAGAGAGGGAGATTTATTTGGCTCCTGGTTCCAGAGGAGACTTCATTTATTCCAAAGGAAACTGCGTAGCAGAAGGCTGGTTCAGGTCCCAGTAAACTGAGAGAAGCAGGCTAACAAACCTCAAGGCCCATTCCCTGGGACATCCTTTCCTCCAGAAGGCTCCACTTGCTAAAGATGCCACAATCTTCCTAAACATTAACATCCACTGAGGATGCAAATCCATGAGCCTGTGGTGGGGGGCAACTCACACTCAAGACATGGCAGTCAAGAGGTGGAGACAGGTGAATGCCAGCATTCCACTTACTCTTTTTTTTGTGTGTGTGTGTAGATGCAGGTGCGTATGTGTGTGGTATATGTAGAAGAGGGCACTGTGTGTGCCTGCAGAGGCCCAAGAGAGTCATCGGGTATCATTCTGGGTTGCTTTGCTCTGCTGCTTTCCAGGCTCTGCCATTTCTGGCTGGCATTTTTACATTGGATCGGGAATCTGAACTCAGGTCCTTCTGCTTGCGAGACAGACTTAACCCCTGAATTACCTCTCCAGCCCCTCTCCTTTTTATTCAGTCCAGGGTCTCAGCCCATGGACCAGTGCCACCTACATTCAGAGTGGGTCTTTCCACTTCAGTTAACCTAATCTAGAGGCACACTCTCAGACATGCCCAGGGTTTTGTCTGTTAGGACAGTCTAGATCCTGTCAGGTTGACAATCAATATTAATCATCACATGAGCAGGTGGAGTTATAAGTTTCAAGGCCCATCCCTCAGACGGCAACTTTCTTTCAACTAGGCCCCACCTCCCAAAGGTTCCACAATCTCTCGAAACACCACCACTAGCTGCAGACCAAGTATTCAAACATGGGAGCCCGAGTGCTCAGTGAATGAGGAACAACACCTAATGTTCTTGGGCCTCAGTTTTTTTTCTTTGGCATTTTTACACATGCATACAATGTATCCCAAACACATGTACACACATGTGCATGCCCATTCGCACACTTATGCAAGAAAAGGAAGGAAGGGAGGAAGAGAAGAAGAGGGAGGAAAGAGAGAAG
Source organism: Typhlomys cinereus (assembly GCA_023101885.1). Taxonomy (NCBI): domain Eukaryota; kingdom Metazoa; phylum Chordata; class Mammalia; order Rodentia; family Platacanthomyidae; genus Typhlomys; species Typhlomys cinereus. The sequence continues at coordinate 155,455 of JALPQD010000554.1, read as the reverse complement.
GGAAGGAGGGAAAGAGAAAAAGAGAACAAGAACATGAAATTTCTCAGAGGAGAGAGCCAGGTCCTCAGAGACTGGCCACCCAGGGTAAAGGTAGGTGTCTGGGAGATGGAGAGACAGGGGACTTGACAAGTATAGCAAGCCGCAGGGCACATTGGGAGACTCTGTGAAGATGCTGGTGTGCTCAGCCAACTGTCACATGGGCTCTCCTGGGGCCTCCTGTCCTTAGATCTCTGCACAGAGGCAGGAAGTGCTGCCTCAAGTTCACTTCCCCCACCGGATATACTGGCACTGCCCGACTGCTCTCCCACCTCCTGGCAGCAGCAAACATCCCCTACGAGTACTTTCACTTCCTTGTGTGCCCAGCTCCTGCCCCCAATACAGCACCTGGTCTAGAATAGGATGTGTATTCTCAGAAAGATGAGCCCAGAGAGCGACAGAGAGAGACAGAGAGGGACAGAGATCCAGAGGGGTCAGAGAAAGGGACAGAGACCCAGAGAAAGATACAGAGAGACAGAGACCAGAAAGAACGACAGAAAAAAACTGACCAAGTTTTACAGAGAGGGGGACAGAGACCCAGAGAGAGACCTGGTAATGGGGAATAGATACAAAGAGAGAGAGAAGGAAGGAAAGAAAGAAAGGGAAAGGAAGGAAGGAAGGAAGGAAGGAAGGAAGGAAGGAAGGAAGGAGGAAGGAGGAAGGAAGGAAGGAAGGAAGAGAGAGAAAGAAAGAGAAAGAAAGAAGAAAGAGAAAAGGAAAAGGAAAGGAAAGGAAAAGGAAAAGGAAAGAAAGAAAGAAAGAAAGAAAGAAAGAAAATAGAGACAAGGACTTAGAAAGACAACAGGACAGAGACCCAAAGAGAGAGAGACCCACAGAGGATGAGTTCCCAGGCAGAGAGGGCACTACATAGGTGCGGCCAAGCCCAGCAGCTGGTGAGATCAGAGTGTCTATGAGGTCAGCCTCTTGCTCTGGTGTCCAGGCACCCAGAGCTGGGTGGCGATCACACAGGCCACCTATGCACACCCCGCCTGAGTCATGGACAAGTGCAAGGGGCCACCCACTGGGTCCTTAGAGCCCACCTTTTCCACAAGCCCTCAGGTACCGGTGTGTGTCCCCGTGGGGCGCGCCAGGGACATGGGGACCCAGTTGATGAAGAGAATTGGGTTACGCCCCACCCCCCGAACTTCCTCTTTCTGTGGTTTCTTCTTTTCGGGCCTCCTCTCAGTCTGTTTCTCTCCTTCTCTGCCTGTCTTTCACCCCTTCTCCTGGTGGCCCCCACGGTCAACGCGTCTTCTGTCTGCTCCCTCGAGCGGGTTGCTCCCCCTCTATGTGAAGATGTCTGCGCAGGAGAGCTGCCTCAGCCTCATCAAGTACTTCCTCTTCGTCTTCAATCTCTTCTTCTTTGTGAGTTGCCTCATGGTTACCCAGCCCCAGCCCCAATGCTTGTTGAGGCTGTCCGTGTATGTGTGTGTGTGTGTGTGTAAATGAGAGTGCCGGGTCCCTGTTTTAGCCACAACTGCACCCTCCTTTCCCCTCCCAGGTCCTCGGAGGTCTCATTTTCTGTTTCGGCACCTGGATCCTCATTGACAAGACCAGCTTTGTGTCTTTTGTGGGTGAGGGAGACTGGGCAGCCAGGGAGGACCTTCCCGGGGTGGATCTGAGCCCAGTACCTCATCCTAAGCCACCTCCTAGCCTCTCCCTTGTCCTGAGGAGGCTCACTGTTCCCGACTCCCTAGCACTGCTGTGCCTGTCCAAGTCTGTGTCTTCCTTCTCTGAGAAGAAGGTTATGTAAGGCTGGCCCTACTCCCTGCCCCCACTTCCTTCCATTAGCCTCCTCCTCCACTGCCTGTAAACCAGGCTCTATCTCTAGACATAGAGACAGGATGAGCAGGAGTTTGAGGTCGTCCAGGGCTGCACAGCCAGTTCCAGGCTAACACGGTCTATGGGCTCCTGCATAATAATCCTAACGGGGATTTAGTTAGCCATTCCTCAAGATGTCCTGCATAAGAGCTTACACAGGGGCTCATAGATCCTCCTTTCTTGGGGTTTAGGGAAGGAAAGTGTCACCCGACAAGAAAATAGACACCTACAATAAATAGAAATCAAGTGGGCATGAAAACCTACTAAGTTCACGTTTCATAAGCACTTTGCTGTGCATTTGCAGGCCGAGGTAAAGGTATGCTCCTGTATGTGTACTGGGGACAGTCTAGGACAAGATGTGATGACGCACACCTGTAATCCCAGCACTAAGGAGGTAGAGGCAGGAAGGACAAGAAGTTCAAAGTTACCCTAGATACATAGGGAGTTGGAGGGCAGCCTAAGCCACATGAAACCGAGATTGTATGTCTCTCTCTCTCTCTCTCTCTCACACGCACACACACACACACACACACAAATTAAAATTTAGAATATGGCAAGATAGCTTAGCTGGAGAGATGGCTCAAGGGAAAAACCTTTGCCTCACAAGCAAACCAACCTGCATTTGGTTCCTAGATCCCACATTAAAATGCTGCTGGACAAAACAGCAGCATCCTGTACTTCCAGTCCTGGAAGATGGAACCTAGGAAACCCCAGAGCAAAGCAATAAGAAGCTAGAGCAATTCAGAATGATCTCAATATCACCTTTGGGCCTACACACTCACACACACACACAAAGTGGCCACTTGGACACCCCCCCCACACACAAATTGTCCTCTTTCAGCCATGCAAAATAGCATGCATATGTGCATATCTCTGTCTCTCAAATAAATGAATAAGCCAAATATTTGAAAAATATTAAAATATAGGAAAAACTCGATTTCTTACTTCCTTGACCTCAAGGATGTTTAAGAGATGTAGCCATCCCTTGGTTATGTGCAAGAAAGTAAGAAAGTGACAAATTTAGAGAGCAGGGAACAGAGGCCTGGGTGGGGAAGAGGCCGAGAGGGAGGCAGGTGGCTGCGCAAAACCCACCCTCACTGCCGCTGGTGCCCCCAGGGCTGTCTTTCCTGCCGCTGCAGATATGGTCCAAGATCCTGGCAGTCTCGGGTGTCCTCACCATGGGCCTGGCCCTCCTGGGCTGTGTGGGTGCCCTCAAGGAGCTCCGCTGCCTTCTGGGCCTGGTGAGTGTGGTGCATCCCTCCCTGTCCCTGGAAGTGTTTCCGCCCCTCCACTCAAAGGCAGTCAGGGAAGTCAGCCAACCTCTTGCTCTGCTGCCCTCAGTATTTTGGCATGTTGCTGCTCCTGTTTGCCACGCAGATCACCCTGGGGATCCTCATCTCCACTCAGCGAGTCCGGGTGAGTTTGTTGTCACTGTTACCCCACCCCTGGGGTTGGAGACAGAAAGAGGTGGCACAGGAACACAGAGGGAGGGACAGAGGTACAAAGATATTACAAAGGAGAGTCAAGTGTGGCCGTGTCTGTGGGCCCAGATACTCTGAGTGCTGGAAATGGGCTCGCCAGCTTGGGAGACAGGGGAAGTCCCCTCTTTTAGGAGAAAAGGAGGAAAGAGCCAGATGTGGCAGAATATGTCTGTCATCTCAGCCCTTGGGAAGCAGAGGCTGGAGGGTAACAAATCTGAAGGCCCAGACTGAGCCATATAGTGAGTTTAGTGCCATTGGGGATTACATAGTAAGTTTACATCTAGCCTGGGCTACATAGTAAGACTCTGTCTAGGCAGGCCAGTAAGATAGCTTAGTGGGTAAAGCGCACAGATTTGTATGTACTTCATCCCCAGAAGACATATGGTGGAGGATAGAACTGACTTCCAAAGGTTGTTTTCTGGCCTCTACTTATGTGCCATGGTTCTCTCTCTCCCCCTTTCCACTAATAAATAAAAATTTTTAAAAAACTGTTAGGAGAGAAGAAAACAGACACATAAAGAAAATGAAAAAGAGAAAGAGAGGGGGAAGAAGAGAGAGAGAGACTCCCAGAGGCTGGGCCTTGTAAAATGCTTGTCCAGCATTCAGTCATTCAGAGCACCAGGTAAACCAGACGTGATAGTACATGCCTATGATCCCAGCACTTGGAAGACAGAGATAGGAGGATTAAGGTCAGCCTCAGAGAAATAATGAGTTGGAGGTTAGCCTGGGCCACCTGAAACCCTGTCTCAAAAAATAAAAATATTGGGCAAGACAGATGGTTCAGAGGTGAAGCCTCTGCCTCACAAACAAGAGGTCCTGTAAGATGTCAGGCTAAAATGGTGACAGCCTGCACTTCTGGCTCTGGGAAATTCCAGAGCAAAGCAAAGAAGAGATAGCACAATTCAGGGTGATTCCTGAGGTCACCCTCGGCTTCCATAGGCACACACAGTGCCCCCTGATGCACACACAAAAAATTACATAAAATTAAAATGTCTGCATCATCTAAAAATTAAAAATAAAAGCGACTCCCCCCTTGGAAGAAGCAAATGAAGCCTAAGGACCTCTAGAAACAGCTCCAAATTACTGAGAGTCCATGACTGAAAGAAACGGAATCCGAGGAAGGGTTGTGTCCAGGGTACACTCTGGAAGCAGCGGGGGCGATGGGGCAGACCCAGCCCAGACTCATTCTAGCCTTTCAGCTGGAGCGAAGAGTGCAGGAACTGGTGATGCAGACGATCCAGAACTACCGCGTCGACCCAGAGGAGACTATGGCCGAGGAGAGCTGGGACTATGCGCAATTTCAGGTGCGCGCATTCGCCCCCCACATCCCCTGTGGCGTCCGGGGTGGGGCCGGGAACCTTCTCACTACCTTGACTCAATTTGGCTACAAAGAGACTCTGGGTAAGGGTTACGTCTCCGGCTCCACCACAGTTGATAACATCACTGCCACCTCGTGGCAGAATTCCACACCCCACACCATGGCACTCCCTACCTCCGCGCTCCGCCCTGCCCTGACATTGCCAAGTCTTCAGGGCCAACTTAGTATGACCCGCGCCTGTCACTTTCTGTAGTGATCCGGCCTTGTAAGACCTCACGCTTTATATGAATGCAGTCCATCAACTGCATTATCCTGTCCCTGAGAGCCCACAGTCTAGGGTTTACATGAAGCTCTTCCCCCAGTCCTGAGTCACTTGGTGGCTTGTGTCGCCGCGTTCCTGTAACGTCCCCTGGTCCTGGCCACGGTCTCTATACCCACACTACCCGGAGCTCTGTTCCGACGCCTAGTCCCGAGAAGCCCAGCTCGGTCTTGAGTCCCCAGCCCAGGCTCTGATTTCTGGCTCCCTCTCAGCTGCGCTGCTGTGGCTGGCACTCCCCAAGGGACTGGACCAAAGCTCGCATCCTGCAAGGGAATGAATCGAAAGAACTCCGCGTGCCCTGCTCCTGCTTCAACTCTACGGCGACCAACGACTCTGCAGTCTTCAATAAGCTCTTCTCCCAGCTCAGTCGGCTGGGACCGCAGGCGCGGGCACCGGCGCGGCAAAGCACAGACCTGTGTGCACTGCCCACAGATAGCCACATCTACCACGAGGTAGGGACCGGGTGCGGCGGGAACAGTCCCAACGGGGCGGGGCCCGAGCGGGGCAGATGGATGGTTCGGGCCGAATAAGGGCAGTGTCTGAGCTTGGGTGAGACAGAGGGGGTTGGAGTAGTTAAGAGTTGGGGCAGGGTCTGAAATGGAGATGGGGCGGTTGAGATGGGCAGGGGATTCTAGGGAGGGACAGAGGGGATAGGCAAGGCCTGAGTTGGGGCGGGGCGGAGAGCGTGTGCAGAGCCTGCGGGCAAGAAAAATGCGGCCCACGAGGTAAGGTTCTTAGAGGAAAGGGGAACGTGTAGGCCATCAGGAGACGGCAGCCGGAGGGGTGAGACTACTAGAAAGAATACAGCCAAAGAAGGGCTCAACCGGAAAGGGTCTTGCAGGGGCGTTAATCAGGAGGCAGTGTGGAAAGCGGGCGGAGTCTGAGGAACGGGGTGTAGCTGGAGAGTGTAGGTGGGAGGAGCTGCAGGACCAAATAGGCGGGCGGAGGGGTACACCTCCCTGGAAGAGACGGGGGTCCACGATGAGGACGGGTTATAGAAGAGTGAGGCCGACGTATGGAGTAAGCAGACTAGAGAACTCTAGTGGCCACGAGAAGGGCCGGCTGAGGATGAGTGGTACCGCGAAGAAAAACTTAACCTGCTTTTCCCCTGACCCCCAGGGCTGCTCCCAGAGTCTCCGAAAGTGGCTGAACAACAATCTCATCTCCATAGTGGGCATCTGCCTGGGCGTCGGTCTACTAGAGGTGATTTGGTCCCGTCCACAGGTGACCCTACCCCAGCTAGTGATTTGCTTTGGGCCCCAAGTGACCCGGTCCTCGATTGACTCAACCCCAACTCCGGCCATCCATAGCTGACTCCGTATCTACTCGCGATTGGCCCAAAATCTATAGGTGGCCCTGCCCCAACCGTGACTGGCCGGTGCATAAGTGAGCCCCCGCTGATCTCCCGTTCCTCCAGTCTCGCACCCAGGAAAAACTGGGATGGCGATCTAGGTTCTGTGAGCCCTTCCCAGCCCCCGCAGGCCATGTGTAGGAACACTACTCTGGGCTGCTGCCCTCCCCTCTCCCCACAGGTGAGTGGGATGGTGCTGTGCCTGCAGTTACAGCGCACAGCGCTCCACCAGGAGGCCGCGCTGCTACCTGGCGGCGTCGAGGGCTCGAGCCCCGGGCCGAGCCAGAGCGCCGACGGGCGCTGTGGTGCGCTCAGCAGCAGCGGCGGGCGTAGCGGCACCCCATGGGGTGGCCGGGGCTTGGCGGGCGCCTGCCCAATCTGGGGGGACAAAGTTCCTTCGGGCAAGCTACCCTTGGCGCTGGGGCCCTGGCCGCTGTGGGATGCAGATGAGGAGCCGCATGAGATGGAGAGCTCAGAGGTGGAGGTGGTGGTGGAGGCACAGGAGGGGACTGCGGAGTCTCCCGAATAAAAGACCGTGGGCTTGCCTCCGCGTACTCCTTCGCTGCCAATCGTAGCCAGTCCTCGCTCTGCCCGCCCACTTCCCCTGCTCTTTCCCCAAGGACTTGGGGCGGCTTGTTTCCTTCCGGCTTCTGGCCTTGGTCCCCTCTTCAGATCATTGCTGATGGCGTCTCCTTTCTCCCCAGCTCGGATTCATGACGCTCTCGATATTCCTGTGCAGAAACCTGGACCACGTCTACGACCGGCTGGCCCGGTACCGCTAGGCCCTGCCCGTCCTGCAGGTGCTCGGAGCGTCTGTCAGGTCCCCAGCCCCGTCCAAGCGCGCAGCCCCCGTGTGCCCCATTCCCTTGAGGATGCAGGTGTCTGCCGGTAGCGCAGTCATCACCTCCCACACGGGACCCGGGGCTTCCTTCCCCAGCTTCCTGCACCCTACACACACCATATGTCGGTCTGCCGCCTCCCACGCGATCACCTCGAATAAATCCCCTGCGTTTGGTAAAAATAGCTTTATCCTCTATGGAAACGCAAACCAACACATTTCGTGAAAGGCAGGCAGCAGGCTCCAGGAGCTCACTTAAGAAGGGGGTGAGGTTAGAAAGCTCTGCCCACTAATTAAAGTCACAACCCTAATGCCCATGTATAAATATATTAAAAAAAAATATTTCCAGGGCCCATTGGCTCTGCCCTCTTGCATGGAAAGAGTTAATCTTCACCTTGTAATTTCAAGGAGGTGTGTCAAAGAGGCAGATATGGAGAGGCAGATGGGAAACAGGGCTCCCAATATGTCCTAAAGAGCAGCAAAGGGCCCTGTCATACTGAGAGGTCAGTGCTATAACAGGAAATGGTCACTCATGACCCTCATCCCTGATGCTTCTGATAGACATCCTCTGTGAGGTCCCAGGTTTGGAGTCTAGCCTCAGGCCTAGCCCACTCAACACTCAGGTTTTGGGGTTTCTTCTAATAGGAGCCAGCCCCCCAATGCTTGTGCCCCTAAGGTCAGCCCCTTTTATCACAGCCTGCATTCCAAATGAGGGGCACAGGGAAAGTTGGACGGTCCCTCCTGGGAGAAGAGTGTTATATGGGAGTCAATCTCGGACCAGGCGGTAGATGTGATGCTGGGCCCCACGCTCACTGGTGGAGACCTCGAATACGTAAGCAGTGCACAGCAGTAGTTCTTGGGTGTCTCTGTTCGTTACCACCTGCCCGGAGACCAAGAGAATGAGCTCACACTGGGGAGGGGGGGGTCAGGGCAACTGTGCTTGGCTGTCAGGGAATCCCCAGGCTCCTCCCACCTCCCAGAAAAAGGGCACCCACTATGTGACATCCTCCAGGTAGGATGCCTGACCTGTAGGGTTCCCTGACCATTGGGGTCACTCCTGAGCTGAGGCTGTCAGGGTCAGATCTATTAATGGGCTCTATGTCTCAAGGTGAAAGGAGTGCCCTGGTAAAGGATGCCACACAATATCCAAAGTTAAAGGAGCAACCATTATCCCTGGACCTTTGGCTAGACCAGATCCCTCCAGGTACCATTCCCCCAGCTACCCCAGTGAAATGTGAGGGACCCCAATCCATGAGCAGTGAGTCTCCCCCTCCTCGTGTTCCTGGGGAGAGGGAGGATACCATCTGTGAGGTTCCCACTGCCTGGTGGACAGAGTCGGGCTGTGGGCTGGAGTACCTGGAGGATGGTGAAGTTCTCCAGGACACTGTTCATCATATAGCGCTCAGGCAGCTGCCGCAGCTTGTGCAGAAAATTCACCAGGTACTCGCACATGGGCGAGCGTAGCAGGCGGTACACGAAGCGCCCATCCTCCAGTTGGGCCCGCTCCGTCTGGGAACAAGGAGGACAATGGTTGAGACACACAGGCTACTCCGGGAATCAAGTCAGTGTCCTACCAGCATCCTACCCTTGGTAACTAAAGACAGGGAGCCCCAGAGCCTTCTGGTAGTCAACTCCCAGCTACAAACTACAAGCTACAGCTGTAAGCTACAAACAACTTCAGACCCACAAAGACATGCTGTGAATCCTCAGTGACTTTTGAAGCCTCTCTCCCCTGCCCCACAACATCTCCAACCATGAACTTCAAATGCCTCAAGTCCCAGCAACCCCTAAAGATATGCGCAATCTTCCCTTGCTTCCAATCTTCCAATCCTTAAAAGCCTGTTGCATCTTGGAGACTTTGGAGACTGTCTTTACATCTTTCAAAAGGAACCTTAGCTATGAGTCAGAGTCTCACATAGCCTAGGCTGGCCTCAAATTCATTACATAACCAAGGATGACCTTGAACTCCTGAGATCTACTCCCTGTGTGCTGAAGTGATGGGAGGCGGATGTCCACGTACAGTCTATGGGGTGGCAGGTGTGAAACCCAGGGCTTCATACTTGTTAGGTAGGCACTATATCTTCCAAGCCCATGCATCAAACCCCCAGAGAGACTAAGACCACTCACGCCTGCCAAAGTGCCTGTGAAACCTGGCTCCTGATGTGTCCCATACATAGTTGAAGGTTCTTACCTCTACTTTCTCCACCACCTGCTTGCCAAAGGAGCAGACCTTAGAGGAACAGGTGAGGGTCATGTGTTCCCGGCTCTCATACTGGCTGCTCACTCCATAGAAGCATCCACTGCCACCACCAGTTCCGGCCTCCTCACCACTTGGGCCCCAGTTCAGGTCCGCCTGAGTGAAGGGGCACACAAATGAGTTGGGGGAACTCACACAAAATACCCATGCCCTGGTTCCCTCACTGAGCTAGTTGCCCATCCTCTGTCTCTGCTTCCAGAATCTCCTGGGCTACTTCTGGAGAAAACTTCTGGAGGGGTCCCCAGAACTTAATGACCCCTCTCTCTCTAGTAACCAAGGAGCCCCTGCCCGGGGATTCACAGGCTCCGCCCTACCAGGACCAGAAACGCTTCTCTACCGCTGAATTATTTCTCCAGCCCATTTTTTATTTAGTTGAGACAGAATCTTGCTGATTGCTTGCCCAGGCTTATCTCTCACTTGTGCTCCTCCTGCCTCAGTCTCCAGAGCAGCTAGGATGGGGGTGTGTGCCACCGCCCCAACTTGCCCTGATACTTAAGTTCCGAGAAAGTACAAAGCTCTGACCCTGATTTCATCACCCAACCCTCAGTGGCATGTAATATCTGCTATGAGGCAGACAGTAGGAGCTCAGGACTTCACCAACCCACCGGCCAACACCTTTCGTTTCCTTACGGCAGCAGGATCTGGTGGAAACTAGCAATGCCTCAGAGCCCTCACTAGAGACTAGAATGTTCCATGCCTCAGTTGGCTGAGCAAAGGGGCTGTTCATTAGCAGCAAGTTTGGTAATAAAATCGCTAGGGTTGCATAACACATGGCAAGCCAATTCCAGGACCACAGTAGTCATATGGCTGCATGTGGCAAAGGCTGCTTGGGATGTCAGGCCTGAGACCCTCCCATTGTCTCATCTTGGGAAGACCCTGGGAGTCAGGGGGCTTGATCTGTCAAACCCTCGGGGACCTAAGGCCTGACTGGGAGACTGTGTGAACTGAGGAACACTCACTCACCCAGAACTTGACCAAGAAGAAGGCATGGGCTGGCCCACGGTCATATAGCTCTCGAAGCCCGCCTTTCTTCTCTGGGAACTTGTCATAGATCTGCCGCACGTCCACACTCTCCAGGGGTGGCGCCCCAGGGCTAGGACACTGCTGACTGATATGCACGAACAGGTGTCTCTGGAACTGCAGAGGCCAAGAGAGTGAGAGTCTAGGGGGCAGGGGCTGGACCCTGACTCCACCCACGAACCCAGTCAGTAGTGTTGAGCTCCGGTTAGCTATCCAACATGCTGCCTAGGGTACCACCACACCCTGGGCAGCCCATGCCCACTGCCCCAACCCCTGCAGGCAGCTCCACAGTCTCAGTATTCTACCCATCCAGTCCAGCCTTTTCACATTTCAGCTTCCGCCAACCTGTGGTCTAGTCCCAATCTCTCCTCCCTATTTCCATCCCTCACATGGCTCCACACCTGACCCAGCCCCCTAGATCCAACACCTGCCCCCTCCCAGCACCTCACTATCTCTGCACCTGGAACATCCAAAGCTATTTCCAGCAAACTCCTGTGTGACCCTCAACACCACACTCTCATACTATGGTCCCAGGGAAGCATTCACTGGCTATCCAGAGAGAATGACACCTCTCTTGCTAAAATTAGACAGATCCCAATAGGCACAAGGACCCTGAGGCAGGAGGGGATCTGACCTCGAGCAGGCGAAACAGAACAAGACTCAGGCTACCGAGGTTTTTGTGGGCAAGTGGGAGACTATAACCTTTGTTCCAAATGGGGCACAAGAGGGATTTTTGCTTTGGTGTGAGAGGTTTTCTTTTGGTGTGCTTTAGTTTTCTGGCTTATTCTTTTTCTGACTTTTGTTTTTTTTGGGGGGAGGGGTTGCGTGTATTGGGTATTTTTGCTTGTTTTGTTGGGGTTTTTTTGTTGTTGTTGCTGTTGTTTTTTTTGGATCTTTTTTCTTTCTTTTTTGAGATTTGGTCTCTCTCCCTCTGCAATCTAGGCTGGCTTTGTGTGTATGGTGAGGGTGGATGTATTTATGCATATGTGCATGTATTATGGGTGTTTGTTGGAGTGTATGCATATATATGTGTGTGTGGTTATATATGTGTATATACATGTATGTGAATAGGTGTTTACTGGTATATGTGTATGACTGTGTACATGTACATGTGTGTATGTATGTACACATATATGTATAGCACATGCATGTATGTGTGACTGTTTATTGGTGTGTGTAGGATGGGTACTGTATGCATGTGTATGTGTGTGTTGCACACACATGCCATGGTGTGTGGGTGAAGGACAACCTTGGGGGCTGGTCCCCGACATCACTTTGTTTGATCAGGGTACCTTTGTTGTTGCCCTGCATGTATTTCAAGCTGGATGATCTGTGGGCTTCCGGAGACTCTCCCTTTCCCTGTAGGAGCGCTGGGATCACAGGGGCCTGTACTGGGGGTTCAGTTTTCCCATAAATTCTGGGGATTCCAACTCAGATCTTTACACTTGCACAGCAAGTGCTTTTACCCACTGAGCTGCCCCAGCCTTTCTCTTCCAATTTTGGAGCGAGGCCTCATATAGTCCAAGCTGGCCTCCAACTTGATATGTGTCCAAGAATGACCTTAAACTTCTGAGCCTCCTGCCTCCACCTGACTGCTACAGTTATAGGCCACGCCTGAGCCTCCACAGGCACACACACTGCATGCCCTCTTACACACAAAAAAAATAACAAAATGCAAAAATACGGAAAGAAAATGGGTGGTCTTTTTCCCTGCTCCCTTGTATATCACAGAGCTTGCCACACAGCAGAAATGCCAACATGTCTGAAGAATGATAAATAACCACCCGATCCACGGCTGTATGCGGGCCTCAAACCAGCCCCGTCAGTATCACCTTCAGAGCTAATGAACACAAGACCTGCCTGTGGCCTAAGCAGGCTGTGTGCACAAACCTTCAGGGTGACTCTGCTACAATCAGGGGGGTACCGATGTTCTAACTTTCCTTCTTCCTCCCTCCTTCACTCCCTCCCTTTTTTCCTCCTTTCTTCCCTCCTTCCCTCCCTTCCTCCCTTCAACAACTCTTCTGAAGTTCCACTCACAGAGTCAACAGCATCGGGAGGTTCCACAAAGGCTGAAAACTCTACCAGCTGTAGGCGTGCAGTGCCCAGGGCCCGAGCCTGCCAGGCTGGGGGGGAAGGTGCAGGTGGGGGCAGTGGCGAGAGGGCTGGGGGGGGCTCATAACCTAGACAGGGAAGAAAGGAAAAACTGCTAAAGCTTATGGACAGCCTTGGGCAAAACTCTCGCCCCAGAACCTAAGAAAGTTAGGGTGTAGGGCAGAGCGCTGAGAATAGAGCGCTTGCCTAACTAGCATGCACAAAGTCCTGGCTTCCACACACAGAGAGGGGAGATGGGGATGGGGGGTGAGGGGGTGGAGCTCTTACCTGGGAGGTCGGCAGATGGGGGGGTCAAGGACAAGGAGAATGGTGTCTGTGAAAATGGCTTCACGCTGGAGACAAAGAAGAAAACCCAGAAGAGTTCTCAGCAGCTACAACCACAACACCAGCCCACCTGTGATTGGCCCACATTAGCACTACCCCTGAGTGACCATGAGGGAGGTGTGAAAACAGGCACGAAAGTCAACTGACCTGTCCAGAGCATCCTGGCATGACAACCAGAGTTTTTGTTATTTTGCCAGTATTGCAGATTGAATCCAGGGATCACACAAGTATGGTCCATTGAGTCACCCCGACCCTTCCCCAAGGATTTTTAAGCAGGCGCCCTTCCACTGAGCCACGCCCCCAGTCCCTAACTGTAGATTCTAGGCAGGTGGTCTTTCTCTAAGCCATGCTGCCCCAGACCCTGGGGTTTTGAAACAAGGTTTTTTGCTAAGTAGCCCAAGGTGGCTTAGAATCAAGGTCCTCCTGCCTCAGCCTGCCCAATGCTGGGATGACAGTGTTCTGCAAAATGAAATGTCCCACTTCCCGTGAAGCTAGCTAGCATCCCTCAAGACACAAATCTTTTATGAAACAGGGTCTCACATAGCCCAAGTTTGCCTCCACATCAGTATGTAACCAAGAATGACCTTGAACTTCTCATCCTCCTGGCTCCATTCCTAAGTGCTGGGATTTCAAGTGTACATCACCACAGTCAGTTCATGCAGTGCTGGGGATGGAACCCAGGGCCTTGTGCACGCTAAACAAGCACTCTACCCTTGACCCAGCCCCTCCAGGGACCTTCAGATCCCCAGTCTTAAGGACTCTACTGAGTATTCCTCTCAGCACCGTGATGTTCCCAGTCCCATGCCTCAGCTGACACTTCCTTGGGCAAGCTGAACACAGTGGCACATGACTGCCATCTCAACACTTAAAAACTGGGACGGGAGGACCACAGGTTTGAATTCAGCCTGGGATACAGAATTGAAAAACCTATCTCAAATGAAAAATAAACAGGGCTGGAGAGATGGCTCAGGGGTTAAGACTGCCTCACAAGCAGAAGATCCTGAGTTCGGATCCCAGGTCCCATGTAAAAAAACCAGGTGGAAACCACAGCAGCCTATGTTTCAGGCCTTGGTGGGCGGAGTCTGGGAAACCCAGAGCAAAGCCAGAGGGAGATAGAAGCAATCCAGGATGATTCCGGAAGTCACCATTGGTCCTCCGTAGATAAACACAGTGCCCTCTAACACACACACAATAAATAAATAAATAAATAAATGGATAATTAAATACATACATACATACATACATACATACATACATAAATGGCAGAAGGACCTGAGCTTAGATCCTAGACCCCACATGAAAATACCAGGCGGAAATGGTGATGGTCTCACTTCCAGCTCTGGGGGGTGGAGCCTGAGAAATTCCAGAGCAAAGCAAAAGGAGGTAGATGCAATCCAGGATAATTCCCAAAGTCACCCTTGGGTCTCCACAAGCACATACAGTGTTCTCTCACAAAGAAAGAGAGAGAGATAGAGAGAGAGAGAGAGAAGGAGGAGGAGGAAGGAAGGAAGGAAGGAAGGAAGGAAGGAAGGAAGGAAGGAAGGAAGGAAGGAAGGAAGGAAGGAAGGAAGGAAGGAAGGAAAATCAAGCCCTTGAGTCTGGGAACCAGTCCCTGTGACAGAGCTGGCACCTAGCATGTACGAAGCCCTCAAATGAACCCAGTTTCTTACTATGTACTATTTTTTTCTCTTTTTCCATGGACATGCTATGTATGTGTGTGTGTGCATGTGTGTGAACACATCATGTGAAAACCCAAGATTGATAATAAAAAACACCTTTGATTGTTCTTCCACGTTATTTTGAGCCTGGGTCTATAATTAAACCCGGAGCTTACAAATAGGGCCAGTCTAACTAGCCAGCTTGCTCTGGGGATTCCCAGTTTGGCAAGGCTGGAACTACTCCATGCCCACCCAACAGATGACTTTTGATCTAGGGCTGTGAACGAACTTAGGCCAACTTCACTTGTTAAACCATTTGCTTAGCCATATTCTTTCTTGCTTTTTTTTTTTTAATGTTAATTTTGTGTGTGTGTGCGTGCACACATTTGTGTCTATATCGGAGGACACTGTGTGCCCATGGAGGCCCAAAGGTGACTTTGATAATCATCCTGTATTGTTCTACCTCCTTTTTGTTTTACTCTCAGATTTCCCAGACTTCATCTTCCAGAACCGGAAGTACAGACCACTGCCTGACATTTTTTATATGAGATCTGGGATCTGAATTCAGGACCTTTGGCTTATGAAACAGAGTCTTAACCATGAGTTATCTCTCTGGCCCCCATATTCTTTCTTATCCATTACAAGGTTCTAGCTATCTCCTCCCTCGAATGGATTAAGACTCCAAGAGCCCAAGTCTGTCTACCTGGCTCTCTGCACTTGGTGTTCAGCGAGTGTCTTATTGATCAGCTGCTCAAAAGGGCTTCCTGTTGCTTCCAGATCAACAGTGTCCTTTCGCACCTCAGGGCCTTGCCTGATGGGATATTCCTCCAACCCCATTCTACACCACCCTAACCCACCCTTCTAGTTGCACCCTACTGCCTCAAAGAAAACCCCAGAACTTTCTCCCTTACCCTAAAACCCACTGCGGTTCTTCACACCACTGCACAAACTCCAATTCTATGTTTATGTGGGGTGAGGGTTTAGTCAGCGCCCAACTCCCACCTTTCACTGTGGATTCCCCTGAGAGTCGAACCACCACTCCTCCAAAACATACCTGGGTCCCCTGCACCTCCCCCCACTAGTTGTTCTGCCTTTTTCTCTTCTACCTAACACTGGGTCCCACAACCCACCACGTTGTTTTGACCTACACCTGACACACCCTGGAGTGGCCACAATGTTCTACTTAGCTCTGCTTATCCTCTAAGGGATGAAAAATATTTCCTAAGAGCTTCTGGGGCCCAGCTCTCTGCTCTGAGCTGGCAACTCAGAGCCAGGGTCACTCGGGTACCTCTAGAACTTCTTCTCCCTCCCAAGGGTGAGTGCAGATGACTGTTAGTCACAGTCTCGCCATTTTGTAAAGCCTCCTCCATGCTGGCTGGGACGACCATTCCCAGAATCAACCACAGGAACTTTCCTAATCACTGCCAATTTATCTCTCCAAACCCCTGACCTCCCCACCTTATTGGCCCTGAAAGGACTATCTTTTGGATAACATTCTTTCACTCCCCACCCTGAACTGCCAGCTTTACTACCAACTCCTACAACTCCTTGGCAAGGTCCGAAAGAGCTCCTCCATTCCCTCCTCTCCTCTCTCTCTCTCTTCTCTCTCTCTCTCTCTCTCTCCTCTCTTTTTCTCTCTACCTAAGCTGTCTTTGAACTTCTGCCATGGCAGTTCTGAGTCTACTCTCTCACTTTTAGCTCTCTCTTCTCTTCTAATGCTCTCACATTAAGGCTAAGCTGTTGGTCACCAGGCCCTCAGCTCTAATAAATTTGTTTATTTGCTTGTTTGTCGTGTGTGTGTGTGTGTGTGTGTGTGTGTGTGTGTGTGTGTGTGTGTGTGTGTATCAGAGGGCACGTGAGTGCGTGCCTATGGAGACCCACAGGTGACCTTGGGAATCACCCTGGATTGCTTGATCTCCTTACTACTTTGCTCTGGGGCTTTCCACACTTCACCTTTCAGGGCTGGAAGTGCAAGTCCCGACCATTTCCACAGACTTTTTTATATGGGATTTGGTATCTGAACTCAGGTCCTTTGCTGGCAAGACAAAAGTTTTAACTCCCGAACCATTTCTCCAACCTTAAACTCCTATTTCTTAGGTCATGTTGGCAAAACACAGGTTTTTAAACACCTGAACTATTTCTCCAGTCCTAAACTTATATTTCTTAAGTCTGTCCTTCACTTAAGACTTAAGAGACTTTCTCAAATCTCTCTTTATTAATGAATCCCACGTCAACCCCACACAGGGCTGGACTTCCTCTCCATTTCTTTCCCTGCTGGCCTAACAATAACAACCCATGGTCCCCCCTCAAGCCCCAGTCACCTCCCTCCTCCCCCCATGGGCCTTTAGCACCCTCTTGCACCTCTAGAAACTCCTGAATTTACAACTACCTTCCCATGATTATCTGGGGTCCCTCTCACCCTTCCCAAGAGCCTCTGGCCCTATAATTGCCTTCCCATGGTCTTTCAAGGTGCACACATACATTGTATCCCTACAACCACATTCCCATGATCTTTTTTGGGTCCTCTCAGGTCTCCTAGGAGCCTCTGGCCCTACAACTGCCTTCCCATAATCCTTTGGGGGTCCTCCTTAATGTCTCCCAGGAGCCTCTGGGTCTACAACTACCTTCCTACCATCTTTTGGAGCTCCCTTCATTCTTTCCAGCCATGTCTATGCCTACAGCTACATTCCAATGATCTTTTTGCTCCCTCCCAATTGC
Organism: Typhlomys cinereus; assembly: GCA_023101885.1. NCBI lineage: Eukaryota > Metazoa > Chordata > Mammalia > Rodentia > Platacanthomyidae > Typhlomys > Typhlomys cinereus. Next base: position 138,202 of record JALPQD010000554.1, on the reverse strand, counting down.
TCTCAAGAGCATCTGTGTCTACAATTACTTCCTATGATCCTTTGCACCCCATCCTCTGAAAGAAGCTTTGAGCTCATGAGATTCTGGGTTTGACATGCCCACTGAGTGGCCGTTTTTTTTCCCATGAACAGGCTCCAGGCCCCGCCCAACTCATTAAGTTCCACTGAGCTCATTTCATCCCCAAGCCTGCTCAATCCACCAAGCTGTACATGTTGGGATGGTCCACACTACGACCCCAGCTAGAACCAGATGCTATTCTTGCCCACCCTTCTCTTTAACTGTCCAGCTCAGCCCTAGTCTTGAGCCACCTTTGCTACCCTCCAATAAAAGCATACGTGTTGAAATAATAATAATAAAAAAAAATTGCAATGCTAAAAAAAAAAAAAAAGCATACGTGTTACATGCATCACTCCAACCACAACCAAAGCAAGGTTCTGAATGTCCCACTTCGGAAATGAAGAAACAAGGGTCTCTCTGAGCATCAGTTAGTTTGCCTAACAGGCAAAAGCTTGGGAAAGCTTAAGATACACACAGCCATACTCCAAAAATCTGTGTCCTAAAGACCGAGGGAAGGTGTGTGGGAACAGGAGGAGGCACAGGGTGGGATCAGAAAGTAACTCACTCTGGAACATTCCACGGTGGTCCGGAGCCTCCTGACCAAAACTGGAAAAGCTCAGTTGCCTAGAGAAGATTCATAGACAGGAATCAGCAGGTCCCAAGTCGACAGGCACATCCCCATCCTTCCACCCCACACCTCACAGTCCCCAATCAGGGGCCACCTGAGTTCCAGAGGGACCCAGCTTGGCCTGAAGGGAAGGTGCTGAGATGAGCTGTGCCGAGGACATAGTCGCCATGGTCTGGAAGGCCTTGTCCTTGGAAACCTGGTCCTGGGGGGAGGTTGGGGTCCAGGTTGGTGGCGAGGCCCAGTCAAGGCAGCCAGGCGGGGCAATGTTGGGTAAGGATGGGAGAGGAAGACTTGCGGGGAAGACGTAGGATCGGGGAGAGGTGAGTGCGTCACTAGAACCCTGTGCCCAGCTGGCGTCCTAGGGAAGGGCTATGAGAGGTGGAGGAAGTGGGAAGATGGGTAAGGGGACTTACCACATTCAGGGCCTGCCCCGGGATGGGGAAAGGTGCCAGGGAGGAAAGAAAACATGACTTAGGAGCTGCAGGTCACGGAACCTCCCTGCCCTCCAGCCCCTCGTCCTGATCTCAGCAAGGGACAAAGGAAAGTTGGATGTTTTGGCTCAAAGAAAATCGAGAGAAATCCAGTCTAAACTGAAGGTAAGGATGAGGGGGTGGGGGGAAGAGGGAGAGATGAGAAAAAAGAAAGAATGGACAGAGTGAGATGTTCAGGAACATCTCTACCACAGAGGGGGAAAAAAGTTCTGAAACCCAGAACAAAAGCTAACATAGGAGGTTTCTACATCAAGAGAGAGACAGGGTTTATCCCTATGTTTAGGCGACAGAAAATGGCGAATTCAGACTCCCACCCCCTTCCTCTCCCCCAGGGAAGAGGAAGATGTTTCAAACTGTGGAGAGAACAGAGAAGGATGGAAGCAAGGGTTTTAGAATTAAAGGGAAGGTTCCGTGAGGAGAACAGGAAGTAACTGTCCTGGCAAAAAAGACTCTGGCACAGAGGACAGAGAAGACCCTGGTAGGGAGGATGCAGGGGACCCGAGGAGAAAGGAACCTGGAAAGGAGGCTTTCAAGTCACAGAGGTGAGGCGGGGAAAGGTGGGATGAGGGAGGACAACACAGGAGAAAAGAGAGGGGTAGAGTAGCTCCTGTCCCCGCCTGTCCCCACACTAAACCCTACCAACCTCTGCCAGCCCTGCTGCTCCCTAACTTTCAGACTTTGTCTGCTTTCCCTATCCCTTATATTCTGTCCCCCTCTCTGGGTCTCTGTGTCCTTTTCTCTTTCTGATCCTCTGTTTCCCACCCCACCCCCATCTCTTTCTCTCCCTGGATCTCTCTCTCTCTCTCTCTCTCCCCTTCAAGTCCCTGCCCCCCTCCATTCCCTGTCAGTCTCTGTCCCATTATGTACATCTCCCCCCACCACACACACACACACACACACACACACACACACACACACACACACTCACATTGGATCTCTGAGTCTTTCTGACTCCCGGGGTTTCTATCTCTCTCACTCTCTCCACTCTTTCTTTTTTCTCATCTCTCTCCCCCTTCTCCCAACCCCCCTCATCCTTACCTTCAGTTTAGACTGGATTTCTCTCGATTTTCTTCGAGCCAAAACCTGGATGTGACTAGAGACCTGGAGTGACAAGAAGCAAGTTTGGGGACGGCCTCCTGCCCTCCGTCCCTGCCAAGGCTGCTCTTGATAGAACTCAGCTCAAGCCCCTCAGCCACAGGCTTGAGTTCCTATTGATACACTATAATAAGGCTTCTGGGGTATCTCAGACTTACTAGACAACATCTACCTTGAACCCAGAACCAATGTGTAATGACTATGGCCCTCATGAGATGCGCCACCCCAGACCAAAGCCCACAAATCAATCCTGAGACCTGTTTGCGTGTCCGAGTCTTTCCCGTCCTCAACTTGATGTACCGGGCAATGAGTTCATTCCGACCTGGGGGAGTCAAAACAGAACTGAGTAAGACCAAGAGCAGAACTTCCCAACAGAGAAAAGATGTCAGGGCAGACAGCAGCTTACACTCCCAACTCAGCTACCCAGCCAAGAGCCAATCCCAGTAGACAAATCATTTAGCCTTCTTGTACCTCTGTCTCCTCTCTGTACCTACAGAAACCGTTGTTCCGAGCCAGGGTCTCATGTAGCTGAGGCTGACCCACTGTGATCTCCCTGTCTCTCTACCTTCCCAGTGCTCACACAAACTCATAACACCTCGATGCAGCACAGTCTCACTTAACCAAGGCTCAGAGTTGGGAACACCCAGCCTGGGTCTGGCAGCCAGCATTGCATGCTGGGAAGTTGGGTCAGAACTCACCATACATCTTGCCCTCATCTGATAGGATGATCTTCCGGCGGCCGCAGGGCGGGTAGATGGCCAGAGCCTCCTGGAAGCTCTGCTCAATGTCAGGGCTCCACACACCCTCGGCATCCGGGCTTCCATCGCCCCCAACTCCCTCGCTTCCTCCAGTGCCCTCCTCACTGCCCTCCTCGCTGCCTGTCCAGACGCTGCCATCATCCAGGGGGGCCCCAGCCCGGGGTTCCCCCATTTGGGCCTGCAGGAACAAAGATCAGCAGTTACCAGCTGCCACAAAAGCTGGGAAAGATCTCTGAAGGAGAGAGACTGGGCCTGGATCCCTGGGTCTGAGGGAAGAGGTGGGGTCTGGACTCCTGGGTCTGGGGGAGGGAGCTGGGGTCTGGATCCCTGGGTCTAGGAGAGGAAGCTGGGGGCTGGACCCCTAAGTCTCAAGGAAGAGGCCCCTGGGCAGAGGAAGGAGGCTGGGGCCTGGACCCTCAGATCTGAGGGAGGAAGGCTGGGGCTGCGGGTCTGAGGGAAGAAGCGGAGGTCTGGATCCCCAGACCTTAGAGGAAAAGAAGTTGGTCTTCTAGTGGATTTGGGAAGGTTTCTTTTCCCTGAGTTTCTAAAGGAACTGCACTGAGAGAAGTCCCTTGGGTACCATAGAGTAATGCCTGTGGCCACTAGGACCAAGGTTTAAAAGGACCACTGGTTTAGTGAAGACCAGGCTCTGGCTAGTTGCCAGGACAGCTTGGGTGAAACCTTCCAGTCTGTCTCCAGACAGGTGTTAGGATGGGAGAGCAGCTGCTGGAACAGGAGTGGGAGAGACAGAGAGATGCAGAGATCAAGACCCAGAGAGATGAGGGGGGATCAAAAACAGAGAAGGGCAAGGACACAAATGTGTGAGAGATCCAGAGAAAGTCAGAGACAAAGAGACCCAGGGAGAGAGAGATCGAGGAAGAGGTACAGAAAGAGACCAAAGAGAGAGAGACCCAATGAGCGAGAGAGAGAGAGGAGAGAGAGAAAAAGAGAGAGAGAGAGATACCCAGGGGGAGAGAAGGGACAGAGACCAAAAATAAAAAGGGGCAGCAGAGGCTTCTAACAGAGACCAGAAAGTAACCACAAAACCACAGTCGTGGGGGGGGGCGACGCACCCCAAAACCCTAAAGTGCGGGACAGGAGCTCCCAGTCATCTGAAGGGCCAGAACAAAGGGCCCCAGAGTCCCCTCCCCCAACTTCCCACAACCCCTACCCGGGCGGGGCCTGCCAGCGAGCCGCCTCTCTTGCCCCGCCCCTTCCCTTCCCCCTGCGCCCTGGGCTCAGCTCCAACTCAAGTTCCCAGCGACTTTCCGGAGGCCGAGAACAGGGAAAACTTTGAGGATCCAGTCCAATCCCGCCTCCTGGAGGATCGGTGTGCTCTACAACCTTCCCAGACCCCCAAACTCCTGGCCCCCGTCCACTTCTCTCCTACACTCTTGGACCCATGGGAGAGGCAAAGCAGAGCCCAGGCCCAGCCCCGCGCCGCGGCGACCCCCGGAGGCCGAAGTCCCGACACGGCCCTCCCCCAAGTGGCCAGACAAAGAGACCCAGGAGTTGGGCAAGACGGACACCCCTAATTTCCCGCCCAAGTCCTAGACTCCCGAGGAGATAAGAACGAGAGGCTGGAAGCTCCACGGCGCCCGCTCTGCCTTCAGGGTGCCTGTTCATCTCCGCTAAGGGGGGCGCTCACCCCTAAGTCACGCGCGCGCGTTTGCTTGTGGAGGCGCACGCCCCATGCACATCACCGAGGCCCCCCCCCATGCCCCACCGGGGTCCGCAGCCCACCCAGGCACACCCCTTAGATTCAGACCATCCACAGTCCCCTAATTCCGGCCAAAGTTTCAGCTGCACACTCGGGCTGCTCGGTCGCCCCACGCGAACTCGAGCCCCGGGACAAAAAAAAAAAGACGGCGGGCAATTTCCATGTACGGTACCAAGCGACACGCGCCTCACCTCGTCGCGCGGAACATCCCACCCCAACTCACACACCCCAAGCACGATCCCGACTCCTGCTGGCGCCTTCCTACCTCCCGGCCTGGGCTGGGAAGCCGCGGGCGGGCGGGGCGCAGCCAGGGAGAAAGTTGCCGCGAGCTTTGTTTAGGAAAAGTGGGAGGGACGAGGGGGGGCGGGTCCGGCGTCGGCGGGCCGGGGATCCCTTGGTGACTTTAGGGAGGATGCTTACTTTGGGAAAGATGGAGCCTCGCTAGGAACTGAGTGCCAATGCTCGGGTCCTGAAAAGGGGTAGTTAGGGGGACCTAGAACCCTAGTTGTGAGCAAGGCGGGGCTGAAGGCTGGACTCCTGGGCTTGAGGGAAGAGGTTGGGATCTGGACACCTGGTTCTATGGGAGGACTGGATCTGATAGAAGGAGGCTTGAGGTCTGGCTTCCTCCTCATTATTATTACCGTTATTATGGGAGAGAGAGAGAGACAGAGACAGAGAGAGAGATGGGTGCCTACTATGGCACACAACCAGAGGTCAAAGGACAACTCACTTCTCAGCTTCTACCATGTGGGCTTCCAGGGATGGAATTCAGGTTGCCAGCCCACAAGCTTGCGCTTTTAACTCTGGAACCATCTCACGGCTCCTGGACTCCAAGTTTTAACGGAGGAAGAGATTATAACTTACACTATCCTCTATAATTATATTTCATTTTATTTTGTATTATTTTATCATTGTCTTGCAGTGATGGGGATGAAGCCCAGGGCTGCATACATTTTAGACCAGCCCTTTGCCTCTGAACTCTATCCCTGACTTTGTACTGCCCCCAACATGTTTTACTATTAGGGTATTAGAGTCCATTTGAATGAGTTCTAATGACAGGGCTTTCTTGTGTCCTGACCAGAGTCAGCACATTGAGCCAGACTCCAGAGTCCATGAAGATACTCACTGAAAAACTCAGCCAGTGACCTAGAGTCTGTCACAGGGTCCTGACTCTCACTTGTTTAAAGATGGAGGTCTGAGGAGCTGGAGAGATTACTCAGGGGTTAAAGCTTTTGTCTTGCAAGCAAAAGGATCTGAAGTCAGATCCCAGATCCCACACAAAAATGCAACAGAAATGGCAAAGCCTTCACTTCCAGCCCTGAAGGCAGAGCCTAGGGAAACCCCAGAGCAAAGCAATAAAGTAGAGCAATCCAGGATAATTCCCTCAGTCAGTCTTGGGCCTCTCTGGTACACATATTCAAATGCCCTCTTAGATTCTCACCCACACACATACATGTGCACACACATGCAAACACACACCACGTGCACACATGCAAAAAAAAAAAAAAGAGAGAGAGAGAGAGCTGCAGAAACCTGGTCTCTCCTGATTGCTCTGTGAACCTGAGAGAAACCTGGAGGGTTTGGGGGGGGTTGGAAGATGCTTCTATGGTAGTTAACTACAGGTGTCAATTGGAGGATTGAAAGCTTGAACTCTGGGCACATCTGAAAAATTAGTAGTTGAATAAAACCCTAAACAAGCCTGAAGAAATTGTCTAGTTGATGGAGAGAACTTAGTCCACGTTGGGTAGGATTTATCCCCAGGGCAGGTAGATAAGATGGAGAGAGCTGGGTTAAGTAGTTTGGCATACTTCAGCATACTTGGACAGACATGCTATCTGGCAAGTGGTTCCCCTCTCTCAGCAGTCCTGTGGATTTGATGTCATCAGTTCCCTCATGTCTTGGTGTCATTCTCTGCTGCTGGCAGATTGGCACTCAGTAGCCAGGTCAGCTTTGGTGATTGTGTAAGTTCATGTTGTTGAGTCCATTCATGGCCTTCCTTAGTTCTGGGTGTTGGTAAGAGCTCTTCTGCCAAGCTGGGCTAACCTGACTATCATAAACCACAATAAAATCCCTTGTCCCATAAGCTGCTTTGTCTACAGCATGTGTCATAGTTAAGCACAGGTGTCAACTTGACTGTCGAGGGTTTGAGCTCTGGGCACATTTGTAGAGAATTAGTGGCTGAGTTAGGCCCAGAGCAAACCTGCAAGAGATTGTCTAGCTGATGGGGAAGGTCCAACGTATGGTGGGTGGGATTAGGCCCTGGAATAAATCACAGAGAGCTGTTTGAGAGAGTGGGCATCTTTCTGTGCACTTGGCCAGATATGCTGGTCTGGCAAATAAGGATCGTCCCTCTCTTAGCTGTTATGTAGAGATGGTATGGCCAGTTCCTTCGCCCCTGTCGTTGGTGTGAACTCTCCTGTCAAGCTGGACTGAGAACTGTAACCAGATAATCGTAAGAGATAATAAACCCCTTGTTCCCTTAAGCTGTTTGATGGTCATTTATCAGCAACCATGCAGGCTGACTGCAACAGCATATATGGGACAGCACCATATGACTGTAATTAGTGATTGGTGGTGGACCCAACAGCACAAGAATACAGGCAAGGCTGAGATCTCCAAGGCTGAAATCAACAGAAGGGCCCTTGTCCTCCAATGGGGGTGTGGTCAGTGAGATAGGCAGAACCCTTTTTGATGAAGGTGAGTAATGAATATTGGAGGTGTGTCTCTGTTAGCAAGGAAAGCCAGGCAGTAGAGGACTGCACCTTCTCTCTCTCAGATAAATAAATAATATATGGGCATCTGCTCACCAACCTGAGTTTAATCCCTAGATGCCCACAAGATGGAAGGAAAGAACCCACTTCCAAAAGTTGTCCTCATGTGGCCTGCACCTGCATGCCTCCTCTCTTTCTCTCTCTCGCTCCAATAAATACATTTCTGCCAGCAAGAAAGTTCAAGAGGCAAAGCATCCCTGATTGTAAACCTAGTGATCTAAGTTGGATCCCCAGGCACCCATATGGTAAGCTAGTTGTCCTCTGACCTCCACCCATGCACCATGGCATACTTGTGTGTTCTCTCTAATTAAATATTTAAATATATAGTTAAAAGAAGAACAGCAAGTGGGTACATAGGCAACAGGACAAAGTCCTTTTTTAAAATTTTTATTTGTGTGTTTGTGTGTATGAGTGTGTATGTGTGCATCAGAGGGCACCGTGGAGGACCAGGGTGACTTTCAGGAATCATCCTTCTTGCTTCACTTCATTTCTCAGAGCCAGAAGTGCAAGCCTTGGCTGTTTCTGTCTGGTGTTTTCATATGGGACCTGGGATCTGAACTCAGGACCTTCTTGTTTACGAGGCAGAGTCTTAACCCCTGAGCCATCTCTCCAGCCCAGGATGAGGTCTTTTTGATAGGGGTGTGGTGGCATGGTTGATGGATAATGGAGTATAGTTATTCCTATTGAGGCTATCATCTGGAGCACGGGGATATCCACTTCATTTTAAGAGGATGAAGGCATGGCTCCACCTATAGAACCGTAACCATGTGGTAGAGGGTGGAACTCATGGGCAAGATCAGCAGGTGGGGGTGTGGTCCTGTGATGGGGAACCGGATAGGGAGAGAAATAAAACGACTCTGGTTCTAGGTATGCAGTTAACAAAAAATAAAGGTATAACTCTGTTAGAGGCGAGAGAACACACAACAGGATGCTTCAGGGATGACACCAACAGAAGGGGCCATAATCAGATGATAGGGACATGTCCAGGTGACAGGTGGGTGGCCAAGGGAAGGATGTGGAGCTCTGATAAAAGGAGCCTCACTAAGGAACAGAGACACAGCATCACCAAGATAGAGGCCAGTTGGTGATTGCCAATGTGGGCATGACCAAACAATGGGGTGTGTCCGTAGGGGCGTGGTCTAATGGCAGCGCATGTGTGGGTGTGCTTGTGGTCAGGCGTGGGGGTTGTGTGTGGGTGTGGGGGTTTGGTGGGCGTGGTCAGATAATGGGGGCGTGTCCTTTGTGTGGGCGGGCCATATTCATAGGGGCGTGGGCCCGGTCTCGCGCCCAGCGGCCAACGTTCCCGTAGAGCTCAGAGCTCGAGGTCAGAACTGGACTTTTAACAGTCAGCGGTGGGCGGGCGGCATCTGGGAGCTGGGCAGCGTTGCTGTGTTCAGGAGAAGGGACAGGAGTAGGCAAAGGTGAGGCGCATAAGATGTCTGGATGAGGGAGAACTCTGCAAGCCGGGACTGAGAGGAGGGAGACCTAGCAGTATGGAAGGGGTTAAAATAAGAGTGAAGGGAGGGAGAAGAAAGGCGTGGCAGGGATAGCCCAGCACGCCGGCCTGGGCCAGGTGCTAGAGAGGGGTGTCTTGCTAGGAGGGGTGTCGCCACCAAGGGCGACACGGGCTCTGAAACTTCTCTTGCCACAGCCTCCACCTGCAATGTGGCGTCTGGGGGTCCTGCTTCTGCTGCTCCCCTCAGCCTTGGTGTCCTCCTCCTTTGCTGCTCCCATCCACGATGCTGACCCGCAGGAGGGCTTCTCAGGGTTTCTGGGCCTTCAGAGTCTCCTCCAGAGCTTCAGCCGACTTTTCCTGAAAGTGAGTAATGGTAGGACTTGTGTGGGGATACTGACAGCGGCACCAGGCAGGGACAGATAAGATAGGCAGTGAAGTCAAAAGGTGAGGTCAGAAATATGGCTTGATGAAAAAAAAAAAAAAAAGAAAGAAATATGGCTTGATGGATGAGTGCTGTACCAAGTATAGGTTATATCTCCATCCCCACATAAAGCCAAGTGTGGCCTCTGTAATTCTAGCATTTGGAAGATTTAGACAGGAGCATCAGGAGTTCAAGTTGGGAGTTTGAGGCCAGTGGGGATACATAAGACCCTGTTTCAAACGTGGGGGAAGGGGACTGGCATATACAAACCTGGCTGGAGCCCACGTGACTTTAGAAAGTTGTCCTTTGACCTCCACCTATCCATCAAGGTTGCATTGTCCTCCCACCTCTCTTCCTCTCCCTTCCTCTTCCTTTTCCTCTTCCTCGTCCTTCTTCCTTCCTCTCCCCTCCTCCTCTTTCCCCCTGTATTTAAAAATACAGAACTGCAAAAGATAGACAGGAAGAGAAGCTGGGCCAGGAGCCACAGTTCTGTGACCCTAGCTACAAGATGCTGGGTGTGGTGGGTCACACATGTAATCTAAGCAAAGCTGAGGCAAGGGAATCACCAAAAGTTTAAGTCCAGCCTGGACTGCCTAGCCATCTTTGTTACAAAAAGTAAAAAGAAAGCTGGGGATGTAGCTCAGGGTAGCATGTTCCAGGTAAAAGAGGCACCGAGAGAGCAAGCGGTTAAAGGAGAAGGAAGGGGAGAGTAGACAGACAAAGAAGAGAGGAAGCGGGAGGTGATTAGCAAGACAAATAAGGGATGGGAGCAGCAAAGTGCAGTGGCAAGGGGCCTAGGAGCAGAGGGCCAAGAGCTAATGACATGGGCAGTGTACCCTGGCAGGACTGCAGGTACACTCAAGGTTCTCCCCGCTCTGACCCTAGGATGACCTGTTACGGGGTCTGGACAATTTCTTCTCTGACCCTGTGGACTTCCGGGGCCTTCCCAGGAACTTCCACCAAGAGGAGAACCAGGAGCACAGGCTGGGGAACCGCACAGTCTCCAGCCACATGCAAATTGACAAGGTGCTACTGGGCAGGCCTATGCATGCCACCTGCTGGGAGGGAGGAGGGTGAAGGAGGGTTTGCTCTGACTCTCTCATGTCGTCCTCACAGATGACTGACAACAAGACAGGGGATGTGCTGATCACTGAGAAAGTGGTGGCCTCCATCGAGCCAGAAGGAGCCATGGATAATGACTGGAAGGTTAGGACCCACCCCACCCGCAAGTGTCCAGTCTCCAACTGCTTCCTGTAGGTCAAAGCCTCTGTGTGGAATGTCCCTTTTCCAGGGCTCAGTTCTGACATCTGTCAAAAAGAGTAGGCTGCTGGGCATGGCAGCAGACACTGAGCTCAGCACTTGAGAGGCAAAAGCAGGAGGGTTGCTGCAAGTTTGAGGTAGCCTAGGCTACAGAGCTTCAGTCAGCCTGGGCTATACAGTGACACCCTCTCTTAACAACAAAAGAGAAGGGACAGGCTAACTTATAACCACCCTACCCCCAAGTGTTCAGAAAACCCCAAGAAGGTTTTGAGAGCTCCATAGAGTTTTGAAAACCAAGAAGTGTTTTTCATTTTAAGGACTTAGTTAAATGCATCACCCCAGTAAACCTCGAAATGTGTTCTTATCTAAAGTAAGTGCTCCGTGAACTTCAGAGTACGTTTTAATATACTCAAAAGTGCTTGGGAAAAAAAAGTGCTTCCATTTTATAAACTTCAAATCGTGGTTTGTTGTTCCAGAGAGCTTTTTTTTTTTTTAACAGGTTTTTTTTATTATTATTTATTCAATTGTGCGTGTGTGCGTATGTATGTGCGCGCGCACGCGTGTGTGTATCTGTGTGTGTGTAGAACCACGGACGAATTTGGGAACCACCATGGACCGCCTCCACCTCCTTGTTTACTCTGCCCTGGGATTCACAGGCTCCGCCCTACCAGGACCAGAAGCGCAGGCACTTCCGCCTGGCGCCTATAGGTGGGATCTAGGATCCTAACTCTGGACCTTCTGCCTGCAAGGCGGAGGCTTAACCCCTGAGTCCCTTTCCAGCCCCTTCCAGAGAGCTTTTACCTTACACAATTTGTTTACCTTGGTCCTTGGAAATCTCCGGGCATGGTCCCAGTTAGGACTGGGAAAGTTTTTTTTGTTTGGTGTGGTGCGGTGGTTGTGATGGTGGTAGCGGTGTGTATATGTGTGTACACACCTGTGTGTTAGCATTTGTTCAGGTGAATGCTAGAAGTCAACATCAGGTGTTTTCCTCTGCTGCTCTCCACCTTTGTGTGTATGTGTGTGCCAGAGGGCACTTGAGTGTATGGCCTGTGGAAGCCCAAGACTAACCAGGAATCATCCTGAATTGTTCTACCTTCAGAGCTCTGGAGTTTCCCAGGGTCTGACTTCCAAGTATGGAATTGCCATATCTGCCCAGCATTTTTATGTGGAATCTGGCGGTACAAACTCAGGTCATTTCGCTTGTGAGTCAAAGTCTTCAGCCACACCCCACCCCCAAAGACAAGAATCTCCTTACTGAATCTGAAGCTCCCCGCTTGTCTAGACTGGCTGACATTGAACCCCAGGGGATCCTCTTATTTAGCTCCACCTCCCCAGCACTGGCTCCCACACATGTGCACACAGTTATTTTGGTTTTGATTTTGAGACAGGGATTACTGTGTAGACTAGGATGACATGAGACTTGAAGTGAACTTTCTGCCTGTCTCATGGGTATGCACCATCCTGCCTGGACTATTTCATTTTGCCTTTAATTGAGTGGAGAGAGAAATGGACTGGGGATGTAGCTTATGGTAGAAGAAAATTTGCCAAGTATGCATGAGGCCAGGAGTCAATCCCCAGTACCACCAACACTACGGAAACCCGAAGTGGGGTCTGGGCACAGACCTGTTGTCATTCCAGTTATACTCAGGAATCAGAGGCAAGAGGACCAGAGTGGTTCAGGCAAGAGCAGCCTGGGCTACAGAGAATTTGAGACCAATTTGTTCTACACTGAAACAAGGCAGGGGCCAATAAGATAGCTCAGTGGGTAAGGTGCCTGCCTGCAAACCTGGAGATCTGAGTTTGATACCTGGAAGCCCATAAGGTGGAATGAGAGAAATGGCTTTCAAAAAGTTGTCCTCAAAAAATTTTATAATAATGACGTTGTCCTCAGACCTCCATACTTTCTTTGTGACTCTCTCTCTCTCTCTCTCTCTCTCTCTCTCTCAATGAGCAGAGATGGTAGTATATATACCCATGACTCAGCACTGGGGGGGACAAGGCAGAAGGATTTCAGATGTGAGGTCAGGCTGGGATGTACTGCAAGAACCTGTTTCAAAAGCTCTGCCTTACACCCCTTCCCCATTGACCAATGTGTCTCACCTTGGCCCCTTGAGGCCGAATCATTATTATTTATTTTTTCTTTTTTTTTTTTTAAATCTGAATTTTTTAAAATTTTTTTTATTATTATTTATTCAACTGTGTGCATGTGCGCGCGCGCGTGTGTGTGTATCTGTGTGTGGTGTGTCTGTGTATGTGTAGAACCATGGACGAATTCGCGAACCACCATGGACTCCTCCATCTCCTTCTGCCCCGGGATTCACAGGCTCCACCCTACCAGGACCAGAAGCGCAGGCCGCCCTGCTTCTGCCTGGCGTCTATATGTGGGATCTGGGATCCGAACTCGGGACCTTCCGCCTGCAAGGCGGAGGCTTAACCCCTGAGCCACCTCTCCAGCCCCTATTTTTTCTTTTTTAAAAATTATTTTGTTTAGTGTATGTGTGTGTGTGTGTGTGTGTGTGTGTGTGAGGGGGGGTCACTGTGTGTCCTGTGTGGCCCTGTGGAGGGCCAAGGGTGACTTCCGGAATCATCCTGGATTGCTTCTACTTCCATGTTTCTCTCTGAGATTTCCCTGGCTCTGCCCACTAGGGCAGGAAGTACAGGTCACTGCTGTTTCCCCCTGGTGTTTCTACCTGGGACCTGGGATCCAAACTCAGCACCTTTTGCTTTTGAGTCAGAGTCTTAACCTTTGAGTCATCTCTCCAAACCTACTTTTTCTACTTTTACAAGTACTGGCTTCCCTTCCTCCCCTGAGGGTGATTATTTTGTTGGGGACTTCAGTCCTGAGATGGTAGTTGGTGACACAACTGACTCCCGCTAGCAGTGACAGGTGATAGTACCCATTCCTGCCTGAGAACCCCAAGGCAGATTTTCAACCTGTTATAACATTTTGCCAACTCGGATCCATTTTTGTTTTTCTTTCTCCTTTTTTCCTCCCTTTCAAGCCAGACCTCGGGCATCCAAGGCTTGCTTTGAGCTTACACTGCAGCCTTGGCCTCCCATGTAGCTGGGGTGACAGGCCTGTACCACCAGCCCAGCTCATGTGAGGATTTCAAAATGTGAATTTGGAGAAGAGAGTTGGGTACAATGGTGCCCCCTGACATCCCAGCACTCAGACGACGAGAGCAGGAAGATCACGAGTTCTGGGTCATCCTCAGCTAAATAATGACTTTCATACATGAACCTGGAATACATGAGACCCTTTCTCCAAAAAACAAGAATTGGAGGACATTTAACTCCACCCCTAACAGCCACAGGGTTTCTGAGACCTTATTCTATAAATGCAAAGTGCCTTTTGATTCAGCTAGGTGGGGTAGAGACACAGATTTACACACCTCAGGGACTAGAGAGAGAGCTCAGGAATTAAGACTTTCCCTTGAAAGCAGAAGGACCTGAATTTGGATCCCGGATTCTACATTAATTACCAGGCAGAAATGGCTGTGGCCTGTACTTCTAGCTCTGAAAGGCAGAGCCTGGGAAAACACAAAGCAAAAAGGATGTAGAAGAAATTCAGAATGATTCCCAAAGTCACCCTTGGTCCTCCACAGGGACACACAAACACAAATTGCACACCTCCCTGTCAACTCACAACTAATCTCAATGATTGGGAAACTTGTGACAGGAGGCCAGCCTGGGCTACAAGTGAGACTCTGTTTGGGGATTTAAAAAGAAAAGAAAATTGCCTACTTCCCAACACCAGTACCAGTTCAAGTGGCCATGAGGCTTTTGTCCCTTCAGCTCCTGCTGCCCTCCAGAGCCAGCTTTCATTTTGCATCCAGAATCAAATATCATACATGTTGCCTTTATGCTCACAGTAAACCCAAGAGCTTTTAATATCAGAATGATTTTCAGATTTCAAATTATTTTCTAAACCTCAGAGAGCATTTTACCAACTCGATTTGTAATCCCAACTGGCACAGACTCTAACAAGGTACCGTCACACCTGTCTTGTGAACCCTTACCCAATATATTTCAATCCTGAAGAGTTCTACAAGCCATGTTCATGTGCATGTAAGCCCACTTGCTCTGTCATCCTCCAAGTGGGCTTTTTATTCACTGTGTCTTTGAACTTCTGATCTTCCTGCTTCCACTCCCCAAATCCTGGGGTTGCAAGTGTTCCACATCATACTCTGTTTCTGTTCTCCTCCTGATGTGCCAGGTGTGTGATGTGGGTGTGAAGGCCAGAGGACACCCTCAGGTTTCTGTCACCTTGTTTTTGGAGACAGGGTCTCTCCTTGGCCTGGAGCTCTTGGATGATGGGTGTGTGCCACCATAGCTGGCGTCGCTGCGTGATTTCAAGGGGTTGAATTCAGGTGTACATGAATGTAAGTAGGTGCTTTACTGAGCAAGTGCCCTGGCCCTTGCATCTGCTTTGTGGACCTTGTGGACCCCCTTCTCCATGCATTTTCTTTTTTCCCCTCTTCATGCATGTGTGTGGCATGTGGGGTGTGTGTGAGAGAGAGAGAGAGAGAGAGAGAGACATGTCAGGAGTCTTTCTCTATCACTATCTACCTTATTAAGGCAGGGTCTCTCAGTTAACCCCAGAACTCACCAGCCTGCTTCAGGAATCTCGTCTCTGTCTTCCAAGCACTGAAATTACGGATGGTCTGTGACACGCACCTGAATTTTTCACCTGGGCTTTGGGTTCAGAACTCCAGTCTTCATGCTTCCCAGAAAAGCACTTGAAGCACTGAACTGTCTCCCCCGCCTTTCCCACTTGCTTTCAGTTCTAAAGTATTGTGCAATCCTCTCTGTCCTTTTTATTCTCTCATGTCTACAAAAGGTTTTCGATTAGCAAGACTTTGAACTTCTGCTCCTGTGATTCCACCTGCAGGGGATTATAAGCATGGGGTACTCACTGCACTAGGCTTGGGGTGGGAAGCATTGTTTTGTAAACAGAGCCTCTGTAGTTCTTCCTGCTTCAACCTCCCAGTGCTGGGATTGCAAGCATGAGCCTCCAAGCCAGGCTCCCGAAGCACTGAGTGTGGTGTAAGTTGTGCCCCGATGGGACTGAGCACCCTGGATCTGCTGTGTGGTGAGTGATGGGTCTCCATGTACACTGTCTCCAGATGCCCAAGGTGGAAGACAAGGAGGTTCTAGTGCCAGGCCAGGTGGCCCTGGATAGCTTCCGCCCAGAGCCCCGTCCCCGCGTGGCCTTCTGGATCATGAAGCTGCCCAGACGTAGAACTCACCAGGACATCCAGGAGAGCAGTCGTTGGCTTGTGGAGAAGAGACACCGTCTGCAGGCCATCCGGGATGGGCTCCGTGAAGGCTCTCATGAAGACAGCCTGGAAGATGGGATCCACGGCATTCCCCATGCTAGGCTCCCTGCCCGAAAGACCCACTTCCTGTACATTCTCCGGCCATCCCAGCAACTGTAAGTGGGCACCAAGAGGCTCTGTACTATCTGTTCCCTACCTCAGTACCATATGAAAATAAAAATTTTCTTACATCTAGCACTATCTCCTTTGGGGTCTGTCCACAAGTCCTGTCCACAGAAACTGTCTCCTTTTACAAACACAAAAATAAATAAATAAATAAATAAATAAATAAATAAATAAATAAATAAATAAATAAATAAAAGTAAACCCAGGCTCTAAGCATGACATCTGGCTTCACTTGCCCTTGTCCATGACTCATTCACATGCTATATCATGATTGGGCAATTCAGTCATGCTATCCCTGTCCATCTACTCAGTTCCCCAGCCTATCAACCTGTAGCTCCATCTGTTCCCTCTACCATAATGTGACCAACAAACCAGTAGCCTACAGCTATACCAGATGTTCTCACAGATGTGCAGTTCAGAAGCCCAGTATAGCAAAAAGTTGCCAACCGTAGACAAGGAATTCCAGGAAACCGAAGACAGAACACTTCTGAGTGTCCCATGGGGTTTTTGGCACAGCCTTGTCAGTACTGAACAGTTATCTTATTGGAAAGAAAAATCAAATGTGAAATTTTTTTTTACGTGTGTGCTTAATGTACAAGAGGGCACTTGAGTGGTATGTGCCTGTGGAGGCCCAAAGGTGACTGACATCAGGAATCATCCTGGATTGCTCTCCCTCCTTGTTGTTTTGCTCTGGGGTTTCTTAGGCTCCACCTTCGAGGGCTAGAATTGCAGGCCATCACCACATCTGCCCAGCATTTTTATGTGAGATCTGGAGATTCATTTGCTTGTGAGGCAAAGACTTTTAACCCCTGATCCACCTCTCCAGCCCTGATACTTTTTTAAAGGGTGCCTTTGGGAGTCATCCTGGATTGTGTCTACCTACCTTTTGCTTTACTCTGGAATTTCCCAGGCTCTATCGACCAGGGTTGGAAGTGCAGGTCACTGTCATTTCTGCCTGGCATTTTTATATGGTACATGGGATCTGAACTTAGGACCTTCTGCTTGCCAGGCAGATCTTAACCTGAGTCATTTCTCCAGCCAGCCCTGATATTTATTTAAAAGAATAATGCATACAAACCAAAGAGAATTTAATCTAGAAACTCGATACATTTTGAAAATATGTTCATATAGCCAGGCATACATTAATACTTTCTGGTGGCTGGGGCAGGAAGATCAATGCAAGCTAGAGTTCAGCCTACCTAGCAAGACCCTGTCTCTAAAAGCAGGAGAGGGGGGTTGGTCCTTGGCTATAGGGTGAATTTAAGATCAATCTGGGATCCACAATGTTGCTGTCAATTAATGAATGAAAGGTTGACGTAATAGTGAACCCCTGAAATCCTAGAACTTTGGAGGTTGGACCAAGAGTTTGTGTACAGCTTGAGCTATATTGAGTTCTGGTCTGGACTAGAGAATGAGCCTTATCTCAAAAGGGTGTGATGGAAGACAATAGGTCTGACATCCTCCTGCCTCTGTCTCTGAGTACTGGGGTGACAGGTGTGCAAGGCTGATTTCATGTGGTACTGGTATTTGAACCAGGGCTTTGTGCAGTCTAGTCATGCACTCTCAAATGAGCTACATCCCCACACCTTTTTTCTTTTATGTGCATGTGTGTGGGTGATGGGGGAGCACTCTGTATCCCTGTGGAAGACTAAAGGTGACTTTGGAAATCATCCTGAATGACTTCTATCTTCACCTCGCTTCACTCTATGATTTCCCAGGCTCCATCCACTAGGGGCTGAAATGCAGGCTGTCACGTTTCTGCCTGGCATTTTATGTGGAACCTGGGATCCGAACTCAGGACTAATCCCTGAGCTATCTCTCCAGCCCTCTTTTCTCTTATAAGACAAGGTCTATATATCCCTGGATGGTCTAGAACTCACTATGTAGACCAGACTGGCTTGGTTAGGCACAGGTGTCAATCTGACAGTTGAGGTTGCTCTGGACACATTTGTAGAGAATTAGTTAAGCTCAGAGCAAACCTGCAGGAGATCAGCTAGCTGATGGGGAAGGCCCAGCCCATGGTGGGTGGGATTAGGCCCTGGAATAAAATACAGAGAGCTGGTTGACAGAGTTGGCATCCTTTGTATACATGCCAGACATACTGGTCTGGCAAGTAAGGATCATCCCTCTCTCAGTCATTATATAGAGATGGTGTGGCCAGTTCCCTCAGCCTTGGTGTTGGTATTTGCTCTCCAATCAAGCTGGACTATGAACTGTAACCAGACTATTGTAAGACAATAAATCCCTTGTTCCCTTAAACTGTATGATGGTGATTTATCAGCACCCAGGCAGGCTGACTGCTACCGAGCTTATGACCATTCCTCCTGCCTCTGTCTTCCAAGTACTGACCACATTGAGCTCAACACAAAATTTTGGGTCTCTGCCATGCCCTTAATCCCTGAGCACCTTCACCCGGCTTAGAGCATTTAGAGCACAACTAGAAGGTGGGACCTGGGAGTGACACACAAATAACCAGTATCACTTCTAGTGGATCCATAGATAAGATGAGGTTCAATGTGGACAGCGGAAAAAGAGGACGTCTTTAGAAGTGACAGATAACAAGAGGTTAGTATAGGGTTCCAAATATCCTCCTTGGTAATCAGTCACGTATATCACTCTCTCCCTCCTCCTCTCCATAGAAGCTATGTCTCCCACCACCCCACTCCCACCCCCGCCCCCTTGCGCGATGTTTCTGTAGCCTAGCATGATGTCCATACCAGTCTACCAACCCGCACTAGGGAGACTGAGGCAGGGAGATTTCCAGAATTAAAAAGCCAGACTAGACTACCCATCATGATTGTCTTCAAAGCGGGAAAGGAGCCTTGGGGACATATGCAGCGTTTAACTGGGTCAGGCCAGGCATTGTGACGGTGAGAGAGAGCCGGACCCAAAAGAAGACAGAGGACTCAGCTGAGCGACTGATAAGCAGCGAGGTAGGAACGTGGCGTCCCTCGACCCAACTCTTCCTCGCTCTGCCCTATTCCATCAACGTTTAAGGCCAGGGATAAGGTTCCCACCATGGTGTAACGCAGCAAGTGGTCGGCCATCATCGCCTGCTGCAGCAGTGCGCATGCGCCCCCTCCCCAGGTCGCCAGGGTCCTCGCGGACAGTTCTACACAGGTGCGAGCCCTGCGCACTGGGTGAGTGTGGTGGAATCACGTGCTCCCGTACCGTTGTGCGCCTGCGTGTGGCGAGGGGTCCTGCAGGGGCGGGGCTTCGCCGACGCCCTGCGCTCTTATTTGTGGCGGGAAAGCGTGTGTGCGCGCGCGCATGTGTCCCTCTAGGCCTTGGTAACTGCCGTTCTTCTCATTCGTGGCGCTCAGCTGTGTCTCGAGAGTGCGCTATTTCAGGTACGCCCCGCCTGTGGCGAGGTTCCTCAGGGAGCCCTGGCCGCCCTCCCCCTAAACTGTAGTACCCTCCCCCCGCCCCCACCCACACCCCCACCCCCACTAACCAGGGCCTGCTGGGCCTCATTAAAGCGCTTCACAAAAGCTGACCAAATCCTCCGCCATGTATAAAGGACTCCCCACAGGGACATCTTAGAGGTGATCTCTGAAATCCTGTCCGAATCTTTTTTGGTTTTTAATTTTTGTCCGTCTCCTCCCCCTCCCTCCGATAAAATCTGAACCGGTAGCTAGCGCAGGCTTGCCTCGAAGTCATGACTTGACTTCAGCCTTTGGATATCAGCCCTTGCTACCATGCCCAAGCTACGTTCTTCTAGAATTTTCTCCTTTGATTTTGAGATAGGGTATTTCGGGTTGGAGAGATGTCTTAGGGGTTAAGGCTCTACCTTGCAAGCCGAAGGACTAGAGTGCAGATCCCGAATGCCATTTAAAAATGCCAGGTGGCAAAAAGGAGATAGAAGTTATAAAGGGTGATTTCCCCAAGTCAGCCTTGATCCTCCACAGGGACACACAGTGCTCTCTGATACAGATACACAAATTTAAAAGAAAGAAGGCTGGAGAGATGGCTCAGGGGTTAAGACTCTGCCTCTCAAACAAAATCCTGAGTTCAGATCCCAGGTCCCACATGAAAACACTAGTTGGAAACGGCAGTATCAGCACTTTGGCCCTGGTGGGCGGAGCCTGGGAAATCCCAGAGGAAACAAGAAGGAAGTAGAAGTGATCCGGATCCCGAAGTCAACCTTGGGCTTCCCCAGGGAATATACCGAGCTTGTGCTCTCTCTCTTTTTCTCTCTCACACACACAAAATAAATTTCTTTTTAAAGAGATAGGGTCTTATTAATTGGCCCAGGCTGTATTCCATCCTGAACTTCCTGCATTAGCCTTCCGAGTCATGGTATTAACAGGATTGTAAACCAATCCCCAGATAGAATCTTCTAGGATTTCTTACAGACTTTTCCCTCCAAATCAGAGAATCTTCCCATGAAATCCTAGTGGAGACTCCAATATACTAGAATTCTGTCTTGAAGACCCTAGAAGTCCCATTGGGCACCCTGGAATCTTATGACACTCCAAAAATACAGCCAGAGACCCCCAGTTACTTCCAGCTTCAGGCTCCTGCCCAGACTTCCTTCTCAAAACGTCTTTCTGCAACCAGTCCCCATATTCAAATTCCCTTAGATACCTGCAGACAACCTGACCTCCATGGTCCCACAGGAGTTTGTCCTAAGTCCTGACAGAGCTCAGAGGGTCCTCACCCCACTAGGACTATCTACCCCAGTGTATCCTGTACCTCCAAAAATCCCTTTTCCTAAGACCTTTTAAAAACCACTGGAATAGGAGAAAAGGGACAGGAGGATCAACACAATTTAAGGGCAGCCTGGTCTATGTAAACATTGAGTTCCAGGACACCTAAGGCTGTGTATTAAGACCTGTCTCCAAGACCAAAAATAAGTGATTAAATTAAAAATGGTAAATTAAAAAAAAAAATAGGGCTGGAGAGATGGCTCAGGGGTTAGGACTCTTCCACCAGACAAAATGGTGGCAGCCTGAACTTCTAGCTGTGGAAGGCAGAGCCTGGGCAATCCCAGAGCAAAGCAAAAGGGAGGTAGGAATAATTGAGAATGATTTCCAAAATCACCCTTGGGTTAGTGTCCTGCCCTCTGATGCACACAATACACACATACACAATCAAGTTGAAAATTGAACAGTGGTGAACATCACTGTTTAATTTTTAAAAAATAACAAATATCTCCAAAAAGTGTGTGATACCAGGAGAGCAGGGTGTTGGCAGCACTTCCTAAGAAAAGGAGAGCAGAATCCTGATCTTAACTCAGAGGGCATTGTAGGAACTTTTTTTTTTTTTTTTTTTTTTTTTAGTATGTATCAGAGAACATGTGTGTCCTTGTAGAAGGCCAAGGGCGACTTCCATCTGGCATTTTTACATGGGACATGGGATCTGAACTCAGGACCTTTTTCTTGTAAGGCAGAGTCTTAACCCCTGAGCCATCTCTCCAACCCAGCTTGGGGAACTATGGATAGGAACCCTTTTGTCTTGAAAGTGACTAACTTAGTTATAATGGAAGTAGGACAGAGCAGTGTTGGAGCACAGAGGATAGACCTAGGGGCTGAGCTGGGACCCAGGGAGAAGCTGTTATGGAATGATGCTGACCTCCAGTGACCATGCAGGGCAAAGACTCTGGGGGTCAGCTAATGGAAAGAAGTGTCAGAAACAGGAAAGCCAGTGCTGGTGGTGCATGTCCCAGTTGAGGCAGGAAACTTGAAAGTTCCAGATTTCCCCAGAGTAAATTTAAGGTCAGTCTAAGCAACTTTGAAAGAGCCTGTCTCAAAAAGTAAAAGAGGGTTGGCACATGGCTCAGTTATAGAGCACCTGTCTGAATCCATCCTGTGAGGATGGGGACTTGGCTTAGTGGTAGAGTATCTGGTGGTAGAATGTGTGTGTATGTGTGTGTGTGTGTGTATAATATGTATATATAAAAGAAAAGGAGCTTCTGGGACCTTGCATGTCATTCCAGTTAGAGGGACAGGGACCTAGTATAAGGACTGTAGAAGTCATGGGAGGACTGAAACAGAGAAGGCACAGGGCTCCAGACAGACCAATAGTCCAAATACTGATTAATGGTCAGAATGTCAGCCTGGAGCATTATGTGAACCAACTCGGGTAGGCATTAATCTCTGGGTGGGGCAGAGCAGAGACAGGAAGACAAGAAAGGTGTCTAGGAAGGACCACAGATGGGATCAGTAGGTCACTTTAGGAAACAGCCCTCAGTTCAGAGTCATGCATGATTTGGGAAGGTGATGCCGGTCATTCCAGCTGTGTAGAACCTTCGTTTTCAGCCCTTTCCCTGGATTCTGGGGTGCCATGGACAGACATGAAATAATAGAATATGAGGTCAACTCTGGCCTGTGAGGATAGTGTGGAGGCTGGGAGGAGGCTGGGCCATAGACCCAGGGAGAGAACAAGGCTGGTCAGAGGCAAGGGAAGGGGAGAGGGGAGTGGGATAGAGTTGCTGGGCCAGAGGCATAGGACTAAGGACTTGGTAAGCTTCAGGGAGGAGAGGAGGCCACAAACGCCCCAGGGACAGCAGTGACTCCACCTACTGTCCCCTTTGATCTCTGCTGGCCTCCCTGCTCAGACCCACTAGTCATCCCACTCTTCAGATCCATAAAAACAGGTTGGAACTGGAGCTGTCAAGTCTAGGGATGGTGACAAACAGGTTCTGAGAACCCCGAGGAGCCTGGGGCCCAGATGGGGCCCCCATTCAGGTATCTTGTCTGAGGAAGTCATCCCTCTGCTTGTCCTTCCAGGAGGTGTCTGGGAAGCCTATCCCTTTCCTGTCCCTCCCAGCAGTAGAGGGAGACTGATAGCTTCACCAGTATCTGCAGAGCATCACGAGTATCTCATGGACCCACCAGAGGGCCGGGCTGGTGGCCCTGTTGCAGAAAGTAGGTGTCTGGGCCCTGTCTTCTAGGAGGGATGAGGGCACGGAGGAGGAGCAGAAGCGGTGGGAACTAGGAGACTAGAGGTCAGGGTGGTATGAGGAAGAGGTGCTTAGGTAACTGGGCAGAAGTAAGCAATGATGGGTTAAACTTGCTGTGTCTCTCCCCCCTGCCCCCAACCTATCTCCTCATCTTTACCATGACGTGTGGAAACTGAAGCATTTGCATGCTGTGCCGATTTCCTGGAGCACTGTTGCTGTCACTACAGGCCTGCCCTCATGTCACAGTCAAGGGCATCTCTTTGGGCAAGACAACTGCTCTGTCACCTATCCCTTTCTCTGCTGTACTTCTGTTCCCAGCACTGACATCTGTCTGTCATCTGCTCAGCTTCACATGCCTTCGTATTCCCTGCCCCTAGAGGGTGCTATCCTCATAGTTATAAAAAGTGTTTTGTTTTATTTTTATTTTCATACCTAATAATAATTTTTCCCCCCTCATAGTGGTGGGGATGGAGCCCAGGGTCTTATGTGTGCTAAGCAAGTGCTCTCCACAGAACTATGTTCCATTGTTTTTTCCCCCTCTTTTTAAAAAAACATTATTTAATATATTCATTCATTGTGTGTGTGTGTGTGTGAGAGAGAGAGAGAGAGAGAGAGAGGGCACATGTGTCCCTGTGGAGGACCAAGAATGACTTCAAGAATATTTCTGGAGTGCTTCTATCTCCTCCTTGCTTCACTCTGGGATTTCCCAGGCCCTGGGTTTTCACCAGGACTAGAAGTGCAGGCTGCTTAGTGTTTTTATGTGGGACCGGGGATCCAAAGTCAGGATCTTCTGCTTGGGAGGCAGTTTTAACCCCTGAGTCATCTCTCCAGCCTCTTTTTTTTTTTTTTTTTTTTTCGGAGACATTGTATAAAACATGCTGGCCTTGAACTGTCACCTATCCATTCACCTACATCAACCTCTCAAATGCTTGGATTGTAGGCATATGCTACCATGCCTGGCTTACATACTTTTTAATTATTTGAAAGGAAAAGGAGAACCAGGCATAGTGACTCATATCTTTTCCTGCCCTTTGAACAGTAGGAGAATCACAAGTTCGAGGCCAGCCTGGGATACAGAATGGGATACAGAATGAGACTATCCTATTTGGAAAAAAAAAAAAAAGTAGCAAATGAAATGAAATAAAGCAGGCAAAGTGATTGGCAAATTACAAAAATTATTAAATTTTATAATATATGAACTATTATAAAGTGCAGAGATACTCTCTGCTTTCAAAAGAAGCCTTCGTGATCAAGTGTGTGCTTCACACCAGCTAGCATGCTATTCACACTTGGTCCTGTGTGGCCATCCACTGCCAGCAGGCGACATTACCCCAGTCTGCTGTGAAGGTCAGTGCAGCTACTTATGAGGTGTGGAACCCTAGCCCTCAACAGCTATACCTCATCCTTCACTCCTGTTTTCTTCCTTGTCTCAATCTATGCTGTCATTTATTTTGATGATTGTGTTGCCTGTACCTGTTCTTTCTTCCCTCTGTTCCAGCTCTTTTTCTTCATCTCCACCACCTGGCTCTTCTGGGGGATTGTGCTATGTCTATGCTAAAAGGGAGAGATGAATTTAAAGGACTAAGCCAACCACTTATCTTGGGGGGGGGGCAGGATCTGTCTGGTCTCCGAGGCTCCCAGGTGCTGGCTGGACTATACCCAGCTCTCTGGAAACTCCAAATGGGAGTGTCACAAGCAGAGTTGTTTGCCAAGGCCCTGACTGGTGGGTGTCTAAAGCTCATGTGCACCAGCAGGGGGCAGGCAGCCATCAGGAACCACAGCCAGGGCTGGGCCACTCCAGAGATTGCAGACAGGACAGCAAAGAAAGAAAAGAACATGGGAGATGAAAGATAGCAGACAAACAGGAAAGGAAGCAGGGATGAGAGGCCACGGACAAACATTGGGTTTACATTAGAGGTGGGAAGAAAGGGCCAAAGAGAAAAGTAGAAAAGAGGCCAGGACAGTAGACAGGAAGCAGACAGTGAAGGAGGGAGAAGAGGGTGGAGAGAACAGCCTGCAGCTGATCGTCACCTCCCCTAACAACATCCCTGCTCTCTGCCCTCCCAAGGGAGTCCAGAGAGTGAGTGGATCCAAGTCCAGAAGGGACAAACCCAGAAGGTTCAGAGGGGTGAAAAGGGACTGCCATGCTAGAAGACAGTCTGGGCAGTACCAACTTCCCTGTGCCTCGGTTTCCTCATCTGTAAGCACAGCAGCCCCCAGGAGCATCAGGAGCTTTGCCCCAGATTTCTGCCAGACCTTCATCGTGCCAGGCAGAAGGCCCACCCACATTTCATCCCACTCTTCTTAAAAGGAAGATAGTGCTATCCTTACTTTCCAGAGGCAGCACCAAATCCTGGGTTCCTAGGATACTGCTTGCCCCAATCCAGCCTGCTGACCTCACAGCCACAAGCAGTGGGTACTATCCTGAGTCAGCCAGGTAGAGAATGAGGCCTGGAGGCCCCAAGGAGCAGTTTTTGAGCACCTTCTGCATGCAGGTCCTGTGATTATAACAGTCATCCAGCAGACTGCAAAGCCTGTGACATGTGTGTTCTCACATACACAGAACTGCCTTCCCATCCCTGCTGAGGGGGCATCACGACCAGTCAGTCCTCCATTGTATTGCCTTGGAGACAAACTCCCTAATGAGAAACTGTTTGCCACACACGTGTGACTGGGATGCTAGCCAGGGGGGGGGGGAGATTCTGACAGGTAGCCCAGCTTCTATGCCTGCTGTTCTCTCCTTGGATCCCCATTCTTCCTCAGCATCTCATACCTCCTCCCTGCCTTGGGTTCCTGGGGCTTAGATGGTACCAGCCTGGGATCTGGGAAGGAGAGACTTGGCCCCTGGGGCAGCTGAAAGAATTGAGTGGACAGGATCGATGCAGGCTGCCTGCTCTTATTGGATTGTTCCTGGCTCCCAGGCCCCCTCCTGTGTACTCCCAGGATCCTTTCTTCTTTGCTGTCCCCATGCCTGATCCCTTCTGCATCCAGCTTGGAGATGAAAGAGGTAAAGGTGAATTCAGAGCTTATTACAAGCTCCTGAGCTCATTAGACACAGAGTTAGACAACCTGGGAGGTATGTGGCTCCTGGCCTGAAAGATGAGGTCCACATGGGGGGTAGTGACTCAAAGATTTTCATGCTGCCATCCCACCCGAAAGCCACCTGCTGTTTCTTCCCACCCCTGGGCAGTAGATTTTCTGTGCTCTGCAGAACCTCTCTCACTGGTGCCCCTGTGTCTGCAGTGTACCTCTGGGAGCAGCCTGAGGAGGCAAGCACCGGGCCTCTGCTCAGCCTAGAGGAGCAGATCCTCAACTCCACATTTCATGCCTGCGACCCTCACAGGACAGGTGGGAACCAGGGAATGAAGGCGTTCCAGGGCGGGAGAATGGGGACCCTGGGAAGGAGGCAATCTCCTAGCTTGCTGTGGCATCATGGGTATCAGCAGCTTGCTGTGGCATCAGCAGAGTAGGACTGAGGGGTTCAGCCTGAGATGGACTGGGAGGAACTTGCCCAATTACCTCCACCTCAGTGTGATGAGGGTGCCAACAACACAGCCAGTGACAGGCATCCTGCTCGCAAGCCACAGCCTGCCCTACCTGTCTTGGCCTCTTCTGGACCCCTCACCTCGCTCTGTCCCAGGCACTGTGGCTGTGTCCCACCTGCTGGCCTACCTGGAGGCTATAACAGGACAGGGCCCTCAGGATGCACGCCTCCAAACGCTGGCCCAGAACCTAGACCCATATGGGGAGGGTCCCAGGGCCACTGTGGACTTGGACACCTTCCTGGTTGTCATGCGGGATTGGATTGCTGCCTGTCAGCTGAATGGGTAAGTCATCACACATCACCTTCAGTCTTCTTTTGGGAAGTGTTCCCTCAAGTCTGACCTCACTCATGCTAACTGCAGCTAGTGGATGTTAGGCTCCAGACCCAGTGACTGGAGTGAAGGAGAGAAATATAAAGAGGCTCAGAGGAGAGGGGACTCTGAGGCCCATACACCTCAGGCCACGACACAGGGTCTGAATGGCAGAAATGGGAGGGACTGGCAATGGGGGAGCTGCCCTTCTTCAGCCCAGGTCCCACCATCTGTCTGGGGACTGGCCATCTGGCCTCACCTTCCCTTCCTGGAGCTACTCGCACCTGACCACCCTCCCCATCACCACCCAGGCCCCTGCAGGGGCTGCAGGGAACCTGAACCTTATGCCTTTGATACAGGGGATTAGAGCGGGCAGAGGAGACCGCCTTCGGGGGAGTCCCGGCCTCACCCCACCTGCCATCTGGTGAGACTGCTATTTATAGAAGGAGGCGGGCGGCCAGGGTCAGTTGGGGGGCCTTACCACTGTCTCTTCAGCAGAGTAGGACTGAGGGGCAGCTGAGGGCTGTGTTTCAGTCTGGAGCTGTGGGCGATTTTCTGGGTATCTCAGTAACAATACATCATCCTTACTGGGCCTTGGGGTTGGGTTTTCCCTCTTCTAGTACCAGCCTAGCCTAGACGCTGACAAGGCTGTGGCTTCCCAAGAGGCCTTGCAACCCCTGCTCTGGGTGTAGGCCTACCTTCCAGGTTACTAGAATTCTTCAGTCTACACTCTTGCCCCCTCATCCCTCACTTCTGGCACCCTCTCAGGGTACTTCGCACTCAAAGTGCCTCCCCGCCCCACCCCCAATAGCAAATGTTCCTCGAGCCCTATACTGGGTACTGGGTGCCCAAGACTTCACCCCTGTGAAGCACAACCTTAGGAAACCAAAACAGACATACTACAGCTTTCTGGGCATTCTTGCACCTCCTTTGCAAGTCTTGAGGGCTAGGGAGGGCTGAGAGATGCAGAGGTATGATCCAGTTCTGAGCCAGGTAAAGGACACAAGGGAGAGATCGAGGCTAGGTGACTGGGAGAAGGCTAGGGAGGAAAGGTGAGGCAATATGGGGACACCAGGGTACAGAAGAGAGTTGGGATATAATTAGTGACAGTCAGGGCCAAGGAGCCCAGAAGCTAAGGGCAAATTGGTCCAGGGAGAAGAAATGTCTTGAGGAAGTTAAAATGCCACCTGGAACTGGGCATAAGGAATGAGGGGAGTGGTCTGGGTGACAGGGCAATGCTCGGGGCAGAGATAAGCAGGCATTGCCAGGAGAGCCCAGCAAAGGAGGAGGGGAAGGCTCTGGGAGATAAGTCCTGGGCCCTGGATACCCCAACAATTAAAGTGGCTACAGAGTCCAGGTCTGCCCCCCCTTACACACACACATCTGTCTCCCTCCAGCATGCCCAGAAGCTGAGGAGCCAGCCAACCTGGAAAGCTTTGGAGGCGAAGACCCCAGGCCTGATGGGTACCCATCTTACCCATCCCATTTTCTCCAGCTTGGCAGAGCCTGTGGCAAGCTGTGGAGGGTTTGGTATCATGGGCATGGGTGAAGCCTTGTTAATGGCTTGGAACAGCAAAGGGAGGCCCCTCGGGTTTGTCCCAAGGTGGGTAAGGAGTGAGGGTATTGGTGACCCTGGCCATGCTGTCCTAGGCCTGCCACCGCTGAGCTGCTAAGCAGCCTGGAAGACCTGGAACTCAGCAACCGGCGGCTTGCTGGGGAGAATGCCAAGCTGCAGCGCAGCGTAGAGACCGCCGAGGAGGGCTCAGCACGCCTGGGGGAGGAGATTGCCAACCTGCGCAAGCAGCTTCGTAGGTGCGCTGGGCACCTCCAGGCCTCCCCATCCAGCTGATGGCATCTGCAACCTTCTCCTGCTGTCCCTGCCCAGGCACTGCCTGAGAGCTCAGGGTGCTGCTGCTCTGGCAGGAGCCCTCCAGCTGCTGTCTTTAGTCGACCTGCCTGGGTCTTACTTCCTTCTCATTCAGCCTGTCTCCAGGTTCTGCCCTTCTCTGCCTTTCTCCCTAACACTTTGGGCCTTGTCCTTTTTCTGCTGTGTGGCCCCAAGGAAATGACTGGAGCCCTTGCTCCAGTGCTCACCCTCTCCAGGTTGCTACTCCCCTTCCTTGGGTGAAAGGTAAACCTGATTTTCACTCTTCCTCTGCTTCTCTGCCTCCATTCATGCCTGTCTCACCCACTTCTTAGCACCCAGCAGGCCCTGCAGGTAGCCAAGGCTGTGGACGAGGAACTGGAGGACCTAAAAACTCTGGCCAAGAGTCTGGAGGAGCAGAACCGCAGACTGATGGCTCAGGCCCGGCAGACGGTAAGTGCCAGAGCCTGACTACAGCAGGAGGGTGGAGGTGAGGGCAGACGTCCTTGACCCATACTTCCCTAGGCCTATCTGCCCTGTCCTTCAGTCACTCAAACCCTATCTGCATTCTGGGATTAGGGAGGGCAACATGGAAGATGGGCTAGAACTAATGGTCTGTCTTCTCTCTGGGGTGGGCTAGGAGAAGGAACAGCAGCACCTGGTAGCCGAGGTAGAGACCCTGCAGGAAGAGGTAAGCTGAGGTCCTTCCTACCCCCAGCATCTTCTCACCAGTTACCTGAAAACAAAGAGAACATTGGTATCCCACAAAGTGTGACTGCCCCTGAGACACCATTCACAACTGCCCAGTTTGCATTAGGGCCACCTATGTAAGTCCAAGCATGTTCTCCTCTTCGTGCCTCAGAGCCCTCACCACCCAATGAACAACTCAGTGTCCATCTACTTGGATTGTATGAGGGCTCAGCCAGAAGCTCAGAAAGTCCTTGATGCCAGATAGGACACAAGTGTCACTGAGGCCATGTCTGCCATCTAGCACTGGAGAAGCTGAGGCAGTAGATCTGTGAGTTTGAGGTCAGCAAGGGCCACGTAGCAGGATGGTCACACACATAACACACATATGCACACTCCAATGCACAGACATTACATACCACATGTATGCGTGCGCACGCACACACACAAGTTGGGTAATGTAATGTTTGTAATCTATTTATTTACTTTGTGTCTGTGTGTCTGTATGAGAGAGAGGGCCTGTGTGTCCTTGTAGAGGACCAAAGGTGACTTCAAAATCATCCTGAATTGCTTCTACATCCTTTTTGCTTCGCTGTGGGATTTCCCAGGCTCCACCCACCAAAACTAGAAGTACAGACTGCCACAGTTTCAGCCTGGCATTTTTATGTGGGACTTAGGATCCAAAGTCAGGACCTTCTGCTTTTGAGGCAGAGTCTTAAGTCCTGAGCCATCTCTCCAGCCCAGTGCCATAAAAAATGGCACATGGGTCAAAGCTGAAAAAGAAAAACATAGGCTTTGAAGTTTGCCCAAAATTCCAATCACATCTGGCACCTGCATAACAGGCCACCTTTAATTGCCTGACAAGCATCAGCTTTTGTCTATTTCCTTGGTTGTGCTGGGGATAGAGCTTAGACTTCAGGCACACTGGGCAAGCAGTCCCCTGGAGTCTTGCTTTTCTTTTCCAAGAGCCAGGAGAAGGACTGGCCGTGGGGACCCAGTAGGCACAGAAAATGCAGGAAGCTCACTTCAGGTCTACTGAAGCCCTATTCCCTCCATGTGAGACTGATGGTCATCTGCTGAAAAATCTGGATTCTACTGTCCCTCCTGTTCCCAGGGTGGCAGCCTAGCTGCGGCAGATCCATGAGAAGTCCTCACTTGGCACATGTCTTCTACTGTTCATAGATGAACAGTCTTTGTTCCATCTGTTTCCCAGCAGTTCTGGGAAGGGCCCATGTTACCATCAGCCCTGGTCTCCATCCTTGCTGCACCTACCTGTGGCCTCCTTACTTGGACTGGGACTCTTACTCAGGTTTCGTAGTCTTGCAGGTTCAATGGGAAGGTCTGGTCACAAAGCTATGCTCCCACTGCCAGTCATGCCTGACAGTCTTCCCCTGCAGGAGTTCTAGGTAGAACTGGTAAAGGAGCTTGCTCAGAATTTCAAGGTTCTCTGGTCATTTGCAGCAATATCTGTCTCCCTCTCCATGTGAGCTAGGGCTCAAGGCTCTGGACTTTTCTCTGACTCTGCTTGGTGGGCTAAGCACATCCTCCATCATGTTCACTCACATCCTGTTTCTCCACTGTTCCACGACTTCTCCAGGACACTGGGAGACCCTGGGAGGGTGGCTGCCACAGGGGAGACCTGCCAGGAACCAGAGACAGCCAGGATATAATTTCTGAGGCATCTTTCTAAGAATGAGGAATGTCCTCTGCACAGCTCCAGCCATGATGGCACCCTACTTCCTGACATCAGGAGCACTTGAGGGCCAGAATATGCTAGCTCTGAAGGAGGGATCTGATGGAAGCTGTCTCTGGTCTCAGGATTGATTTAGTGGCTCAACGGCTTTTATTTCTTTTGGGAGGTGGTAAGGATGGAACCCAGGGCCTTGTGCACATTAGGCAAATGGCACTGAGCCACACTCCCAGCCTTGGTTTTTCTGAGGCAGAGTCTTTCTGTCTTGACCACCTGAGTGCTGAGATTGTGGAATGGGCTCCTCTATGACCAACCCTTGACTGACATTTTTCTTGCTTGTGACCTCAGTCATAGCTGGCTCCAGCAGACAGGGAAGCCCAGTACACGTCTCTCATGGTTGCATTCCACACCAGAAAGAAAACTTTTCATGGCAGCTACTAATAGCCACTTCTGCCATCTTGCTGGCTGGAACCTCTTCCCCTGATATCTCCTGTGCAAGGGTGTCTTGGAAAGTGCCTGACCATCAACTTTTGGAGACAAGCAGATAGCCAGGAGGATGGGGTCGGCTGCTGGGTTAGCAGCCAGACCTCTCTAGCCTGCCACATTTCCTTGCTGCTTCCCCAGTGTGGCAAAGACATTGCTCTCATGCAGCACAGGAGTCAGTCCCACCTG
The DNA here is from genome assembly GCA_023101885.1 of Typhlomys cinereus. Taxonomy (NCBI): domain Eukaryota; kingdom Metazoa; phylum Chordata; class Mammalia; order Rodentia; family Platacanthomyidae; genus Typhlomys; species Typhlomys cinereus. The sequence continues at coordinate 106,430 of JALPQD010000554.1, read as the reverse complement.
ACCCTCCTCATCGCCCCCATGAGTGGCTACCAGGCCCCCTGGCTCAAATCCAGACTAAGTGCCCTGAAGCCTGGATTTCCTAGGCCCTCGCTCAATAACTGGAGCTATTCTCAGCTCCACTGCAGCTGCCGGGATGTCTAGATGTTGAGGTCTCAAGTTACAGCAGGGCTCATCAGGGAGACAGACTGAAGTCGCAGAGCCCACAGCCGGTACTAGCCACGCAAAAGGCTATGGACTGAACACTGAGCCTGCCTGCTATCCCAGCAGGTGGACAGGTGTTGACACAGCACTCCTTGCCTGTCCTTCCTCTGCCCTTCTCAGCCAAGATGAGTTGACAGAGGACGTGGAGCCCAGTTGACTGGAGGGGGATGGGCTAGTTAGGTGCCACCTATGTGCCCTATTGCTTGCCAGACTCTGGGGGCCTGGAACTTTAGGTTTAGACTAGGTGTTTGCTGCTGTTTTCTTCTTTTTGACAGTCTTTACTCTGTGGCCCACACTGGCCTGTGATAGCTGTCACCTGTCCCAGCATCCCTACTGCATAGAGAACTAGCAGATGTGTGCCATCAATGCCTGGATATGGATGGCACATGTGGAGACCTGAAGTTGATGTGTATCTTTGATCATTCTCCATTGACTGACTGGCTAGGCTAGTGTCTGGCTTGTCCCAGAAATCCCCGTTTTCTGCTTTCCTGAGTGTTGAGATAACAGGCAATTGCCATATCTACCCAGCTTTTATGTGTATTCCAGAAATCTGAACTCTTGTCTTCTTTGTGCGGCAAGCCCTTTATCAACTGAGCTATTGTCCTATCCCTGGTCTTGGGTCATTCTATTCTTAGGTGCAGCTGTCTTCTCTGACCTCACTACTCTGTTCCTGAAGGGTTCAGTCCAGTCTGGGCCTCCATAGTCCACTTTGGGCCTAGTATGTCCGCTTCTACATCACTTGCACTCTGACCTGAGTGCTTGTAGCCAGGGCAACATTGATAGGCAGCGGTCTTTTCCTCACCTGGGGCTACATGTGGCCCCCAGGAGAAACTGGGAGTCCTTTGAATGGGGGCTTGGCTTTGCCAGACTGCCCCTCAATATTCTCTGTGAAGCTGACTCAGTTAGTGCTTAGATGGTAGATACAGCATTCCAGCTGCAACATCACTGCTGCCGCTGTCCTGCCAAAGCAGAGCATTTCTGGATTCACCAACCTTCTGAGAGAAAGGGCCAAGGGCAGAGGGAAAAGACATATCACCACTGGGAGAAATAAACTTCACAAGGCTTGTGACCTGGTGTCTACTGTAGGAAAAAGGCCTATAAAGTGCTAGGGGAGAAGTGGGTGCAGTGTGAGATGAGCGAGTTTCCGTAGCATCTACTGTGGGCAGGTGTCAGCTTTGTGGATGATTCCAGTATACAGTTTTTCAAAGGAAGTGAGGCTAAAGTGTGGCAGCACTGGGTTCTTAGCAGAAACAGGACCCCAGAGGACCCTGACTCAAAAAAGATATGTGACTAAGGGGTTCCTTGTACAGCAAAGGACCCTTTGCTGTAAAAAGGACCCTTTTTACTTTTGTGTGTGTTCAGAAATGCCTAATATGTTCTTTCTTTAAATGTTGTGTAAATGTACATATTTAATGTTTACCAAGCACTGCCAACACCATTCTCAGTATAAACACATGAGCATGTGTGACCTAGGGCAGCTTACTTGGCCTCTCTGTCTACATCTTTTTTTTTTTTTTTTGGCTTTTATGTTGGGTTTGAATGAAGTACATGTGTGCGTGTGTGTTTGCTTGCACATGGGTGGGTAGATGTGCCCACTTGTGTATGTGTATCTGTGGAGGCCCAAGGGTGATATGGGAAATCATCCTCTATTAGTCTTCTACCTTACTGTTGTGAGTTTGGGTCTTTAATTAAACCCAGAGCAACCATTAGAGCTAGTCTGACTAGCCAGCTTGCTCTGAGAATTCCCAGACTCTCTCTTCCAGGGCTGGAGTTATAGGTGGGGCACCACAGCCATCCTGCATTTTTACATGGGATCCAGGGGTCCGAATTCAGATCTCTTTGCTTGTAAGGCAAAGAGTTTATTACCCCTGAGCCATTTAAAATAGAAGAGAAATGAGTGCACATGTACAGAGAAGTATGAAGTTACCACCCACTTACTCAGTTGGTAGCAACTGCATGGAGTAGATACCATTCTGTCCATTTACTGGTAGAGAAGCCAGCTCTGGAGAGTTGCTGGTATGGTCCCACTCAGATAGTGGAGCTAAGAGCTAGCTGCAGAAATGCCTGGTGGGAGGCTGGTGCATACACAAACAGCAAATGTCAGTCTCCAGCATTAGTACTGCGACCCTGACCATGACCCAGGCTGTTCCTCTCTCCAGAATGGGAAGTTACTGGTAGAGCGAGATGGCGTGAAGAGAAGAAGCGAGGAGCTGGCCATGGAGAAGGATGCTCTAAAGGTTCTGCTTTGCCCTCTGCCCTCGGTTCTGACAGCTACTCACCCCCCAGGGTCCATACTAGCCACTATAACTGCTGAGAGTAGGCACTTGCATAGGACTTACTTCTGGGGCTGCCAGTGCTCCCTGGGCAATGTGGCTGTAGCACACCTCAGTGCAACAGAACATCATGAAAGGTTGAAGCAAAGCCTGGAGCCAAGGGAGAACCATGGGAGGGGAGGCCAAGCAAAGAGATAGACAGGTTCTTTCCTTGGCAGCGACAGCTTTGTGAGTGTGAACGCCTCATTTGTCAGCGGGATGCTGTGCTCTCGGAGGTGAGAAGCTGGGAGGGGACAAACCTACCCTCTACCATGTCTTCCATACACCTGCCCAGCTCCTGCCCTGTTGTCAGACCACCCAGTTCTGACCCAGATAGGCCTGAGGACTTTTACCCAGTTTGTATGTGGCCCATGGGATCTGACGGCACCACTGCCTGAGCTCTCCCCTCAGTCCAGCCCTCTTCCCCACCACCTGCCCTGAGTCTCAAGTGTTGGAGAGCTGGGCCCTGGCTCAGATGACTTTGGGCTTTCCCAGCGCACTCGCCATGCAGAGAGCCTGGCCAAGACCTTGGAAGAGTACAGAACCACCACCCAGGTAAACTCAGTGCTTCATCCATCTGTCCACCACTTTCCCAACCAGATGACCACTATGTGTCTCCTGCCTGCACCTCCTGCCTGCACTTCTGCCACTTCGGTTCTCTGTCCCTTCCTCCCTTACTCTGTGTTGCTGTTCTCCCTCACTCTCAGTGGGCGTCTGTGTGGGGCTCTCCTGTGGCATCACTTCCTGCCCTTCTTCCTTGTGTGTAGTGACTGTGCCATGATCACAGGCCCTGCTCTGATCTCTCAGGCCATAGAAGCTTCTGACTATGCTTCTTGGTTTCCTAGGTTGATTGTGTCTGCAAAATGTGAAAACTGCAGAAGAGGAGTCTGGGGGGATAGGGGGTCTGTACTAGTTGCCACACACTGCACCTGCCTTTTAGGAGCTGAGGCGGGAAGTCTCACACTTGGAGGAACAGCTGAATCAAAACCAAGAGGGCCCAGACGAGTAAGTGGGCAAGTCAGCAGTGGGAAGGGGCAAGTGAGTGGGAGGGCAGGAGCTCTAGGCAGGAGGCAGAGGTGATAGAGCAGGACCTGTGACCGTGACAAGTCTGTAGGCAGCCCTCCTCTGTCTCTGTGGCCAGGTTGCTGGAAGGTGCCGAGGCTGGAAGAGGCTGGATGACAGCACTGCCTCCATCACTGAGTCTGGAGATCCAAGCCATCCGTCAGGTGGGCCCTGCCACTATAGAACATTCTGGACCCCTGTCCCCTGAGGACTCTGGATAGTTGGACTGTGTAGGGGCCTCAATTCCCCCTGTTGCCAGAGCAGCTCCCACCTCAGCCTCAGCTCCTCCTTTTCCTCACTCTGCCTCAGATCCCAGGTCTGACTGATTCACCCTACAGCCATCTCCTTCCCTATTGTTACCACACCCATCTGGTCCTGGCACCCAGTCATGCTGCACCTGCCCCATGCCTCCCTGCTACTCACCATCTTGGCCCTGTCCCTCCCGCTCCTCATTCCTCTACTTCCATCCTGCCTGAGCTCCCACATAGCCCAGGCCGTCCTTACACAAACACAAAGTCTGTCCTTGTCTTTCTAGGAGCAGGACATGGCAGGCACTGGCCTCTCCAGTCCTCTGTGCGGAGTGTGGCAATGGGAGGAGGCTGAGGCAGAGCCCTGCGAGGAGTTCCCCTCTGGAGGACAGGTAAGCTGGGAGGACTCTGAGGACTGGAGTTTAGCAGCCAGGAAAGGGCCCAGAGGCTCTAAGGACCCCATGCCCACCACATGCTTCCTGTCCCTGTTCTGCTGCTTTCCATTCTGAAAGTCTTACTTAAAGCTGAAGCTATTCTAGCATAGGATACAGGAAGATCCTTCATGAAAAGCTTGGGGTGGTGCTGTGGTGGCTGTGCCTATAAGCCTAGTTCTCAGAGGTGGAAGCAGGAGGATCAAGAGTTCAAGGCCAGCTTTAGCTCTGTATCCACCAGAGATCAGCCTGGGCTATATGAGATTCTGTCTCCAGGGAGAAAAAAAATTTGACTTAGCAAGTTTGCTGTAATCTCCCCCACACACACATAAAGCCCAGAGTCTGGACGGGGCCAAGTAGATGCTATGATCTCTCCCCTGCTCCCTCCCCTCTCTCTACCCCCCCAGTGTGTGGAGTCTAAGACCAGGCAGGTGCTATGGTCTCTTTCTCCACCTGGCACGGAGCCTGGGGTCTGGACAGGACCAGGCAATCACTCTACCTCTGCACTGCTCCTGCACGGCCAAGTCACCCAGGGCCAGATTCTGTGGTGCCCAAGGCCTGACAGGAAAGAACCAAAAATGGGACAAGTGCTCAGGCTGTGACAAGGTCTGTGTCTGGCAGAAGACTACAGAGGGAAAGCAGCACTGTGAATGAGGTTTTCTATGCTTCAGAACTGCTGTCACCAAGGCCTTGGGGACATGAAGCCATAGGATGGGCTTAGGAACACAGCAGCTGGGGTAATGAGCAACAACTGTCCAACTAAGGGCTGTGCTCATCCCAGGCTAGGAATGGGTGTTGTGGACAGAAGAACATCCCTGTGGACTGGAACAGGAGGGAGAGTACAGGGCCTAGGTGGAGACAGACTGTAGTAGGGACAGGCTGAGAAGGGCAGAAGGGAAGTTTATCCTGCTGTAGTGAAGTGACATCTTGAGGAACATCCATGAGCCACCAGAGACAGCTGAGTATGCAAGGCCAGCTCATGTTTATCAGAAAATTCAGGACAGAAATGGTGGCTCATACCGCAACCTGCCACCTGGGAAGTAAAGGTAGCAGGACAGTTCTAAGTTTGAGGTCAGGCTGTGCCTGAGGCCAACATGTGCTACCAAGTGAGACCGTCTCAAGAAAAAAAAGTGTGTGGTGTGACACATGCTGTTGTCTCTGCACTGCTGGGACAGTGGAGGCAGGAAGATCAGGAGTTTATGGTCATCCTCAGCTCTTAGTTTGGGACCAGCCTAAGTTTCATGAGACCTTGAGTTAAAGCCATCAGTTTGGGCAGCAGGTCCTGTCAGGGAAGAAACTCCAGTGGGGAGTGCAGAGCTTGCTAAAGACTGGTAGGGCATCCTGAGACCTCAGAAGGTGCTTGGGAGAGTTTTGTATCTGTCATGTCTCCAACTTCTCTTCAAGCTGGGAGGGATCCCCAAGGGAACTCATGACCTTAGCATATCCCCAGAGCTCATGGTATTCGTCTAGTTTTGGGGAGAGGGGGCTGGCTGCGGCAGAAGCCTGAAAGATCCGGGTAAGAAATGTCAGAGAGACCTTTTGTTCCTCAGAGAGATGTCCAGAGACAGCTGGTCTGCACTCAAGAAGGAAGCAGGGTGCCATCCCCATGGTAAGGAGCCAGAGACTGGGGGAGTCATGTTCTTGGATGCCTGGGGCACCTGGGGCTATAAGACAGGAGATGAGTCAGTGTGGACCTGCCTTCGGCACATGTGGGTAGGGGGCAGTAGCTTCTGAGGGGGATGCTAGGGACCCAGAAAGACCAGACTAGGTGGCAAGGACTCACAGTGGTTGGAGTACTGACAGCACTATCTTGGGTGTGTCTCCCTTGAGAATGCAGAGATGAGAGAGATGGAGACCTCAGAAGGTCCTTGGCCAAGAACCAAGGCCCCAGAACCAGAGCCTGGATGCCAGGCCCACCTGGATTTCCTTGTGAGGTTGGCATGAGCCCCTTCAGATTTGTGAGGCCCATGGGGAAGGGTTCTGAGATGATGCTCAGGCCCTGATTGTAAAAAGCACTAAATGTCTGACCTGAGGCTGGCACACACCCCCCCTCCAGACTGCCACTGCTGCTGCCACTGTCGCTAATGAGGCCCCTGAAGGACTTCTAATTGGACATGTCTAGGCAGAGCTGAGTTTGGGCGGGGCTGGGCTCCAAGCTGTGACCTCCCCTGCGTCATAGGAAGGAAGGAGGAGAAGCGTGGGTGGCCTCTTGTCTAAGGTGGAGCATGTGACCCCTGGCCAGGAAGCAGGGATTGAAGAATTTGAATACTGTCTATGGTCCCCAGGGGTGCTGAAGCTGGGGACTAAGCTCCCTAGTCCCCACATGGACATTTTAAAGGGGGCAGTGTGTGACAGAACAGAAACAGCTTCAAGCTCCCTGTGCTGCCTAGAGCCCAAGCATCAGTATGTCTAGGAGGTTGTCGGTGTGATGATGCCAGATCTCTGGTCCAAAATGAGGGCAAAAGATGGTGACAGGAACACATGAGTCCCCGCGGGGTCATCAGCCTGGGCAACTTGTGCCCTGGGGTGGCAGACAGGATTGGCAGAGCCCAAATAGTTGGGCTCCAAGACTGAAGAGATCCAAGTCCTAGTTCCCAAAGAAGACCCTAAAATCATGAAAAATGGTGCAGCCTCAGTAAGGGTATTGGGGGGGTGCTGCTCTCAGGTGAATCCCAGAAGCTCAGTTCTGATTGGGGATCTGCTAGGAAAGAACAGCTGGGAAGGCTTGAGACAGAGGGACTCCTTAGCCTTTTGTAGGTCACAGACTGATGGGAGTTCATAAAAAACCCCTGGAAAGGTACACATAGACCCCCCTCCAGCACATTCTGGAATCCCATATGTGCCAAGACCATGCCTAAAGACTCTACACCCCCAAACAGGCAGAAGGCACTGGAGGGGAGTGGTAATCCAATGACTTTGTTTGCTGCAGGTTGTCCAGAAGAGAGGAAGAGGAAGCAGAGGAAGAGGAGAGCCAGGTTCTGGTAGGCAGTCCCCAGTACCCATGCATCCCCAGAGACTGAATTGCTCCATCCCCACCCAGCCTGACTCTGCAGCAGACGAAAACCATTTGGTCAGAAGATAACAAGGCTTCTAAAGCTTCTACAACTAATGAGAGAGTTGGGGGGCTGCAGACAATAGCCAGCGAAAGTGTTCCCAGGAGACCCAAGTGACTTGAGTCACACAAGTAACACACACACCCACATGCCCCCTCCCTTTCGCTGGGAACAGGTACCTCCTCATCAATAGTCCTGATTGGGCCTGGGCCTTCACCCTTCTTTCCCTCCTCCTTTCTCCCCAGCCCTCTTTGTAGCAGGCAAAGTGAGTCATTGCCTGGTCAGAGGGAAAGAGGCTTGGATGGGAGATGAAGGTCTGGGGTCTTAGGGTCTGGCCGAAGAATGCTACAACAGGAGTCACTTGACTACCTGCAGGGCTTGTCAAGACTTGGGCATCTTCCTTGAGGAAGCCCAGCTTCTCTCCATGCCACACATCAACAGCTTCTGTCCGGTGTAGGGCTCAGAGGGCAGGCTGTAGGGACTGCTGGTAACAGGAAGAGACGGTGACTAGTATTCTCATTGTTTTATCATGGTTGTGATCATTGCATGGGGCAGATACTTAGGCATGAGGAAGCCCAGTCTGACCTGTAGATAGGTGGTTCTTCCAGAGGGGAGGAAAGGGGTGCTGCAGGGCCTATGGGGATCCATAGGGCTTCAGTCCACGCTGTGGCACTGTCACACTGTCAGGAAGACAGTGGAAGGGCAACTACTCCATGCTGTGCTCGGCACAGGGACAGACACAGGGCAGAGGAGGACATGCTGCTTGCAGAATGGTACTGTACATTGGCACTGTTCCAGCCCACTGGGAGATGGTCACTGCCATTGTTCCTGACCAGCAGGTGGGGAAGCAGCTTGGAGGGGTGTCACCACTTGTCCAGGGACACAGGCAGAAGATTTGGGCTTCTTAGAGCCATGTGGGTAGCTTCAGTGCTCATGTGTGATCAGCTTCCAGAGCCCTGGCCAAGGGCTCTTCTGGTGCAGACCCAGGGGCCAATGTGTCTATCCTTTCTCTTAGGACAATCCCCCTATTCCTCCTGGAGACCCTCGTTGTGGGGACAACCCAGGAAGCCCTCCAGAGAGGTAAAAATGGACCTATAAGGGCTGGAAAGAATTTGGGGAATAAAACGGACGCCCACAGTGATGCCCTTCCCATCTGCATTCTAGCTTCCCAGTCCCACTAGGGCTGCAGCGAGCCCTCGTGCCTGTGGTGACAGAGGTGGTCCCATTCGACAGGCCCTGGGACCAGCGCTACCTGCGCCTCCAGTGCCCCCCAAGGCTCAGGTACAGCTTTCAGATGTTTCTGAAAGGGGTAGAAGGTGGGAAGACGAACTTCCCATGACCTCTTCTCAGCTTCACTCAACTCCCTTCCAGAGTCACCCGGCACCCTCTGCTCCCCAGACCAGTCCTGGGCCTGCTGCTGCTACTGCTGCTGTCTGTGCTGCTGCTGGGCCAGTCCCCTCCTCCCACCTGGCCCCACCTGCAGCTCTGCTATCTTCAGCCCCCACCAGTGTGAAGCATCCCTCCCCATCAGACCACCCCCAGCTTCCTGTTAGCCTCTCAGCTGTAGGGCTCCCTTCTTTGTTCCCATGAGACCCAGACACACACACTCCAGCTTCCTGCTGCTGCCCTTTCCTCCTTCCCATGTCATTCCCCTCCCCTCCCTTCCTCCATCCCCCCACCCTCATTTTGTACTGTTGACAGCTCTGTCATTAACAACAGCAAAATGCCTGCTGGAGCTCTGACGTGTGTAAAGGAGGGTGGCTGTGGCCTGGCCATGTCACCAGAACCCAGGCCAAGGACCCTGGGCTTTCTCTGCCTTCTCTCCTGCTAGGGAGGAGGCCACTGTGTGACTTGCTCATTACACTGCAGGCCAGGGAGAGCCGAGGCTTTCCCACAGCAGGGTTGTGGTCTACTTTTTTGACAAATGTGGGCTATAAGGGAGACAGGGAACCCAGGGCTGATGTGACCCCATCTAACGGAGTATGGAGAAAGGCATGTGAGAGGCTGCTGTGGGCAATCACTGGAAGAACCTGCAGGGAATGGACCCACAGAATGCAAGGCTGCAGAGACCTGCAGTGGCCTGCATTGCCAGGCATTCTGAAGGGGCCCCAGTACGCTCTCTCTCCATCTGCTTGCCCCCTGGCTTGGGATGAACAGCAGTTGCTGGGCCTTAGGCCTCCACAGAGCCCACTTCCTTAGCAGTGTCTCCATGTCTTAAGATACCAGGAGCCCACCTAGCTGAGGAGACTGAGGAGCAAGGGGGGTACAGATCAGGAATCCCTTCCCCAAGCTCTCACTGGCCAGCTTCCTGGCTGCTGTCAAATTGCCAAATAGATGACACCCAAGTTCTGTCATTTTTCTTTATTTTGAGACAGTCTGTGTCCCACGCAGACCTCAAAGTCGCTGTATCGCTAGATAACTGATCCTCTATCCTCTGGCAGAATGCTGGGACAGCACGTGCACTGCGCCCAGCTTTGTGCTTAGGTGTGAAAGGCAATTGCTGGATGGGTGTAAGAGAGTGCATCGCAGCAGAGCAATCAGGCTTAGAGATACAGAGGGGAAGTAGATTGGGTGTGTGGAAGCGCAGGAAGCATGGATTGCTCAGATCCCAGGACATGCCCCACAGCCAGGGTAGGTTCCGAGGTTGCAGCTGGGTAAGATGAAGAGGTGCTTGGCGCTCCTGCCTATTTTCCAGTGCCTGGGTGCCTGTGAGTAACGGGGCAGGTGAATCCAGGTTATGTGCCATGTGAGTGAGAGAATGGACCTAAGCTGACCGGAAAGAAGACAGGATGGAGAAGTGACCAGTCAAGGGAGAACAGAAGTGCAGGTCTGCAGACTACCCACGGGATGGAGGGAAAGGTTCAGGATGGAGAATCCCAGCCCGGGGCGAGGAGAAGTCTGGGGAAGGGAGAGCATTCTGACCTCACCCCTGGGTCCTCAGCTCTTTCTAAAGAAGGATATTGTGGTTGTCAGATGGGACCGGCCGTTAAAGAGAGATCCACAGTAAGGTGGGGAGGAAAGGCGGCCATAAGAGAAGTCCCCATTGCCAGGCAAGGAATCCCAGAGGGAGGCAGAAGGTGCATAGAGCCCACGGGCTTGGAGCGCCTGCGCGCGCCGCCTGCCAAGGAACCATTTCTTCCTGAGCAGTCTGAAAATCTGGATTCTGCAGACTGAAGATTAAGATACCAGGCCTTTTTGCGCCCCTCACTAGCTCAGACCACTTGGACAAGCCGCTCCCCGCGGTTGCTAGGCGTGCCTTGCTGCTGGCCGCTCTGAAGCTCAGTCCCGCCCTCACAGCCTCAGGGCCAATTAGGACGCGATCCGCCTCCCAGAAATACAAATCTCGGGGAATCTGTCCACCGCATACCGGCCTTGCCCCACCTCTCGTATAAGCCAATCAGAATGTCATCCGCTGGCGCGAGCGCGCTCTAACCGCAGCAAGTGGCGGATCTCCACTGAAGGGCGGATCCTCAAGAGAGCCGAGAGTTCCGGTTGGCTGCCTACTCACTTCACTTGTTGTGGTCTCCAGACTCACGGAGCCTAGAGACCCCTTTCTGCCCGCCCGAAGCCAACCCCTCAGGCAAGAGCAGACTGAGCCCCAGGGCACAGACTGCGAGACCTGCGCGCCGCCTTCCTAAGGCGAACCAACTCCGCCGCGCACCCTTAGGATCTTGCAGAAGACAGGAGCGCAGACAGGCTAAGATGCCCGACGTCACAAAGCTAGATGGGGGACTATGGGTAGAGGAGAGGGAGAGCGGGAGGAATCAGGGCTGCAGAGAGAGAAGTCCCGGGATTCATAACACACATCGAGGGGAGGGAGATCTGGAGACGGATTAAAACCCCGAGGGCGACAGGGACCCCTGAGGTCGCAGAGTCCAGAGAGGAGAGGAGAGGCGGGGTGCCAAACAGAGTCCCGGGTCGCGGATGAGAGGGACAGAGTTTTGAAGGCCAACAGAAGAGAAGCGCGGAGGGCGGGCAGGAAAGGACTTAAGGGGTGAGAGGAGGAGGGAGCCGAGGGGCGGGCTCCAGTGCAGGTCTGTCCTGGTGCCGCCCCCCTCCCGTCCCAAACACGCAGGCGGCGCAGCAACGAAGCCAGTCCCCGTGCGGCAGGCTCTTTATTCGCTCGAGACAGTGGGCTCATGGCGCGTCCAGCAGCAGCAGCTTCTGCATGTACGAGTTGAGCCAGTGGCGGCGCTCTAGCGCGGCCAGGAGCCGAGCGCGCTCCCGGAAGGCGGCGTCGTCCGCCAGCGCTAGGCTTCGCCGCGACGGGGGCCCCGCCGCGCCCGTCCAGGTCCGGCCCGGGGTGCGCAGGCTGCGGGGACAGTGACACCGTGACCGAGCGTGACCAGACTCACTGCGGCCGGCCCTCTCTGCGGTCTAACTCGAAGCTTCGTTATTGTGCTCTCCCTTCTCTTTCAACCTCTGTCTCTCCAAGTCTTGGGGTTCCCCCTCCCGGAACCCCGTACCTACCTGAACACTCCAGAGAGGGGCAAGGCGACGCCCGAGGCAGGGCCAGAACCGCAGGGCATTAGCAATAGCAGCAGCAGCAGCAGCAGCCGCACCCGAAGACCACTGGTCACCAGACAGGTCTCCATCACCTGTGGACAGAGAGGACAGGCTGCTACCAGAACCCAGGACCCCACCAGCCCCCGACCTACCTGGTGCAGGGGCCCTTACCGTGCAGTGGGCTCTGACAGAGATGTCTGCAGCCCCCTTATATCTGCGCCACAACCCCCGCGCCGGCAGTGACGCAGGCCGGGCCGGGGGCGCGAGGTCACCCCCTCCCAGGCTCATTAGAAGCTGCTAGCGGTAATGAGGAGCCAGAGTGGGGGCCTTCGCGTCCGTGGCTGCCACAAACTAATTGGGACCAGGAGCTGCGATCCAGGAAGAGGGAGGGGGAGAGACAGGCAAAGGAGAGGTGGACACAGGGGGTGTGTCAGAGGGATAAAAATAGAGACTGCAGAGGGGGACCATCTAGCAGAAGTCAGGGACAGAGAGAGGAGAGACGATGAGGAGACAAAGAAAAGAAAGACAGGATTGCCCAGGGAGGGGGCCACCTAAGAAGGAACAGGAAGTGAGGATAGGAGACTGCCAAAGGCAGCTGGAGATGGATGAGAGCTGGACCTGAAAGGACAGCTGCAGGGCCTCAACAGAGAGGAAGAGTGAACACAGGAGAGGTCTACAAAGGCAGATACAGACTGCCTCTTCCCTTATTCCCAGGGAACTCTGGGGCGTCAGGAACATAAGGCCCAAGGTCACAGGTACTCAAAAGGCAGAGGTAGGAGAATCATGCAAGTTGGAGGCCAGTCTGGACTACACAGTAAGACTGTCTCAATAAAAGATAAAGAGGGAGCTCCCCTAATATAGTCATTGTGAGCAGGGATGGTCATTTGTCCTTCAGGACAAATGGGACCCCACAGTCATGCCCATAGAGCCAGATGCCTTCCTCTCAGGACAGCAAGGACTCAACTCCTAGGCCTAATAGTCACTGATACAAGGACTCCAGCCCCTGGAGTCTGGGGAGGAAGGGATGGGGGTGGGATTCCTCAGCTTGACTCAGCACAGGGCCAGCACTTGGAATTGGGGATGAGGTTCAGGATTCTGGAATTCTGTTTCTTGTTTTATTCATGTGTGCTTGTTGGATTTCTTAGCCTTGGATTTTGTTTTTTGTATTAGCTTTGTTGTTTTTGGTTGCTGTATTGGTTATATTTTTTCAGGGTGACCTGGCACTGACCTTGTAACCTAAGCTGGCCTCTAACTCACAGGATTCTTTTCCTCTGTCTCCCAAGTGTGGGGATCACAGACATGGGCCACCACTCCTGGTTTATGTTTAAGACAGGATGTTGCTAAATAATCAAGGTTTATGTAAAAATGAAAGATGCACACATGCATGCAATGGAGCACAGGCGGAGGGCAGAGGACAACTTTCAGAAGTTCTTTTGGGATTGAACTCAGGTTACCAGTCTGCAAGCAAGCAAGCACTTTACCTGCCAAGCTATGTCCTGGCCCCACCAGGCTGGCTTTCAACCCATCTGCCTCAGCCTCCGGAGAACCGGGATCACAGATCTATGCCATCACGCCCAGCCTACAGAGCCTGGTTTAAAAGACAAGATAGCTTGGTTGAGTCATACCTTTCCCCAGATAATAGAGTCCCCAGCTCCCTTCTCCACCCCAGAGACAATGCTGTGTATCTCTGTCCTTTTAAGATCCACAGCCTGTTGCTAGGCTCCCACAATCCCCAAGGAGGGGGTCAGGTGCGTCACCTGTCACCTGTGTGCCTCTGGGACCCCTCATCTGCCCCTCCCAGAGTCATTCGGCAGCATTCAGTTTCTGTGTCCAGCTCTGTTCGCCGGTTGTTCCCTGAGACACCACTGCTTAGGTAAGAGACCCCCCCCCAGGACCTCAAGCGGCCCTGTTTCACCCAGACGACCCTCTCCTCTACCTTCACGCAGCCACAGAAGCTTCTGGCCTCTAGTTTTATCCTTTTTTAAATGGGGAACTGAGAATCTTACCCCAGAGCTCCCTGTCCCTTTCAGGTTGAGGATTCTATACTATACCCTAGGCCCTTATTTCTAGGGACTACAAGATCCAGTCCCTATCTGACCAGGGCCAAAACCATCCACATCTCTGTGACTTTTCTCTGCTATCACAGAGCCTTCCCAGGCCCCCAAATTCCAAGTATCCAAATCTCCAGACTCCTGACTTATAGGGGGAAAAAAAACAGTCCCTGAACCTCCTTAACCTGTGGGACCCAAGGACTCTGAATACATAATACCTTTCTTCCAAGACTCTAGAGTCTTCCTTCTCCTCTGACTAGGATTCTGCCCAATTCATTCTTAGCCTTCTCCGTGTGAACTGTGGAGTCCTGGCTTCTTGGGCACCCATTTCCCCTTTGCAGTCTGACACCTGCCAAAAGTGGAATTTAACCTTTGAGGCCTAGGGGAGCAGTCATTGTTTCAGTTTTTCTGGGGGCACCCCCCAAAAAAAACAGACTACAACTTCCAAGAATCCCTGTGATTCTGTCTCCCTAAATGGCCATGGATACTGCCCCCCCAACCTCCTGAGAGTTGCAATTGCATTCTGATAGGTTTCTTTGGGGCAACTGGGTGGTGGACAGATCTGGTCCTCTGGGACACAGTAGAAGAGGTCTGGAGGAGGAGCTTCTCCTGTTGGGTGGGGCTTCAGGATACTTTGCCTTAACTGGTTCCTACTGGTTCCCCCCACAGCTACAAGCATTTGTCTCTCAGAGCCATGAAGCTCTTCAGCCCCATCCTCTTCCTCATTTTTTCCCTTCTCACTGGGCTGGATTCCAAGTCGTCCACCTCAGCTTCTCTGGCCTCTCCCCCAGTGGACTCCAGCCTCCAGGGGCCAGGTCAGCCTTCTGGATCATCCCCTGATGCTTCTCACAACTCTACTATGAGAGACAGGTCAAGCCCACAATCCCCTGTGACTGTTGATCCTGAGCCTTCCGAGATGCCATTCCCAGTCTCCCCTGACATCTCCCCAGGAGACTTCACTGAGACCCCCATTTCTGACCTTCCAGAAACTCCACCTCCAAATTCCCCAGAGAACTCCATGCCTGACCTGCCCAGAACCCCAGACACTCTTCAAATAAGGGCCTCCAAAGCAACATTTCTAAAACCTTCTGAGATAACCAACTATGACCTAACTGGAACCCCACAGTCAGAACCCCCCGAAACTCCAAAGCTTAATTCTTCCAAAGCTTCACTCACAGGATCTGAGATCCCACACACTGATCCTTCACCAATCACACACAACCACCAAGAATACCCAGAGACTCCCAAGCAAGATGCCCCTGAAATGTCACCTAGTAAAACCCCTGGCTCCCCAAGTGCAGACCCCACCAAGACCTTGGACCTGCAATCCCCAGAAACCTCTGACCCTGGCACTACTGACACCCCAGACTCTGAATTACTTCTGGCCACCATTCCTGACCAGACAGAAACCCTGCAGCCCACATTCCCTGTCACTCACAATTTCAGTCTCATGGATGTCATTCCCCCACAATTCCCCACAAACTACCAAAATACAACAGAGATTGGTACAACTTCTCACCTAGAAGTGACCACTAGCCTTCACATGGACACACCAACATCTTTCAGGGTGGAACCCACTACCCCACATGAGCCACACCTGAACCCGAAACCAGAAGCCCTGGGAGCCATCCAAGTTACCACCCCTGAACCTCCTGCTTCAAGTTCAGGGGAGTTGAAGGTCCCCCAGAATTCAAACCCCAAAGGGCAGGACACCCCTTCTCCCTCAACACGCATTGTAGGTCCCCCTGCTGCTTCAGAACTTACCAATCAGGTGGTTCCTGCCACTCCTCGGATCCCTCAGAGGCACAACCGGGGGGAAACAGTCAACACGATCATCGTTGTGGAACGAGTGAAGGAAACAGGTGAGGGAACTCAGGAGCTGGTCTGAGGGAGGGAGCTGGGGTCTGGACTCCTGGGGTCTGACTGAGGGGACTGGATGTGGAGCCTGGATCTGAATAATGAGTCCGGGTCTGAACCCATGAATCTGAGGGAGGAGGATGGGTCTGGACAACTGGGTTTGAAGAAGGTTGAGCTCCTACTCTGAGACAGAAGGTTAGAAGCTGGGAGGAGGCTCCTAGGAATTTAGATTTCTGTGTGCTCTGTCAGGGGTGACACTCGTTGGCCGCCCCCGGGGTTCCACTGGCGGGGCCCTCTGCCTGTTCTTCGCGGGAACCGGGCTGTTGATCGGCATTTTCTTGCTGCTCTGGTGCCTCTACCGCCGAGCGTCACGACGTCGACCCTTCGCCCACCACCGACTCCCAGATAGTGGAGATGAACCCGGTCAGTGCCTGCATGCCTTTTAATCCTAAATGCTGAGATTATAGGTGTACACACACACACAGGTTGCCCCACTTCAGGCCTGATCAAGCCTCCTTTTTCCTTTGGGAGCCTTGCAATCTTAAGCCCCGCCTTCCTCTTCAAGCCCCGCCCATCTATGTCGAAGCCCCACCCCTTCGTTTGCGTGAGAAGTCCTAAGCCTCTCATTGGCCAGAGGCGCGGAAAAGCCTCGCCCCTCCAGGGGCCTGACCCTGCCCTTTGCGCCTGCAGTCTTACACCTGGACACCTCAAAGGACCCCTTCGACCTTTACTTTTATGCTCCGGATGCCTGGATCCCTTCGCACATCGCCACCAAGCAGCCGCCGTCGACTCCGCCGCTGCCGCCCAAGCTGCCCCCGCCGCCCCGCGGAGGACGGCCCCAGCGCCTGGAGGCCCTATCCCCTGCCACACTACCCAACAACTTCGTGTGAGCCCTTTGGGAGTCTCATCCCCAGCACGCTTGGCTACTAGAGCAGCTCCGGGAGAAGCCGAAGAGCTTCTACTCCCCCGAGGAGCCAGGAACCCAATAAAACCTCCATTGCACCCCACCTAGAGTCCCTCCTAAGTATGGAGGCCGGGCAGAGAGAAGATCACAATCAGCCTTCACTAAGTGAAGACCTCTGAGCCTAAGAGAGAAGGGCTGGGAAGGACCCCTGTGTCTGAGGAAGGAGGGTTGGCAAGGACTCCAGGATCTGAGGGAGGAGGCTGGGGTCTGGACTCCTGTATCTAACTAAGGGAGGAAGTTGGGGTCTGCAACTCTGGGTCTGCGGGAGGAGACAGGGGTCTCCACCCCTAGGTCTGAGGTAGAAGGGTTGAGGTCTGGACCCGTGGGTCTGAGGGAAGAGACTGGGTCTGGACTCCTGGTTCTGAGGGTGAGGTCTGGATTCCTGTGATTCCACAGCCAGGGACAACGTAGTCTGTACACCAAAGCATTTATTGGGAGGGGGCAGGCAGGAGTTACAATCACAGAGACAGAGACACCAATACACAACCCTGCCCCAGGAACAACCCCCTTCTCCCA
The DNA here is from genome assembly GCA_023101885.1 of Typhlomys cinereus. NCBI lineage: Eukaryota > Metazoa > Chordata > Mammalia > Rodentia > Platacanthomyidae > Typhlomys > Typhlomys cinereus. The sequence goes on along the minus strand of JALPQD010000554.1, from coordinate 89,229 downwards.
ACCCTGTTCCCTTTCTTGGGATTTTGTAACTTCTCCTACATATGTTCCCCAAATTCAAAACTAAAAGGAGAATATAAGCAAAGAGAAGCACCCCAGATTTGGAGTCATTTAGACCCTGAGGGACACAACAAATGGCCACTGAGAATCTGAGGGAATCCGAAGACACCCCAGAGAATAAAGTGCAAGGATTGGGGGGTGGGGAAGAAGGGCATCTGGAAACCACCCAAGGGGGATGTGGTAACTCCAAACCACTGAATTAATTCACTTGAGCAGCCACTGTTTAAACCTGAAAACTGAATCAGAAAAAGTGCATGGGATGGGGAGCGGCATACCATCAAATGTCGTTTTGGTCATTTCCGTAGACGTTGCACAAAGCTAACAGCAAGGCTTGGCAATTTGGTGTTTCAGCAGAAAGGGGAGGGGCCAAGTGAGGGGTGGAGAGACTTGAAAAGGACATTTTCTTCAAACGCTGGTGAGAATCAACCCTGAAATGGTGGGGATGGTGATTGGTTAAATTAATTTGGGGAATGCAGAGTGATTAGGTGAACTAGGGAATGCAGAGTGATTGGAACCCACAGAGAATGACCTTGGATTTTTTTTTTCCCCCGAATCCGGGGATGAACTAAGAGTGATCAAGGGACAGCCTGGGAATCCCTGGGGTTCTAGGAAAGGGGGTGTTACCTCAAAAACCGTGAAGGGGAGAGAGAGAGAGAACTGCTCACCCAGATGAAGCCCTGAAAGAGGTTTGAAGCCACTGAGGCAGAACAAGGGGAGAAAGGAAACTTTCTGGGGAGTTTAGGTATCCTAGAAACTGCCAGTGAGCAGTTCCACCACCCCTGAAAAGCAGTTGGGAAGAGAGGAGAGTTGGCCAGCATGGAGGTGGGAGAGGGGAGGAGGGGAACAAGGAGAGAGTGCTTCTAAGGCCTGAGGCAGGACAGAGAAGAGGGGTTCTTTGACACTGCCGCTCAGGCCAGAAGTATATATGGAATGGAGGTCCTGGAAACTGCCAGTCAGTGGGAGGCACACAGTCAGTAGTCCCGGACAGGGGGGGGTGGCCTTGGGGGTTGAACTGTGCTGTGTATGGCCCCGTAGGAAGGAGGGGGAGCCGGGGGTGCCCCCGGGGGCTCAACATCATCCTCCATTTCACTTTCATCACTGCCTGCCAGTTGATCGTGGCCTACGAAGCCACACTTTTCCTCGCTCATTTCCTCGGGCTCTGCCCATGGCTGCTTCTCCCCAGAAGCGAAGACCCCATAGAAGATGACACCTCCATAGTGCACCAGGGAGGCGATGAGAAACACATACTGCCACTCCTCCCGAGTCTGGGGGTAGGACAAAGCAGATCCAGAGGTCACATACAAGGCAGAGAAAGGAAGGCAGGCATTGGAAGATCCCAGCATGCAATGGGAAGGTGGACAGGAGAGCCTGGGGTTGGGGGAGGGTAGAGACTGACCTTGTGCTTGGTCATGGCACCCACAATGATAGGACACACCATCCCCGACAAAGTGCCCACACCATTAGAGATGCCCATCAGGATGCTGGCGTAGCGTGGGGCAATGTCTAGGTGATTCACGTTGAACCCTAGAGGGAATATCAAAAGCTGCCACACCAGAATCTCATGCTCACTTCTTCCCCCATGCCTGCTTGGGAAATGGAGGCCCATTTCAAACCCTCGTGGCTGACCCAGATCCCCCAAGTTCTCACCAGAGATGGCGAAGCCACTGAAGCCCACGGCCAGGACCAGGAAGGAGATGGCCACGCCCTTAGAGTGCGAGTACCCTACCACCAGCAGCAGCGTGGCTTCCATGCCAAAGCCTGGGGGAGGGTGGTAAGGGATACCTCTCTGAGCCTCCAGCAAGACCAGACATAGTTGCTCTCACCTGCCTTTCCAGCCTTGTTCCCACCCTAATGTCCCTTTACTTGCCACCATCTGCTCACCTGTACACCTGCCCCAGTCTGACCTACCTTATACCCCACCAGAGTTGGACCATGCATCATCCACACTCACCCTAGTCCATGCCCATTAGTTGTCCCTTGACTGGGCACACCCTGAAGAAGGTGAATCTGAAATCTCCTCCAAGAATTGTCAAACCTCCCCTCTCTCCTCTCCACAGAACACATCTGCATAACACCACCTGTGGTTCATCTCCCAGGTTGCTCAGGTTGTGGCCCATCTCCTGTTTCCCCACGTGCTCACCTGTAGCCCTGTCTCCCCAGTACCCAATGTACCGTTCATGACCCTCTCCACATCTATATCTCTCCAGGTCCCCAGTCAGCGGCCCTGTCTCCCTGGATCCCCACTCCTGGCTCCAACCTCGCATGCGGTTTGAGTGCACTTGACTCAGCCCCACCCAGGTCCCACCCACTCACCACCACAGTTCATCAACTTGCGCACGTTGGTGGTGGACATGATGCGACGGCTCCTTAGGAAATCGGCGATCTGGCCCCCAATGGGCACGATGATGGTCATGACCAGGTGGGGCAGGGCAGACACTAGGCCCACCTGAGGGAGCAGATGCACTGGGTGAGGCTAGGCTTGGCTCCTCCTCTCTTGTGTCCACAGCTGGCTCCTCCTCCTTTGCTTAGGGAGAACCCTGCTACAGATCTCTCACCACTCCCCATCGTGTGTCCTGCCTCCACCCCTGCCCCATGTGCCCTCCTCCTGGACCACCATGTCCCCACCTTGCTAATCTCAAAGCCAAACACTTCTTCAAAGTAAGCAGGCTGTGAGATGAGGAGTAAGTAAAAAGTCCAGCTTCGGCAGAAGTTGGCCACGATGATGGCGTACACCGGCATGGATGTGAAGAAGCGCCGCCAAGGCGTATTAAACTTCTGAGGGGGGAGGAGGGGAGAAGAGACTGCTAAGACCAGGCCTGGGCCTGTTTCAACATGGTGCAGTGGAGATCATTGAAGTCTGGAGCACATCCTGTCCCAGAGAGACCTAGCTAGGTCCCAGTCTCACTGTGACACTTATGGGGTGACTCGCCATGGTCCCTGAGTTCTCAGGTGTCCAAGCCCCATAATGACATATCAATGTGAGCCCAGCAGCCTTTGTATACAATCACCTAAGTGCAGCCTAAACCACAACAACCAGAAAAACCTAGCTGTTTCTGGACATGCCTGGGGAAGGGTGTTTAATTTCTCTTACCTTGTGCATAGCTCCTCCCACAGCACTAACTGTTCATGAGTGCCACTTGGTCTAAACAGAACTGGGACCTGGTCAATTCCCTCCTCCTTTCCTGGGAATAGAACCTAACACCTACTGGGAACAGAACCCAGAGTCTTGTGCATGTCAGGTAAGTATTTTAGGCAGGTGCATTTTAGGCAGGTGTTCTACACTGAACCACACCCCCATCCCCTCACTGGTGGAGTCCAGGAAGGTGCTCTACTACTGACCCATGCCCAAAAACCCTTAATGGAAGGATTCTAGGCAGGCGCTCTACCACTGAACTATGCCCCAAGTCCCTCACTGTAAATTTCAGGCAGGTGCTTGAACCATGTTCCTAGTCCTCAGTGGAGAATGATTGCTGAGCAAAACCCTCGGAAGTCCGGGCTGAGGCAAAAAGGATCCTCACTGGTGGATGCTAGTCCAGGGCTCTTCTGATGACCTACATCATCCACCTTCTTTTCACTTTTTATTTTGAGAAGGTCTCAGCAAGTTACCTATGTAGGCCTCCAACTCTCTGTGAAACTCAGGCGGATCTCAAACACGTTATCCTCCTGCCTTAGCCTCCGGAGCAACTGATATGACATGTCTGTCCCACCACCTCTGAGTTAGAGCCTCGATTTTTTTTGCATTTCTTTTACGTGTGTGGCAGGCGGTGGAGTCGCGCGCGCGCTGGTTTGAGCCGGCGCAGCCCACCCCACCCCGCCTCCTGCGCCCTGACCGTGACGGGATTCATGAGTTTGGCACTCTCCCCGATGGCGTCCTCGATGTACTTGCGCTCCTCCTCTGAGATGCTGGGGTGCAGCGCGGGGGACTCGTAGGACACGAGCAACCAGAACAAGTACCAGAAGATCCCGAAGCTGCCTGAGGAGGGTGGGAGGGGATGAGAGCATGGTGACATCCGGTTCCCGCTCCTCTTCAGTGACCCCTCCTGGACCACTGGTAAGATTCTGCTCACCGTAGACGTAGAAGACAGAGCTCCATCCTGAGTACTGTACCAGGACCCCAGCAAGAGGCATCGCGACCACCGCCCCAGCATAAGAACCTGGGGGTGGGGGTGAGAGTACACATGAAGACTCTCTGAGACATCCAAGTGGAGGCAGTCTCAACCCACCACCCCTGCAGGAGCTGGTTCCCCCCATAACCGTGTGCTCTCACCGCAAAAGGCTGTAGTGGCCAGGCGACTCCGTTCTAAGGGAGGAGCCCATTTGCTCCAGATCCCATGGCAGGCAGGGTATGTGACCCCCTAGGGAGGGAGCATCAAAGTCAATGTGGAGCAGTGGGGGCTGAGAGGGGAGCAGGGTCACGTGGGGCCCGCAGTTACCTCCACCAATCCCTGCAGGATCCTCACGAAGATCACACAGCCGTAGTGGACCCGGGCAGCTGAAGGGATCAGCATGTTCAGAGTGGAGGTAGCCACAATAGCAAAACCAAAGACCCTAGGGAACCGAGGAAGGGGATGTTCTAGTAAGCCCGTGTAATGGATGTGGATGTGGTCCTGAGTTAATAACCAGCCTAGGTAAGAGCGAAACCATGTCACCAAATAAATTAAATCTATAAATAAAAAATAAAGCTTTTTAAAAGGAAGGATGGGGTTGTCATACTGTAGTCTCACTCTTGGGAGATTAAGGAAAGAGGACTGCTAAAGTCCCTGGCCAGTCTGGGCTGTAGAGTGAGACGGTGTCTCAAAAAAATTTTTTTAAAGAAAAAAATTAAAATAAAGAAAAAACAGTAAAACCAAAACAAACAAACAGCCTTTAAGGGCCAGCGAGATATCTCGGCAGGCAAGGCTCTTGCTTGCAAACCTGGAAACCTGAGTTTGATCCCCTGAAGTCCTCATAGTGGAAGGAGACACCTGATTTCTGAAAGTTGTTCTCTGATCTCCACCCATGCACATGCACTAGAGCAAGTAGGTAAAGTGTCTGCAGAGTAATCTGGAGATCTGAATTCAATCTCCAAGCCATCATGGTAAAGAAAACCAACTCCTGAAGGTTCTCTGATCTCCCTGTGTCCCCCTTCTCCACAGTAAATAAATAAATGTAAAAGATCCTCCCCCCTTACACACACATACACAGCAGGCTGGGAGGCCCCGTGTTCCTCGGAAACCCCAATTTCCACAACCAAAAACCCTTTCTCTAAGACACACTCCCAAAATAGACTCCTCATTTTCCCGGGCCCAGCCCCCAAATTCAAGACCACACCCTCCTTTTTATCCTCCTTGAGACCCGCTTCTGCACCTGTTGGCTGCGAATTTCTGGCAGATGAATCCTCCCGGTATCTGAGTAACAATGTAGCCCCAGAAGAAGGAACCGTGGATGAGGCCGACCGTCTCTGGATCCCAGTTGAATTGTGCTTTCTGTGGGCCCGAAAAGACATTAAACTAGCCGCCCTGCCTGCGCTAGACTCTGCCCTCCACCAATCAGCATCCACACACTTAGGCCCTCAGCCAATCAGCAGCGTTCGCCTTTCTCATCACTAGGGCCCGCCCTACCATCTTAGTTACGGCGCACAGGTACCTTAGCAGGTTTGCTTAGTGTCCCTGCCTGAATGTCCTCGGGATTCATAGGTGGTGGGCGTGGGAGGTGGGTTGTCTCCGTTTCTCAGCAATTTAGAAACAGTTGGATGGGGAATCTAGACTGGACTAAGAAGCAACTAAATCCTGAGCGAGCCTAATTAGCATAGAGCCAAGGTCAGGGTTTCAGGGGGTCACGGCTTCTGTAAGACTCAAACTAGTATAATAAATCTGAGCTAGGAAAGAGTTTTTCTTGACGACCCGAACAAACCAGATGGGACCCTAATTAGAAAAGAAAGTTGAGATAGAAGCTCGAGTTTGGAAGTGAAATCAGACAGGTGAGGGTTGGGGACACAAACCTTGGGCCACAGTAGAAAGCAAGATCGCTAAAAAGTTCGAAATGGAACAAGGTGACAGTAGGGCAGCTAGCTAACGCTGGGACAGTCTAGGTTTGGCAAGTGGGGCGGGGAGAGAGGGCGGAGCTTCCTTTAGGCTGGGGGGTGGGGGGAGGAGAAAGCGACTCGGGGAGCCCAGAACCAGGTGCAGGGGCGGCGCCGATGTGCATGAGGTTATGGGTGTAGGTGGGGCTCGCCCAAGACCGCTACCTGCACCACTACGTGGCCCCCGCGGTGGGTCGTGCTGTTGTTGACCATGGAGACGATGGCTACGCCCAAATTGCAGCGAATGCCGAAGCTGATGCAGAAACCCAAGCCGCTCATGATAGCAATGATGTAGCGGCGAGGGAGACCAAAGCAGGTGCAGTCCACTACGGGCGGGTCTCGTGTCTGCGTGGTCACTGGGCGCCCGTCGGTGCTCAGCTCCAGCGTCTCGGCGCCTTCTTGACGCTTTTCCAGGAGCCTGCAGCAGGAGGCGGACTCAGCGACCCACACCCCAGCCAGTTCCTTCCCTAGCACAGGGTCCCAGGAATCGCAATCCTAATCCGTGCATCGCCCGATCCCAGGAGTCCAGGCTCCTGGATGGTTTCCTTAGCTAAGATCCAAAGGTTTCCGCCACTCTTCAACAGAGAACTGACGGTCCCAGACCCTTGCTCCCCATAATACAGGGGTCTCCATAAAACCGAACCAATACCAAGTCAACCTGCCCTCTGTCCAGACACCCAATCCCTTGGATTGCACTTGGAAGGTCAGAATGTTCAGTCACCTTCTTCCCAGTCTCCTGGGTCCACTCAGAAGTTTTGCACCCCACACCACCGTTTGGGATCCCGAAACAGGCAGCAAAATTTACCCCAGCCCCCTCTCACACATGCAGATCCAAATCTGTTTGAGTCAGCAAAGGTGCTAAGGCGAGGCCCGCGCTAAGGTGCGACTGAACAGATGCGCTTGCGAGCTGCCTCGCTATATATACCGACTCCCCACCCCCACCCCGCCGGGTCGGCCGCCCTCTCGGGCTTCTACACCCCAGCTGTGGGGCCGACATCCAGCTGACTCGCCCTGAAAGTCCGTTCCTACCAATGTGGGGGTGGGGAGACCCGGGTGGGAACTAAATATCTTGGCCCCGCCTGGGCATCCCTGGAGAAGCTGGGGTTCAGGCTATCAGCCTAAGGGGCAGGGAGGGGGAATGATGGCTGGTGGCCTGGCAGGGGACAGATGGCCCTGGTAGGGAGATTGGCGCATTCCCCAGCACGGCTCTCGCCCCCGCCTGCTCTGCATCCAGGATTGAGTCTGTGATGATGGATAGAGCACTCGGAGGACCGCTGGAGCCAAGGAGAGACTGCTGAAAAGCCCCGCCTGGGGACCAACCCCAGAGGAGGGACAGGGTTAGAAAGACTGCACCTAGACATAGCGGGGGCACAGGACCACAGAGAGACAGACGGAGACACAGAGATACAGAGAGACAGAGGAGAAAGAGCAAGTAAGCAAGAGAGATTTAAAGCGAGAGGGACACAGAGAGAGAGAGAGAGATCCACAAAAAAGAGGGACAGAGACAAAAAGGGAGGGCAGAAACCCAGAAAGAGGTTGGAAATGTCACCCAGGACAGAGACACAGAGAGAAGAGAGCAGAGAGAGACATCATCGGTTGGAAGGTGGAAATCAGAGACAGCTGAGACAGGTGATCCTTGAAGTTCAAGGTGTGGGGACAGGTGATTTGGGTCCTTGAAGTTCGAGGTATGGGGACAGGGCACCTAAGGTGTGGCCCCTCTGAAGTGGGTAAAGCAGCCAGAGATTGGACTGGATCTCAGGAAGGGGCGAGAACAGATGGAGGCGAGGGAGACTGGGACGGGGGAGGAAAAGAACAGCCAGACGGGCTGGGGGGAGGGAGAGGAGGATGGAGAAAACATTCTCCCGCCCCACCCTGGGACTTAAGGAGATGGGGAGGGCAGGTAAGAAACGAGGAGGAGGGAGGATTGAGCATGGGAGGCAGGAGAGCAGGAAGCCTGGCCAGGTGGCTCACACCTATAACCCTAGCACTTTGGAGGTTGAGGCAGAAGAATCATGAATTCAAGGCTAGCCTGGACTACAAAATGAGACCCAGTCTCAAAAATTCCCCAAGAGGTTGGGATGTGGTTCATTTGTTTAAGTGCTCGCCTGGCATGAAAGGAGCTCTGGATCCCATCCCCCAATGCCTCATAAACCCAATCAAGTGGTGCATGTCTGTCACCCCAGAAAGGAAGATCAGGAGTTCAAGGTTAGCCCAGGCTACATGGTGTAAAGTCAGCCTGAGCTACATGAGAAACTGTCACATACACACACACCACACACACACACACACACACACACACACCATGGTGGAGAGGGTAAGAACCAGAGGAACACTGAGGGAAAGGTAGAGTTCAGAAGAGGAATTGAAGCCCTCCCTCCAGATCCTGTAACTCACCTTGATGTCCCATGGTATTTAACCCTGAAATGTGATCCTTGTTTATATTACAAAATGTCAAATCTCTCTAAGCAATTTTTTTAATGAAGGCCTCAGAATCACTCATCTATAAAAGGAGTAGGGGATAAGAACAGAAAGGCAACTCACTATGTAGGGAAGTCATGTAGGGCCTGGTTGGTGGACTGTCATCTCAGCACTCAAAGGCAAAGGCAGGAGGATCAGGACTTTGAGGCCAACATCAACCACACTGTGGCTTCAAAGACACCATGGTTACATGAGACTTTGTCTCACAAAAACAGACCCCAAAATAACACATAGACACAGAGGCCCCCTTCCCTGTCTGGAGGTCTCCACCTCAGACCAGGCACCAGTGATGTGTAGGAAGGATGCAGTTTTCCACAAGGAAAAAGGTGTTTGTTTGAAGTTCCTCCTCAAATCTCGATCCACTTCCTGTGTCTCTGATGCCCTTGGGGTTTACTGGTGTCTTCCCGTGGTATAAATGGGAAACCGAGGCACGGAAAGCAGAAATAATGTGTTCAAGGTCAGCTGGAAGGAGAGCTTGGCTTTCAGTACTCCCCCACCTGAAACCTGGTACCCGGAGATGAACCCCCCTGGCAATTGTCTCCCCATATTCTTGTCCCAAGTCGTTCCGGATTACCGTCTGTCTCCTGGTTCTAAAGAATATTTCCTCCTGGCCAGCATCATTCATCTCCACGAACGTCTGTAGCCCTGTCCCATGCTCAGGAGGGAACAGGACCTAGGTTCCAGTGATGAATTAGGCCCTCATCCATGATGCCCCCCAACTATCAAAGTGAACCCCAGACTTTAAGGATAAATGCTTTCTTGAACCCACTTCCTACTGACCAGGTATTTTTATCTCTAGGGTCTCTGGGGATCCCAGGACAAAGCTCAGAGACACAAGGGTGAGGACCAGATGCAGGATGGACAGGCAGAGATGAAGGAAGGGGGCCCAGGAATGACTACATCCTGCTGTCGCCACCCCCTAGCCCCCTTGCCAACACGCACGTCTCTTTCTCTTTCTCTCTCTCTCCCTCTCTCTCTCCTGACTTCACACTGATGTATTTTGAGAAACTCGTGAAAGGAGGCGAGAAAAAAGGATGGGGAGGGGCTGGAGATTGGAAAATGGAGAGGAGAGGTGAAGCTGCCTCTCAGCTCCCTCCTCCCTGATCCCCCCCCCACACACTGTGCCTTCATGCCTCCCTCTGTCCACCCTCTGTCCACCCTCATCCCTCTCATATTACCAGAGGGTGGGGTAACTTCGGAGGTAGGAGATGAACTAGAGGTGAATTCCTTTAGGATTAATGTTGGACTCAGCAAATGCCTGGGATGACCTGGTGAGGTAGACTGAGGACCAGCTGAAGATGGGACAGGGCCTCGTGCAGAGGGGCCCGGGGTCTAAGGGCAAGGAACCCAAGAAGCCATCTCCTTCCCCAACTGTGGCCAGATATTTTTAGGCTCCTGCGGAACTGAGTAATTTCTCTGATTTACAGCCAAAGCTGGGGTTGGGGGTGAGAGGCGGCGGAAGGTGTTCAGGGCTACCTTGAGGGACGCTGAGGTCACCAGGGTCATGGCTCAAAATAGGGGAGCAAGTTTCACTCAGTATCTAGAGGGTACCCCTAATGAAGTCTATTTTACTCCTGGAAAACTAATTCTTTTACTAATTTATCTCTGAAATTCCCTTCTTCCTCAGGGGACCCAGGATACCTCTGGCTTTTCCCTCCCAGTTTAATGCTCTCAAGGACACGAACTAACGGGCCCAAATCCGCTTTGCTTTCAGATTAAAAGCCCCGAGGGATGGACGGAACCTGAGAAATACAGAAAGATCCAGAGAACCTGGGTGGGAAATAGCAGCCTAGAAAGAGGGTCGGAGATATAGAGAAAGACATCAAAGGAGCAGGGACCCGAGTTTCAGGGAAGAGGAAACACTAGAGATAGAAGTTGGAACAGATGGAGATCTATTGAGAAAAAAGAGGAGGGATCAAGGTCCCGAAGGAAGAGGGGCCCAGAGAAAGGGGATGGAGATTTGGAAAAAGATGGGACAGAGATTCAAAGAAGGGAATCGGAAGAACACAGAGACCAATACAGAAGGGAAGATCTACTGCCCCAGGAACGAGGGGAGCCCCGGGTGAAGTAAGGTGCCAAGGATGGACCTGCACAGACGGGAAGAGCAGTGCCAGAGGTGGCGCGAGAAACCTGGACAGATGGACGGACCTCCCCACAGCACGACCCGACGTCGCCCGTCCCCCTGTCCGTCAGCTCCCTCGGAAAGGGGCGTCCTCACCCTTCTCCACCCGGGACCCCCACCAGGCTCACCGGTGCAACCTCCCTAGGGCGCGACCCGCTAGCTTCCGGAACTCCTCCTGGCGGAACTCCATTGTGCAGGTTCCCCCCTCCGCCGATCCCCCCGCCCGCGGGCCCGGGCGGCCGCGTCCGGGATCCCGGGTCCGCCCCGGCCCGGCCCGGCCCCGCAGCTCCGCTCGGGGGGAACGAGGCTGCGAGTGCCGGCTGCCGGGAGCTGTGGCGGGACTCAGCGTTGAGGGGCGGGGGAGGGGCGGGGAGGCGGGGCACTCGAAACCACGCCCACAGGATCCGCCCTCTCTTGCTGCCCAGCCACCCAGGGTCTGCAGCCGGTCAGAGCTTAGGGGGCGGGGCACAGCTGACACCGACCACGCCCGCTTCTCTAGGTTCTGTCCCTTGCGAGCTAGACCCACCCTCTGTCTCTCTCCCATCTTCGCCTTCACCTGTCCATCCCAAGGCTATGCTTATGGGTTCCAAGTTACTCCGAGAGCGTTCCAACTTGATCTCTCCGCTCCTGAGCTCTCTTTCTCCACCGACATTGTCCCCCACTGTCCCCCCCATACAATTTTTTTCTTAAAATAAAAATTCTTTGTGGTACTGGCGATAGAACACAAGGCCTCGCATTTGTTATGTAGGCTCTCTACTTCTATACTGTATCCCCGGCCTTTGTGTTGTTTCTCATTTTGAGATGGTATCTCACTAAAAGTTAACCGGCTCGCTTTTAAACGCACTTTGTAGTCCAGACTGGCCTTGAACTTGTGAACCTTCTTGCCTCAGCCTCCTGAGTAACTGGGATGTTGGGCTCGCACTACTGATGGTCATTCGTCCTCTTGTGAGTTTCTTTCACACCCCTTCAGTTCCACTTTCCCTTAGGGTGCATCAGCAATACTAATCCTCTCCCTGATTTTCAATATTCTTCTTTATGTCCTTCTCTCTTTTTTTTTTTTAAACTTTAAATTTTTTATTATTATTCAACTGTGCGCATGTGCGTGTGTGTGCGCGCGCCCGCGTGTGTGTGTGTGTGTGTGTCTGTGTGCGTTTGTGTATATGTAGAACCACGGACGAATTCGATAACCACCATGGACGCCTCCACCTCCATCTGCCCCGGGATTCACAGGCTCCGCCCTACCAGGACCACAAGCGCAGGCCGCCCCCGCTTCTGCCTGGCGTCTATACATGGGATCTGGGATCCGAACTCAGGACCTTCCACCTGCAAGGCGGAGGCTTAACCCCTGAGCCGCCTCTCCAGCCCTATGTCCTTCTCTTTAATTCTACTCCTTCCTAGATAGATTAGGCCTTCTTCTCATTGTTCCCTCCCGACTTCCCTAGAATCTTCACTTTCCCTGGGCTCTGAATTGAGTCTGTCCCTACCGGTTGACTATTGTCTTCCCATTAGGAGTTCTGTCCGGCCCTTTAAGGTGTCTCTGACTCTTGAGGCCACGCCCTTTCTCCCCCCCTATAGGATCTGTCCTATCCCTTGAAAATGTTCTCCTCAATTTTTGTCCTGATTCCTGCCGGAACACCAGGATCTGTCTTCATCCCGTTCTGTTTCCATCCCCGGATTCAAATCCTTCCCCTTGGAGTGGGACTCCGATTCTCCTGTGTCCGGTTAACCCTCATTTCCAGTTCCCCAGAGTCCAGTGAACTCCCACTGGAGTTCTAGACCTCCATGAGTGATGGTTTTTCTATATCCTCTCTCCCTCGTCGTGCTGCAAATGTATTTAGGATTAAATTTTCATGATCGGCGCGCGAAGGGGGCTAGAGAAGCTGACTTCCTTCCACCCCCGCCTGCAGCCTGCCCGGGCTGGGTCCTAGGTCTCAGCTGTGCCTGCTTGAGAAGCCTCTGGGTCTCCGGGGAGGTGAGCTATGGGGATCCTGGCTCCGGGTGGTCAGAGAAGCGGGTTGAACCGTGCACATGCGCCACCCTGCGGCTGCCAGAGTCCTGGGCTGCAAGCGGAGGCGGTGTCCGCGGCTCCAGGCCAGGTGTGAGGGAGGAGCAGATGGTGTAGAGGAGGGAGTGGGAAGGGACCACGCCACTGCCAAATCCCCTACTGTCGCCGGCACCGTCACCATGGCGACGAAGGAAGGAGAAGCGCGCCTAGTCTTACGCTTTTTCAGAACCTGGGAATGAGCCCCTCTGTTGCCTGAAGAAGGACTATCAGAACTACAAGTCCCAGAGGCCTTTGAACCCAAGTGTTGTCATTCTGGCCTTTCTGCTTGCGAAGGTCCTCTGGGATATGTAGTTAATTCTACAAGCCGGCCTGCTGGTGAGGCTTTGTTTTGCCCTCTGGTGGACAAGGCACGCCAGTTCGCTGACTCGCGCTATAGCAGATTTTTTTTTTTTTTTACATTTTCATGTATGGTTGGGGGACGTAAAATGTATGCTCATGCACATGACTGTGCGCGTGTGTAGAGTCCTGACTGTGATATAATCATCCTCAATCCTACTTCCACTTTACTATTCTGAGACTGCGTGTATAAACCCAGAGCTCCTGCTAGCCAGCTTGCACTGGGCATTCCCCAACCTTTTGGAGCTGAAATTACAGGCATTTTATATGAACTCTAAGAATTTAAACTCCAGTCCATTTGCTTGTGAGACAAGTACTTCAACTGCCGACCCATATCTCCAACCTTTTTTTTTTTTTTAAGGCAAGAACGTTTATTTTCGAGGCTGAGCTTGAACTCATGAGCCTCCTGCCTTTCAAATGCTGATTTCAGGTGAGTTTCACCTAGCCCAGCTAAAGGACACACCTTATTCTGACTTCACCAACTGCTCCCACCCATACAACTTCACTTTATTCCAGTCATACTGGCTCCTTCTTTCTTCCTCTGTTTGCTTGACATCTCAAGGTGGACTTGAGGGAGGAGTGATTCACAGATGCTAATATATAGTTGAGTCCATAGTATATGTACTATGGTAGGCATTGTTCCACAATTCTAGCTCCCCCAGGGAAGTTCAAAGTACAAAGCTTCAGATAGTGTTCAAAGAATGTTCCCTAAAGTTGATGGGGGGGGAGGCGGGTGGTAGCTTGACTGGTACTGATTGGATTCACCTCACAGTTTCACATGGAGCAAGAGTGGGGTACACACACTTATAACCTTAGCACATAACAGGAGGGTCAGTAATCCTCTGCTACACAGAGGCTACTTGGAACATATGAGGTCCTTAACAAAGTGGGGGTGTGCTGGGATATTGTTCAGTGGTATAGTACATACATACTTGGGACAAGAAACCCTGGGCCACATTCTTACCATCAAGAAAAGGAGGACATTAGAGGGAAGTAGAGTGGGCAGTTGATGTCCAGTGGAGGAAACAGCATGCTGAGTAGAGGTTTGGGCCCTGAAGTTGGGTGTGACAGCAATGTGAAGCAGATTTCCAGAAACAGGAAGCTGGAGGTAAGAGCAGATGTTAGATCACATGGATTGATACCAAGAGATGAGGATTAAGTACAGCACAAGAGTGTGGTCACTGCACAGGGCACAGGCACACCTGCAATTTCTGGACATCTGGAGAAGAGATAGGAAGGGAGAGGAGCTAAGAGACCCAGGAGGTAAGAGAAACAGGAGCTGGGTGTGATTCACTGGTAGTGGACTCCAGAGAAGGGAAGTCAAGGCACTAAGGTACTGAGCCCAGGTGCCCAGGCTACTCCTGGGAACTATGAAGAAGGAAAGGAATGGAACAGGGTTGGCTCTGAGAAGGTCAAGGCTGCCGAGGAACCCGTGCAGGACTGAAGACTAATAACAGGCGATCGGAAAGTTCAGGGAAACCAGAGTCTGCAGGAAAAGGATGAGGCCTGAGCAGGACAGAATTCCCAGGGCCTGAAAATAGATTCCAGTATCTCTTCCCTCCTACTCTCCCTGCCCCAGTATCCAAAGCCAGACAAAATTGAAAAGAAAATCTTTTATTTCACTTTTAGAAACACCATCAACTTCTCTTCATTTAGAAACCCAAGGAGACATTTCTGGTCAAGATGACACTGACAGAAGAGGCATGGCCACCATCAGTTGCTGGGAAGGAAAGAACAAGGACTCAGAACCCAGGAGCCCCCCCCCAACCTCTTCTCTCAGACCCAAGGGTCCTCCTTCAGACCACACCAGTCTCTTCCCTCAGACCCAGGGGTCTTCCCTTAGACCCAGTAGCCTAGGCACAGCCTCCTTCCTCAGACCCAAGGGTCTAGGACCCTACACCCTAGCATTCCTGAAGCCCCCCTCCAGGTACCCTTCTCTTGCGGTGGAAGGCGGCCTTGCTTTCTTCAGCATTGATGCGCATCGGGATAGAAGTATCCAGGCGATACAACTGCTGAGCTCCCCCCAGTACCAGGCGGTTTTCTCCAATCTCCAGTGACAGTCCATAAGCACCATCCTGGGAATGAAGCACCATCAGCCCGCCCCAACAGACTACTCATGTGTTAAGAAACCATACTTATTACAACTATAGTATGCACCCTCAGTATTAAAAAAAAAAAAAAAGACCAAAGGACAATAATTACAAGGTTTCAATGACTTTCTGGGTCCCAGCACTTCCAGACCTGGATATCTCAGAACAAACTAGTACAACTGTTGGTCTCCTAAGCTGGAAGAGGTAAGGCTCACAGGTCTGCCTAGGGCAGCAGCCACCACCCCCCAGATCCACAGCTTATGCTCACCAGCTTGGGGAGGTTGACTTCAGCCAAAAGGAGGTCGGGGGCTTCCAGCCAAAGGTTCAGATGAGGGCATTCCAGGCTGCCGAGGAACCCGTGCAGGACTGAAGGCAGCCACCTGGCCTCTCTATCAGCCAGTGCCCTCTGCCCAGCCTTCCCCCTGCACCCAGCCCTGTGTCCCAATTCTTGGCTCTCTGGGTCCCTAGAGGCCCAGAGCAGTTGTCAGAAGGCCTACCTTTCCTTGACTCCCGGAGGGTCATGTGCATCCAGGGTCCCCAATTCCTGGATACGAGGGCGCTGGTGAGAGCGGATGTACTGCTGGGAGATGGCCCCCAAGAAACGGCGGTTCTTCAGCATGCGCCACTCTGACATGGGTGTCAAAGATGGCTGAGATGAGGCTCCTCAGCTCTCAGGGATCCCCCCCAACCCACGCCCTCAGCTTCAACCACAGCACACTAGAGAGTCTGCTTTCCCCAAGGAATCAGTCAAGAATACTCAATCCTTGAGAAAGCCCTGCCCTCCCTACTCAACCCCATTCTCTCTGTATGTTTCATCCCCTCCAGGGAGGAAGCAGCTCCAACTACATATACCACCCCTTCTCAGAGGTGACCGCCCCCAAATCATCCAGCTCCCTTCCCTCACCTGGATTCAGCTGTAAGCCATACTTGTCCTCAAGGCCCTCCCTGGCAATGGTGACCACAAGCTCCCGCAAGAAATCACTGTTCTACTGGGAAAGAGAAGAGGCACATAGTAGGGTTGGGAAGCTGAAGGGGACACCCTGCCTCCCCCATGGCGAACAGGCTCCTACCTGCATCCTCCGATAGAAGTCCCTGTTGACTGCTACGTCATAAGCGGTACAACCCTGGCCTTCTGCAGGGGAAGAGTTGTGAGGAAACCTACTCAGAAAACTCATAGTCAGAGACCTGAGATAGCAAGAAGTGAGGGCCCAGCACAAACTTTCCAAGGGATTGAGCTAGGTCCTATTTACTTCCAGATTTCCTCATAGTAGACCCTGCCCCTGCCCCAGGCCAAGTCTGAGTTCCCCAGTCCAGGGCACTTTGTCCCTACCAGCTCTGGGAGAAAGGTTGCTCGTCCTCTTAGATCCATCTTTCTCACTGCCAACTGCTGGTCCATCCCACTGAACCACTACCCTCAGACCTATGCCCCTCTTTGCTTTGAAAAAAAAAAAAAAAAACACAACTTTTAATTTATTCAGTGTGTGTGTATGTGTGTATCTGAGAGCATTATCATTATGTATCCTGCGGAGGGCCAAAGGTGACTTCATGAATCATCCTGGATTGCTTCTACCTCCTTTTTGCTTTGCTCTGGGATTTCCTAGGCTCTATCTACCAGGGTTGAAAGTGCAGGCCGCCTCTGTTTCTGCCTGGCATTTTTTAACATGGGACCTGAGGCTTAAACTCAGGACTTTCTACTATCAAGATAGAGTCTTACTTAACCCTTGAGCCCTTGTCTCTATTTTTTTATAGACAAGGGTCTCATCCTACCTTCCAAGTCCAAGTGTTATGATCACAGGCCTAGCTACCTCACGGCCAAGAACCCTCTTCTCTTTGAACAACTCCTGTACCAACTGCATGCATATATGCATGAGTGCGTTTGTGCAAGTGTAAGTGTGAGTGTTTATGTGCCATAGAGCGCATGTAGAGGACACAGGACAACCTTGGGTATCAGGCCTCCCCTTTCATTTTGCTCTCAAAACAGGATCTCTTTGCTGCTGCACATGCCAGGCTGCCTTGCCCACTAGACTCTTTTTTCTGCCTCCCATCTATCCCTAGGGACACTGGAATTACAGATAGGTGTCACCATGCCTGGCTTTTATGGGATCTGAGGATTGGAACTTGAATCCTTACACAAACACAAGAGTTTCACCCACTCAGTCATCATTTCCTAGCCTGGGTGCTTTCAAATCTTTTATCTAGTGGCTCCTCCTCCCAGCCTTCCTGGACCTCAGTTGTAGAGTACCCGGATGTCCTCCAAGTCCAAATCACCCATAGTCAAATTGCATCTGGGCTCACCCTTGCTTTCCACCCATGAGTAGAAGTGTCTCCATGGTGGGACCAGGGTTGGTAAATTCTCACTCCCTTGGGTACTGGATAACCAGAAAGCTTGGGCTGTGCCACTGTGGTGGTGGTAGGGGGAGGTTACTGGGAAGACTACTAACTGGCATCCAGTTCTGCATGTGGCTCGCCCAGGCTCATAGGGATGCGGAAGCCAGCTTGGTCCTGCTCCAGCATCTGAAGCAGCTCATCCTCAGTCATGTCCACCGGGGGAGGAATGGAGGGAGAATGGCAGATGTTAATGAAAACTTTCCCTTCCGACGAGTTGGTCTTGACGCAGAAACCTGTAAGAGTGGGTTTATCCTGGCCATCTGTCCCAATGCGGTCTCTGTCTCAGTCATCCATCCATCTGTCTTTTTGAGACAGGTTCTCCCTAGGTTACCCAGCATGATCTCAATCTCCTGATTGCAAGCTTCCTTCCTGCTTTTGCGCTTGTATTGTCTCCTCCCCTCTGTATCTTGAGTTCTCTGACTTTCCCTACTTTCCATCTCTGCCCCATCTCTGATCCGTTCTCTCCCTGCTCTCCCTGGTCCAGTATCTGCAGACTATCTTCCTGGGTATAAGTTCACATAACCACACCAAGGCCTTCACAGGGTTCTCTTTCCTTTCCCCTCCAAGTCCCCTACCCCCCAGTCTCTTTCTGTCTCTGTCTCTGGGGGACTTTATTCCTATTGCTATCTGTGTAAGTCTTTCTCACCAGGCTGGGGTTGGATCTGTGTAGATTCTGATCTGGCTGTCTGGGCTTGCTGGAGTTCTTTGGAAGCCTGCAAGAGAACACAGCTTGGACTGGGGAGATGGTTCAGGGGTTAAAGTCTTTGTCTCCAAAGCAAAAAAACCTGAGTTCAGATTCCCAGATCTGATGGCAGCCTATAACTCCGGTCCTGGGAAACTCCAGAGTTTCAGCAATCAGGAGGAAGTGCAATCCAGGATGACTTCCGCTATCACCCTTGGATCTCCACAGGCACACTCTCTGCAAGATGCCCTCTTGTACACGTACCCACACACGCATACGCACAAAGCTCTCCAAGACTAGTCTGGGTGGTCACACCCCCCCCATCAGCATCTCAAATGTCTATAAAGCAAACGATACACGAGAATGTGGATAATATTCAAATATATATTCCTGGGTCTCCTTCCTCCTTCAAGTACCCCAAGAACAACCCCAAGCCCACTCCCGGTACTCCAACCATCCCAACCACGCTCCCATCTCTTTCAGAGCCCAACAAACTGTAAGTCAAACTACAATAGCCATAGGCCTCGTTGCTGCCTCTCGGCGTTCTGGCAGCGCTAGCCCATAACAGCACACCCCTAACGGCCAGGTTCCCTGGAGTTTAGTCAGCCCGCACCTGCAGCAGCAGCTCCTCAAACGGCAGCGTCTCATTCTCCATCGCTTCTGCGTCCCTCAGCTCTGGTCCCAGAAAATTCGAGTCCGCCATGACCCTGGGCGTCCTCGGCACCTTCAACGTGAAGAATTTTTGTGCTAATACAAGCTGACCTGTCCCAGGACCACTGATTCCCAAGCACGCAGTACCCTCTCCGGAAACCTAAGGGTGTGACCGGGAATAAACTAAATTCATTGTAATACAGACACTGTCGGATCCGCTGGGAACCCCTATCTCCAGCTGTACTCAGGGGTTCTATCCGGCAGGCGCACTTCTGGCATCTGGGTAACCAAGCGACAGGAGCACTGCACTAGCCGCTTCCAACAACCCCAATGCTCATTCCTAGTCCGCAGCGCTGGCCAATCACATGGCAGACCTGCTGCCCCTTAGCCAATCAAAAATAAGTGCTGCGGCGGACCACCAAATTCCTCATTACCGGAAGTCGGGAAGAGCCACATTTTCCCCCTTCCTCAGCCACCGCTACACTTAGGTCTATTCTAAAAGATTGTCTTCTGCTTTTTGAACTACCATTACCACATGTATTCTAGTCTGGACTAGAAACTCTACTGCCTGCCTTCAATTATTCAAAAAGTAATAAAAGAATGATTTTAAAAAAAGGGCGTCCTGTGAGCGCGGACTCTGAACTATCAGTTTGCGAGCGCCAGCCTATAGGGCGAGTCACGTGACCCCGTCACGTTTCCCCCCCCCCTTCCCGCTGGCCCCGCCCCTTACGGCAAAAGTGGGCGGTGCGCCCTTTGACCCCGGTATTCCCTGGAGCCGGAGAGCCCCTTAGTCCTTCACGGAAGGAGGTCCGGGCGGCCGATGGCGCGCGTGGAGTCCCGCACCCGTGAGATCTTCGCCACGCTGGAGTACGGACCGGCGCCCGAGAGCCACGCGTGCGCACTGGTGAGGACTGCCCTGCGGGCGCGGCAGACTCGCTTCCGCCGACCTCGAGGCCGCGCGCGGCGCGGGCTCCCGTGAGCCACTGCGGCGGCCCCGCCCCCCGGTGCTCGCGTGATTTCCCGCAGCCTCTCGTGACCAGGCCGCCGAAGAAGTTCGTGGAACCTTCCTCGTGGTCTTCGCGCGAGCCACTGTGGTGATGTCTCCTCAGAACCCCAGGGGTGCGCGGTCTCCGGGACCCTTAGCACTTGAGGGGTTCTCGGGAACTGCCAGCACCTCAAGTTCTTCAGAGTACTCTTAGATGGCTCCCGTGATCCCCCGCGGTTTACAAGCTCCTCACAGCCCCTCGAGATCCTTTTTCATATTTTTTTAGTTACCACGCGAGTTAATGGGCTTCACGTGATATTGTCGGGCTTAATATTGCTCCTTCCAGACCTTCCTGAGGCCTCTATTACCCCAGGCTTCCTCCGATTTTCCTTATCAGGATTCCTGTGGCCCCTCAAGGTCCTTCTGAGCCCTTCTGAGGTCCCTGTGATATATGTAAGGGTTTGGGGATTTATTTGGTCATCTGCAAAGGTTCCTCGGAATATTCTCCTATGGTCCCACTAGGTACACTGGCACCCAGGTGGGTTGGGGCGTTGGCCAGGCGAAATCCCCTGGAAATACCAGATGAGAATGATACCGAGCTACCAAAGGAGGATTGAGAGGCCAGGAGCCCACTCTGGTGGCCGACTTTGCGTGGAGGACACAGGAGTGGAACTGGAGGAAAGATTGGGTTTTGAGTATGTCGAGATAGGATAATCCCAGCACTAGCCATAGTGGGGTGCCGTTGTCCAGTGCTGCTGGGGCTTGGGGCTCCAGAATGGTTGCTTCGGAAACATGAACCAGAGAGAAAGGTCGTAAGAAAAATACTGAATCGTAGGAGTGGCTAGAAATACAGTGTAGGGCTGGGGAGATGGCTCCAAGGTTAAACCCTTTGTCTCAAAAGGATCTGAGTTCAGATCCCCAAGACTTGTGTAAAAATTCCTGGGTGGGCATGGTAACCCACCTGTAATTCCAGCCCTGGAAGGCGGAATGTGGGATCCCTAGAGCAAACTGCTAGCCAAATTAGGCCTAATGGCTGTAGTGGGTTTGATTCCATCCAGACCCAAGGTCACAACAGTAAGGTTAAAGAACTATAGAGGATGAGCCCCGATAGCACCCTTGGGCCTTCACAGGCACACTTAAGTGCACTCATGTACATACACCCACATACAAATTCATGCATGTATTTGCACTTGGTATACACATACACGAAAGATAAAATGAAAGGAATAAGAGTGAAGACTCAGATAAGAGCATTTGGGACAGTTCCACAGATGGAAGCTGATCAGAGATGGAATACCCTGAAATAGCTCTAATGGGGTGACAGCTGGGACGGATGGATGGTTCTGGGCTCTGCTCTTAATCCTCAGAAGAGCAGACAGGATTATTGTCATTGCTTTAGTAACTTAACACAGCTCACCAACATAGCATAGTTTGAAAAAAGTGAAGGTGTTATATGCTGTTGACCCCAGAACATGAAAGTTCAAGGCAAGAGACTTATGAGTTCCAGATCATTCTGAACTATGTAGATGGACATAGATCATCTCAAATGAAAGAAGGAGAGATTTGAACTTGAGTCCTTGGCTGCTGGACCCATAATCCCCCCCCCCCCCCCGCGTGATTTTTACCCCAGTGAAGGTCTTGAGCTTGTAGTCTGTAGGCGAAATTTGACCAACAAACGTGTTTTCTTTGGCTTGGACTTTGTTTTCAAAAATGACAATTATTTTACAATTAGTTCTATCTAAACATCCGGGATTCTAACATCCCTTGAAAATAATAAAATTCCAAAGTTTGGCAACCTTTTGGCTCCAGTTCTCTGACAAAAGTCATCTGGAACCAATTCATAGCCATTTGGCAGCGCTTTTAAGCTCTGGGTCTCCAGAAGGCGCTCTTCTTCCACTTGCATAGTCTGTAGGAGCCCTAGACAGGCTCCCAGATATTATTGTAGGGAAATTTTCCATCTTTTGATATTTATTAGGGACTCCCATGTATCCATCACTCATGTTCAGCTGATGATTCCCCTGTTTTTACTTTATTTCTTGAGAATAATTTAAACAAATTCCAGCTGCTGTGTTGTTTTCCCATGATCATTTGAGTCTTTATTTCTGATAGATAAGGGCTCATTCTGTCACACATTGTCACATCTCAGTGTTTTCTTTCATTCTTTAGTGTCTTGAGCCCGCCTAACTCATGTTAATCTGGCCCTCTTTTCCTGTAAACATTTCATTTTAAAGATTTTTGGGTGACAGTTTTTGTTTTTATTCAGTTTGATCTCAAACTTGATATGTAACTTACAAAATAGACACAAGCAACTAGAAATTTAAAACATAGAAAATATGTAGCAATGTAAATCCAGATGTCCACATTATGCTGAAAAAAAAAAAAACACAGGAAGCCAAAGAAGGTCTCCTTCTAAAATCACCGATCCCAAACCACCAGCTAGCTCCCACTGAGAGTAATACATTGAATGACATTGAAGAGAGCAATAATCTCAACATTGAAATCCAAAGATCAATTATAAACATGATGAAGCATATCCAAGAGACAGTAGATAAATGTCAAATGAGACTGGTCTTGAACTTCCTGATCTGCCTGCTTCTACCTCCCAAGCTCTGAGATTATAGTCATGTGCCTTTCTATTATCTTTCTCTCTCTGTGTGTGTGTGTGTGTGTGTGTGTGTGTGTGTGTGTGTGTGTGTGGTGTGTGCATGTGGAGCACAGACACTCACCTCGAGGTCATTCTTCAGGTGTCATCCACCTTTTTTCTCTGAGATCGCATCCCTTACTGGCCTGGAACTCACCATATAGGCTAGAGTGACTGGCCAATGAGCCCCAAGGTGTTATCTGTCTCTCCTTCCTTAGGGCTGAAATTATAAACATGTACCACCACCATATTTACTTTTTTATATGGGTTCTGGGATTTTTGTGATTATAAGGCAAGAACTTTATAGATTGAGGTGGTTTCCCACCCTGTGCCTTTTTTTTTCTTTTTTTTGAGACAGGATCTCACTAAGTAGCCCAAACTGGCTTCAAATTCATGACCATCCTCCTGCCTCAGCCTCCTTGGAATTTCAAGTATGCGCTAGCACATCAGGCCCATTTTTCTATAAAAAGAAATGAGAGGGGGCTGGAGAGGTGGCTCAGGGGTTAAGCCTCTGCCTTGCAGGCAGAAGGTCCTGAGTTCGGATCCCAGATCCCACGTATAGACGCCAGGCGGAAGCGGGGGCAGCCTGCGTTTCTGGTCCTGGTAGGGCGGAGCCTGTGAATCCCGGGGCGGAAGAAGTGGAGGCGTCCATGGTGGTTCCCGAGTTCGTCTGTGGTTCTACACTCACACAGACACACACGCGTTCGCACACATACATACGCACACACGCACAATTGAATAAATAAAAAATAAAAAAATAAAAAAAAAAGAATTAAAAAAAAAAAAAAAAAAAAAAGAAATGAGAGGGACCAATGAGATGACGCAGTAGGTAAGGTGTCTGCTTGCAAATCCGGCAACCTGAGTTTGATCCCCAGAAGCCCACATGATAGAAGGAAGAAGACTGACTTCTGAAAGTTCTTTGGCCACCCATGTGCCATAGCATACATATATGTGCATTTTTTTCTCTCTCCCTCCCTCAATAAATTAAATAAAATATTAGAAAAAAAGAGCCCATTGTCAGGATGAGAGAAGCAAGAAAAAGGACAAAGTATTGGGCTGGGGAGATGGCTCAAGGGTTAAGACTCTGCCTTAAAAGCAGAAGGTCCTGAATTCGAATCTCAGGTCCTACTTTTTTTATAAACAGAAAAAACTTGTCAGTCAGAAATAGCAGCAGCCTGCACTTTGGGCTCTGATGGATAGAAGCAATCCAGGTTGATTCTTAAAGTCACCCTTAGTCACACACATACACGCACGCACGCACACACACACACACACACACACACACACGTGCTCCCAATTAAGTTAATTAAGAACAACCACAAACAAAGTACCAAGTGTCCACTGGGTTTAGCACTAGGGAGAACATGCCCAAGGAGAGAAAGCAGCAAGGAACAGGCATGGAGATCAAGAGGTGTTGCACTGGGCAGTCTGTGTGTGCTGGACCAGTCAGTTCTGGCCGGGCCTGGAGAGGAAGGGGCTGTGATTAGCTCTGCTTTCTAGGGGATATTACAGGGCAGTGTTATAAACCCCTGGCCAGGATTCCACATTAGGGACCTGGGGAGGCGACTTAGTTCAGATCCCTAGCACCCATGTGAAGGCTGGTGCAGCGGCTTGTGTCCCAGAGCCGAGGAGACAAAGACAGGAAGATCCCTGGCACTTGCTGGCCAGTCAACTAGCTGAAAGGGTCAGCTCACTGAGAGACCTTGTCTCAAAAAATAAGGCGGCAAGTGATTGAGAAAGAACCTGATGACCTCTGCCCGTGTACAAGCACATACTCTGACATACACACTCACACTCTGCCTGTGCCTTGCTGCCTGGTCCTTAACTCCAGACTCCAGCATTGACCACGCCTTGCTTTGGACACATGCTTACATGTGGCAGGCAGCATGGAGTCTCTGACTACAGAGGGCACCCCAAGTGAGGGCAACTGAGGTGGGAGGGGAGAGTTGCCTTCTGTTGTGGCAACTCCACATCCCAAAGAGACACATGGGGATGTTGAGGGCCATGTCTGGTCCCGTACTTCAGAAAGCCCACACTCTGGCTTCCTACTAGATGTTGATGGTACATCCTATAGGCCACACTGGGATCTGTGTTGCTTGATAACCCAGCCGAAGACTGAGGTATCCCTCAGTGACAGAGCCTTTGGCTAGATACTGGAGGGCCTGTGTCCATCCCCAGTACAGGATACAGCAGTTTGGTTGAATTATGTCTAGTTTCCAGGGGACAGTTAAGGTCATTTCTCCATGGAGGAAAAAGGGTTTTATTAATCTTTTCTTTAAATCCTCCATATTTAAAGCAGACATGGTGGTGCATATCTGTTATGGCGGCACGCCAGAGGCCGAGGGAAGAGGAACAGGAGCTCAGGGCCAGCCAAGAATACATGCATGGCAAGTTTGAAACCAGCCTGGATTGTGTGACACTGTTTAAAAAAGAAAAAAAAGGGGAGGGAGGAGAGGTAGAAGAAGAAAGAGATAGGATCTGAAGTCTTGTTATGTATGTGGCCCAGGCTCACCTTTTAACCATGATCCTCTTCCATCAAACTCCAGAGTCCAGGACTGTAATAGGTAGATGGTAATCAGATTGACTAACATTAATTTTTAAAAAATATTTCATTTAGTATGTGTGTGTGTGTGTGTGTGTATCAGAGGGCACTGTATGTACCTGTGGAGGACCAAGGGTGACTTCAGGAATCATCCTAGATTGGTTCTACCTCCTTGCTTCACTCCGGGATTTCCCAGGCTCAGCCCACTAGGACCAGAAGTACAAGCTACCTGGCATTTCCGCCTGGTGTTTTTACATGAAACCTGGAATCGGAATTCAGGACCTTCTACTTGCAAGACAGAATCGTAATTCCTGAGCCATCTCTGCAGCCCTAACACTAATTTTATGTATATTTTACCACAGTAAAAATAGTAGCAGGAGATGAAAGTATATTTCAATACAGTATACGGTCCTGGGTTCAATCCTCAGCACACACAGACAAAAGACAACAGGAAGAAAACAATCAGCCAAGGGCAAAAGGGTGCAAGTGTGTCTTCCTGTAGGACCCTGCATAAGGGCTGAGCTTCCCCAGCTGTGTCTTGGGCCTTTTGCCAAACACTTTCTCCCCCAGGCCTGGCTGGACACCCACAACCGGCTCCTGGGCCATTATGTAAATGGGAAGTGGCTGAAGCCAGAACACAGGACTGCAGTACCTTGCCAGGAACCCATCACAGGTCTGTGTCTCTCTATCATTGGGGGAGGAAGAACATTTGTGTGGTCCAGTCATGCCCTAGGCCCCCAAGGGTGGGAGCAGCCAGTAACCAGAGCCCATTCTTCCTTTTTAACAATCACAATAAATTATAGTTCCTAGTCCCAAAGAAGGCTTTGTGAAGTTGATCTCTACTAAGTTCCTTTTCTTAACATGAGTATAGTGTCTCATACCTCTGATCCCAGAGTTCTAGAGGCTGAGGGAGGATGATTATAAACTTGAGACCAGCTGGCTTTACAGAGACCATGTCTCAAACAAATGAATAAGTATTAAGTAAAGTTACTCTGTTGCCTATGGGAGGTGTTCAGTGCAATGACTAGTGATCAAAGAAGTCCCTGAGCCTACAAAGGGAGCCTGGGGCCACATTCACTGCCTTCAGCTTTGCCCAAACTTCACAAACCTCAACCTCTATCAGTTCTGACATGGACACCCCTGTTTCGGTCTCTTTCCATCTGGACCCTCTTTATCTCCCCCAGGAGATGTCTTGGCAAGCTGCATCCAGGCACAGGCTGAGGACATGGCTATGGCTGTGGAGGCTGCAAGGACAGCGTTCAAGGATTGGAGTCAGCTCCCTGGAGCTGCCAGGGCCCAGCACTTGATCCGGTGAGGAAGCCATCCTGGAATAGGAGAGGGACTGGGTCCCTCAGTCACATTCAGACTGTGGGTGACTCCATTTCCCAAGATCCTATTCAATTAGTTGAATCATGTTTCCAGTATGCATTTGGGGTTTTAGTGGCCAGTGTATTCATTATTTCCCACAGTTCGCTGGGACAAGCAGAATATCAGAATATCTTGGGGACCCCCGTTTCTCAGTAGTTCACTAAGATCTGGGCTCATCACTTTCTAGCTTACATCAGGGACAACTATAGACAAAGATTTCGTTTTGTAAAAATTCAGTAGTATTAGAGGCTAACTCAAATTTTCATAGTGTCTTTAGAGTTGGTGAGTAATTGATGGCCAAGACCATCCTACACCACCTCAGAGTTTGAGAACCTCCTAGATTGCATTTCCCTTATTCTTTGCTGCTTGCTGGTAATTTATGGGACTGTCCTGTGAGCTCATAGGAATTGTAGTGTCAGTTGCCTTGGGCAAGGACCAGACCCTTGCATTCTCTGAAGGCTGACCAAGGTGATCCAGAAGCACCAGAGACTATTGTGGACCCTGGAGTCACTGTTCACTGGGCGGGCTGTTCGAGAAGTTCGAGATGGGGACATCTTGCTGGCCCAGCAGCTGCTCCAGTACCATGCAATCCAGGCACACACCCAGGAGGAGGTGCTGGCTGGCTGGGAGCCTGTGGGTAAGAACTCAGGTCCCTGCCCCAGTCCCTGCTTCCGGATGACCCAACACAGCAGCCCCTACTTCTCACTGTTCGTTTCTTCCAGGAGTTGTTGGCCTTATCCTGCCATCCACATTCTCCTTTCTGGACATGATGTGGAGGGTGTGCCCCGCCCTGGCTGTGGGTAGGTAAGAGCCAGTGTCTCTGCTGCCTCTGAGGGGAGAGAGCCTGGACCCCTTGGTCTGAGGGAGGGAGACTAGGGTCTGCACATACACTCCAGGGTCCTTGAGTTATCTTCCTTCCCTAGGCTGCACTGTGGTGGTCCTTGTACCCCCGGGCTCCCTGGCACCTCTACTCCTGGCCCAGTTGGCAGGGGAGCTCGCCCCCTTCCCAGGGATCCTCAATGTGCTCTGTGGTCCTTCCTCGCTTGGGCCTGCTCTAGCCTCCCAGATGGGAGTCCAGAAAGTGGCCTTCTGCGGAACTGTGGAGGTATCTTTGGGACAGGGAATGGGATGGGACATGGCTGAGGGCCAGGAAATTCGTGTCACAGCTGAACCTGTGGTCCCAACAGGAAGGACGTGCCCTAAGGCAAACCCTGGCTGGCCAAGGGGCAGAGCTTGGCCTGTCTCTGGGCATGGAGTCTCTGCTGCTGTTGACTGACTCAGCAGACGTGGACTCAGCTGTGGAGGGCGTTGTTGATGCTGCCTGGTCAGACCGAAGCCCGGTGAGACCTACATGTTCTTGTCTCTGTTGCTGCATTGCCCCTATGTTTGTCTTAAGAGCTGACGTCTTAAGTCTCCATTGACTTCTTTGGGCCTTTTTGGTTTTTTGAAATGTGATCTCATGTAGCTGAGGCTGGTCTTGAACTCCTGATCCTTTTGCTTCCATTTCCCAAGTGCTGGGATTATAGGTCCGTGGGAATGCAGACCCGTGCCACCATGTTTAGCAAGTCACCAAGTGCAGAGGCTTGAGTATATAGGTCAGGCTGGTGCAAAACACACAACAATGGAGACTTATCTCCTGCTCTTTGGCCTTTCTGGTATCTGTTATTTGTCCCGTGATCTAATCTCAGAATGGGAAGATTGATACCACACAGCTCAACATGCTTTCTCCCTAAAACTATATTTAAGGTCCACATTGTTCCCAGCATTGTGGCAGAAAAATGTGTCTTTTTAGATACTGTTAACTGTGTATGACTACTGACCATCTGAGGATGCAGTAAATCTCATATGTCTTTATGTACTTTCTTGCACTTTTCCTGTTACAGTTGTTGACTGTTTAGGATTGCTGATGTCTTTATGTGTTTTCTTGCACACCTTCCTGCTATTCACTTTTGTGCGTCTCGTTCCCATTAGATTTTGCTGTTCTTTGTTATAATCTTATAGTCTTTGATTCTTGATGATTCCCTATGTGTAACACTTACAAGCACATCTAGCTGAGAATAAATTTGTCTCAGTACAGTCTCATGCTGTCTGAGATTCCTCTAGTCCTGCCCTGGAATCAATTCTTGTCCCTCTCTTTCAGAGACCCCAAGCATTTACAACCAGGTTTCCACACTTGCCCTCCTCCTATTCCCTCTGTTCCTGAGGTCCACACTTCGTGAGGATTTGCATTCCCAGCATCCTGCTTTACTCATCCCTGATGTTCCTTTTCTAACAGGGGGGCCTCAGGCTCCTCATCCAAGAATCTGTGTGGGACGAAGTCATGAGGCGGCTCCAGGCCAGAATGGGGCGGCTGCGCAGTGGCCGAGGACTGGATGGGGCTGTGGACATGGGTGCTCGAGGTGCTGCTGCCCAAAGCCTGGCCCAGAGCTATGTGGATGAGGCTCAGAGCCAGGGTGGAGAGGTGAGCACCAAGCACAGACAAGGTCTCCTGGGTCTGAAGGAAGAGGCTGGGGAGGACCCCTGGTCAGTGGGAGAAGGGCTGGTTCTGGACTTCTGGGTCTGAGGGAGGGATGATGTTTGGTCCCAGGTCTAGGAAGGAGGCTGGGTGACCTCTGCATCCATTTCTCCTCTTTAGGTGTTCCAGGCTGGTGACCTGCCCTTCAGCAGTCCATTCTTTGCCCCTACCTTGGTCTCTGGCTTGCCCCCAGCTGCCCCATGTGCCCAGACAGAGGTGAGGCTCCCAAGGGTCCCAAACTGAGATCCTGCCCTTGCCACCAATGCTCTCAGCCAGTTGTGAGTAGTAACTGTGGAACTGTGGTCCCACTGCTATGATCTGGCCACAGAACCTGTGGGGTTTTGACTGACGTTTACCTCCTGATTCTTTCATTTCTTCTAGATACCCTGGCCTGTAGTCATGGCTTCCCCTTTCCGCACGACCAAAGAGGCCCTGGCCCTGGCCAACACAATGCCTCGGGGAGGCAGTGCCAGCGTGTGGAGTGAGAGACTGGGGCAGGCGCTGGAGCTGGGCTATGGGTCAGTTGGCACCTGCACCCTCCCCTTCAGCCTTCCTGCTTGGTGTCCCATCTCTCCCTCTTGTGGCCTACCTCCCCTGTACCTATAGCTTCCTGTCTCTCTTTTTTTTTCTCTCTCTCTCTCTGGTGTCTCTACCTCCCCCAGGCTACAAGCTGGCACTGTGTGGATCAATGCCCATGGTCTCCAAGATCCTGCTGTGCCCATGGGTGGTTGTAAGGAGAGTGGGTCGTCCTGGCACGGTGGCCCTGATGTGAGTGCTGCACCCACCCCTGAGGCCCCTGTAACTTGCATCCACCTGGCCTTCTTGTGACTGTTCCCCTCTCACAGGGTCTATATGAGTATCTGCGGCCCTTGGGGAGTCCTGTCCGGCAGCCTTTCCTTTGTGAGGGTCTCAACTACAGTACCTTTGGCCTTGCCGCCCCCTCCACCCTGCCAGCAGGGCCAGAAACAGGGCAGAGGTGAGCTGCTCCAGACCTTGTGGTCCCCAGGGCTGTGGTAAGGGAGGTTCTGACTGTTCCTCCCTGTCAGGGAGATTGCAAGGAGTTCCTGGAGCCCTGTGT
Organism: Typhlomys cinereus; assembly: GCA_023101885.1. NCBI lineage: Eukaryota > Metazoa > Chordata > Mammalia > Rodentia > Platacanthomyidae > Typhlomys > Typhlomys cinereus. Next base: position 59,170 of record JALPQD010000554.1, on the reverse strand, counting down.
GGTGTCTCCAATCCTACCGAGTGGCATTTCATGTTTTAGCAATCACACAGTTCCACCACAGGCCTAGGTCTTTGTTATGCCTCAGGATTGGTGTTCCCCCAGAGTCAGGAATTGGGGGTCACAGGAGCAGAACCTGAGTTTTCCCCCGGAGGCTCATAGGAATAAGAGTTTTGGATGACCCGAGAGGCTCATGGGAGCTGAGATGGCCAATCCTATGTAGTAGAATCTCCTTACACTTAACCTTATGCAGCCCAGCACCTCCTTATGGACTGTTCTTGGGAGGCCGATTCCAGGCTCCTGGATCCCGGAGCTCCAGACCTGTTCAGGACTCTTCTGGCAACCTCTATGGCTATGTGGCTGAAGGCGGGGCCAAGGACATCCGGGTTGCAGTGGAGGCCGCTCACCAGGCCGCCCCTGGGTAAGGTGGTCCCACAGAAAGCCTAGGGGTCAGGGTGGCAGAGATGGTTGTCTGGGGCCCCTGGTGGGTGGTTATCTTGATGCCAGGCTCCTAGGGATGGAGCAAATGGAGGGGGATGCCTGTGAAGAGTCAGGGCCAAGCTGCATATCTATTTGTATTGTCTGCTCACAGCTGGGGGGCTCAATCCCCAGGGGCCAGGGCAGGCGTGCTGTGGGCCCTGGCAGCCGCACTGGAGCGCAGAGGGCCAGCCCTGGCCTCCAAGCTGGAGGGGCATGGAGCAGAGCCCAGGGCCGCCAAGGCAGAAGTAGAGCTGAGTGTAAAACGACTTCGATCATGGGGCACCCAGGCCCAATCCCAGGGCCACACCCTACAGGTAAAGCAGCTCTGGGCCATTGGTCAAGGCAGGGAGCCCACAGGCTCCCATGAGTCAGGTGTTGGGTAGGCTAAGCCTTGGAACTTCTAGAAAATACAAGCTAATCTTTGATGAGAGAAGACAGGCTACCTGAGAGCTTAGGACTCAGACAGGATTACAAAGGAACATATGAAAGGAGTGAAGTTCCTGGGTCTGTGTGCTCTGCCAGAACTTCTCCAGTGGGATGTGTGTGTGTGTATCTGTATCTGTGTCTGTGTCTGTGTCTGTGTGTAGCAGAGGGCACTGTGTGTGCTTGTGGAAGACCAAGGGTGACTTTGGAAAATCTACCTCCTTTTTGCTTTAATCTGGGATTTCCCAGGTTCCACCTTCCAGAGCTGGAAGTTCAACCTGCCACCATTTCTACCTTTTTTTTTTTAATGTAGGATCCAGGATCCAAACTCAGGTCTTTCTGCTTTCAAAGGGTAGTCTTAACCCTTGAGCCATCTCTGCAGCCCCAGTTATGCCCTTTAAACCAAATCAATTATATTCAATAAAGCCTTTGTGAATTCTCTCTCTCTCTCTCTCTCTCTTTCTCTCTCTCTCTCTCTCTCTCTCTCTCTCTCTCTCTCACTAGAACACTAGAATGTACACGAGCCAGGGCATAGCTCAGTAGCAGAGTGTTTATCTAGCACGCCACTCTAGACCCATAAAAACCCACAGCTTGATCATCCTCCGATGACATAGGCCATTTGTCCTAATTCAAGATAAGACAAAACCCAGAGAGGTTAAGTAACTTAGGAACTTACTCAAGATCACACTGCTGGTAAGTGGCCATCAGCTTCCTGAATTCTGAACAGTTCCCTGGTCACACTGTTGAAACTGTTACTGGACAGTGAAGATGAGAAGGGAGGAGGGCAGGCAGGTGATAGGGGAAGTTATTGGGAACCTCCCTTGATGATATCACCTGTCTTGCAGGGGACGGGGCTGAAAGGCCCAGTGCTCCGCCTTCGGGAGCCTCTGGGTGTGCTGGCTGTAGTGTGCCCAGATGACTGGCCTCTGCTGGCCTTTGTGTCCCTGCTGGCCCCTGCCCTGGCCTATGGGAACTCCGTGGTCATGGTCCCCAGTGGGGCATGCCCTCTGCTGACGCTGGAGGTATGCCAGGTAAGGTCACCTGCCTCCTGCTGCTGCTGCTCCCAGTAGCCTTCAGGACAACAAATGAGAGAGACCCTATCTGCAGCTTACCTGGAGGTCTCCTTCCTGGTTAACCCTAGTAACCCATCCTGGCACCCCACTAAGTGTGATTTCCCTATCCTAATGCTTCTAGGAATCTCAAGTCCATGCTGAGATGCCTACTCCTCCCCCTTCCTCACTGTTCACTCACCCCCTAGGATATGGCCAGCCTGTGTCCTGCTGGTGTAGTGAATGTGATACCTGGAGATCAGGACCACCTGACCCGCTGCTTGGCCTTACATCAAGACATCCAGGCCCTGTGGTACTTTGGGTCTGCCCAGGTACTTCAACAAACCCAACAAGCTTTTTGCTGGAAGCCCTCTGGGGACTGTTCCTGGGGGAAGAAATTCTTGATAGGCAACCTATTGAAGTCCTGCCCCTGTGGATCCCCAGTTGCTAAAGAAGAGGATCCCCCTGGCAGCAAGGGCCTAAAACCTGTCCTGTTAGTAAGGACTTCACCCTAGCAACAACAGAGGCCTCCACCCTCCCAAACCTCTTGGTAGCTCTTGGGAAGTCCCTGGTGACAAGAGTCTTGAGAATGAGCATGGGGTGGGGGAGAGTGGAAGAGAAGCGGGAGGGTATCTCTAGTGAATTCAGTCAACATCTGGCAGAGGCCAAGCGTCCAGCTGGGTCAGACCTTTACTCCTTTTCATAGTTTTTATTGCTAAGGAAGCAGCTGCCTAGGGAACAAACTGTTGACAGTACTAGCCCTACCTTTTCTCTCCATCCCAGGGCTCCCAGTTTGTGGAGTGGGCCTCTGCTGGAAACCTCAAACCTGTGTGGGTGAACAGGGGCTGCCCAAGAGCCTGGGATCAGGAGAACGAGGGGGCAGGACCAGAGCTGGGCCTGCGTGCAGCACGAACCAAGGCTCTGTGGTTGCCGATGGGGGACTGATGCCAGAGGTTCTATCTTGGATGCCAGCGGACACCAGATGCCTGGAACATTCCCCTCATGCTTCCCTGTGGCTTCCAATAAACTAGCAGCCCTGATTATGTCTGAGAGGTGGGGGAACAGCTTCTGCTCTGTGTGAAGGGTAGCTCCAGGACATCAGAGTGTGAAATGAACAGAGGGGACTCAACCCTGCCTGGCCCTTGGAGAATCAGGAAGTGGAGGGAAGTCCCTGGAAGACTCCATCCCTATTGCACTAATTCTTGGGGCCTCACGGGTGCCACAGCCATTCCCTTACCGTTATTCCTGCCTCATCTCAGATCCCTGTAGCACAGCCCAACCATAGAAGGGGAAATGGATGGGTGGTCCAGGTCAGAGGTTCATGTCTGGTCAATCTTGCCTGTCTCTCTTGTCAGCTGCAGCAGGAACAGAGATGCAGCTTTACTCTAGCATACACAGAGAATTTTAACAGTCACTTCTTCCATATATGGGTTTCTCAGGATTGAACTCAGGTCTCCAGGTTGAGAAACAGGCACCTCACCTGCCGAGATGTAGGTCACTGACCTTGCATTTCAGTTTATTAAAGACTTTAAACACATTTTTTTAAGCATGAAGGTTAAAAGAAAGAGAGGTGCTCTGCAGATAGAGACACCCCAAGAACAAGGGGTTGGCATCTCTTCACTCTTCCTGGTCTTTACTGGAAGAGACTTGTGTACTTTGTCGGTGGGTTTTGAAGCCAATGGCTTCAAGATTGTAAGGTGGGCCCTAAGGGATTAGTTACACTCTATAAGTCAAGCCTGGATGATAGGGATATGGGAAAGTGGAAGATTTCCACTGTAAGCAGAAGGTCTAACTTGATAGGTCGAAGTATCTGAGAAAGTGGTGTGGCCACCCTTGAAGGTCACATGGCTTGGGGCCTTAAACATGGTTGCCTGCTATCTTAATATAAGACCTCTACAGCAAGTGCTAATTATAATTCTTGCTCAGCTGATGAAAGACTCATGCCAGATTCCAGGGTGACAGGGTCTTGTTCCTCCTTGTGCTCCCTGGCTTTTTGTAGTGCCTCAGCATTCCTAAGCAGACACCATTTGGAAGCCCAGGCCCCTACTGGGTGCACTCTGGCACAGCAGTAAACAAAGGACCTAGCTATTTAAGGCCCAACCGGTGATCAGGAGGCATGGGAGTTTCTGGAAGTTTTCACAGACTTGGTACTCACTACTTATCCCTGACTGGCCTAGAATGTTCTTAATACCTAGACTAGGTGTCTCTGCCTCCCATATGTTGGGATTATAGGTGAATACCACAAGGCCCAGCTTTCCTTGACCATTTCTGCCAACCAAGATGTAACATTCTGTGGGGAAATTGTTCTCAGAATGGGTTAGGCTCTGCTGACAAAACATGCAGTCCCCAGGGCTCACGGGTTACAGCTGACTCATTCATGTCTCCTTCACACAGTCAGAGGGTGGTAGGGTCTCCCAATTCGTCAGAATTGTCCAGAGAACTTGACTGATGAAAACTTTGTCCATCTACTTTTTATTTATTGAGAAAAAGTTCATGTGCTTGCCATGTACATTGGTGGAAATCAGAGGACAACTTTCAGAAGTTAGTTCTCTCCTCTCACTACGTGGAGGTCAGACTCAGGTCACCAGGTGTTTGAACAGGTACCTATCTGCTGAGCTATCTCTCCAGGCCCTTGATCCATTTTCTTATTTTGTTTCCTTGTTTTTTGGTGGTGGTGATTTTTTTTTATTTTTTCTTTTTTTATTCTATGTGTATGTGAAGTTTGCTTGTGTTGCAGTATGTCTGTGGATGTAGATGACTTTCAGGATTTTTCTTTTTTTTCTTTTTTTATTTATTCAACTGTGTGCATATGCGTGTGTATGTGCGCGTGCGTGTGTGTGTCTGTGTGTGTGTAGAACCGCGGACGAATTCGCGAACCACCATGGACGCCTCCACCTCCTTCTGCCCCGGGATTCACAGGCTCCGCCCTACCAGGACCAGAAGCGCAGGCCGCCCCCGCTTCTGCCTGGCGTCTATACGTGGGATCTGGGATCCGAACTCAGGACCTTCCGCCTGCAAGGCGGAGGCTTAACCCCTGAGCCACCTCTCCAGCCCAGGATTAAAATTCTTTAATTTCACATGCTCTTTCAACTTTATTCAAATGAAATGCGTGCACTATCAATGCCCCAGAAATAGCTAGTATATTTAAAAATAAATTAAATGCTGTCAGAAGGCAATGTCCACTTCAATCTTATTTGCCTTCATGCCACCTTTGTGAGCCTCCCAAGCCACATGAACAAAGAAGACTAGGATAGTATGAGCTTTGATCACAGCCTCAATCATTGTGTGAAGATGGCTGTTCATTGAGCATACCGAGGGTACCTTCAAATACTTAGGATTTGGTTGTCAAATCTAATGCAGTAGGAACTGTGATAGTCAAATCTGTGAAGAATAGAATAAACAGCCATTTAGTGGGTTAGTTATAGGCGAGTAGTGTCTGGAGGAGTCTCAGGAGTCAATCTTGGTTCTACCAGGTTCTACCACAGCATACTCCAGGCTCATAGATTCCTACTGATTCTCCTGCCTCTCCCATCTCCTTCAGAGTGCTGGGATTACCATGGGGCTGGGCATTGAATTCAAGTCATCAGGCTTGCACAGCAAGTGCTTTTACCCTCTTAGCCATGTTTGAATTTTTGTTTGGTTGGTTTGTGTGTGTACATGTTGGGGTGTATAGAAGACAACACTGTGTGTGCCTGTGGCAGTCCAAGGGTAACTGACGGAATCAACCTTGTTTGTTTTTCCTCCTTATTGCTTTGTTCTAGGTGTCAGGTTCTGCTCTTCAGGACCAAAAATGTAAGCCAAAGCCATTTCCCCTCAGCATTTTTTACATGGGATCTGGGGCCAGAATTCAGATCCTTTTGCTTAGAGACAAAGATTTTTAAGCCCTGAGCCATGTCTCTATCTCTTGTTTTTGTTTTGAGACAGAATTTCATGTAGCCCAGGTTCTCCTGATTATTTGCAATAACCTGAGATTATAATCTTGGTTGTTAATTTGTTGAGATCTAGAATCACATGTGGGAGGAGCCTCAGGGCATCCCTTGGGGGATTGTATTGATGAGGTTAATTGATATGGCAGGCCATCCACTGTGGGTTACACACTCTCTGGGCAAGAGGAGGGAGGGTTGGTGGTCCTGGGCTGAATAAGGACAGCCAAGCAATCCTTCTTTCTCTCTGCTACTTTGCTGTGGATGCTGCTGAGCTCCTGCTGCTGTGACTTTTAACTTCCCTAGTGACGGACCATATACTAGAGCTGTGACGAGAAACCAGATTGCCAGGGATGACCTTAAACTGCTGATTTTCCTGCCACTATCTCTCAAGCCTGACTTCCAGCCTCTGCTGTGTCTTTGTCCATTTCTGTTAATGTAACTGATTACTACAGAATGAGTCATTTGTCAAGAATAAAGGTTTTGGCATAGAACTCTGGAAGCCGAGAGAGGCCACATCTGGTCAGTGTTTTCATGTCTTTGCAGAGGACAGTGCTTGGCAAGACAACTGCTCAGAGAGCTCCTTAGGGCACAACCACTTCCCCATAACACTGATGACACTTGTTCTTTGAGCCAGGATCTGACTCTACCCAAGCTGCCTTATTCTGTAGACCAGGCTGCCTTAAGATTTACATCTATCGGGCTGGAGAGGTAGCTCAGGGGTTAAGCCTCTGCCTTGCAGGCGGAAGGTCCTGAGTTCAGATCCCAGATCCCATGTATAGATGCCGGGCAGAAACGGGGGCGGCCTGCGCTTCTGGTCCTGGTAGGGCGGAGCCTGTGAGTCCCGGCGGAGGAAGTGGAGGCGTCCTTGGTGGTTCCCGAATTCGTCCGTGGTTCTACACATACACAGACACATGTGTGCGCGCACACATACATACGCACACACGCACAATTGAATAAATAAAAAAAATTTAAAAAAAAAAAAAGAAAAGATTTACATCTATCCTCCTGTTTCAGCCTTCAAATGCTGAGATTACAGGCCTGGGCCACCATACTTAAATCTACCCATTCTCTCTTTAAAAGCTCCACTTGGAAATGCCACCAGCATATGTATATACGGGGATTAAGTGGCCAATACTTGGAAGCAGCAGGATTGTGTCTGTCTAAAGTACATGGTCAAATGTGTGGGATTCTGTCCATAAGTGGCCTTTGCTGTCCTTTCTCAAGACATTGCTTAAAGCAAATAAAAATTGAGAGAATAATTCTGTTAGGTAGTTTATAATAGGATTTTTAGTTAGAATAGGTTTTTTTAGGCAGTTTTAGACAGTGTAGAAAGGCTGCTAGCGGGGCTGGAGAGGTGGCTCAGGGGTTAAACCTCTGCCTTGAAGGCGGAAGGTCCTGAGTTTGAATCCTAGACCCCATGTATAGACTCCGGGCGGAAGTGGGGGTGGCCTGCATTTCTGGTCCTGGTAGGGCGGAGCCTGTGAATCCCTGGGCAGAGTAAACAAGGAGGAAGTGGAGGCGGTCCATGGTGGTTCCCGAATTCGCCCATGGTTCTGCACACACACACACATGCACAATTGAATAAATAATAAATAAATAAATATTAAAAAAAAGAAGGGCTGCTAGGGATGGTCTTTTGAAGGTTACCTCCATAGGAATGCAGGAGTTGGCTCCAAAGCCCCCTGAAATAAGGTCACCAACTTCCCCCAACCCTTTGTTACAAAAGGATATGGATATGAGCTTAAGTGCATATGAGTTAAATTTCTCAGAACAGCTTGACCATGAGATCTTCTTGGAGGAGCTGGCCCCCATGTGAATAGACCAATCAGATATAGGGTACCAAAAGCCCCAATCAAGTTTATGTAAACTAGAATTAACCAATGAAGAAAAGCCACTTTTCTTGGCTTGCCCCAGCTTATAAATACCCCCACCCTGCTAGTCATTTATGGCTTCTCTGTCCCACGGACTCCGTGTTTGTGAGTTCTTTTTGGTTTCCTTGCCTCTTGTGGACTTTGTGTCCACGAGTTCCTTTCTTTTTCTTCCCTAATAAACCCTGCCATAATCCTCTACATGTGTTCTGATCTCAGTCTTCAATTCCAGAATACAAGAACCTAGACATGAAATCTCATAATTACATGAGCATGTGTGAATTCCTTGGGGCAAAGCCCAGAGTCCTGAGGAATGGAAGCTACCAGGAATTTGTGGACCATGTACCACATACAGGGTGGACAAAGCATAAGGTTGACAGGACTACACAGGGACTAGAGGCATGGCTCAGTGGTTCAGTACCTACCTGGAATCTCCCATTGAAGGATTGGGGCTATGGCTGAGTGGTACAGCGTCTCCCTAGAATCCCAGTGGTGGGCTACCACATGCTTAGCTTGCATGTACAAGGACCCAGGTTCACTCCCTAGTGCATACACACCCACACACACAACACAACACAACACACACACACACACAGGTAACTACACAGAAAGTACTTCATACTTTTGTCATCACTCTGTCATCTTGGAACAGTCACTCTGCGTGTTGCCAATAAATTCACAGTGGCTTAAAGGAACAAGTGATTTTAATTTGCTTTACAATTAACTAATTACAGTTTCTTGTTTAGCTTGGCAAGAAGATCTCATACTAACACTAGGAGCAGAGGGAATTGGCCACACCACATCCATATATCTGCAGGACTACCGAGAAAGGGACAGTCCTCACCAGATCAGCCTGTGCAGCCAAGTATATGGAAGGATGTCAACTTCTCTAACCAGCTCCCTCCATCTTATTCACCTACCCAGGGACTACTACTGCCCATCATGGGCTGGGCCTTCCCCATCAACCAGACAATCTCCTGCAGGCTTGCTCAGAGCCTAGTTTAATTCTCTACAAATGTGCCCAGAGCTCAAACGTTCCAACTATCAAATTAACACCTGTATCTAATTATGACACACATCCTTCCTAGGATTGGGAAAACTGAACGTGAGTGAGGAAAATGCTGGCTGAATTCTCACGAGGACGAAGTCAGCACTAGAGAGACACCTGCCAGGCTGGATGTGACAAGAAATTTCCTGAGGCTTGTGTCTACATCCCTATGGCCTATGCACACTGAGGAGCCTGGGCTGGGTGGGTCGGAGCGGGGGCCTGAGGATTGTTTTGTGAAAGAATTCAAGTTTATTGAATGAAAAATGCATTTATTCATTTGTTTTTTAAAGCAATTAAAGGCAAATAAGTATCTCAGAGGGATAATATTTAATACAATTTTTAAGAACATCTGTAGTTGACGTTTAACAAGTTTCCATTATGGGCTGGCTGAATAGGTAAAAGTACCTGTGCACAAACCTGGAAACCTGAGTTTGAACCCAAAAACCCACATGGTGGAAGGAGAGAACCAACTTCTGAAAGTTACCCTGTGGAGCAGGATAGATGACGGCTCAGGGGTTAACCTTATGCCTCACAAGCAGAAGACCCTGAGTTCAAATCCTGGAGCCTACATTAAAGTGCCAACAGGAATAGCTGCACTTCTGGCCCTAGGAATCTGGAAAACCTGAGCAAAGCAAAAAAGGACGTAGGACAATCCAGGATGATTCCAGAAGTCACCCTTGGGCCTCTACAGAGGTATACAATGCTTCTGATTCATACACAAAAAGTTTTAAAATTGAGTTAACTTGTGATCTCCATATGACCTGTTCTATCTCTCTTTCTCTCCTTCTCCATCTCCCCCCCCCATTTCTCCTATCTTCTCTCTCTCCTTCTCTCTATTTTTCTGATCCACAATGCAAACATTAATTCCAGAGAACATTCTCTCTGGTCCTTTCCATATCTTAAGAAAACGAATACTCTTAGATTAAATTAAAGATATCATTTACAGTGTCCAAATATCAAAATACTCCAAGTAAATCCTCTTTATTTTGAGGGGAAAATATATTTTTCCCACGTTCTGGTCTTGGCCAGAATTTTAATTCTTTCCAGAAGAATCAAAGTGTCCTAATTCCATCAGTGTTGTAAGCAGAGGCACTACTTCTATTTTCAGATAAAAAATCCTTTTGCAAGTGAGCCATGCAGTTCAATCACTTTTATTTACTTATTTATTTTACTTCAAAGTTCCCTTTGTCAAAATTAAGCAGTGCATACTAGCATTTCTCAACTCCCTCTGCAACATACCAACTCCTGCTCTTCCCTAGCCCCTGGATGAATAGTCACCTCTGCATGTCTGCCTTCAGGACCAGGTGAGTGCACTGACATTCCCAGCCTGTTTCTTTTCTTTTCAGATTTCCTGTGCATGCATGTGTGTTTGCATGTGAGCGAGTACACGTGGATGCCTGTGGAGGACCAAGGTTGATATTAGGAATCATCCTCAATGACTTTTCTACCTTATTTTTGTGAACCTAGGTTCTGATTAAGACCAGAGTTCGCATAGAGAGTTAGTCTGGCTAGCCAGCTTGCTCTGGGGATTCTCAGGCTCTTCCTGTCAGAGCTGGGATGACGGGCAGACCGCCACACCAACTTGGCACTTTACATGGGATCTGGGGATCTGAACTCTGGCCCTTTTGCTTGCACTGCAAGCATGTTAACTGCTGAGCCATTTCAGTAGTCATAAAGGTGTTTTTAGACAGTTTCATTTAGCTCTGCCTGGCCTGGAACTACTTAGGTAGTTGAGGATAGCCTTGAACTCCTGTCCTACTTGTTCCTACCTCCTGAGTGCTGGGATGACAGGTATGTGCCACCATACCAGGTTTGTGCAATGAGGGGATGGAAAAAGCCCAAGGTTTTATGCATGCTAGGTTGGCAACTCCTTCCAATCCAGCATTAAGGAACATGAGAAGAAATAGGCACAAATAAGACCTTAAACTGTCAAGCAGCCATGACTCACACAAGGAAAAGGGCACAGTGAGAAGAGGCTATTCAGGGACAAACAAGAGATCAGAGACAGGGAACCAGCCACAAACAAGAATTTCAGGAGCCAGCAGAATCGAGGCCCCTCCCCTAGAGTCTACAGAAGGACATGGCCTGTAGAGGCCCGGAAGCCCAATACTTCTGACTTCTAGATCTAGATGAGAATACGCTTGTGTTCCTTTATTTAGTATTTTATTTATTCACAAGAGAGAGAATATACATCCATGCTATAGTGTACAGGCAGAGGACAGAGGACAACTTTCAAAAGTCAGTTCTGTCCTTCCACCATGTGGGTTCAGGGGATGAAACTCAGGTTGCCATGTTTACAATCAGCCATTTTATCTGCTGACTTACCTCAACAGTCTTTGACTTAATACAATATATATATTCTTAATATTTTATTTTGTGTATATGTGTGTGTGTCAGAGGGCACTGTGTGACCCTGTGAAGGATCAAGAGTGACCTCGGAAATCATCCTGAATTACTTCTATCTCCTTCACATTTTGCTCAGGGATTTCCCAGGCTCCACTGACCAGAAGTGCAGGCCACTACCGTTTCTGCCTGTCATTTTTATGTGGGACCTGGGATCTGAACTCTGCTTGGGAGGCAGAATCTCAACCCCTGAGCTATCTCTCCAGCCTCAATTTAATATATTTTTTTAACCCATTGTTTGGTTGAATCCGAAAATTCCGAACCTAAGGTCAGTGAGGGCGATTGTGGAAGGTTTCTTGCAGTCATCCCCAGGAACTTGGAGTCCTTTACCTTCCTGGCAAGAAAGTAAAGTCTTGCAAAGAAAGTCTCTGTGTGTAGAATTCATATTGGGGTTTTAGTGGTAGACAGGATATCCTGAAGCCTAAGTTGGCCTCAAACTCCAAATATAGCCAAAGCTGACTTTGAACTCCTGGTTTCCTGCCTTGGCCTTCTGAATGCTTAGATAACAGATTTACATGCCATACCCAGCATCTAATCCATACCTAGCCCCTGCCTGAATCACCTCAGCGTGAACTGAGGTGTGGGCCAGGTGTGCCAGCCAAGACGAACAATACCACTCCCCATTCCTGAAAAATCTCAAGGATTTATCTCTCAGGAAGCATAACTAACCCCAGATACATTCAGTGTGGAACAAGGTGATGAAGGGAAGACCAGAGCCCATTGGTGCACTGTTCAACAAATACCTCAGCAGCCTGCCACCCTGCCCTGTGTGGTTCTAGGTGCTGGTTCTCTAGCACCTAGAGGGTGGATTCCACAGAGTGGAGTAGGAATGGAGACAATAAGGGAACTATGCAGAGTGTTATGTGGCGATAAGAACACAACCAGGTGAGTACGGGTTCTATCAGAAGAATTTAGGAAGGAAGGGTCAAAAAAAACCTTTGTTTCAGTATGTTTGAGCAAAGATCTCCATGAGGTGGGGGTGAGCCACACAGGTGGCTATGGAGAAGGAGGTTGTAGGCTAAGGAAACAGCTAGTTTAAATGGTCTGTGGTGGAAGTATGTGGACCTCAGACACACCATGATTGGCTGCTGTTAGAGAAGGACGGGAAATGAGATTTGGGATAGGACAGGGTCAAATTCTGTAGGTTTCTTCTTTTTTGAAAGGGATGGGGATTGAACTATATGCTAGGTAACTGTTTCACATCTGAATGCCAGCTCCAGTCTGCTTTATACTATTTTTTTAAAGAAAGTTATTATTAGAGAGAGAGAGAAAAAGAGAGAACCCATGATGTATAAGTGAAAGTCAGAAGACAACTTCTGGGTTTTAGGGATTGAATTCAAGCCCTCAGTTTTGCCAGTAGGCGCTTAAACTGCCAAGATATCTTCCCAGGGCTCTTTCCTTTTTATTTTGAGGCTAAGTCTAAGTTGCTGCCCAGATTGACTTGGAACCAGGCAGGCCTTGAACTTGTAATCCTCCTATCTCAGCCTCCTGGATAGCTGTGATGTCAGTCTGTGTCTTGTCCCTACTGGAATAAAGTAGGAAGGACCCTGTTGACAGGTCTTCACAGAGGATGGCCAGGGCTGGGGCAGGAGGGTCTCAGAGAGGAGACCACTCTCATGTTCTACATAGCAAGACCCGGATGGTGGCGCCTGGGGTGACCAGAAACGGTGGGATCTCAGCAGAGCCGTTAGAGCCCGCGTTGTGCGCTCCATCCAGGGGGGCCTGAGGTCTCTAACACTTGTCACCACCAGGTGGCGCGCTCTGCTGGGGCGCAAACCCACCCCGCTCCGTCTCCCCTAAAATTTCCTTTCACTTTCAGTCTCTGGCTGTCACCCAGCCCTTCCACACCCAGCTGGGGCAAGCCTGGTGCGTGAGGGAGAATGGGATTCCAGGTCCCCGAGGGGCGGATCCGGGGTCCCCACTCCCAGGTTGAGGGAGTGGGGATGCAAGTCCTGGGGAGGGTTCTGGGGACCGGACGTCGGGTTTCTTAGAAAGGGGAGATGACATTTCACCGTCACCGGGGCTCACGCAGGAAACCTGGGGGAGCAGGAGGCGGAAACGCACCCACATCAAGGGCGGCACAGAGAGGCGGCAGGGCCCAGGGACAGGCGAGGAAGGGGCTGCGGGGTGCGGGTCTGAGTCCTGCCCTTCTGTCCCACCCAAGACCCGGCCACAGGCATGAGGGGCTTCCAATCGAGATGACAGTGCTGGCGTCAGCCTGGAACCCAACTGTGCGTATACCTGGGAGCTGGCAGGGACGCTGAGTCCTGGTGATGCGGGGTGCAAAGGAGAGGTGGAGAAAGATGGGGAGGGATGGGGAGACTCGGGGCCGGGTGACACAGAGGACTGGGGAGAGATGGACATATGTGGGGCGCAGTATCCCAGACGCTGGAGGGGTAGACACCGGAAAGACAAGGGAGGACACCGGGCGGAGAAGCAGGAGGGCCGCCGGGTGCGAGGAGCGGGCTTGGAGGGCCAGCCCTGACTTCACCGCCCCACAGCCCCCGCTGCTGCTGCTGCTGCTGCTACTGCTGAGCCCCGGCCTGCGCGGGACGCCTGACTGCTACTTCAGCCACAACCCGATCTCCTCCAACTTCAGGAACCGGATCGGCCAGCTGGTGAGTTTGCCACCCTGTGCCGCACCACCGCTCGGTGCGGGGCTCTGTCCCTGACTTCTCTGGGTCTCTCTCTCTCCTCCTCCTTCTCCTTCTTCTTCTCCTTCTTCTCCTCCTTCTTCTCGCTCTCTCTCCTTTCTCTCTCCATCCCTCTCTCACTCCCTTTCTCTGGTACCTCTCCCCAGGTCTCTCTCTCTCTCTCTCTCTCTCTCTCTCTTCTCCTCACTATCTGGGTCTATGACTTGTTTTCCCTCTCTTGTCTCTGTGTGTCTCCCCCCCACTTCGATCTCTATGTTCTCTCTCCCTCTCTCTGTCCTCTTTCTCTAGGACTGTGTTCTGTGTGCCTCTCTCCTCCTCCTCTCTGGATCTCTGTATTCTCTCTCTCTCTCTGTCTCTCTCTCTCTCTCTCTCTCCCTTTATCTAGGTCTCTGTCTTTCTGTGTGTCTCTCTCCTCTCTGGGTCTTTATGCCCTCTTTTTCTCTGGGTTTCTCCTCTCTCTCTCTCTCTCTCTCTCTCTCTCTCTCTCTCTCTCTCTCTCTCTCTCTCTCTCTGGCTCGCCACAGTTCTGCTTCCCGATTTCAGCCAGGCATGACCTGTTTTCTCCGCAGTCTGACTACTTGCTTCAAGATTATCCGGTCAGAGTGGCCTCCAATCTGCAGGACGTGAGTCACAGACGGGAGGGCTCTGGGATGGAGGTGGGAAGCAGACTCAAGATGCGCTACCCTTCGGGGACAAGGCTAGCGGGCACCCACCTCCTCGCTCAGACCCTCTCCTGTCCTCTGACCTTGTAGCTTGGTCCCTGGCGCAAGTGTCTGGTCCCTTCTCTCCTCCCCCTTTCAGGATTTAGCTCCGCCCCTCCTTTCCTCCCCGGGTCCTCTGGCCACGCCCCCGGCAATCTGGCCCCGCCTTCTTGCAGAAATTTAATTCCGCCCTTTCTCCCTCACAAATCTGGCTGGTCAACCTTTAAAACTACCCTCTGGAGGCTTGCACTACCGCGTGCCTCCTGCCTCAGACACCTGATCCTGCCTTCTGCCCATCCTCAGCCTTCTGCTCCCCTCTCCAGTCATTTGACTCCGCCCTCTTTAGATAGCTTGCCCTCCCCTCTTTCCTTCCTCAATCATATGCTCCGCCCCTCCCTTAGGTGTCTGACTTCATCGCTCCTCCTTCAGGTGTGTGTCAAGGCCCGCTTTGGGCGGCTGGTCCCGCACCTCATCCTCAGTCCTCTGGCTCCCTGCCCTTTCCGCAGCCCTGTCCCGCTTCTCCTTCCTCGACTATCCCGACTATCCGTCTGTCCCTGCTCTGCTTCCACACTTCCTCCATCCCCGCCCTCCTCCCACTCCCTTAGGCATCGGCCCCACCCTCCTCCTCCCCTTGGACTCTGACTCCGCCCTCCTCCTTTGGATGTCTGGCCACACCCTTCCATCCTCTTCTCCCTCAGGTATCTGGCCCCGCCCCCTCCTCTTCCCCAGGCACCTAGTCCGGTCTTCCTTCCGTGATAGTCCCGGGTTCTCCTGCAGGAGGAACACTGCAAGGCTCTGTGGAGCCTACTCCTGGCCCAGCGCTGTATGGAGCAACTGAAGACTGTGGCAGGGTCCGAAATGCAAAAGCTCCTCGAAACTGTCAACACGGAGATACACTTTGTCACTTTATGTGCCTTCCAGGTTAGCACTGAATTGGGTGACGAGTGAGGTTTCCTCCCCAAATCTTCTGACAGCAGCGCTGCTATACATTTCTGGGCCACTTTTCCGAGTGTAGTACTGTAGTGGATGTAGACTGGAACCTCACAGGCCTGAGGTCACCCCCAAGACCCCGAGGAAAGCTTTCGCTAGGGGTTCTCTGCCTTAGCAGTCAGAGAGACGGCAATGATGGTCTTTGAGACCGGGCTCCACTAGGCTCACTGGCTTGGTGTCGCCAAGCAAGGCTGGGTTGGTGGAGACGCTGGGGGTGACTTGGTGGTGACCTGTCCCTCCCTACCCCCAGCCCCTTCCCAGCTGTCTTCGATTCGTCCAGACCAACATCTCCCACCTCCTGCAGGACACTTCCGAGCAGCTGATATATTTGAAGCCCAGGATCACCCACCAGAATTTCTCTCGGTGCTTGGAGGTGCAGTGCCAGCCGGGTAACAGCTTCTGCATAGCCAGTGCCTCCCCTCTCCAGCCCCCAGCCTTGCTCGCTTGCTCTACTGGCTGGGCCTGGAGGCAAGTTCATTCTCTCTCTCTCTCTGTCTTTCTCTCCTCTTTCAGAGAGATAAACTAAGAGGTAGCTAAATTCAATCTCAGAGAGAAGAGAGAGAGAGCACACATGTAGCCCATGATAGAGGTCAGAGAACAAACTTTGGAAGTCAGTTCTCTCCTCCTAGGTTTCCAGGAGCCTTGCCTGCTGAGCTATCTCATTGCCTCCTCCCCCTTTTCTAGCTATCTCATTGGCTCCTTCCCCTTTTCTTTCTTTTCTTTTTTCTTTTTCTGTTAAGACTGAGTCTCTTACCCAGGCTTGCTTTGTACTGGCAGAAATCTTGCTTTATTCTCTGAGTATTTAATCTCTCATGATTGAAGATTTGAGCTGTCACACCCCACCCCATCATGATGAATATATATTTTTTAATTTTTTATTATTTATTCAATTGTGCATGTGTGTGTATATGTGTGTATGTGTGTGTGTGTGTGTGTGTGTGTAGAACCACAGATGAATTCAGGAACCACCATGGACCACCTCCACCTCCTCCTTGTTTACTTTGCCCTGGGATTCACAGGCTCTGCCCTACCAGGAGCAGAAATGCAGGCTGCCCCCACTTCTGCGGGGCGTCTATACGTGGGGTCTAGCATCCGAACTGAACTCAGGACCTTCCACCTGCAAGGCAGAGGCTTAACCCCTGAGCCACCTCTCCAGCCCCATGAATATTTATTTCTATCTTATTAACTTTCCACTAATCTCTCCTGTCCCCATCCCAATGATATGCTTCTCTCCTAAGTACTCACCTTCTACTTTTAAGTCTTCAGTGTGTGTGTGTTATTAGCATTACATACGCCACTAAAGAAAGTGTCTACCCCTCCTTCAACGACCATTAGCTGCCTATAGATTCTTGGGGCATTTCCTTTTCTGACTTAAATTTGCTTTGAGAAGGGAACAGAACGCCTAGGATGTTTGTTTGTCTAGAGCAGACCTGTCCATCAGAAAAGCAATATGAGTGAGTTCCAGGTTTCAGGGTAAGATTCTTGATAGCTAAGTTCAACCAAGTTTTGGGTTGTTTTTCCCCCTAAGTCCTCAGGCTTTCTGACCAGGTCCTCCTTCTTGGTCACACAGCCTCTTCCTCCCCAGACTCCTCCACTCTGCTGCCTCCGAGGAGTCCTGGAGCCCTGGAGGCCACAGTGCTGCCAGCCCCTCCATCCTCAATGCTCCTGGTCCTGCTGCTGTTGCCAGGTGCCTTCCTTCTGCTGGCCACCACCTGGTGCTTTCGATGGCTGAGGAAGAGGAGGAGGAGGAGGAGAAGGAGGAGGATGCCTGACCCTGGGGAGCAGGTGAACCAGGGAAACTAGACCAGCCTGGTGGGCAGAGTGGGTGGCAAGGGATGAAGTGATTGAAAAACATGACTAACCCTCTGGGGGGCTCAGGAGCCCCCCACCTCCCATCCTCAGGACGAGATGCTAGTGCAGTGTGGACTGCTCCAGGGCGCCACCGCAGTGAGTCCTTCACTCATACTGGGGATGCGATGCCGACTGGAGGGGGTCAGCCTGAGAGGGTAGTAACTAGTCTCACAGGAGGGGCTGGAGGAGTTGGGGAGACAGGGAGTAAGGAAACTGCTTTCCCTGAGCTAAAGGGGCTTCTTGCCATAGAAGATATGTGAGGAACGAGTCTGGAAATAGGAACAAGTTGGCCAAGAGGGAGGAAGAAGGGGAAACCCCTTGCAGGTCATGGCATTATAGAATTCATTGTGTATTTTACATTCAAATTCCTCCCTTGCCTATAACCCTAGCCCTTGGGAAGCTGGGGTAGGAGGATTGCTATAAGATTGAGACTACTCAGGGATATATAGTGAGTTCAAAGTCAGTCTGGATCACATAAGGGAAACCCTGTTTCCTGTTTCAAAATACAGACAAGAATCTCAGATCAAGAACACTTCTTTTTAAATGGGGTCTCACTGTTGTACAGGCTGACCTTCAACACCTTAACCCTTCTTCCTCTTGAAGTTTTCAAAATAGCTGGAGAAATAGGCATCTATTCAGAACTGCTCAAGATGGAAGCCATAGTTATGCTAGGGAATCCCCTGCTGGTGAGCTGTACTCCTAGGCCCAGGAGGAAACCCAGTATCTGGGCATGGTGATGATTTTTTTAAATTTTTTTTTTTATTTATTCAATTGTGCCTGTGTGCGTGTATGTGTGCGCGTGTGTGTATGTGTGTATGTGTGTGTAGAACCACAGGTGAATTCGGGAACCGCCATGGATCGCCTACACCTCCTTTTACTCTGCCCCGGATTCACAGGCTCCGGCCTACCAGCACCAGAAGCGTAGGCTGCCCCGGCTTCTTCCCCGCATCTATTCGTGGGATCTGGGATCTGAACTCAGGACCTTCTGCCTGCAAGGCAGAGGCGTAACCCCTGAGCCACCTCTCCAGCCCCACATGGTGATGATTGTGGGAAACATTTATCAGGGAGACCCAGAGGTCTCGCCATCCCACATAGGAATTCAGTGACCAAAGTTATGATTATGCCCAGGTCCAACTTGACAAATCAATGGGTTTATTGGGGTTACTTATAGAAAAGTGGGTAGGTTTACCTATAGGTAAAGTGGTCACGAAAAGCCCCATCTCGGGCTAGAGAGGTGGCTCAGGGGTTAAGTCTCTGCCTTGCAGACAGAAGGTCCTGAGTTCGGATCCTAGACCCCACGCCGGGCAGAAGCGGGGGTGGCCTGTGCTTCTGGTCCTGGTAGGGCGGAGCCTGTGAATCCCAGGGTGGAGTAAACAAGGAGAAGGTGGAGGCATCTATGGTGGTTCTCGAATTCATCCGTGGTTCTACACATACACATACACACGCACAATTGAATAAAATAATAATTAAAAAAAAAAAAAGAAGGGGCTGGAGAGATGGCTCAGGAGTTAAGTCTCTGCCTTGTAGGCAGAAGGTCCTGAGTTCGGATCCTAGACCCCACGCCGGGCAGAAGCGGGGGCGGCCTGTGCTTCTGGTCCTGGTAGGGCAGAGCCTGTGAATCTCCGGGCAGAGTAAACAAGAAGGTGGAGGCTGTCCATGGTAGTTCCTGAATTCGTCTGTGGTTCTACACACACACATACATACACACATGCGCACACACATACATACACAATTGAATAAATAATAAACAATTAAAAAAAAAAAAGCCCCATCTCCAGCATGAATGGTGGCTTCTCCATAGTTACATATATAGAATCGCTCTCCCAGCTGATCTTCCAGAGCCTATTCTTGTCCTGTCTTTCAACCTCAAGGCCTTGAGGACAGAATCACCTAAGATGGCTTCCTGGGAAGAAACACATATTGATAGTGGGGAGGTGCTCCAGGTGAGGCCAGAATCCAAGATGAGAGCCCAAACACCTTTCCTACCCCCTCTGTATCTGAGGGAACATCAACAATCAATAGGTCTTGATACTCTCTTGAAAGTAGTTACAGCTGGATAGACCAAGATGGTGCCTGTTTTGTTCAGAGGAAAACCTCATATGATAGTGAAACAAATCTGTTAGCTCCGGTACTGGAGAGGCTGAGACTGAAGGATGTTAGAGGGAGAGAAGAAGGGAGGGAGGAAGAGAGAGTGTGAGAGAAGAGAGACAGAGAGATCCAGTGTGGTGATAGCTATCATCTCAAGTAGTTATAAAATTATAACAATTACTGCTCGGTGTTGGGGTGCAGGGCTGTAATCCCAGAACCAGGGAGACTGAGGCAAGAGAATGAATCAACAGTTCAAGGTGAGTCTGGGCTATAGAATGAATTTAAGGCTAGCCTGGGCAACTGAGTGAAACCCTGTTTCAAAATAAAATATTAGGACTGAGGCTATAACTCAATAGCAGAGCCCTTCCTTGCCTGGCATATGTAAGACCACAAGGCTGGGTATTCAATTTCCAGCTTTCACAGCAAAAAAGACACAGGGCTTCCAGAAACACTTGTCCTGTATTTACTTGACAGGAAATGCACACTTGCCAAAGTAGATTCCAGTTGTTCAAAACATACGCAAGTTTCAAATAAATACAAGAATGAGTTTCTAAATTTTGTGATTTCCCACTTCAGGACTTGATTGGCGGGGGGAGGGACACAAAACAGTTGGCGAGGCCTGGGGATGAGGCTCAACTGGCTCTCAGTTGTCAGAGCAGGTGCCTAACATGTAGGAAGCCCTGGATTCCATGCCCAGGTGTGAAACTAGATATGGCGGTGCACATCTGTAATCTCAGCACTCAGCAGGCGTGGGTATTAGGTTGGTGGGGACAGAAATAGCAACTCCGACCATGTGTGGGCACCACATGGAGGTCCATGAATAAAGAGAAACTAACACGAGGGAGAGACTTAAGAAAGGGTTTATTGGGCTGGAGAGGTGGCTCAGGGGTTAAGCCTCCGCCTTGCAGGCGGAAGGTCCTGAGTTCGGATCCCGGATCCCACACGTATAGACGCCAGGCGGAAGCGGGGCGGCCTGCGCTTCTGGTCCTGGTAGGGCGGAGCCTGTGAATCCCGGGGCAGAAGGAGGTGGAGGCATCCATGGTGGTTCGCGAATTAGTCCGTGGTTCTACACACACACAGACACACACACACACGTGCACGCACATACACACGCACATGCACACAGTTGAATAAATAATAATAATTAAAAAAAAAAAAAAAGAAAGGGTTTATTTAGAGTTGGAGGCCCAGTGGCTAAGGGAGTCAAAGTCTTAAGGTGGGAGAGCATCAAAGCAGAAAAAAGACTTTAAAATCAGAGAGGACAGGGAGAGTCGCCATGACAGCCTGACTGAAGGAGGAAGAGAGGGGAGGAGTTTGAACTTAAGACTTGGAGAGCAGGAGGAGAGACCCTGGGTGAGTCACAATCTTTTAGTCTGGGGCATTGCTAAGGATTAGTCTGGGAGTTACTAGAGAAATGAAGACTGGAGATGTCTTTACAAAATGACTGCCTGGCTAAGATGAAGGTTTTACAAGATGGTAGTCGTGGTTAACAGTGGAAGCAAGAGGATCAGGAGTGCAAGGTTATTCTCAGCTACTTACCTACTTCCTACTGGAGGTCATCCTGGAATTGATGAGGCTCTGGAGAGGTACCTTGGGGTAAGCCAGGTGGCTCAGGAGTTAAGGTGCCTGGTGACCTGAGTTCTATCCCCAAAAACCCACAAACTGACTTCCAACCTCTACATGTGTTCCATGCATCATTCATGTACCTTCTCTCACTTTTTTTTTCTCAAATAAAGAAAAAAAACTAAATATAAAAAAGCCGGACAGGATTTATTTCTGAGCAGTGCGTTTATTATTATTACTTCTAGGAGATGAGCAGGTTTATTCAGCTCACTAGCATATTTATTATTTTCTTGAGACAGGTTTAGATAGCTCTGGTTGACCTGGAACTCACTATGTAGACCAGGTTGGCTTAGAACTTGTGGGAGATCCTCCTGCCTCTTCCTATTAAGTGCTGTGATCACAAGTATACACGACCATATACTGCAGTGATTTTCTTCAGTTATGTGTTTGTTATGCTTGTGTTTTTGTGCATATGCGGGGGGTACTTGTGCACTATGGCAAGTGTGTGGAGATTATAGGGCAACTTATAGAACTCAGTTCTCTCCTTCTACCATGTTGTGTGTAGGGATTGAATCAGGGTCATCAGACTGGATGACAATCCCCTTTAGCCATCTCACTGACCCTCCAGTAATATGTATTATAACTTTTTTTTTTTTGAGACCGGGTCTCATGTAGCCCAGACTGGGCAACTTACTGCAGAGCTGAGGATGGTCTTGAGCTCCTGATTCTTCTGACTCCACCTCCTAAATGGTAGGATTACAGGTAAGTACCACCCTGCCTGGTTTATTATAAGTTTTGTTTGTTTGTTTGGTATGTTGGTCCATGCCTATAATCTTAGCTTTGGGGATAAAGAGGTAAGAGCATTACAAGTTCCAGGCCTTCTGGGTTGCAGAGCAACAGCTTTTTATAAAAACAAAACACTGCAAAACAAAAGGGAAAAAAACAAACTTTTTTTCCTTACTGCTATATTGAGCAGCTTTCTTCCCACCCTGGGTTTATCCAGCCTGACTTCCCACTTTCAACAATTACACTTGTTAGTTTCTTGAGTTTAAACTAGGTTTAAAATAAGGTGAAGTTAAAAATTTAGATCCTCATTTGGACTGAGTAGTCAGGGTAGCAGGCGATATCTCTAAATGAGAGCCAACACCAAGCACATAGCTAGGCCTGTCGTCTAGCAATCAGGAGGTCAGGGCAAGAGAATTGAAAGCTTAATGTCTGGCTTGGGCAAATTAATGAGACCCTGTCTCAAAATAAAGAGAAAAACATGGACTGGAAGCCAGGTATGGTAGTGCAAGCCACAATACTACCAGCATACAGGTGATGGAGCTGGGAGAGCCAGGAGGTAAATGTTATCTTCGTCTACAAATCAGGTTTGCTATCAACCTAGAATCCAGTGAGAGCCTAGGAGGATGACTTAGAATTTAGTGAAGGCTGGGGGCATAGCTCAGCCTTAGCACCCTTATTGAGAATGCAGATAAGGGCTGGAGAGATGGCTCAGGGGTTGTGACTCTGTCTCACAAGCAGAAGGTTCTGAGTTCGGATCCCCAGTCCCACGTTAAAAAAAAAAACCAAAAAAAAAAAAAAAAAAGAAGAGCAGAGAATGCAGATAAATTGACCCATTTATTATCCCATTTTACAGAAGAGGCCGCTGAGGTGCATCAAGAGGGATCACCTGCCAAGGAATGCACACAGATATTGACTGCAGGCCATCCTCCTCCTGGGCTTTGCTGCTCCTCCAGCTGTCTCTCCAGGATGGGGGCATCATCAGAATCCAGCATGAGCAAAACTCACCAGCCTCTGTACAATGCCCTTATGCCCACGAACTTGTACATAAATCTTTATTTTTATTTTTTATTTTTAACCACTTCTGTGGGGCCTGTCTGTTGGATGGGGCAGTTCAGGTTGCACAATGGTGGTTGTGCTGTACCTGGTAGTGCAAGCCTATAATCCCAGCGCCCTAAAGGAAGAGGCAGGACCTCGAATTTGTGTCCAGTTTGGGATACATAGTGAGTTTCAGCCCAGCTTGGGTTGCTGAGCCCTCTCTCAAAAAAAAAAAAAAAAAAAAAAATCCACAAACATCCGTGTTTTTCGAGGCGTCCTCTGGCCCAGGGCTAGCACTGGACAACACTTGAGTAGGACCCTGACACGAAGCAGAAGCAACCCATTCCCCTTAGCATCCCCTACCCCCGGGAAGGTGCTCTGATCGGTGGGAAAAACCCTGGCTCCCCAAGGAGGCACCGAGCCAGGGTTGAAGGTGGGGAGGCCTCTGTCCGGAAGGACTCTGTCCCGATCTACATACTGGAGAGACGCTGGGCAGGGAGCGCCCCTCCGGCAGAAGCACCGACGAGGCGAAGGCCTCCTCCCGGAGCAGGCGGTGCAGCACGGCCTCTTGAAGAGCTACGCCCACCTGCTTCGCCGGCTGCGTCGGCTCCCTGAATCAGAACCAAGTCCGGCCTCGGCCCGGCACACAAGGCACGCGCGGGAACGGTGACCGCTGCGTCTAGCTGCAGCTCTGGGGGGCGGGCCAGGGCGTCTAGTCGCCCCCCGATGGCCACCACGTGCGCTGCAGCCTCCGTTCCCCGAGGAGTAATGACGCCCCCTCCCCCCACCCCCACGGCCGAGGCGTCCCGTGGAGAGAAGTACTACCTCAAAAGTATGGCCGCCGGGGCCGGACGGCCTTCTTTGGGCCTGGATGCTTCAGGACCCACGTGACCCCTCGCCCCGCACAACCATGGCCGCCGAGGTCAGAGCCGGACTATATCCTGATTGGACAGTCTAAATACAGCCCGCCTTCGAACAGGACACTTATGCGTATGCGCACAACGTTCCCACCAATGATAAGACGGAGCAGTCTCCGCGCAGTCAGGCTTGCGTCACTTCTTCCGCCCCTGCTGCAAGGGATAAGAAACCCCGCAACAAGACCTCCTCCTTTCCCAGGCGGCTGCCGAAGATGGCGGAGGGGCAGGTTCGAGCTCTGCGCGCCGGGCGGTGAGGGGTCGGGTGGGCTCCGGGTAGGACGGAATCGGGGCCCGCTCGCTCTCTTGCGTGTAAGGCGACACTTGAAGACAAGAGTTGCGCGAAGTGGAGACGTTTTGACCTGTGGGCCGTGTAACGTGGGCGTAGCATGCCGCGGCAGTCTAGGTGCGGGGGACGACAATGCGGCACTTGCCTTCCCTCGGGAACGTGGGTGCCGGCGCGAGTTCCCACCGTGGAGAACAAGGGTTGGCGCCTTTTACTTCACCGTGGGTAAGGCCGGCGTGGCGTGTGCCCGCGGTGAGCCTGGTGACGGGTGGTGCGCGAGCATTTGGTAGAACGGAGGCCCGTGCTCTCTGCCGGAAGTGAGGACTCGCGCAGCCCGGCTTGAGTTCGCTCTTGGGCTCCTCTGAGCGTCTGCTGAAGTGGGTCTGAGGCAGGAGGATGGAGAGTTTGAGTCCGGCCAAGCATGACCTGGTCTTGTGTGGTAGATAACCACAAAGGTGTGCTGCTGGTGCAGAAGATGGTTGTGGACGCCGTCGCGGGGAAGTCTTTTTTCTAAACTGCCCGGGGAGACTTCAGCATGTACTTGACCTTGAGTTCTCTGTCTCCTTGTGTGATCAGTGTGAATAGGTAAAGGGAGAGTGGTTCTGGAAAGAGCTTCTTGTTTTAGGGTTACATTTGTGATGGTGGAGGGAGAACCATGTTTCGCCTATAGCAAGCTTACAAACCTGTCTCCTTGTGGCTACCACTTAGTATGTTCCTGAAGCAGGGCTACCATTGTCTTGGTTTTGAGATGGAAATAGGGATTTAATTTAGGACAGCTGTCCTTATGGACCTCAGGCTGGCTGGCCTCTAGTTTTCCCAGCATTAATGATTAGGGATTTCAATCACTCCACTATGTAAAGAAAGGTGGGAGTCTAGCTTGGAGATTCTGCACAGCCTTCCAGCAACCATCTAGTGTGGGTACAACCATTATGTACTGTAGAATGTTAGGTTGTGGAAAGTGCTGTAATTTTGAAGAAACAGATCAGTGACTCATTGTCTCTGTGCAGAGCCATTGTGGACTCTCCAATTTGAAATTCAGCCATGCTTATTTTGAAGCACAGGATGTGGTGACATGTGCCAATAAGTCCCAGTTACCTTGGGTTGAGGAAGGAATGAGCCCAAGAACAAAGTAACTGGATAGTATAACCAATACCACTCCAAGAACACACTTGCTTCAGGCACTTGATACAAGGAATATTTGGGATTGTGTGCTTTGGCCTTTTTGGTTTGTTCACCAACAGGCATCCTTGAGGGAGATTAGGTGAAAGGATGGGTTCCTCGAGATAATGAAGAGTCAGGCTAGCCTGTTCTGAGTCTCCTGCCTTATCTTCTATAGGTCTTGGTGCTGGATGGCCGAGGCCATCTCCTGGGCCGCCTGGCGGCCATCGTGGCCAAGCAGGTACTGCTGGGTAAGTGTCTGGATGTCCTTGTTTAGCTTTCCTGGAGGTCAGTGATGAGCAACAATCACCATCTTTCGTTTGAGTCTCACGACCGTGAGATCAACCCATGCACCGCTCTGAGACATCCTACATATTCACTAACCTAGGGGACCTCTCTGGTGTGATGTGTCCTTCCTAATATTGTCCCTCAACCACTTCCTTCTCTTTAGGCCGCAAAGTGGTGGTCGTACGCTGTGAGGGAATCAACATTTCTGGCAATTTCTACAGAAACAAGCGTGAGTGAGGGGCCAGTGAGCGTCTCCAGGTGGGGTGTTGGTTTGGTTGTTCACAGGTCCTTGGAGTTAAGAACTGAGCTACACTTTCCCCTCCTTACAGTAAAGTACCTGGCCTTCCTCCGAAAGCGGATGAATACTAACCCTTCCCGAGGGCCTTACCACTTCAGGGCCCCCAGCCGCATCTTTTGGCGCACTGTACGAGGTAAGCTAGTTCTGAGCATGGCCTGGAGGGTGGGAAACCTGCAGCCTATGATGAGGATGTCTCCCACTCATGTTCGAGTTTTCCAACCATGAGATGACTTCACATGCACTACCATCTGAGGCTAGCCCACCTATCTCTTCATGTGGGGGCGTGGTACTCAACCTACCTAAGGCTTGTACCTCTGTTCATAGGGATGTTACCCCACAAGACCAAGCGAGGCCAGGCTGCCCTGGAGCGCCTCAAGGTGTTTGATGGGATCCCTCCACCTTATGACAAGGTGAGTCACACCTAGCCCCCCCTGTAGCCTCCATATGCCCAGTATCCATGATGTATGTTGTTACCTACATTGTTTGAGCCTCATGAAAACACTACTGTCTGAGATGCTGCCCCCACCAGCCTCTGTCCTAGGTTGTGTCTGCTGCAGGTTTCTGAGCCCTTCTTCTCTAACAGAAAAAGCGGATGGTGGTTCCTGCTGCCCTCAAGGTTGTGCGGCTGAAGCCTACCAGAAAGGTGAGGTTAGGTTTGCAGTGAGTGGTCTGGTTTGGGGGGTGCTAGGGGGAGAAGAGTGAATCAAGATCCCCAAGACTGGCAGATGATGTCCTTTTCTCACGATGGTCTGCGGATGCCACTGGGCTCTGTCGATAATGCCACAGGCTCAACTGATGCCAGGAAGGAGGGGTCCCTGTGCTGAGAGGAGGGTGTTACCTTCACTGAAGTCCCCAGGGCTCACTCCTCTGTGCTGCGGGGGCGGCTTCCGTGTCCTTACAGCCTTGTGCCCCTGCAGTTTGCTTACCTGGGGCGTCTGGCTCATGAGGTCGGCTGGAAATACCAGGCAGTGACTGCTACCCTGGAGGAGAAGCGGAAGGAGAAAGCCAAGATTCACTACCGCAAGAAGAAGCAGCTCATGGTGAGACCAGGTCCTCATTCCAGAGTGGGTGCTAGAGGCCCTGGACTGGCAGCCACCTCACCACCACCCTCTTAAATTCCCACAGAGACTTCGGAAACAGGCAGAAAAGAACGTGGAGAAGAAGATCAACAAGTTTACAGAGGTCCTCAAGACCCATGGACTCTTAGTGTGAGCCCAATAAAGACTATTTGTGCCTCACGCCTGCCTGTGCCTGCCTGCGCTTCCTCCACCGCCGCTCCGGGTGTGGGGACACAAAGTGCCTTAGGTACAACTCCTGTAGCATGGGAGTGTTTGAATCAGCTGTGTGAGCTGGGCAGGCTCAACTTAGGCCATTCCTTCTGCTTATGGGTTTTTTCAAAAGTGATTACCAGTCACTTTCAGTATTTGAAAGAGTGGAGTCCTCTCACTTGAGGGGTACCTGTCCCCTGGCTCAATGCCATACTCTGCAGCTGTCAAAATGGGGATGCACTGCTGGGGTGTGCTGGGTGTTAGAGGTGTGCACTGGTAAGACATCTAAAGTTATAGGCACGTCCTCTGTTCTTTCCTACCTGCGACCAGGTATGAAAACAATGTCAATTATGTATTAATAAATTATTTTTCAACCAACCTGATGTCTTGGTGATTATGTCTGCTGTGAGGCAGGCCCAGAAACAAAGGGGGCACTGGCAAAATACTACTCACAGAGGTGAGTTTTAAGTCTCCTCTCCCTTTCAAAAAAGGAAAGTGGGCCTTCAGATCCTCACTGTCATCTTTTCTAGTTCAGCTGCAAAGTATGGGATTGCTGTAGACCACACGCCTTTTTCCTACCCCTTATCTTTAAATTCTCTGACAATGGGTCATAAGGCACACTGTACACCCAAGTTTAGACAAACTCCTTTTTATTTTAGAGTCAGCCTGGTAACAGTATCCTCTAAGATCCAGCCACAGGAAGCTCTACCTGCTTACCAGGCAACCTGGCAGCTGCTTAATGCATGCCCTTAACACATTTGCTGCTAGTGCCTTTTTATATCTTGGTTGGCATTGTAATCTTGGCCACTAGCTTCTCCGGTGCTGGAATTACAGGTCACTCTTGTGCCTATTTTTCTACACGATTTGCCACATTCCTGTAGATGTTTCATTTTTTTTCTCAGCATCTCAAATTCAAGGCAACTCGAGTTTTTTTTTAAGGAATTATAGGGTGGCTATAGCGAAATGATAGGGACACTAAAGTGAACTTTTGAAGTTATCAATGTAACAAGCAGATTCACTTACATGCCTCTCTGAGTGTCCTGGAACTTGGGAAGAGTAGCAGGCTTGTCTCATTTGTAGTGCTCCTCCTACCTAAATGCTGTGAGAACAGGCTGGAGCCACTTCCGCCTCACCTGTGATAACTGACTTAAAGCATAACAGCTTTCTAGCTATCCAATAGATTCTCCATGTTAAAAATGCTCTGCACCTGCAAAGCACATGTTCCAATCATGAAACAAGAACTGTGTATGTGTGCAGGGGCCAGAACCCAGATCCTTAGGTGCAGAATCAAGTGTTCTACCACTGAGCTAACATCCCCAGTCTTTGGTTTTAAAAATCTTGGCTTAAATTTGAGCTTCACAGTGCCTGAACTTTTGATAGGTGCTTAAGGCGCAAACTGACAAGTTAATTTGCTGAATCTTAAAAATCATTTCCAATGACCTTGACACTGGTTTTTGGCCACTTAAATCCTGTTCTAACGGAGTCCTCTAAGGATAAATGCATGTTCACAGAACACTTCAGAGAAAGACCATCTCCCAAGGTCCCACATACCCAGAGCCCAGTAGCATATCAACCCAGGGGGGCCTGGGGGCTAAATTCACATAAATCCTATATCTTCTGTTTTCTTGGCCAACCCATAGCTCCAGCAAGCCTAGAAATCCCAGTCCCAGGGATTAGGTTAGACCCTGTATGAGGAAAAGGACTTGCATTTATCCTGGTGTAAACTGCCAGTGAGTTAACCCCTTGGAAATAAGCCCTATCCCGACACCAGCAGGCGATCTGGGAGTCTGAGACAGAAGTGGCAGTTTTGAAGCCAGCCTGGGCAACATGCCCAGACCCTGTCGCTGAAATACACCAGTTACAAATCTGTGTTGTTTGACACAGCAACCATCAGCCTCTCACATGTTTACTTAACTTGGATTCAAATTTAAGCCCAATGAAATAAGGTTAAAATCTTGGTCCCCACTGACAAAAGCCACATCTCGAATGCCAGTGGCTAGCTACCGGGTAGGTAGGTCATCTTCCCTCTGCTTCTGGAAGCCCGTGGTTGCCGCACCCTCACAAAGATGGCCGCACCACAAAGCCGCGAAGGAAGGCGTAGCCAGCAGAAAGATGGCCGCTTGCCTAGCGGAAAGATGGCCGCCACCACGCGGCTTCCAAACCCACGTGAATTTAAGGCTCGCGGGCACACGTAGGCTCCTAGAGTCTCGCGATAATAGGCCGCGCCTTCCTAACGTGAACTAGCGTTTTGCGCGAAACCGCTCGAGAGTCTCGCGAGATGAGCCTCATTTCCCGCTCTCTAGTTCTTCCCCACTATGGCTGCGTACGGAGAGTCCCCGAACGCGTGCTCCGCGGAGACAGCTCTCCGAGTCGCGCCGGAAGTACGCAATCCGTATTGATCCCTCCCTGTTCACACGTCACTTCCGCCAAAGCCCTTGCGCGGTGGATAAGGAAGCCCGGACGCCGCCGTCCTCTCCTTTTCTCAGGCTGCGGGAAGATGGCGGACATTCAGGTGCGCGCTGGTGGCCGACTCGGAGGCCGGGACCCTTCCCCCCAGCTTGTGTATTTTTTCCGGGCGTCCCAGGAATTTTAGGGGGGGATCAGTCGAGACGAGGGCGCGCGTCTCGGTCTAGATTAGCGTTTCCTAGTCTTCGGTAGTTCTGCACAGTAATGGGGTCTCCAGTAACGAGTGACTTGTTCCTTGAAAACCAAGGTTCGGACTTTGTGGGGTGAATCGTGTAGAACCTGAGGCCTGAGTAAAAGCAAGAACCTCGTCGCTTAATGCCTTTTGGCCTTTCTCTCAGAACTGGAAATGGAATCCAGAGCCTCCTGCATTCCAACATGTGGTCCCCACAGAGCCACCACCTCGGCCCCTCCTACACTTTATTTTGACAAGGGGCCGACGAGTCTGCCCGGCCCTAAGCCGACCCCGACCTCTGCGGGCCTCAGGGAAGACCGGCCTGGATTTCTAACCGTATTAAAAGTTCTGAGCGGGTGGTATTGTGTTTTTTAACACCACGTGCCTGCCTTGTGGCTTTTGCCACTGTGGACCAGAATTCCAAGCTGTTTCCTGCTTTCTGCAGCTTGTGGGAGGTGTTACTTTAGAACACAACGATTTTGAGTGTTAGTGAATTATAAGCTGGAGGTGGTAGTTATGTCTTAGAAGGTTGTGGAGCGCCCCTCTTCCAGAGCTGGCTGTAGAGGAGGGCGGGTTGGGGGCTTCGGGAAGACCCCACACAGAATCTCCCAAGTACTCTCAGGATTTCACCAGCCTCCTCCTCATCCCTCTAGACGGAGCGTGCTTACCAAAAGCAGCCTACCATCTTTCAAAACAAGAAGCGAGTTTTGCTGGGAGAAACTGGCAAAGAGAAGCTCCCTCGGTACTACAAGAACATTGGTCTGGGTTTCAAGACGCCCAAAGAGGTGAGAGGACCCAGCATGAGGCTCCTGTAGACTTATGCATGTGGAAGCAGGAGTTCCTCTGCCAGTGACCCAAGGGCTCTCTGGGACCTCGGAAATTGTAGTTTGTGTCTCTGAAAGCCACACCTGCGGTTATGTTCAAGATCTGATTGGTCCAGAACTCATTCTTTCTTACCCTTTCAGGCCATTGAGGGTACCTACATTGACAAGAAATGCCCCTTCACTGGTAACGTCTCCATCAGAGGGCGCATCTTGTCAGGTGAGTGAGGAGTTTTAGGCAGTCCTGATCCCTGGGTACAGGGACACACACGGCAGGTGATGTCTGTACTCACGATGGTCTTCGGATGTCTGTCAGGGACACTGCCGAGATAGCCCATGGGCAAAGCTGATGCCAGAAGCAAGGAACCCCAGTTAGTGGTTTCTGGTCCCCAGTATGCTCTGCAGTACCCTTGGTCCCCCCACAGGTGTTGTGACCAAAATGAAGATGCAGAGAACCATTGTCATCCGCCGGGACTATCTCCACTACATCCGCAAGTACAACCGCTTTGAGAAGCGCCACAAGAACATGTCTGTGCACCTGTCCCCTTGCTTCAGGTGAGCTCCAGCACTCAGGGATGTCCTGGGCCAGCCTGAGGCTACTGGCATGCCACTGCTGCTAGCCTTTCTTGGAAAGCCCAAGAATATAAGGCTTTGATGGTGCTTAGGTGTCAGGAAAGTTATTCCCATATTTGATTCTTGTGTGGGGAGGATCCACAACTGATGGGTGAGAGCTCGTCATGGGAGAGGTGACTTACTTGGAAACAAGGCAGGGTGTCTTGTTTGCACTGGTTCAGAGTGATATTGGCCACTGAGAGGGGATGGGTGGGTGAAGACTGCTGGAGACCATAGTTATGTTCAGGAGCTAGGAGAGACTGGGCAACTAGAGAGACCCCTCCTCAGGACATTTCCCTGACTGCTCCCACAGGGACGTACAGATCGGTGACATTGTCACGGTGGGTGAGTGCAGACCCTTGAGCAAGACTGTGCGCTTCAACGTGCTCAAGGTCACCAAGGCTGCTGGCACTAAGAAGCAATTTCAGAAGTTCTGAGAACACACAGGTCAACGCCCCCAAACAAAATAAAGTTATTTTCTCATTCACAGACCAGGCTTCCTGTTTCTGTTCTGGGCGATGGGGGGTGGCCAGGACTGATTCCTCTGAGCTCTGGGGAGTCCTGTCTGCTGGGGCCTCCTCTTTCAAAGCAGGCAGCTGGACTAGCTGTCCTGTCTCTCCAGAAACAGGAGAAGGGAAGAGCTCCTGGTCTGTGGTCTCCTGGAGTTTGGAACTTAGCCTCTGTGTTCTGAGCCAAAGGTCTGGTCCCAAGCAAGCCCCCCACACCTACCTGGTGAACACCTTGCCCACTTGAGTTGATGAGAAAGGGCCAGGAGGGGCAAGTTCTTCCCTGTAGTCTTGAATATCAGAACCCGAAGCCTCGCAGGTGCCCTGTAAGCAGCTGCCTCCGCCTAGGGATGTCCAGAAAGCCCACTACCTTGAATAGGAGGTGTGGACAGTCTGACCAAAGAAAGTGGGGAGCATCCCTAGGTTTCAGGGAAGGGGGCAGACCTGGCCTGGAGCTGGATCGCCGGTGTTGGAGTCCCCAGGTCCCTGTCCCCCAGGCCTGTACCAGTGTCTTTGCACAGCACTAGTACAAGGGTTGGGAGACAGGGCCAAGAGGAGAGTCCGAAGCTGCCTCTGGGGATGCTTGGTCCCAAGGACCAGCTTCTGCCTTTTACTGAAGGCCAAGAGGGCGGGGGTTCCTGCCAGAGGAAGTGGGCCCCGCATCAAAGTGGGCAGGAAGGGGCAGGTCAGAGGGGTGCCGCCCAAGCTGAGAGCTTGCCAGCATACAGGCAGGGAGTCCTGACAGGTGAAGGAGAGGGATCATCTCAGAACAGGGAGAGGTATGTTGCCATGGCATGTAGTGTGTATGTGGGGGGGGGGACAGAGACCCCCACAGAGACCTAAGGCTCCTTGCTGGGAAGTGTGGCTCCCCCCCCCAGCCACAGGTGCTTCCGCTGTGGGTGAGCCCCTATGTTTACAACAACAGCCCCACCTCTCCATTTCCTCCCAGTAGTGGTTGGGGTGGCTCCTTGGTAACCTGTGGTGACAATCAACCTGCTCTTTCCCAGCTCTACGGGGTCCTGTGTGTGTGTGTGTGATGTGTGCAGGGTAACAAGAAAGACTTTCACATCCCCTAAGAGGTCTTGAACCCTACTTACACAACTGAAGGCCAAGACAGTCCAGCAGACCCCAGCTGCCCCCCTTTTCTTATGTCCTCCTTACTTACATCCCAGCATCAGCCAGACCTGCACCCTGAGCCAGGTTTACACGGTTGCTTCCCATTTATTTAAAATTTTTATTTTATTTTTGAGTAGCTCAGGCTGGCCTGGACTTGTAGCAATCCACCCGCCCTGCCTTCTGGGTATGTAATCCTCTGGTCTTGGCATCTCAGCCTTTAATTTTTTCAGACCTGTTCCCTGCTTGGGGAAGCCTTCAACCTTAGGCTGACTGGTACCTCCCTGTCACCCAGGGAACCTAGGAAGAAGGATCTTAGGTACAAAGAGAGCCAGGTGGTAGCACGTCTATGAAGGTCAGTGAGAATGCTTGCCTTGGTATGTGCAAAGGCAGTGGGTTCAAAAACAAAACCCAGGTTAGGGACATGGCTTACCTTGTAGGGGTCCAATTGGCATTGTTGAACCAAGTATAGGGTGCAGTGTCATCTTTGGGGAAGGGATTCAAAGCTGCATGAGACCCTTTCACAGAAAAACAAAACAAAAACCAGGTTGCTGTGTGTATGTGTGCGCGCGTGTGTGTCTGTGTGTGTGTGTATGTGTAGAACCACGGACGAATTCACGAACCACCATGGACGCCTCCACCTCCTGCCCCGGGATTCACAGGCTCCGCCCTACCAGGACCAGAAGCGCAGGCCGCCCCTGCGTCTGTCTGGCGTCTATACGTGGGATCTGGGATCCGAACTCGGGACCTTCCTGCAAGGCGGAGGCTTAACCCCTGAGCCACCTCTCCAGCCCCACGACTTCCTATATGTTTACAAACACTAGAGGTCTCTATACATCTATACCCTAAGCCCCTTTGAGTGGTGAGCATGAGCCCCCTGAATCCAGACCGCTCCAGACTGCAGAGCCTCAGTTTCCTCACTCATCTGGAAAGGGCTTCCGTGCCTTCTGAGCCTCCAGAAGGAAGCTGCTCTGCTTCCCCACCACAGAGCAGGACCCCTTCTGCTCGGCAGTACCTGCACCACAACCTGAGGCTTCTTGAGTGGTGCTCAGACCTTCCAGTCCCCTCCAGTTATCTACAGATGCCAATTTGACAACTGGTGACTGAGCCCTTGGGACATATGTGCAGAATTATTTAAAGTAAGTCCTGGACTGAACTTGAGATAGCTCAAGGGTTAAGACTTTGTCTTGCAAGCAGAAAGACCTGAGTTTGGATCTCAGATTCTTTGTAAATACCCCAAGGAGGAAATGGAGGCAGCCTATAATTACAGCTCCGGAGACAGCCTGGTAAATCCTAAAGTGAAGCAAAAAGGAAGGTAAAAGCAATCCAGGATGATTTCCGAAGTTACCCTTGAGCTTCCACAGGCATACACAATTCCTCTCTCTCTCTCTCTCTCTCTCACACACACACACACACACACACACACAAAGGAAGCCCTGAGCAAACCTGCAGATCATCTAATTGATGTGTGAGGATTCAGCCCATGGTGAGTAGGACCACTCCCTGCAGGACGGTCTATGAAGAAAGAGCTGGTTGGAAACAGACTAATAGACCGGTAAGCAAGAAAGTATACAGCTTTCTCTGCCGTTCCTGCGGATAGGGTGTGGCCAGTTCTGGATGAACTTTCCTGCCACAATGAAGAACAAATAAGCCCCTTGTTCCTTTGAGTTATTTTGGTCGTGTACTTATATCAGCAAAAAGAGAGAAGCCGGAGCAGTGGCCCAGGTTAGCCTTGAATTCATAGCTATCCTTCTGTCTCAGCCACATGTCCCAGTTTCTCTTCACACTGCTGATATGACCATATGACCATAGGACCCAAACAATGTAGAACAAGGGATTTTATTCCTGCTTACCATTCTTGGTTATGTTCATCAGCATGCCAGAAGGTTTCATACCAACATTGGCACCGGAGGGAACTGACCACACCCTATCTACAGAAAATGATGAGAGAGGGGACACACTTTCTTGCCAGAATGCCTGCATGCCACTATGACAAAGTCTCTCAAACTACTAAACCAGCTCTCCCTCCATCTATCTTGTCCATCAGCCCAGGAAGTAGTCCCACCTACCACGGGCTGGGTCTTCCCACATTAATTAGATAAACTCCCACAGGCTTGCTCAGGGCATGCATTAATTAAACAATTCTTCATAGATGTACACAAAGACCGCCTTCAATTGTCAAATTGAAACCCATATGTAACATGAACATCTGAGTGCTGGGACAGTGCTTGGGAGGCAGAGGTAGGAGGATAGCTGTGAGTTGGAGGCCAGCCAGATCTACGAGGCCAGTTGGAACTGGAGGTTGGCTAGAGCCACACAGAAAGACACTGTCCCCAATGGAAAAGATTTGAACCTGCATCGTGGCACAGGGCTCTAATGTTTAAAGAGCAGGTGTGCTGCCTACGTGTGAGCGAAGCTTCTCCAGAGTCTGTTGCAGCGTCAGCAACACTCACAGGTATGAAGGGATCTTGATTGGCAACTTCTGAAGTTACATGGGGCAAAATGGATTGCAAAGAATTTCTATGTTTTTTTTTCCTTTGGGGTGAACAAGATTGGGGGGTGGCTCTGATAGGCTTACAGAGATAAAAGAAAAATCATAGGTCGAGTTGTTGCACAAGGCAGTGATGACGACGGGGGTTTATAGTCTTGTTTGTGAGAGGCTCAGGAAATTAGAAAATTGCAAATCTGCAGCCAAGAGAGGAGGAAGTAAAACTAAAAGACCATTATGCTGAAGTCCAAGGGAAGCTTGGTGTGTGCTGCAGTTCAAACTTAACAGTCTTTAAAAAAAAAAAAAAAAGAGCAAATCAATAAGCAGATACATGTGGACTGTGGTCCACAGATGGTGGTCAGAAGACAACTTTAGATAGTTGTCTTTTTCCACCATTTAGACTTCTGAGATTTGATATCAGGAGTTTTCCAGTTTGCTAGCAGAGAAGAGAGCAAGTGAGTGACAGAGAGAGAGAGAGAGAGAACCCAGGTGGAGGTCAAAGGACAACTTTCAAAAGTCATGTCTGTCCTCCCATAGTTGAGAGCAGAGGCCTTTCCCACCCAACTATCTCACTGGCCCTGAAGGGATTTGTTTATTTGTTTGTTTGTTTGTTTATTATTCTATGGATTTACACATGAATATAATGAATTTATGTCATTTTTTACCACTTTTTCCCCAAATTCCTATTTTTTTTTTTCCACTAAAAATTTCTTTCTTCCCCATCTATCTCCCTCCTTCTCTCAGGTCCTTCTGTGAGTGTGGCTTACCAAGTCCCATCTGGATTACTGTCAATGACATGTCCCTGAGTATTTGCTGAAATGAGTATGATCTACCAGTGGGCACACCATTGGGGAGTAGCTCCCCTCCCATCCAGGTCTTTCCTCTTTCATGGTGCAACGGTGCAAGTCCGGCTGGAAGCAGACACTACTGCAGTGAGTTCGTGAACATAGAAGGAAGAGGATTTTTAAATTTTTATTTAGAAAAGAGAATTTTAAAAAATTTTTATTTAGAGAGAGTAAAAGAAAGAGCACATGCATGCTACTGCCCGGATATGGATGTCAGAGGGTAACTTTTTTCTTCATGTCTGTGTATATGGGATGCGTTCATATGTGTGCTTCTATGTGTTTTGCGTATGAGTGTGTGTATATTTTGCATGTGGGTGGATATATGTGTGTGTGTGCGCGCATGCACATGTATCAGAGGGCACTTGAGTATGTGTGCCTGCAGGCCCAAGAGTGACATCAGGAATCATTCTGGATTGATCTACCTCCTTATTGCTTTATTCTAGGCTTTCCCAGGTTCTGCCTTCCAGATCAGAAATACCAGGCCATTGCCACATCTGCCCCTTGAGGCCAACTTTTGAAAGTCAGTTCTGGTCTGGAGAGAGAGTGCAGGGGTTAAATCTCTGCCTAAAAAGC